>VDFB02086081.1:63313007-63370485 GCA_007258455.2 Sequoia sempervirens | reverse complement strand
TATTGCATAAATTACGAGCAGGACAAAAAGAGATGAGGAGCATCTCAAATAAAGAACATATCCTAAAGTTAGGCACATGAGTTCGCCGAGATTATAAGCTAAGTGATTTCTATTTATTTTTCCTTATTTTTGCTTACAAAATACTTCGCTGGAATCTTCAAAATGTTCCTGTAACAATGATGATGAAAAGAATAGATGTTTCTTTTGCATGTATATCATACTATGATTGTTGCAAGGATAGGAAGTGGATATTTCTGTATATTTAAATATATACGAACCACCCAAAACCAAATAGGTTGTATGTATATTATCATTGATGGTAGGCCTTGAAAAGTTTGCAAACTTCACTATTGTGCAAGATAATCCATGGGTTGTGGAGCAGAAATCTTTTAGAGAGCTATATCATCATTTCGAATAGTGGCAAGAGAAACGAAGCAATTGGATAGTAACCTCGACTTGATGGAAAACTTAGAACTGTGTTTTTATAAAATAAAATGATTTAGTGTTGAGTCCTCGGGACATTGAGAAAGAGGCCAAATTTCACTTTGTTGTCTCTTGTTGTGCACGTAAGTATGTGAGAGCACTGAACCAAGTAGTAATCTCACACAAATTTTACGCCTCGTAAATACTTCCCAATAGAATACAACAACGATTGGATGGATACCCTACTATTGAGGAAAATAGGCTAGGACCGAGACTTGTTAAATAAAATACAATATACCTTCTTCTTACTAAAGGTTCTTACCTTAATCTTTCAATCTAAACATGTAGTAAACTGAGAATTGAAGTTCTCTTTCCCAAAATATTGGTAAGATTCTAATAAGAATTAAGTGCTGGATTATATGCTACAAGTGTAGTCTACTCCTATAAGGGTGGATCATGTGATAGGATGCTTTGGAAGTTACATGCTTTACCTCTAAGGATCCTTAAGGACTATCTAAGATACTAGTATATCTTATCCATTGGCTTCAGCTAGACAATCTAGTTAAGATTAAGTTATTGCTCTAATTATATTATGAGAGCATTGAGGAAATGTCTATATTATGGGAAGAAATGGATTCTCATTGGGAGCTAGGGTTATCATGTGAATGATCCTAAGCCAAACCTATGGTATTAAGTGTGTTCATAGAGAAGAAAACCATTTGACCTTTTGATAAGCATCTTTCTTCTTGTGTTAAACCCTCACGAGGATGGTTAAGCTTGGAGACATATTCAACTTCTCCTTTGTTCCAAGATTGGGACTTTTAACTAGCTCAAGGGTATAGACATACTTTGAGATGGAAAGTATGGATTTAATTATATAAGAACTATAGAACTTATCTTAGTGCTATGTGCACAAGGGAATTTCATTATTCCAATACTCGACATCAATGTTGTAACCAACTACGAGAAGGGGATATTGGGAGATTGAAACTCAACCGCATGACTATTTTACTTATGATTGCCATTATAGGTATATTTGAAATTCTCATATAAAGAATGATAGTCATATGAGTTTATAACCTATCCTTATTCAAATGTGAGTAACCTTGAGTCGACAAGGAAGTTGGGAGATATTTATTATCTCTTACAAATCGAACCTATTAAGGTTGAAGGATTGAACTTAGTCAAAGTACTAGCTATGAGAAGTAATGACACTCATTAAGATATCAGATATCATGCTTATTCATGTTAAATGAAATGTGAATTGTGAAATGCTAAGTTGTCTGGGTGGACTAGAAGTAATTACTCTTATGTTTTGCTTCACTATTGCTATTATCTTTGGAAAACAAGAATGTTTGAAATTTCCATGTGTTGGGTTAGAGAAGCTAAACCCTAGTATTGAACAAGCAGGATATAGGAAATATGTAACGCTTATGTCAAATATGACATTGTGTATATGTTTGTATATTGATTGACAATGAAAGGTCGATAAACCATAGAACAAGGCAAGAAGTCTTTATAATACCTTGAGAGATTCTACGATAATGTCAAAACTTGATTTAACACATCAAGATGTTGGGTATTGAATCTTTGGAAGTAAATGAAAGGATGTCATAAACCCTAGATATTGCAAGAATGCAATAAGGGACTTTTGAAAAGGTTTGAAATATCTAAATCTTTACATTACATGTTTAGAATGAGTTATGATTAATTCTAAGTCAGATTGACTAGAATGGTTTTTCTATACAGACTATTTGATCCTAGAATACCAAATAAAGTAAGTAAAACTATAGGATAAGATAGTTTCTAAGACGAGTCAGAGGTGTGTGTCTAGATGGATCGACCAATTAGAATGATCATACTTAGCTAGAAGGGATCTAGAGTTGTATGGTCGATTGAGTTTTGCAGGACACATCACTAGGACTCAGATGGTGAAACTTGACAATTCCTTATATCTATATCCTTCGTGAAGGGCCGGGGCACTTCTAGTTAGGAAGTGTGCGGGGGACCACTTGAGTCCGCGGTTGGAAGAAAAGCACTAGGATGATGCTCTCCCTCTGTAGCAGAAGACTCACTAAGTCTCATGAAGTTCGACATCAACATTCCAGAAGCAGTGAACTCCTTGTTCTAGCTTACGACAGTCAAAACTTATGAGGTAAAACTATTATTTTTGCTAAGTGTATCTTATGTGATATGAATGTAAGGAATTATCTTGATTCTAGTTATGTTTACATGTGAATTCAAGTTTGAATATTATTTGGAAAAGTTATATTTAATTCTTGTGCATTTGCAAATGAATAAAAAAAAATTCTCTCTCATGTTTACTAAATTTGTTTACCTTCTAGTAAATTCTTGAGATTACTTGAGTATTAAGTGGATGGATGTTACATATGGTATCAAAGCTAGCCAGGTTCAACACATGGACCTATGAGCTCATTACGAGAAAACTTGTTAAACATTAGTAGATTGGCTAAGGCTAAAATTGGTTGATGCCAAAATGGCATAAGGAAAAACCAAGGAAACTGTATGGAAGACTATCTCCCTAGCATTTACCCAAGTCAATGGCTTAGCGAAGGCCATCTGAGGAGTTGAAACTCCAAGAGAAAAACCATTATGTTAAGATTATGTATCAAAAAGACTTTGAAACTTTGACTTGAAAGGTTAAACCTTGGTTAGTTACTAATCAGACTAAGAGCTCGGGTAGAGCAGTGTCTGTATGAATTTAAGATTAAGCTTCTTTATCAATAATTGAAGGATGGGAAGATCTGAGAGTAATCAACATGGTGCAGGAGCATCTGATTGTTGGAAATCCTTGAAACTATATCAACGACACCTAGATAAGATGGGATGTAGTCTAAGTTCTAAATGGCTTGGAATGAGCCAAGTGGAATAGAGTTTTATTGTGAAATGAAGAAATTAAGTTTTTGTTCCAATTGTAATCCTTGTACAAAAGATCTTATGATATCATCTGAGAGATGAATGATAGATGCTCTAAGAGATAGGGGTGAATTTTATATATAAATATATATATTTATTTGCAAAATGATTGAGCATAATGAAAGTCTTAAGGGACTTATTTGTTGATGTGCTTGTAACACAATCTCTAAATCATTGTAAGCTTTTAGAAAATCTGAATACCGTGCAACAATCTACTCCCTTGTAGTGACTTAGTTAAGTCACGTAGTGCATTAATAGTGTTCTTTTGGATTGTGACACTCCTTTGGATTTTTGGTAAAATTCCTATTTAAAACTGGCAAGGATTGCCATTGTTTTATTCTTTATTTTGAAACGGTCTAGCCACCAAATTTTGAAGATTGTTTATTTATGACTAGTTGGTCAAGATTTGATTTATTGTTGGAAAAGAGCTCATTCTTTGATTTATTGTTGAATTAAAACTGTTTATAATTTGATATTGAGTTGAGTTTCGTAGTGGCTATACTAGAACTTTTTGGTTGTTCATTGTGTTTGATGTAATGTTCTTCTCCATCATGTCCTGGATGGGCCTCTGATGGTTTGTGTAAGGGAGTAAATTGTAAAATGCACCAGGTATGTCCTTAGCTTTACAAATGAAAGAAACCTTGTGTGGAAAGGAATTGGTTCTGAACCCTTTTAGGGTTATATAATTGATATGTAAGTTATCTGAAGGAGGTCTTATGCAGATATCACTTTTGGAACCTTGTGTTATGGTAAGTGGGTGGACAGATAGTCCAGTAAGCCCAAGTGAATAGTCTCTCCAAGTCGAGCAGGGTGGTGAACCATTACTACGTGGATTGCAAAGCGTATGTATATAAAACTATGGCCATAGTGAGTGTCGTTGCCACGACATGCACTCATCTATTCACAGTACTCTAGACACTTAGCTAACCAGAGTTGTCGTACTTAGTAGGAGGGTATCCTTAGTAGTGCGACAGAGTTGGTTAAGTGGGGGTACACACCAGAGCTCAAATGGCAACTGTGAGGGTTTCCAACACAATCTTTCATTGAAAGGTAGGACTGCTTCCAGTGAGGAAGTGTGCGGAGGAACCACTTAAGTCCATGGTTGGAAGGAAAATAGGCAGGTGATGCTTTCCCTCTTTTTAGTGGCATGTCGAGTCTTGGAGGATAGTTGAATTAGAGAAGGGATCATTATCCTTTCTCTAGTATTTACTTATCAACTTGTTTAATTGATGCATGAAATACTAAAATTGGTACTAAATGAATAACCTTTTTAGCAAGAAAAGTGAAGATTGATGTTACTCCTTGTATCTTACTTCATGAATAGTGACTTATTTAATGTTGTTAACCTTTGGTACCATTCTCTTGGTAAGCCGATGTAAGTGTAGTTGATTTCTACAAGTAGAAAGACTATCCTTCTATTTTGGAGTGTGTGGCAGCAATTTCTATAATTCTGCTATTAGGATGACTCCATTTGAAACATTGGATAGAAAATATGTCAAACTCCTAGAAGATAGGATTAGCATTAGTCCAAAATTTTTGTTAGAAATGGATAAACAAATCAAACCAATCAAAAAGATTGGTGGAAGCTAATGTTAGATAGAAAAGTTATGTAAATGCCAATCGTGCACTAACACAATTCTTGGCTAGAGAAGGAAAGTTTCATAAAATAAGGAATGTAAATTCCTAACCAATTCCTAGATATAAAGGACTCTTCAAAAAAAAATTGAAGTTACTAATTTGATTGTTTACATAATCATTCTATTATCAGCTATTACCAGGAGGTATAATGCTTTTTAAGAATTATATTTGGAAAGTATACAACAAATGATAATTATATTGTGAGAATGTTTTACAGGAACAGGACCAGGGAGTGGTCATGATAAAGCTTCTAAATGCAAGGTCCAATGGGACCAATATCCAGAGGGTAAATATGAAATGGAAAGTTTACCATGATCTTATATCAAGATTTTCTAAATTGTTATTGCTTTTTGCAGGATAACCAAATTTTTATCTTATTAAGGTTTCAGATGCATTGAATCATCGAGGACGATGACTCTTATGGGGGGAGGTTGCATTTAGGAAATAGGTTTCCGCCCTCCGTGAAAGGGAGGGAGAGCATCATCAAAGAGAAGGGAATAGATACAAGGAATAGAACAGGTTGTCACCATTTTAAGTCTATTCTAGTTGCCTAATGTTAGCCTAGTCGTTTTGGGGTAGTGACGTCGTCAAGGTTGAACTTTAGTTGTTTCACGATTGAGACAACTTTATGTCGAATATGTCACTTCGCATGTCGTGATGATGTTATGTTGTGACCTCATTTGCATAATTGGGTGTTCATTTTTGTCTATATTCTTGATAATAGTTTGAATTGGCTTAATAAGTCAAGGAACTAATATTATAACCTAATTCCTTGCAAAAGGAAGTCTTTTTGATGATCATCCTTGGGTTCGTTTTAAGGAGTGAATAAGCCCAAGTGACGACAATAGATCATCGCCGTCGATCGTGGAAGATTGTGTTACGAACCCTAAATTTTGGAACGATTTGTCATTCATATGTGTTGTATTTGGTGATACTTTTATCGACTAATCCCGTCGTTGAGTCCACTATTTTAACAAAGCTCCTTTTATGGAGGGGCATGATATATCGTTATGTTTGCTCAACTCAATTGAGAAGCTTATTGACTATTGAGATGACATTGATATGCCTATCCATATAAGTTTTTCCTCCTAAATAACAAAAGGGATTTTGTTTAGCCTCGACCAAGAAGGTGAACATGGAAAAAAGTCTAAATTCAAAGATTATTAAAAATCATGTTTAGATCGCGGGCATCTCACTAAGATAGCATGGGTTCAAACTTTGTGTTTGGGCATTCTTCGCTTGGGATGTGGCTCCCTACACATAAGCCAAAATTTTAATTGACTTCAAGACTCTAACCACTTTTGGAACTAACTTCTTTCTTTCTTTCTTTCGCTAACTACCTTGATGGCAGTTTCTATAATAGATTCTTGGTAGGAAGAGTGGAATTTTTACGGGAAATTAGCTACCATCCCATGTAGGATTATTATCTTGCATCGCATGATGAATCAAGGGGGGGTTTGAGGAAGCTTAGCCGAAGGAAAAGGCATGAGGCTAGTCTTGTGAATGGGAAATATTGAGAGCCGTCATAGAAGAGGGAGTTAGTTCCTCGAAAGGAAATAATCTGATCATTGTAGAAGGGTGGTCGCAAGCAAGAAGGAAAGGAATTTCATGACACAGGAGGCTCAGGAGAGCACAATGGAAAGAGGAATCCTTCAATAAAAATATATTGCATAAATTATGAGCAGGACAAGAAGAGATGAGGAGCATCTCAAATAAAGAACATATCCTAAAGTTAGGCATGAGTTCACCGAGATTATAAGCTAAGTGATTTCTATTTATTTTTCCTTATTTTTGCTTACGAAATACTTCGCTAGAATCTTCAAAATGTTCCTGTAACAATGATGATGAAAAGAATAGATGTTTCTTTTGCATGGATATCATACTATGATTGTTGCAAGGATAGGAAGTGGATATTTTTGTATGTTTAAATATATACGAACCACCCAAAACCAGATAGGTTGTACGTATATTATCCTTGATGGTAGGCCTTGAAAATTTTGCAAACTTCACTATTGTGCAAGATAATCCACGGGTTGTGGAGTAGGAATCTTTTAGAGAGCTATATCATCATTTTGAATAGTGGCAGGGGAAACGAAGCAATTGGATAGTAACCTCGACTTTAGGGAAAACTTAGAACTGTGTTTTTATAACATAAAATGATTTAGTGTTGAGTCCTCAGGACATTGAGAAAGAGGCCAAATTTCACTTTGTTGTCTCTTGTTGTGCATGTAAGTATGTGAGAGCACTGAACCAAGTAGTAATCTCACACAAATTTTACGCCTCATAAATACTTCCCAATAGAATACAACAATGATTGGATGGATACCCTACTATTGAGGAAAATAGGCTAGGACCGAGACTTGTTAAATAAAATACAATATACCTTCTTCTTACTAAAGGTTCTTACCTTAATCTTTTGATCTAAACATGTAGTAAACTGAGAATTGAAGTTCTCTTTCCCAAAATATTGGTAAGCTTCTAATAAGAATTAAGTGTTGGATTATATGCTACAAGTGTAGTCTACTCCTATAAGGGTGGATCATGTGATAGGATGCTTTGGAAGTTACATGCTTTACCTCTAAGGATCCTTAAGGACTATCTAAGATACTAGTATATCTTATCCATTGGCTTCATCTAGACAATCTAGTTAAGATTAAGTTATTGCTCTAATTATATTATGAGAGCATTGAGGAAATGTCTATATTATGGGAAGAAATGGATTCTCATTGGGAGCTAGGGTTATCATGTGAATGATCCTAAGCCAAACCTATGGTATTAAGTGTGTTCATAGAGAAGAAAACCATTTGACCTTTTTATAAGCATCTTTCTTCTTGTGTTAAACCCTCATGAGGATGGTTAAGCTTGGAGACATATTCAACTTCTCCTTTGTTCCAAGATTGGGACTTTTAACTAGCTCAAGGGTATAGACATACTTTGAGATGGAAAGTATGGATTTAATTATATAAGAAAGTCTATAGAACTTATCTTAGTGCTATGTGCACAAGGGGATTTCATTATTCCAATACTCGACATCAATGTTGTAACCAACTACGAGAAGGGGATATTGGGAGATTGAAACTCAACCGCATGACTATTTTACTTATGATTGCCATTATAGGTATATTTGAAATTCTCATATAAAGAATGATAGTCATATGATTTTATAACCTATCCTTATTCAAATGTGAGTAACCCTGAGTTGACAAGGAAGTTGGGAGATATTTATTATCTCTTACAAATCGAACCTATTAAGGTTGAAGGATTGAACTTAGTCAAAATACTAGCTATGAGAAGTAATGACACTCATTAAGATATCGGATATCATGCTTATTCATGTTAAATGAAATGTGAATTGTGAAATGCTAAGTTGTCTGGGTGGACTAGAAGTAATTACTCTTATGTTTTGCTTCACTATTGCTATTATCTTTGGAAAACAAGAATGTTTGAAATTTCCATGTGTTGGGTTAGAGAAGCTAAACCCTAGTATTGAACAAGCAGGATATAGGAAATATGTAATGCTTATGTCAAATATG
The DNA here is from genome assembly GCA_007258455.2 of Sequoia sempervirens. Lineage (NCBI taxonomy): Eukaryota > Viridiplantae > Streptophyta > Pinopsida > Cupressales > Cupressaceae > Sequoia > Sequoia sempervirens. Next base: position 63,361,954 of record VDFB02086081.1, on the reverse strand, counting down.
ACATTGTGTATATGTTTGTATATTGATTGACAATGAAAGGTCGATAAACCATAGAACAAGGCAGGGAGTCTTTATAATACCTTGAGAGATTCTACGATAATGTCAAAACTCGATTTAACACATCAAGATGTTGGGTATTGAATCTTTGGAAGTAAATGACAGGACGTCATAAACCCTAGATATTGCAAGAATGCAATAAGGGACTTTTGAAAAGGTTTGAAATATCTAAATCTTTACATTACATGTTTAGAATGAGTTATGATTAATTCTAAGTCAGATTGACTAGAATGGTTTTTCTATACAGACTAGTTGATCCTAGAATACCAAATAAAGTAAGTAAAACTATAGGATAAGATAGTTTCTAAGATGAGTTAGAGGTGTGTGTCTAGATGGAACGACCAATCAGAATGATCATACTTAGCTAGAAGGGATCTAGAGTTGTATGGTCGATTGAGTTTTGCAAGACACATCACTAGGACTTAGATGGTGAAACTTGACAATTCCTTATATCTATATCCTTCGTGAAGGGTCGGGGCACTTCCAGTTAGGAAGTGTGCAGGGGACCACTTGAGTCCGCAGTTGGAGGAAAAGCACTAGGATGATGCTCTCCCTCTGTAGCAAAACACTCACTAAGTCTCATGAAGTTCGACATCAACATTCCAGAGGCAGTGAAATCCTTGTTCTGGCTTACGACAGTCAAAACTTATGAGGTAAAACTATTCTTTTTGCTAAGTGTATCTTATGTGATATGAATGTAAGGAATTATCTTGATTCTAGTTATGTTTACATGTGAATTCAAGTTTGAATATTATTTGGAAAAGTTATACTTAATTCTTGTGCATTTGCAAATGAAAAAAAAAAAATTCTCTCTCATGTTTACTAAATTTGTTTACCTTCTAGTAAATTCTTGAGATTACTTGAGTATTAAGTGGATGGATGTTACAGAAATGACCTCAAAAACTTTACAAAATCAACAAAACTTTCCTTTACAGTTGAGGGATAACTCAAAAAATCAACCAACCAAAAACCCTAACACAACTAGGGTTTATGCAATGTTACAAAATATTTGTGCATAAAGAAAAAATATGGCTAGATCTAAAGAAGGTGACCACCATCAATGACCCTGATATCCATGCCAAGCCCCCATACAAGCAATGAAGAAAACTTAAAAAACCAATAGCAAATCATGACAAGGAATAGATATTTTAAAAAAATGACACCTGTGACACATAAAAAAGCATGTGAAACACCTCATCCCAATGAGAGTTGATGAAAATAGCATTAAAGACCATCCCTATCCTCCTAAATACCAAATCAGGGCACCTCAAAAGTCATTGCAACATTAATGGTGTTCCTATGAAAACATGTCAAATAGCGGGTAAAGAAAAATAGTCGGGCCCAGAAAAAAATATTTTCAATATCATTAAAAAGTTCACAAGCCCAAAAAACTATCCCTATCGAACATCGGGCTTCGGGGATCCCTCGTACTTAATACTTCATACACTACTTTGGCACTGGCATCGAGCTTTAGACATCAGGCATGCAACTTACCGCTTACCACTAAGCAAGGAAAAGTGCAAGAGGAAAGTGAAAATACTAAAGCCCAAAATGAATCATTGGATATTGAAGATTGAAGGTCAGGCTTATTTCTTACCACTTATTGAAGAAAAGGAAAAGTGGTAAGAGGAAATATTAGATCGTGAAACCTGAAAGTATGACAAATAAGGACATAGGTGGATTACACATAAAAAAGACTTCAAGAGGGAAGCCTAAGGCTTGAAGAAGAAAAAGAGAAATTAAGAAGGCAAAAGGGAAGAAGGAAGAAGAAGTAATTTTGGGCGTCAAGCATCGGTAGGATTCCTTACATCATACCTACAATAGAGGTAAAGGCTAAAGGAGAAGACCGATACTCGATGCTAAAAAACAAACACTTAGTTATTTTTTCCAAAAGAACATTGGGGGTCAAGGGAAGGTCTTTTCTCTTACCTTAACAAAGGTAATAGGTAAAGGGGATGGCCAATCCCTGAACTGCAAAATGTAGACATTTGGTCACTTTTTTAGAGAACATATCGAGGGTCGAGCTCAGATTGAGGGCTTACCTCTTACCATAACAAATAGCAAGAGGTAAAGGGTAAAGCCAAAGTTTAACCCCCCAAAAGACCAACACTTTAGTTTATTTTCAAAAGGAAGGATAGGGGGTAGAGGGAAAGGGTCAAGCCCAATGGGCGAAACCGAAAAAGATAAGTAGAGAAATGGAAAGAAAGGGAGAAGAAGAAGGAGAAGATTGGGGGAAATAGAAGAGGGATGCAAGGAAGCAACCAAGTGACAAATAGAAGGTCCAAAAACACAACACTTAGCCAATTCTAGGGTTTTAGAATGGATCTTCAAATATGAGAATTTTACAACTTACAAAAGCTCTTGAGCATGATGCACCATTGAAATCTCTCAAATCGGTTATAACTAATGGGCATCACAAGGGGAGTGGCACAAGGTGAAAATAGTGCCACCACTTAGGCAAAAACTCAACATTCAAAATTCAAGGATTACAAAGGCAAGGAAATAATATCAATATAACGGGAACCTAAATAGTTTAAAAGGTAGACAATCTTGACATGTTTAACCAATTTCACAAGGTTTCTAGGTAGGGCTTTGGGATTGATAAGGGGAGTGCAAGGATGTATGATCTTGAAACTTTAAAAAAGAAAAAACTACAAAACTTAGCCATTTTTTGGAAGGATTAGAGCAGGAAGATGGGATTGGAAGGGATGGTATGCAAGAATGAACAACCCTAAAATTTTAAAATCTTGAAAACTCAACACTTAGACAATTTTTGGCTTTTTAGCTTGGGTATTTGACTACACATAAAAGAAGGGGAATTAATACAACAACCAAAGGCACAATTTTAAGCAAGATGACACATTTAGAATATCTTAGATTAGTTATAATTGATTATAAATTAAGAGGAGGCATGAAACAACAACACTATCTATTGAGCTAAATATTTTCAATTTTTTTTTTCTAAAACTGTTTTTCATATGGATATATAGAGACACATTCTAGTTTTGTGTGTGTGAGGTCTCAATAAACATGGAAGTACATATATTCCCTTTTTGGGTAAAAGCATAAAGCTATGTCACACTTTCGACCAAATAAATAGTTTCGAGCAAAACATTTTAAGTTGGAAAAGTTTTTCCCAAATAGGTTTTGACAAACCACATGGCCTATACGTGGCACACATTGTTTCAATCGAATATGTTTCGGTCGAATCCAAAAAAATTAAATTTTTCCCTTTCCCACTTTGAAATTGGCTTATTTTATGTGCGGGGTTTCTATAGAAAGGGTTTCAACCGAAAGCCTTTCTATAGAAACCCTTTCTACCAAAACTGTCTATATGGCATCCTAGTTGGCAGCCAACTCAGCTTTTTTTTCAGAATTTTTTGAAACTTTTAACTTCAACTAAGTATTTCTTCATTCAGAATGATGTTTAAAAAAATTAAAAATACCCTTTTGTAGAGCTCGGAGTGGTGAATCCGACTATGTTATTTTTTTAATATTTTGATTAGTTTTAATATATTTTATTTTTAAAATAATGCAAGTAGGTTGTTAAAGTTAAAAAAGAGGTTGATTAGAAATTAAAAATAAAATAGTAAAACATATTAATTTTTTTTTTAAAATATATGGTCCACTAGAGGAGAGAGTCCTCTTCAAAAGGGTCTAATTTGTTTTTTGAAAATGATTTAAAAAATAGATAATAGTTGACGTCCCATGAAAACTATCAAATTCTAAAAATTTTGACTTTAAAACGTTATTACGAGAAAAATATACATCAAAATTTATTTATTTATTCCATACACTAGATATTGAAGTTACCTATTTGGAGAAAAAAAATTCAGGAAAAAATGAAGTTTTTTTATTTGTTTCTTGATGTCCCATGAACGTCACTTTTTTCTGAAATTTTCAGCATTCCAAAATTTGTTCTTAAATTGATAAAAAAATAATGAAAAATATTTTTAAAAAATCTGAAAAATTATAGGAATAAACTTCATGAAAGGTTCTACATTTTGGGTAAATGCAAGAAGACGAGTCCATGAAACGTGGAATTTTTTGCCTTAGGAAAAAAATGAAATCGACTTGCAAAAATTAGGATCCTACTTTTTAATAAACATGATCTCGTTTTTAAAAAACGGGATCCCACTTTTTAATAAACAGGATCCCGTTTTTAGAAAACGAGATCCCGTTTAGCTTCAGGATCTTGAGCCTAAATTTAAAAAAATGGTATCCCATTTTTCAAAAAGCGGGATCCTGTTTTGAAAATGTTTTGACAAAAGTTTCCAAAAATTGTAAGTTTTTAAAACGGGATCTCATTTTAAAAATTTTCCATTTTGGAAACTTTTAATTTTGAAAATTTCCATTTTAGAAAGTTTTCAAAACAGATCCCATTTTGAAAACTTTTGTTTTTGGAAATTTTCAAAATGGGATCCCATTTCGAGAACCATAAAAAAATTGTTTTTTATTGAAACGAAATCCCGTTTTTTAATATATGAATTTTTGGTCGGGTTTTTGGCTTTTTTTTTGTTCGGGAAATGACTTGGGGACCTAAACTTAAGCTTTGGACCTAGTTTGACTTGCAACTTGAAGTTCATGTTAATGTCACAAGAAAATAGTGACTTTGGACATATGTCTAAAGACCTATTTTGCAAAAAAATTGTATAACATTAAAACCCATTATAGATGAGAGTGTAGATTCCAAATATGTAATTTTTTTTACAATTTTTTTTTCTATTTTTCAATTAATTTCTAATGAAATTGGTCCATAAACTTGAATTATCGAGGTTTTTTTATATTTTTTTATTTTTTTATTAAAATGTTTTTTTATAAAACGAATTGCGCCAAAACATACTTTAGACAATTCTTTTCAATTTGAAAAAAAAATCAAAAAATGATAAATTTAGGCTATCTTATGCATGACGTACATGATGATTTTTTAAAACAACAAATATGGCCAATAAAAATTTAACAAAAAATAATATTCAATACAAAAATACAAAAAAAATATAGAAAACGTGCTTCAATGAGTTACGAATCTTTTCCCAAAAGGATTTAGAAAAATATGGTTGTTTAGGTTATAATATGGATGACATACACGTGCAAGGTATGGTAAAAAAAGTGACTTTTAAACAATGATTTTTAGAACGCCTATTGAAAACCATTTTTTATCATCTAGGTATTGAAATAAATTACATATTTGGAAACTAGACTTCGAGTACTACATTTTATGATTAGTGACTTTTTTAAGATTCCATCTCTAAGTGCTTCAAATTTTAAGGTCAAATGTGAAAAATTCTAAAAATTAGGGAAAACACTTCCACTTTTTGGCCAAAAAGCAGACTCAACTTCTTGCACACACCCTTTCATTAGTTTACATCATTTTGAAATTCAAAACACAAAGACCACTTTTATGTGGTCAAAGTTTAAAATATTTTTGTTGTTGGTCGATTCCTTTATATAATGTAACAAAGGTTTGCACTTTTATCTTGGTATGTGGTTCTCTTAGTAGATCTTGCACTGTTATCTACAAATTTCAAACCAATTTGCATTCTTTCAACATTAAGATTCACTTTCAACTTCAAAAGATAAATATGTTGTTTTCGATAAATTTTAATTAGATAAATATTTATTCTCTACTAACAAAATTTATACTTTATCTAATGCCATGATATAGATTGAAGTTCAAGCTAAAAGGGTGGCTTTGGAGGTGAATCATCCCTACACTCTTATTGGGCACTAGGTAAATTTCCTTTGCATTATTAGTCACGAGCCTTTAGATTCACCCAAACACCACTCTGAAACAAGAGATAGAGAACATGGGGAAATAGGAAGGGGAAGAAAAAAGTCACATGATTGGTCTATTTTTTCCATGCCACCTCTAGCTTTAACCTTCTAATGGCATGGCGGTTGGTCTTTTCCTTAGGCTAAGTATGGACCTTTATGGCATATAGCTACAATCTATGAACTCATTGATTCATATTGTTGTTGTACCCCCATCCTCCATGATTTATTCAAAGCCTTCGAGTTTGAACCATATCCATGTTGAGGTGAAGATCTTTTTTTTTTATCAATTGAAACTATGGGTAGGTTGGTAGAGCCTCCAATAATTATATCAACATACCAAGGAGGATTCAAAAGAGGAATTGGTAGCAGTTGTAGTAGAGAAAGTTAGAGCAACAAAAAATATGATTAACTCAAGAAATTCTAGCATAGGTAGCTAGAATGGTATGGGCTTCAAACCAAATCCAATTGATTTGATTGACTAAGAAGATTCAATGAGAGATCCAATAGTAGAGCCAATGATGGGGAAAGATTCAAGCAAGGACAAAAATCCTTGACTTATTCTTACCATCTCACCACAAAGAAGACAAGCCAAAGAGGAGATTGAAAAAACTATTAATGAACAAAATGATGGGCTAGAGCTTCTGTCTAATTCCACTCATCCTCATGGAAACAAGGGATTCACTAAACTAGATAGCATGCCACCTCCTTTGCATGTCGCTAATCTATTTGCTTTGATAGTCTAGTTATTTTCTATGATTTTATTTTGATGTAGTGTAATATTTATATTGGCCTTGAGAATTGATACTCTTAGGCATGTAAGAGTTGGTATAGAATCCTTGAATATAACATTTGTAATATTTTCCTATAGAAATAACCTCCTAGATCAAGGTGCTACATGAAAGAATAAGAGAGGTCTACCCAACATGATAAAATAATTTTATTCTATCAAATAATACATATATACAATATGATTACATAATCATACAATGAGAAACCCTTATATAAGCAAGGGTGAGACATAGGATGACATGTACCTTAATATTATGAATTGAAACATAAAAAGTAAATTCCCTAACTAAACTTAATTAAAAAAGTGTGAAAAGGACCCAAGAGAGAAAATTATTAGGCAATATACCTCATTCACACCAATAGAGCACTAGATTTGAATTGTAATTTATGTGGAACACTTTTTGATAGGGTAGAGTTGGATGGAACACTCACTGTTCAATGCTCTGGGTCTCACCTTAGCAAACCCCTTTGGTGTATTTCTCCACCACGTTAACCTATAGGCCCTAATACTTGTTAGGCACCCTTGGTTCTCCTGGCCAACCCTACTATCATCTCCATTTCCCTAACCAAGCCAATCTTGGTGCTCTCTCTGCCATTCTTTCCTTAGCCCTTTTATCTTCCTAAAGGCTAGCTAAATCTCCAACCTTCACTAATTCGATGTATGGGTGTGTGATGTCTCCCATGGCTTCAAAACCTTCCCCTTTGGGCTCTTGATCATCCACCAATCTCCATTTCTCCATTGCTCTCACCAAACCCTCTTCTAGGGTTTAAAAAGGCTACTAGCCTTGAGCCCCAATTAGGCCTCCTAACCTGAGAAAAGTGGATTAATCTCCAATCTCCCTAAAGAACTTCACATCTTCCCATGGGGATCTTGGTTCTTTTTCCTACCTCTCAAATATTTTTGAGGTTATATGCCTTCACTGTCCGTACACAGGTGTAACCCTCATTTTGTAAGAATTAGGGCTTTCTAGGCCATTTCCTGACCAAACAGTGAACTGTCAGCTTTTCCCAATCACCAAATGGATTGGTGAAACCTCTTCCTTCAAGCCAAACCTTTGTAAGGTCTCTTGTATCCACCACACACCTTGGTTTTCCAAGGAATTGACACCCCTGCAACTTAGTGCTTGTTTTTCACTGTCTTTCCTAACCGGGCACAATCAAGCTCGCCTAGGAGAAGACTTTTCCCATGACACTTTGCCTCCTACAAACTCCTAAACCTAAACTATTTACAAGAATTGAGCTTAGCCTCAACCCCCACGGACTATACACCAGGTATAGTGGAAGACAGAGGTCTAAGACTCCATGATTTGCAGCTTGCCGGTCTGATCAGCTATGGAAAGAAATAAAACTAACTAAGAACAAAGCTAGAAAACAATGATATAACCTAACTACTAACTACACAAAGCTTGTAAGATAATTATCACCCATTCCACACACTGCTCAATGCCTGGAACCCTCCATTAACACCCTAAAAGAGCTGAAAACCAGAAAATTACAAGAACTTCATTATTTTTCCATATAATCTGCAAACTCCAAATGATACAAAGTTTTTCCAACCTCAATTCTAGTTTGAGGTCCACCTTTTAAAGGCTCACAAAGTGGTTACCTCTCCCTTGGTCGGACATAACCACCACATTAGGCCAAAATTGCATAAATGCAACATTTTGGGCTTTATTTCCAATTCCTAGTGAATCCTATTAGAAACAAGTTGCAAAACTCATCCATTCTACCATGAGCTACTGAACAACCTTCCCTCTAACATATTCTAACACTTCTAACTCAAATCTAAATGGTCAACATGACCTTAAAGCATTAAAAACACAAAATTTCATCCTAGGCTCACAAATTTGCCTAGTGCTACCTAATACTTCCTAGCTTCTCCTGCACCACTTTTCTTAAGGTGTGAGTCCATACCAACCACCTTTTTGAATGAGCATGTGCTATATTTTTTTTCCTAATGAAATATATATCATCCTTTCAATCAAAACATTGTATAAAGGGGAATGTAAATTCATTGATACCTATGTTGTAGTCATACCTTCAAGATTTGATAATCCAATACTAAATACCATTCAAATAATGTCTCAATCTACCGAATAAATTTAGTATCATTAAAAATTCATGATTCATTGAATGGAAACCCATCAACTTTGACAAGGAGAATATGAATTTAAAACTCGACAAAAAGAATTGATTACTATTCCCATAGATGCACTCTTATTGGCATATGAAAAATTCACCACCAACAATTCACTGACTGAAAATTCACCACCAACAATTCACCACGGGAAAATTCACCGCCACCCGCAATTCACCACGCGAAAAATTAATTGCATAAATTTTGGCAGTTAATTTTCCATGACAGTGAATTGCGGGTGGTGGTGAATTTCCCCACAGTGAATTGTTGATGGTGAATTCTCCATTGGTGAATTATTGGCGGTGAATTTTCCTAGAGCCATATATGAAGGAAAATGTTAATAGATAACAATCATCAATTCTTTTATATGAATAGTACTTATCAATTGGAAAATATACTCACTAGTATTTAGGGAAGATGGTTACATTGTGATTTCCTTCTTGCTATATTAATGTATGGTTGGCCACTCTTTATAAGATAATAAGAGCTAAATACTAGTGAGTATATTTTCCAATTGATAAGTACTATTCATATAAAAAATTGATGATTGTTATCTATTAACATTTTCCTTCACATATATACATGTATACATACATATACATATATACATACATACATATATCGAGGACAAGGAAAAATTTATTGATCAATTGAATCCATGGATAGGTTGGTAGAGCCTCCAATAATTCTAACATAGAAAGGTAGAGCTAGAAGAGGCATTGGTAGTGGTTGTAGCAAAGCAAGTTAGAGCAACAACAAGTATGAGTAGCTCAAGAAATTATAACATAAGTAGCTAGGATGGTATGGGATTTGAACCAAAGCCAATTGATTTGATTGACAAAGAAGATTCAATAGGAGATCTAATGGTAGAGCCAACAATGGGAAAAGAGTCAAGAAAGGAAAAAAATCCTTGGTTTACTCTTACCTTCTCACCATAGAGAAGACGAGCCAAAGAGGAGATTGATTAAAATACTAATGAACACAGTGATGGGTGGAGCTTATACCTAATTCTACTCATCCTCATGGAAACAAGGGGCACACCAAACTAGGTAGCCCATCACCTCCTGTACTTGTTGTTATTGTAGCTATTTTTTATGTCTTAGTTATATGCTATGCTTTTATTCTGATGTTGTATTTTAATCTTTGTATTGGCCTTAGGACTTGCTAATCTCATGCATGTAAGATTCAGTATAGAATACTTGAATACAATGTAAGATTTGGCTATGAAAATGGTCTCCCTAGATCAAGGAGCTACATGAAAGCCTAAGAGAGACCCAATATGATTGAATAATTTTATTATATCAAAGGATGCAGATATATAATATGATTACATAATCATACAATGTGAAACCATTATATAAGAAAAATTGATACATAGGATAACATAATAGTACGACATGTATCTTAATCTTATGACTTGAGACATAAAAATTAAATTCCCTAAGTTAACCTTAATTGGACAAGTGTGAAAAATACGTAAAAGAGAAAATGATTAGGTAATATACCCTATTCACACCAATAGAGCACTATTTGATTTGTACTTTATGTGGTGTCTTGTGCTTAGGGTGACTCCATATCACCCACCTTTTTGACTGAGCATGTACTATATTTTTTCCTAATGAAATATATTGCATTCTTTCAATCAAAACATTGTGTAAAGGTGAATGTAAATTCATTGTTACCCATGTCATAATCATACCTTCAAGATTTGATGATCAAATACTAAATATTTTTCAAATAACATCTCAATCTACCAAATAAATTTAGCATTGACAATTCATGATTCATTGAATGACAACCCATCAACTTTGACAAGGAGAATACAAATTTAAAACTTGATAAAAAAATATTTACCACCATGCCCATAGACACTTGTATCATCTTATAAAGAGTGTCCAACCAAAAAATTGTACAACAAGAAGGTGATCACAATGTAACCATCCTCCCTGAAGACTTGTGAGTATATTTTCCAATTGATCAATACTAGTCATATAAAATTTTGATGATTGTTATCTATTAACATTATCCTTCACATACATACATACATACATACATACATACACACACACACATATACATATATGTATGTATATATGTATAAGTGTGTGTGTGTGTGTATGTATACAAACACACATGCATGCATGTATGCATGTATGTATCTATGTGTATGTATGTATGTATGTATGTAAGCATGCATGTATGTTATAATTCTTTATGGATTTTGATGGTCTACTAGAAATTCACTTTGTATATAAGATAATTTTTTTTGGGTATAATACAATAAAAATAAGTAGAAATACAACAATACAACCATCAATTTCAACCCTTGCCTAAAGTCCCCCCAATTGTTACTAAATTTTATTCCTTTATATGATGTTTTACTTATGAAACAAGTAAATTTTCCATGATGCAAATAACTAAAAATCCCAAATAAAGCAATTCTAATAAAGTATACTATACAACACTTCAATGAATAATTAAAATGGTAACTTCCAAAATGTTTAGTTCATTCCATTGTTTCAATGGTATCAACAATCTAATGAAATCGACTCTCTAGGTAGTGCACTAGTCAAAATCTAAAATAAAAAAGCTAATTTTCCATACACAAGTATTGAAAGTTTAATGATAGAGTGGTTAGCAATTCAAATTTATTTTGTGTGTTCTAAGACATTCACTGGAATCATTTTATTAAAATGGAGATTGAATAACCTTCAAATGGAAATTATGTTTGAGAAAATAAAAATGATTAAAATCAAATTTAGCATTTTATTTGGTAAAATTGAGCATATAATTTAATGTCTTTTTTGGAAATTAAGTTTTAAAGATAATAATTTAGTTTAAATTAAGTTTACTAGACCAAAATCCAAATTAGAGGTTGAAATTAATTTTTAAACTAGTAAAATACCTTGAATCTAGTAACCTTGAAATCCATTTGAAACTAATAAAAAATTAATATCTAGTCCAAAATGAGATGTTTATCCTTTAATTAACAAAAATCTACCAACAAGCAACCAAAACCAAAATTCAATAACCTTGATTCCAAAGTAATAAAAAATAACATGATTTTAAAATTAAACTTGAAATTAATAAAAGACTAAAAATCAATCCAAAATCTACTAGTAAAAATCTAAAATCCAATCCCTAATCCAATAACCATAATTCAAAATTAATAAATAGCTATTCCAATTCAAAAATAAATAAAAAATTAAAATCCAATCTAAAATCCACTATTAAAAAGTCAAACCTAATTTAAAATCTACTAATTAAAAACCAAAATCCAATCTAAAAGTAAAAATTTCAAAATTAAATTTAAAATTAAAAACTCAATTTAAAATTAAAAAAAATTAAATTTAGTAATAATAGTGAAAATTTAATCCAAAATCCAATGAACTAGTTTCAAAATTAATAAAATAACTCTGATTAAAATTTCCATAGAACCTTGTATGAAACTCTTTACTAAATTCAAAATAAGAACGTAAACTAATTCATGGTCCAAAAAAAAAAAAAAAAAAAGTTCAGACTTTGGGGGAAGAATGCAGAGTTCGTTCAAAATTAATAATTAAAATAATTAAAAAATTAGAGTCCGGGAAGGATAGCAGATTCCAAATCCAAAAAACCTAATCAAATTAAGCAAAAGTTCGGAGTCCATCAGGGATAGCAGAAACATGAACTTACAGTTTTTCCAGATTTGTCAAATTCCCAAGCTCTGGCGGCAGCGTTCCCGATAAGCTATTCGCACTAAAAGTCCTGTACCGCATACCCACAAAACAACAATTATTTCATCGAAATCAATAGTCATATGTGACTAAATTCAATCTACTGTGCGAAGCGATAGATGGAAAGATTACAGAGATATCAGCTTAGTAAGTTTCCCCAATTCCTTCGGAATTTCACCAGTTAAACGATTTTGCCCAACCGCCCTGTCATAACATGCAAATTGCAACTTAAATCATTGACTCCAAAACATCTTGAACAAAATAATGCACAATTTATATGGGAAAAGGCTCTTGCTCGCTTACATATACTCAAGGCGCGATAATGAGCCTAAAGCTGCAGGGATCGATCCGCTCAGAAAATTCCATCTCAGGTCACTATTGAAAAGTCCATACAATTCAGTAAATTAATACGCCTTATTTTCATCAATCCAATCGATTTAATTTGACAGAAAGAACAGACGTTTCAAAATCTATAAATAGTAGTACTTACAGGCTTTGCAGGTAGGTAAGATTAGCCAATTCAGGGGGAATAATCCCTTGCAGTTCTTTATACACCACTATTCTGCAATATGTCAAGATAAATATGTATCTCGTTACATAAATCAAATGATAAAATAACACGATTTTAAAGGCGAGAGGTGCTTACAGCTTAACGGCATGGCAAATGGTATTTTGCTCAAAATTACAGCTGCACATGACCCCACGCGGTCCGAGTGTATCGTCAAGAGTATACCAGTTGGGATCATTACTGGTGCAGGGATCCAAATTGAAGTCCCATTGCGAAATCTTCATTTTGCTGGCAATTACTTTGAGTGTCTCAACTATCAACACCACAAACAAACAAGCCAAACACATTGTTTATTCTGTAATGAATCCCTATTAATTTAGTTCGAGAAACCAATTTAAAGTGAGGTTTCACCTTCTTTCGGATCAGTGGTTGCAGCAGCTTCACTGATTTGGGAAAAAGAGCAGCAGCAGTAGACAATAAGGCAGAAGAAAATTGCAGAAGAGACCTGCGAATTACGTTTGGTGTGGCTGTCCATCGCAGAAGCTTCAAAATTCAGATGGGATTTATGTGGTCATATTTGTGTGCATCATAATAGTGGGTCTTTTAGAGAAAAGTCATTTAGGAAAAACATGGTGGAAATAAGCAGCAATTGTATATTATTAAAACTGTGACGTGGCTTCACAAATTTCTCTCTTTTCTTTGATATTTTTTCAATTTTTAATTGTACAAATTATTATTAATACTATAAATACAAATGTAAAATGACTGACCACCAACTTCACACATAATTCCTAAATAAAGATTTTAAAAAAAAAAATAGTTAAGACTTTTCATAATTATGATCTTGGTGAGATCCCATTCTCTTTTCATTTACAAGATGAATGTGTACGCCCCAAGCCTCTTTCCAAAATAGTGGCGTTACGAAAAATCACTAGCACTACTATAGCAAAAGGAAAACATTATCACTAAAATCTAGTAAGGCCGGCTGATTAATGAAAAGATTTCTCCATTCTCAAAATAAAACAGTTAAATGGTCCACTTTCAAATCATTTTCATTCTGAATTAAGATAGCGTTATAGTTTTTACTTCATAATGGAAGTTGAATTTGTCAATAATAAAATGAAGTAGGTAGCCCATCCAAGTAAACTATGAAAGGTAAAACATCACTGACATGACGATCCGTAAAATAGAAACGAGTTCAACTTAAAGTGGAGGCGAAATAAAGGAAAATCTCATTCGGTGAACCGAAAAATCGTGACCAAGTTCACAAAATATCCTGTCATGACTGACGTATTTCAATTGGATTTTGGTAGAGAAAAAATCAAAAAGCCAGGCAGGAAGAATCTTCTCGGCCTTTCGCTCGCTACCGTTCAACGACAACAACATTCAATTTGGAAAAACAAATCTCAATCCAACTACACCAAAATGCCCACCAGCGTTTATCAATATCCTTCAATCACCACCACATTTAGATTGAATTGGAATTTGGTAATACATGGCTTTCAAGGGTGGAAAAACTTAAAATTCAATCCAAGAATAGGAAGACTCTTAACTACCATTCACTCTAGACACATGGCCCAGATGCTACGAAGGTGGTCATCACAATCTCTCCCAAGATTCTATCAGCCTGCCCACCCCTTTACGGTGTGTTCCTTAAGATGTGCACTGAGGGAGATTAGTACGCTAATGGTTCTGTACAAAACAAATCGTCACGAAGCGAAAATCACTACTACATAGGGGGGCCATTTAAGACGATAGTTTAAGACAAAATACTAATTTTATCTTAAACATATTTAAGTTATATTTTTTATTTTATATTGTCTCAAATCAAGACAATAAAAATTAAACATATTTAAGTTATATTTTTTTATTTTATATTGTCTCAAATTAAGACAATAGAAAAAATACATTTTCACTTAAAAAATATAATTATTTCTTTCCCACACCTTTTCCCTAAAATAAAATTGATGTATTTTTGCCACTTCTGAATGGCTATGTGCGTTGGCTCTCCATCTACTTTCTACAACTGCAACGTCCCACTCGGGATGCAGTTTCTTCTGGTGGGAAGGCTTATAACAATGGGTGTGGTGGGTCGAAGAGACCATTGTATTAGTTTTTTAATGATCAGGTTCTGCAGAAGATATTATGCCCTAGCTGCCATTTTCTTCAACCCGCAGGCCGTCTGCAAGCAAATGGGTAACATTGTAAAAAAACCCAGATCTTGTTAACAAACCCTTTTTTACATGAAAGACCCATCAAGTAGATCCATTCACTCACCATTTTCTGTGATGATTATAACTGGGCTGTTATATCTTTGTTTGACGTACATGACAATCCTTTGCATACCATATGGCACAACTTAGTTCCCATCCATGCTCGTCTGCAATACCATTGAAATGGAAAATCACTTATTTTTATCTGGGTATTGTGCAATAGATGGAATTTCTCATAGATTGAAAGTTAAAAGCCGGACATACCAGCTCGCCAATAGGTACCACATCTCTCTCACCTACAATAGAAGTTGTATTTATTAGAAACTTGTCCGCAAAGAAAGTTTTGGTTTGGAGATAAGTTGTATACCTTACCTGTTATATAGGCCAAAGCATTCATTTCATTGCTTATTTTCAAACAAGGCGAGAGGAGGCAATCCCTAACGTACAATCTAGTGTAATGGTTATACATGTCACTAAATCATAAATAAAAGGAAAGCAATCCTTTTGTCGGCTTCCACAAAGGATCTCATACACCAAATCGGTGTCCCATTTAGCAATGACCTAAAAACTACCTTTAACTTTACCTCCAATCATATAACACCTAAATTGCATCAGTAAAGTGGCATATAATATGCTAAAATTTCTTTTTTAAATATTGTATCCTATATTTTTATGTGCTCATTGTTACTACATTTACTCTCTATGCTAATTAACACTAACCAGTTCTTTGGTCTCTCACTTTCAATTAAGCATGACAGCTATGCCATGCTTTAAAGTTTGGATATGTTTCAGTCAATTAGTTAATGCATGCAAGTGAAAAAGGTAAGCTTCAACTACTACAATTACCAGATTTACTTGTGTTAGAATCAATGTAGAGAGTACTATGAATTTAACAGCTATTATTCCACCCCTGCAACAAAACCATTAAGATTGTAACTCCATAGACATGAATAAGATAATGGGGCCTGATTCTCAAGATCTTTATTAGCTTAGGAAAAAAATCCATGTATTTTTGTTTGTGTGTGCATGTCTCTGGGATGGAGGGGAGAGAGAAAGATTGACCTTCAGTCTTTTTTTCCTTGTATGAGAGAGAAATTGATCTTTAGTCATTTCTTCTTTGTTCTCATTTGTATGAGAAGAGACATAGAGAGATTACCCTTCAGTACTTTCTTCTTCATTGTATGATATTAAGCAAGGTGCTCACTAATTTGGAAATGGATTCCCAATTGCAGAAAAAGAAAATTCAAGAAAACCATTATAAATGGTGAGTAGTCAATGTATCGTACCAAACAACATATCTTAAAGTGTCTCTCATATTCTCTACTTTATTTTCTTGTAGTTCATACTGCTTTGTTTCTCCTATGGTAATAGATCACACGAGTTATCAAATTTCCATTTTAAACATATCCAAGATTTGTCCATGCTGGTTTGACTCAGTTGCCCGGGTTTTTCAATAAACAAGACAAACCTGGGTCAAACTAAGGAGAAAAGGGCATTTTTTTTTTTTTAATGCATGTGACTGAAAAACACAACTTTGTTACTCGATCAATAGGATTTATTCTAACATTTATCCCTACTTTTCCAAGAATTTAGAATGCCATGAGTCCATGGATTTATTCAACATTTAGCCTTGGATTTTCAAGAATATAGAATTCCATGATAGAGGAGCAAAGTAAATTTAGAGTTATGCAGAATATGTTTTTTTTTTTGGTTTTTTAAATTTCTGTCAAAAACCACTATCAAAACCTTTTTTGGATTAAAAACCACAACATCTTCTAACAATATTGAAACCAAAAGCAGAATTTACACAATTATGTGTATTAGCATAGTACACCCTCTATGAATACACCTCACTAGTAACTAATAAGCAAAACCCATTTTTCTGAAAACAAGTAATAAGAAGCAGCATATTCCATACACTAGTTCAGAAAATGTAAAATTGAAACCTTTGATCAATTCTTAGCAACATGCATATTTCTTTAACCCCTTCAACATTTCTCCATCTCCATTCCCTATAAGTGTGACCCTATTGCTACTACCTAATGGCAATTCAGATTTGTAAGAATTTGACAACACTTTCCTACTCGTGTTACTGTAAATCTCCCTAATTACAATTTGAAAGGAATCATTCACATTCGTTGCATTCAATGCAGAGGTCTCCATGAAAACAATTTCTCTGCTTCAATAAAGGCCTTACTTTCTTCAATTGGTACCTCTCTGATTTTCTCTAAATCACACTTGTTTCCAACCACCATTGTCACAACATTCATATCAGAATGTGTCCTAAGCTCTTGAAGCCAACAAGCAACATTCTTAAAGGTCGGTCTCCTGGTGATATCAAAAACAACAAGGGCACTGAGAGCACCTCTATAATAAGCAGAGGTGACAACCCTGAACCTCTCTTGACCAACAATGTCCCAAATTTGGGCCTTGATGTCCCTGTCATCAATCTCCATGCTCTGGGTCTGAAATTCCACCCCAATTGTCGCCTTTGAATTTAAATGAAACTCATCCCGTGCATATCGAGAAAGCAGATTTGAATTCCCCACTATAGAATCCCCTATCAACACCACCTTAAACAAGTAATCCTCCTCTTCCATTCCTTAAATGGATATGCTTCAAATTGTAATGCTTATGCTTCAAATTTGAAAAAGTGATTTCTTCCAATAAACACTCAAGTTATGAATTGAATGAGAGGAGGTAATGCAGAATATGTTCATCAGCTACATATAATTGCATTTTAAGTATTATTTATATAGAATAGCAAACGTTGCAGCCAATTTCTTTCAGTGGCATCGACAATTTTTTGGTTGCTAGCAAGGGGGCAATCTTTCAGAATTCATTAGTTGGGAATTTCAAAGAATGTTCTCGCATTGTATGAATTTTACAACAAATTATTTTGTGTTCTATTTCTAAGAAGGAACAAACCCCGGTTTCTTTAGTTTTTAACTTTCTTCCTTTGTAACTAAAAATTATTGCAACTTTTCAGACCTAAGTTTGTTACTTTAGAGTCTAGATTATTGTTTCCATGAAATTTTAGAAAAGTAAAGCATTGTAAATGACCAAGATAGGTCTGTGGAAAAATTCTTTATGCATTACCTTTATTATCTATTGTTTATATATTACCCTTGGTTGTATCATGTATGGATATATGAATATCCATATGTTTTTTTTATCTTCCCTTGTCTAGGAGTGTGGTTTTCTAAAGCTTTTACTCATACAAGTGAATTTGATTAATTTATCCAGATTTCATTCTTGTTCTAACAGAAGATATTAAGTTTCCCTAAGATAGACATCTGTGAATGTTATATCCACATGTTGATGGTTCTACTTGCTTATATTTCATGTATGTCTAAGTTTTGAGAAAATTCTATCTGGGTTCTGAGCAAATTTTGTCTAGGTTCTCCCTAGGTTCTCCAAGGTTCATCTTAGAAGAACCCACAGGGAATTTGAAGGACCCTGGTTGAATCCCCTGGAGGACTAGATCAGGACTAGGACCTGGTTTGAACCGAATGAGTACCCAACAATCCCCTACAAAGAACTCGTAACATAGAATTTTATTATAATTTTCAAAAATTCTTGGAGGAAGAGTTAATTTTTAACATATATGTACTTTATTTTTCCTTGACATTTCAAATTCTTTTATTATTTTCTTGGAGGTTCCAAGCATTTTGTTCAAACCAAATCTATGCTTAACTATATACGTAATGTGTCTATTGGGTGGCAAAGGCGTTTGTTATATTTTAAATTTTAAAATGAATTTTATTGTAATTTTCAAAATTTCTCACATGAAATTCTTACTCTAAACCTATACTCTGCTTTTCCTTGATATTTTGAATACTCTTTAAAGGAAAACTAGTTCTAAAGAATAGCATCCCTGATCCTTCAAATCAAATATATTTTGGAAGGTTGGGACAACTTGAGTTCTCATTTGTTTTGCTAGGTCTCTTCCAAGCAAAATTTATTTAATGTTTAACCCTACTTTTTCAAGAAATTAGAATGTAGTAGAGTAAAATTTAGGCTCAAAATTATTCTAGAATGCAAGAGAGTTTACTCACATTTAACCTTGGCTTTTCAATATATAGAATGTGATGACAAAGAGCAGTGTTGAATTTAGAGTTATATAGAATATGTCCTATCTCCTACATATCTTTTAGCAGGCTGACAAAGAGATTGTATTGCAGAAGACAACTGTTATCTATTTTATCACATCTTAAAATATTTTTTAAGTTTTATCTAGAACCTTTTTTTACTATGCTTTAATTTACAGAAAATATCATATAAACAATAGATATTCTTCAATAATTAGAGTGTTGATATCAACACCTGCTTTGAATGGCATGCCATGTATGGTGTTTTACATGTTCTTTATATATTGGAAATTGGATTGCTTTAATTTTCCTTCTTTCTAAGTGCCATAATAGGAAAACAACTTAACAATTTGATCTCACTCTTTGCAAAATATTGTATCCTGAATATTTGCAATGACCATTTCACTGTTACCTAAGCTATTATGTATTATATAGTTCCTAGAATATCCTAAATATTGCTAGCATAACTAATTAGCAATGATTTTAGTATTGTGCACACCTAATTATTTACACTCACAGCCCTCTGAACCTTATTGTGGTTTGATGCATAAAAATAGTTTAATTTGTTTACATAAACAGGCTCCTCTTGAGCATAAAACAACTACAATAAAGTCACAATGACTACCGTGTTGTACTGTTGCATAGATGGGAGCCCAATTGTTCTCAAAGATTCTTGGGATTCCCCCTTCATGTTGCAAGTTTGATACTTTGAGTTTGGGTCTTACCTTCCTTTTAACTGTCCTTTGTATTTGTGCTCCTTGAGTAGCCTTGATGACTATCCTTTGTATTTTTCATGACTATCATAATTACTTTCATTTCCCTTAGTCACATTGCTTTCAAAGGAAACCATGTAGTCTTTATAATATACCAGTGTAGATATAAAATGTAGAAGCATATTCTTTAGATCTGCATTTTCTATCCTAGTATCATTGAAATGTATAATAAGAAAAGTCACAAATGACAAGAGCCCTTGCAGCAGATCGTTATTCTTTGTCACCTTCATTGAACTACCCTCTTCACTGTGCATTTTCATCATTTCATCTATCTTGACAGTTCACTATCTTTTGTTGTTGTGTTAAAAACTATATCACTACCTCCTCTAACTACTACCCTTATAAAGTGGACATAAGATACTTCAATAATTCATTTATTCAAAGACATTTTGAAACATTTGAAGACCCTCAAACCTGAACACGAAACTTTAATCAACATGAGAAACCTAGTGAGGCCATATTTAACCGAGGCAAAAATGTGGGCTAACACAGACAAAACCAAAGTGCATGCCAGACTTCTCAGAACTGTTGGCCAAACTATTTTTCTGTTACACTTTCCACTCACTCAGCCAAAGCCTTTTGAGTGGAGAGAGTGTTCTTTCCATCACATGAAAATTATAGCATTGCACTTGCACAAATAGGCAATGAACTAGGACCATCTTCTCAGTGAAGCATCTATTAAAAAAATAGGCAAGCGATCTGTAAATAGGATCTTGATACATGATTAGATGGTTGGTTATATCACTTTCAGCCAAGAAAATGCCAAAGATTTTGAAGACCCAACAATCCTTTGTTAGAAATTATTATATCATATGTTAGTAGATGGTCTTAAATATTTAAACCTATGTTTAAGAGTTGGATTGAGATTATTAGTAGGTAAATAAAGTTGAGTGAGGTTGCAACAACACTCATGTAGAAAAAAATTAGTGGAATTGTTTCCTAAGTTATACTATCACAACATTTAAGTTTTGTTGAGAACCATCAAACCATGTAATTGTATTAATATTTCTCTATGATTGAATAAAATTATTCTAATACATTTGCTCAAATTTGTTTCTTCATTTGGCATCATAGAAAAATTTGAGTGCAATTGATCTCCTTCTAACTCTATTTATAAATATACTTGTTGCTCTTATGCTACTGCCCCGCTATCCATAGATGTGAGTGGAATCTTTGCCTCTATTGGCCATGCTCACTTATGCATTTAACATTTATTCACTTATTTTGAAACACAAACCTCAACCCATCCTTGAATTCTTCCAATTAGAGGAGCAGGGAATTGATGAAGAGTTTGTTAATTATAGTGGCCAATTCCTAGACACTCCTACCATTCACACCATCCATGCCAAATTCAACATAAACACCATAGTGCAACTTGTCAACAATGCATTGGTCTATATCAGTGAGTGGGATGATTTTGCAAACATCTACATCAACATATATACTTTTTTGGGAGCTCATTTTTGTCACAAAAAATCCCTCGAAATGACAGAAAAGATGTTTGGAGCATCATAAAGACTGTCTCAAAGAGGAGGCAAAGGATAATGTTCTTGAAACTCTTGCAAGGGACAACAACAACATGAATTATTTGTTTCATCATAGATAGGACAATAGTAGTTGAAGACACTAATACTGTGATCATGAAAAGATAATGTGAAAGAAGTCTGATTGGAAGTGAGAAATTTGTGAAGATTTGTATGAAATTGGTTATAGTGATAATGTCAGTAGTGTTGATGTGTTTTTCGTGACCGCACCAATGCAGAATAAAGTCGCCAAAGACTACCCTATTCTCTCTTGATCAAAGTATTCTGCACGCTAAGATTGCAAGAAAGTTCGTGTGTTCAACTCCAAGGCTCTTTCAGTGCGAATAGGCTCAGTTGGCTCAATGTGATTTGCTGGTATTTCAAGGGGACTTACGGAATTATTCAACAGCAAAGGAAGGGGTTTCCACAATTCGACAGATTTATCAATGAAGCACAATTTTCCTATTCTAACTATAAATTACTGAATTTAAAGTGGTTGCAGGGTTAAGAAGGCTCGAATTTACTCTAAGGCATGGGACGTGGCGATCAATTCTTACAAGCTTCAACCAGGCTCTGCTTTGCCTCGCTTCGAACAGCTTCCACAGAACTGGTGCAATCTTTAGAGGAGTAGCTCAAGGTTTTCAGATCATAATTCAACGCGAAGACACTGTCACAACGACGCATACCAAATGTAAATCACAAACAAAGTTAAGTCCACGATGTTCCAGTTGACCATGCAAGGTGAACTCACCATCAACGAGCCCACTAGTGGTATGGATAGATGAAGTTTTGCTCAAATTGAAGACCATATTCCACAATTCCTAACGTTTACTTTGAAATTCGAATGACGTGCTCCTCACCACGTGACCTGCCTGCTAACATCGGCGCCTGCTGCTGACTTTCTATTTATAGCCTATTTCAAAAATGACTTACTATAAATAGTAAGTGCTCTGTTTTTCATCAAATTTTACCAGCAGATAGCTTGAAGGACACTGATCGCGGTGGTTTACAGCGGTTTTCAAAATTTTTGACTTTTTACCCCTCTTTTCGGGTCTCGAAGCTGGAAACCCTAATTGATCTTGCATGCATATCAAATGACCTATGTTTGTCCTTGTTTCTCCTGCATTGTGATCAGCTTGTGATTCCAAAGTGTTGGGAGGCGGTTGTCAGGAGGCACCTGCTAAAAATAGTAAGTTCCTAAATGAGTGACCTTCTCCATTTGCATGTCACACCATCATGAAGCTCTTGAAAAACCCATAAGGAATATGCAGGCATGCAAAGAAAACCCTGACATGCAAACCCTAAAAATAGCCTCTGAAGGCTAAACTCTAAAAGTTATCATCTCGCTTTGCATGTTACACCATCGTAAAGGTCTTCGAAAACCCAGAAGGAATCTCAAGACATGCACCGGAAAACTCTGCATCTAAGCCCTGAAATCTGCTCTGAAAGCTGCACTGCTAAAAATAGCAAGTTGTCTGTTTTAGCTCAAATTTTTCCAGTGAGTAGCCCGATGTGTTCTGGATGCAGTGTGACTGTTAAAACTCCGAAAGTGTTGACGGAATGCCCTGAATTGCACACTTACTAAAAATAGTAAGTTGCCAGAATCTGATGAAATTTCAGTGGAAGCCTGCTTGAAGCACATTGACCTCAATGTTAATCCTTATTTTCAATTTATTCACCTTGCTTGACCTTGAATTGACCAGGAAAGTACAAACCCTAATTTTTAGACTTGGCCAAAATTCATGTTTAAGCTCAATGACGGGCACAATCCTTGAAAGGCAGACATCAGAAAAGAGACAGAGAGAGAGAAACCAAAGCCAAAAGACCAAAATGGAGCAAAAATTAGGGGTCCCCATTTTGAATGGGGTGATGTGTGAAAAGGTCACAACATCTGGCATCCCCACGGGAAAATTTTGAAAAACACTTTAAGAATTAAACCTTGATTAATCTTCCTCAAACCATCATACAGAAGGATACTTACTCAAAAGGGGAGAAGAATCCGATATTGGATCAAAACACTTTCATCCAAGACCTTGTGAGTGTGTGTATTCATCCATTTCTAAACCATCTTGACTCCCGGAATCAACCGCAGCAAGTTATACAAATATCTTAACTTCAAAAGCATTTGGGACATTGCCTCACTACCAGTCAAGTGTCCATAGCCCCGATGAGGTTGTCACTACAATTCTCACGAATATTGCTCCACTATCGGTCGGACGTCCATAGCCCTAGTGGAGTTACTCGTATGTTCCCAAAACCAATATTTCATAATATTTTCTTTCATTTTTCATTTTCTTTTTCCTTTTGATATCTCTTTTAAGCACATTTACTTTTTCTTTTGATCTTCCGTCAATTCCTCAATTGGCTGGCAGGCAATGAAGCCTCCAATGGGTTTGAGAATTGTACTGGCGCTGAAGCAAGACGTAAGATTTTCACCTACCAAGACCTTTCCCAAGAAACTAAAATGACTCAGAGTGGAGGTAGGTAAGGTTTTAAAGGTCTTTAGACTCATGTGTTAAGACACAATAATGGGTTAACCTCCCGAGACGAGCTTAATCCCAAACTGGATGATAACAAGAGGAAAACAACCTTAGCCTTTTCAAAATTTGCACAAATTCCAGCGGATTGAAACCACATTGTGAAAGTAAAACCATCATCACCCCCTTCGTAATGGGAAACCCTAACATCCTTGCCCATTCCAAACCAAAACCACTTGAGCAGACAACTCAAGGGATGGAAAAGCCAAACCAAAAACCCAAAGGGAAACAAACCAAAACCAAAACAAAAGAAAACAGGAAAGCAATGGAAAGCAAACGAATGGGAAAGCAAACCTAAAGTAATTATGTTACAAAGCAGGCTCTCGGAGAGAACCTAGGACTAGAAATAATGCTTGAGGAATCTCCCATCGGCTGGCAATGGGATATCCCCTCCTGTTCGCGTCCATAACTTGAATGCATTATCTCCCAGGATCTCAAAAGCTTGACAGGGGTCCAACCATGATTTGTCAATCCATCTGTTCATAACCCTTTGATGTTTAGCCAAACTTTCTAAAGCTTCATTTCTTTTCTCCTTCAAGTGCATCAATTGAGACAGCCTTGTTTGAATCTGATCTTCTTTCTTATGGACTTCTCCACATTCTTCCTCTAAAGTGACTTGTTGAATCATCTTCGAGACCTATACTAAGGAGATCTTACTCATGGCACCTGTACTCTCTAAACGGAAAACCCCGTGAATTTTGCATAAATTGGGTAACAACAAATCTTCGATGGAGGCATTTTTGGTTTCATGTTTTGCACTTTTTAACACAGAATCTCCGAACATCCCTTCATTCTCATTCCCACTTGAATCATTTTCAATCAATACTTCAGTGGAGGCAGGCGTATCTTCTAAAAGATTTTCTTCTTTCAAGCTCTGCAACATGAGGACTTCTTTCTTAATGGGCCTATATGAACCCAAATCAGTTTCCAAGAAAAAAATATCACTATTTTCACCACACTCTATGATCATTAATCTGAGTTGTGGTGTACTTACAATTTTTATCTGATTTGGAACTCCTCTCCAAGGAAGGCACATGTGGGAGAAGTCAGTCGCAATGTATCCATTCAATTTCCTTGCCCAGTCCCTACTCAATAGCATGCCATAACCACCTGGTATATCCACAACTGATATGTCAATGCGACTCTGAATTCTGGGATCCGCTTCTAGCTGCATGTGGATGTTATTCAATTCTCCAACAACTGGAACTTCAGTCTTATCCAGTTGAGTCACCTTCTTGTTGGTCTGGAGCGGAATTATACCTAATTCCTGACATACCTTCAAAGGCATGGCATTACTTGATGCACCGGAATTGATCAAACAGTTATGCAATAACTACCCAAAAATTCTAACTGAAACCAGAAATGGGGCTGGCTCATCCTTTCCCTGATAAAATACTACTGCGTTTTTCCTTTCATTTGTTGAGGCATTCTTACTTTCATCTTTTCTATTCGATTGAAATTGATTGTCTTAGACAACCTCTTTTGGATTCTTCCTCTGCTCTGTGAGAACATCAAGTTGAGCTTTCTCCTTAATCTCTTCCTCTGGCTTTTTAGAAATCTTTGAAGAACCTTGTATCATACCTACGAACTTTTGAGGCTGTTGCAATGCCTCCCAAGTGTTAAATGGTGTGTAAGGAATCTCTTCTACCATATTCGTGTCTTGCGCTAGATGAGACTGTGTGACAACAGGAGGATTTCTTGGTGCACTAGTTGCTTCTTGGGACGTACTCCTCACAACTGGCGTTTCATACACACTTCCCAGAATTGTATCTCTAACCTCTGAAATCTTCATTAGCTCATGTAGTGGGAGACTAACTTTCATCCTTTTGAATTCTTCTAGTACATAAGAGCCAAGTCTTTTCATGTCCTCTCTAGGAAGACTCTCCTTTTGTCCTTGCCCAACTTGATGAACGGGCTGCTGAATAGCTTGTTGTCCACTTCCACCTTGCGTTACATTTTGTTGCCTATACTTTGGAGAATCTCTTGGTAAACCTGGGTTGTTGCTCATGTTGGGGTGTGGCGGAGTTGTAAAATTATTTGGAGGTACCGATGACATCAATGGCTCTTTCTGATGATAATTCCTCTGATATACTTTGGGTATCGCTCCTCCAGATGTTTGAAAATCTTGTACCTCCCTTCTTCCTTCCACCAAGACACTGTTGTTGAGAGGTGGAAAAACATAACCATCTTTATGAAGAGGCTCTTCTGGTGAGGCATACTTTGCATGAACTTCTGATGGTATTTGAAACTCTGGCATCCCCATGGGACCATTTGCTAAAGCTGATGGAAATTGGTGATCAACTGGTGGGGGCGTGTAACTCTGAAACTCAGGCGGGAAATTGTAATCCTCTATTATCAATGCCTGATCATATCTGGGTGTTGGGACTAATTCATATCCCGTAACTAGAGGGTTCTCTGTGGCACTTGTATTACTTGCTTTACTTTTGAGAATACCAGCCACAACTTGGAATTCATTACACTAAATTTCAAAGTGCTGGTTCATGTTATGTAACCTACACCATCCTGATGAGGCAATTTTGGCCATATAAATTCTATATGCAGGATGGTTTTCAGGAGGTAGCAGATTGTCTAATGGTGATGGAACGCTCCCATTGTTGGGCCCTGTATTCTAGGACCTCTTCTAAAATCCTTGATTATTGTGCCTATACCCATAACTGTTTTCATGACTGTATCCTTGATGGGTATCCTAATGAATCTGAGGATTATTTTGATATCCTCAGTTAGCACCTTGGTGTGCCTGATGATTTCATTGCATAGTGTGTGTCTGATTATTTTGATTCTTGAAGTAAGTCACCTCAGTTGACAGCCTCTTCACTTGTTCTATTAAATCTTTTATTTCATCTTTCTCCTCTGGATTTTTCATTGGCGGTACTGTGTTCTGGAGATAAATAGGTTGTGTGACTTACGTCTGGGACAAAGGCATCCTAGGATGGAGAACTAACTGACTTGATGGTGCTTGAACTTGATAAGTTGGCTGTGGAATTTCATTTAGCGCCCTAACTTGTTGATTCCATGTTGAGCCAAGCGTTGGTACTTGATTGTTTATTATGACTAGGCCAGTATATATTGAAGGTCCAGTTGTATTCAGTCGTAAACCTTGACTTACTTCAATAGCTTTAGCGTAAGCTTGATTCATGTTTACTAGAGTAGGGTGAGATCTCACGAACATCGCAGTCAAAGGATCAAGTGTCGAATAGTAGCTTTCTTGAGCATCAGCAACAACATAAGGAGTGTGTAATCTTGTGAGGGCCTTTTGGAACCTATTGTTGAATGCATGGATGGGCTCTTGGTCCTGTCTCCTTACTTCTGCAAATTGACAATAAAGCTCTATAGGGGTGACTGGTATACCAAACTTTTCGATGAAGGCCTCCTTCATCTACTCCCATGTTCTTATAGACCCCACTGGTAGGTGAATGAACCAAAAATGAGCCTCTTCTCCCAAAGAATATGGAAATAGGCGGCAAGACACGTCTGCATACCCAATCTGCCTATTGCGTAAATGATCCTCGAACATTTTGTTATGATCCTTAGCAGAACGATTTGGATCACTGACTTGATACTTAGTGCAAAAGTGCTCTGGATTCTTTGGCATGTCATGGTAATCAGTAAACTCAAGGGGAGATGGGTTAGTAACCAACCATGTAGCACCGTTTGGAGCTGGTTGACCTCCTAGTTGAGCCATTGCTTGAACTGGTTGTTGCCACTGGTACACAATAACTTGGGTTGGCTGTTGTATAATAGCTTGAACTTGTTTCGACCAAGCAAACCTCAAAGCACTAGGTGGAGTTCTAAATAAACTTGAAATTTCTTCTCTGCTTTCTTCGCTTGACTGAACTTCTTCGTTTGATAAAAATTCTTCACTTGACTTAGCCTCCTTACTTGAATGACTTTCCTTCTTCCTTGATCTCGTAGGTAGCTCTAACTCCACAAAATCTTTATATGAACTAGGTGTAGACCTCAAGATTCTCTTCAACTTGTCTGGTGAAAATGAACTGATATGATCTAGGATATAGCTGCTTATTCTATTGGCTGCGTGCGGGATTCTTCAATCCTGAAAGAACACCATCTTAACTCATGATAATTTTCTCCAATAGAACTTTTCGTACTTCAAACCCTTTCTTCTTCAACACAACCGAATGTTGTAGCTGTTAGGCCCTCCTTCTATCGCCAATTTTGTTGATGTGTTTTTCATGACCGCACCAACGCAGAATAAAGTTGCCAACGACTACCCTATTCTCTCTTGATCAAAGTATTATGCATGCTAAGATTGCAAGAAAGTTCATGCGTTCAACTCCAAGGTTCTTTCAGTGTGAATAGGCTCAATTGGCTCGATGTGATTTGCTGGTATTTCAAGGGGACTTACGGAATTATTCAACAACAGAGAAAGGGGTTTCCACAATTCAACAGATTTATCAATGAAGCACAATTTTACTATTCTAACCAAAAAGTACTGAATTTAAAGTGGTTGCAGGGTTAAGCAGGCTCAAATTTACTCTAAGGCATGGGACATGGCGATCAATTCTTACAAGCTTCAACCAGGCTCTGCTTTGCCTCGCTTCAGACAGCTTCCACAGAACCGGTGCAATCTTCAGAGGAGTAGCTCAAGGTGTTCAAATCATAATTCAACGCGCAGACACTGTCACAACGATGCATACCAACATGTGAATCACAAACGAAGTTAAGTCCACTATGTTCCAGTTGACCACGCAAGGCGAACTCACCATCAGCGAGCCCACTAGTGGTATGGATAGACGAAGTTTTGCTCAAATTGAAGACCATATTCCACAATTCCTAACGTTTACTTTGAAATTCGAATGACGTGCTCCTCACCACGTGACCTACTTGCTGACATCGGCGCCTGTTGCTGACTTTCTATTTATAGCCTATTTCCAAAATGACTTACTATAAATAGTAAGTGCTCCGTTTGTCTTCAAATTTTATGAGCATATAGCTTGAAGGACACTGATCGCAGTGGTTTACACCGATTTTTGAAAATTTTGAATTTTTACCCCTCTTTTTGAGTCCCGAAGCTGGAAACCCTAATTCATCTTGCATGTATATCAAATGACCTCTGTTTGTCCTTGTTTTTGCTGCATTACGATTAGCTTGTGATTTCGAAGTGTTGGGAGGCAGCTATCGGGATGCACCTGCTAAAAATAGTAAGTTCCTAAATGAGTGGCCTTCTCCATTTGCATGTCACACCATCATGAAGCTCTCGAAAAACCCATAAGGAATATGCAAACATGCAAAGAAAACCCTAACATGCAAACCCTAAAAATGGCCTCTAAAGGCTAAACTCTAAAAGTTATCATCTTGCTTTGCATGTTACACCATCGCGAAGGTCTTCAAAAACCCAGAAGGAATCTCCAGAAATGCACCGGAAAACTCTGCATCTAAGCCCTGAAATCTGCTTCAGAAGCTGCACTGCTAAAAATAGCAAGTTGCCTGTTTTAGCTCAAATTTTGCCAGTGAGTAGCCCGATGTGTTTTGGACGCAGTGTGACTATTAAAACTCTGAAAGTGCTGACGGAATGCCCTGAATTGCATGCTTACTAAAAATAGTAAGTTGCCAAAATCTGATGAAATTTCAGTGGAAGCCTGCTGGAAGCACACTGACCTCAATGTTAATCCTTATTTTCAATTTATTCACCTTGCTTGACCTTGAACTAACCAGGAAAGTACAAACCCTAATTTTTAGACTTGGCCAAAATTCACGTTTAAGCCCAATGATGGGCACAATCCTCGAAAGGTAGACATCAGAAAAGAGACAGAGAGAGAGAGAGAAACCAAAGCCAAAAGACCATAATGGAGCAAAAATTAAGGGTCCCCATTTTGAATGGGGCAATGTGTGAAAAGGTCACAATAAGTAGACAATGGTTTGATGTTTTGACAGATGCTAAGTTGGTGTCTAATGAACTCTTGATAGTGACATGATGCTCTTTCTTGTGCAATTATCTTTATCCTTGTCCAAGTTCAATATTTGTGCTCAGTACTTACAATGCATATTCAGAGAACAATGATATTCTAGTTCATTTGTTTCTAACAATAAGTACTTGGACAGTGATAGTATAAGTGTTCCTATTTTTGGTAATGGACAGTTTGTACGAGCTTTGATTTTGATACAAAACAAGTGCATGCATGGGTTTGGAATCAATGCATTGTAGATGGTATCCAATATTCTCTTTGTACTTGTTGAGAATGTATTGGACATATGTCAGTGTCATAGAGTTATGATGCTTGAGAATAGTGACTTTGGTCTAAAAGCACAGTGATTTACAAAGATAGTACACAGTGCTCCATGAAATTCTTTTTGACAGTATGTTGCAGTCTATATGGAGTTTGCAGGTGTTTCTTCATTTATCTTCTAAGGTGCTTGGATAGTTTGCTTGAGGTGAACTTTTGGTCATGCAAAACACATTGGAATAGGTCCCTCTTGGTTCTATTGCTTGAGACAATGTAAGTTCAGTTGTTGGTGGCAGTCTTTTTTTTTTGCTTGAGTTTGTATCTTCATTGTGCAACTTGTTAATTCATGAACTACGACGGTCATATATACTTTTCACTGTGATTGTGGAACAATTTTTGATGCATGTAATGTCAATTTTTTTCTCACAAGGTGACAAATTCATGCTTGGCACAATACTCTTATGGGAGTAGTATAAGAAAGCTACTCTATGTTAAAAAGTGAGCTCTTGCACTATTGTCACAGTGACTATAACTATGTGTATGTTTAATGTTCATATGCATGATGGATGTGTTGTGACAGTGGATTTGTGAAAGTGCAATAATTATGACATCCAGTTGAAAGAAAAATGATAGTGATATGTAGAGGAGCTAAGCTCAATAACACATGCAATCATCTCTTGTATTTCTTTGGTCTGTTTGTTGTTGAGTATGTTAATCATTTTCAGCTCTTCATGTGCTAACAATGCTGAAAATGACATTATATTCTTTTTGGGTGTATCTTTGACAACATGTTTTTTATGTCACAATGCAACAGTGCTTATTCACATTTTTGGACAGTATGGTATGATGCCACTGGATATTTGTAGCAAATGAATGAAACCAACCCTAACCAGTATATACTTCTCTAGCAATCATCCCTTGTCCATTGTGAATGATAGAAATGGACTCGTGAATCTAAGATACTTATTTACTGAAGAGGGGATATTATAACCATTTTCTAGAATTTAACACACTTTGAGAGTTATAAAATATGACTAATCATTATAGGGAATACAATATCAAATGTGACTTCTTGTTAGATAAAAATAATATGCAATGCTAATTTTTTTTTTTGAGCTCATTTATGTTTCTTTTGTAAAGTAACATAATTTAGATTTATGTGATAAATCCTTTGTAACTTCTATAAAAGTGGATGGTTGCTTTCAAATTGTGTTTGAACTATCTTTTACCATGAAAGAAAAAACTTGTCGTACTTAAAGGGAATAAAGTTTGCTATTTCTATCTTTTGGTGTGGCCTAAGCTGTAGTTTTTTGGTGAATATATTTTTTTGGTTTTTAGATATTTATGATTGACAACATAAAGTTAAAAAGTTATACTACTTAATGCAATTTCCTTTTGTTGATGTTTTCTATAGCTGTTGAAAAACTCTTGAGATTGTATGGTGTATTTTTTAAGCTGATGGCATTGGGTTGCTTTTCTAGGTATGGTTGAAATCTTTTGGCTTTAATAGATTTTTGGCCTTTTTATTAACATATTTGCATCATTTCCATCAATAAACCTTATAAATGTCAATTAATGTGTGAAGTTGCAATGGTGTAGGAATAAAACATTTCTCAATAAAAATTGAAAAATATATCTTAACAGATATATTTATTTCAAAAATCCTATAATGGCTGAGTATTGATAAATTAGTCCTCATCCACAAAAATAATTGTTGAACACATTAAAATAATACTATGTTTTGGACTGATTTACTCATAAAATTTTAGATAGCCCTTATTAGTAAGCGGGTTGCAAAGGCCAAAACTTGAGGACAAGAATTTAAAATACAAACATTTCACAACATTAATTGATGGCATGGTTGAGGATTATTTGAACAACCATCAACCACACAGCCAGATTAGACTGCATAGACATGGTTGGAAGCTGAAATTTATGTAGAAAAGTTCTAATACTGCAAAAATGTATTTATAAGCAACAACAAGCTTAATAGAAGTTACTTATCTTTTCAAAATCTGATATAACACACAAACATGGTCTAATTTTCCTACTTGGCCTTCAAAGTTATTAAGCTACTTTAATCCTCAATCTCACCAACAATTTTCTTTTCTTTTTTTCATTTATTTAATCTATTTGATGCATACAATTAGAAGCCATCCTACATGAAAGAAAATGATATATCATTTCAATGTTACAATGTTTTTGGTCCTTTGTTGAATTCCCAATTGCCATTTTTTTTAATTTTAGTATGTGCCATGTTTGACCATGATGCATTTAAGTTAATCATGATATTCTGGTTGCAATACCAGTACATTGTGTCTCATTGCATCTGTATTTATATAACTTCATCTTGGTGTCTCATGGTATCTTCTTTGCCACACTTTAATGCGAGGTCTCCTTGGCTGGAACATGAACTACACCATCCAGTGGTAGCTCTATGGTTATATTTTGACTATGTTTCTCTTTGGCCATAACATGCACACCATGGTGTTGCCACTATGGGACCACAAACCAAGTTACACTAATAACCTTATTTCATTGGTTTCAAAAAATTATGCAAAATGTGAAAATGGCACTCAATTCTGAGTGCTTGTGGCATTGTTATGTCTCTCCAAATTATAGTTGTTGTGAGACCACAAGGCCAACTTCAACATGGTGTCACTAACTCAGGACCACAAAACGTAGAAATTTTTATGACACCTTTGTATTTCCCTTCAAGATAGGTAAAATAAAAGAAACAACACTAAATTTTGAGTCTATGTTCCTTTCCTTGTTTTACATTTGGTGATTCCAAAATGATCTCCAACATGGTCACTGGAAGATGATTTCAAACATGATAAACTTTTGCAAAATTAAATAAAAAAACTCTTCACAATGATGTTTCCTCGATGAGACCTCAAAAATACCTTCACAATGATGTTTCCTTGGTGAGACCTCAAAAATGGTTGAACATGCACATTCAAGTTGTTCTATGGGGAGTGGGGACACTCTTTATCATTAATGTATTCATTTATGAAGATAAAACCTAAAAATTTCGCTTTTCATGTTCATCACAATTATTAGGTTTATATCAATTACTTTTGATGACATACATTGGGTCTGAATGTATTGTTAAAAGCATGGATTTAAAACTTGTTGAGCACTTTCGAGTATTTCACCGGCCAAGTTACTTAACCTCAATCTTGCCAAGTTGTAGGGCTAAGTTTTTATGAATTTGTGGTGTAGACTTGCCATATGTGGTTGCCCTACGGATAGACTATTGGATGTGAAAAATGCAGAAAAGACATTGAGAAAACATGATTTTTGGTCTTTTAAATCGAATCTGATCATGCAATCGCCTCACACAACATTTGCAATTTTTTTTGAGTAACTTTGAATGCATTTCAAGTGGATTTGTGGAGCAATTTTCTACAATTTTAGGATTCCAAAACAGATTTTTTTATTTTCCAAGTATTGTAAGAATCTTTTTTCTTTCCTAAATGCTAGATTTACATTTTTAATCATGTTTTGAAAGCATTGAATTCAATTTACATGAGTTTTAATGCTGATTTAAGTTATTGTTTATGAATGAAAATGCTAATTTTGTTTTACTAGCTAGGGTTTATCAAATTATAGCAGAAAAATGTAATTTTACACCCCTTTACAAAACCCTAGAGATCCTAGTTATTGTGCAAGGGTTTCTAGTGGTTGTGTAAAAGACTACTTTACTATGCGAAGTGAATGTCTTTGATATGCAAGTATCTTTCTTGCTACATAAGGTATTCCTTTTGGCTACACAAGCAGCACCCTTGCTATGCCAGTAGTATCCTTCTCACTCTTGGCACCCTTTTCCATGCAACCCCTTTATTTTTCCATGCAAGACAAACATTCTCCACATTCTCTATGATATTATTAAAAAAATCAGAAGTGTACTAAAAATGTATATATATATATATATATATATATATATATATATATATATATATATATATATATATATATATATATATATATATATATATATATATATATATATATATATATATATATTAATAATTCTGATTTTAATATGATATTATTATGGTGCTTTCTGTACTAAAAAATGTTGCACATTTTTTTTAATTTTATGAATGTTAGGTTGGCATTTAGCAAGTTAGCATACAATGACATAACATTAGGAAGTGAAAGCCAAATTACTCTTAAAAGGGACACCACTTGCAAACATGAACTCTAGGAATGACTTTAGGGACTGTTATGGCATGTCCCCTTTTCAAAATTGAAGACATTGGTTGAAGATCCATAGCCTATCTTGAGTTCTCGTTGGCTAAGGGACATGATAAGGGAAAAAAGTTACAATTTGGTCTTGATTATAGTTTCAAAGGATTATTTACTTGTTGTTACTACAGGTCATCTAAATGAGACATTATGAGGCCTATGTATTTTTGTATTTTCACTTAGAGGGAAAAGTGAGTTATTAGGGGGGCCAAAGTGGAGGCACCTATAGAAGAAAGGTAAGCACCCAAATTGATTATCCATTATTGCCATTATTGAATTCAAATTTCAAAATTGTACTCTCAAGGGCGAAAACCTTTGTTTGTGAATTCTAGAGGATGAAAGCCCTGATAGATAACTTGCATCTTGAATCTATTTTTTGAGTCTACAATTCAATCTATTTAATGTATTACATAATTGATCTATTTTTGGTTGTGAAACATTTTTTTTTTTTCGTTATGTTAATTTTTTCCAAATTCCAAGCTAATTGCAAGTTGCCTTCCTGGTTGTGTAAGATCATTTTTCTCATACTTTACTACAGTAAATTGAGCTTGTTTAATTTGTTGTAATCTATGACAAACTGACTTTTATATGGCCTAATTAATTTGATTGTATTCATTCTTTTGATGTTTATCTCTATCAATTGCAAAGGATAATGTAGACATGTACGCTTATCATTTTGAAATGGAATAGGATAATTGTACACTCATTAAGTTGGCTGCATATTGTTTTGGTCTTGAGTAGTTTTGGCAATAACTGTATAAAATCTTTCTGGAATCAACTACATGGCTTTAGTATTATCTGACATTTTCATGGCTCATCACTAGGGAAAATTCAAAATGCTTTACTTCATTGATTAGTGTACCTTTCCAGTTGTAAGGATGCACTATCATTCAAGCATTGATATTTGACAAGCACATTAAGTTGATACTTCTAATTTGATTTATCATGTCTTTTACTATAGGTTGGGGTTTCTAGTGCTGGTCACAAATGGTCAGTCATAGAAGGAAAGGAAGAAGAAGAATGGAGACATTCTATTGCGATAATTCCTACTGAAAAAATTCAGGAATTGGTCTTGAAAGATAAAATTGATTATGATGACACTATGCTTGATATAGGGGCTGCGAAAACATCATCTAAGCCTAACTCTGAAAGTGTTGATGATGATTGTGAGAAGCCAGATAAACTGGCTGATGATTTTGACAAGGAGGTTACCTATATTTTATGGAAGGTTTATAATTTTTATAAATTTTGTATCTCTGTGGCTATTTATTTACATTGGGATTTGAATTTATCAGGTAGAGGCCACTTTCCAAAGAATTGTTTTAGAAGTTCCAGGTGTTGTGTAGTTTTCGTACACACGCCCAGCTGAAGGCAGGGACCCTCTTTCGCTTTGGGTTTTGGTGTCTTGGCCCTTTCATTTTGAGGTTTTATCTTACTTTGGCATGTGCTAAAATGTTCATTTTGATGGCCTTAGTGATTTCCCTAAGTTATCCATTGAAGATCTTTTATTTTGAGCTAGGTTCGGGTTTTCACCCTGGTTTCGGACTTTCCACCCAGGCCGGATTATCCCGGATTCTGTTCAGATTCCGGATGAGCACCTTAGTTCGTAGATTTCCAGTCTTCATGGAATTCTGCACGGGCCAGATTTTTTCGGATTCTGTCTTATCGTCAGGTTCCCAGGTTTTTTCTGACTGTCTTGTTGGCGACATTAATGTCTTTGTACGAGCTTTGGGTGAGGTATTTAACCACTTTTCGAGGTCTTTTATGCCATTATGCTATTGTTTTCCATCGATTGAGCTGAGGAGTGCATTCTTATGAGTGTTGGATTTGGATTTGTGGAAAACGTGAGTTTGTGAATTGTGGATTTGAGTGGCGATTTCTTGTACATTCCTACCCCTGTTCTTTGTGGATGCCATTGAATTTTTCATTTCCTGTTTCTGAGATCGATTTTTGCTTCACAATGGTATGTTTTTGATTGCCTTGCTTTCAATTGATGATTATGGATAGCACGTTGATGTTATAAGAACTTCTGGGTTCGAATTCCTACATATTTGATCATTTCATGTAGGGTTGTCCAACATTGCTTTATTTTTCATCTCCCAAGTGAGTTTTGAGCTCCTTTGTCTATTTGCATTTTGATGTATCTTGCTTGAGAGTTGTTAGTAATCCCCTAGTCGAGAATTAGCAGTCAAAATGTTTAAATTATGAGCTCGCATGTACGCTAAGGGTGGATGTACGCTAAGGATTGAGAGGGATGAGGCCAGCAACAGGGTTGTCCACATTGCAACTCCTGCCCTAGATAGGAGTAGAGATGAGGTGGTTGGAAAAGACTCTAATATTCAGACTCTCAATTTAGGGCCTACATCCGTTGAGCAGGATATTCAGGATTACCAGGGTTCAAGTGCAGTTATCTTGGGCAGATTGAGGAGGGAAATAAAGACTAAGAAAGAGCTAAAGAAGGAAAATGAGAATCTCAGGAAGTGCTTGGAGGATCTGATGAAACCCTTGCAATCCATTAACCCATCAGTTTTTGCTGCAAATCCTTTACCTCAGGAAACCATCACCCAATTGGAGAAGATGAAGGCTCTAATCTTGCCACTGCAAATTGGCTACAGGGAGTGCAAACCAAAGGTAATGAAGCTATAAAGGATATTTTGTCAACTAGGAAGGATTTTGTTAGAGCCGTTGATTGGTTGAAGGAGGTGTTGGCCCAGGACAAGGAAGATACAGATCTCCTGCTGTAGAAAACTAAAACTATCATGGAGTACACCAGGGATAGGTTAATAAATGATAGAATTCTTCCTTCCTCCCTAGCTGCTGAACCTTGGGAGTGGTTTGAAGCATTGCAAATCAAGAAAAAGGTTTTGAAGAAGATTTACAAACAAAGGAGGCAAATTGATGATACCCTAGCTGGTGTGTATAATGGATCCATTGCTTTCTTTGAGATTATGACAGGAAGAAGGAAAATTGTTCCTAAGTATTTGAGTTTGGAGCAGTTAAGAAAATGGTGGCATGATTTTTATGCTCTGGCCAATGATGATTCCATTTCTGAGTACCAATTTGATGATGTGGCCACCTACATTGTTCTTATTGACAAGTATCTAACTTATAAGGTGGATTGGGATAAGTCAATAAAACAGTCAAGGGAAGAGATTGCATCAATTGAAAGGCGACTTAGGGTTTTTCCTTTACCACTTGTGGCCGACTTGGATAGTGTGTTTTTGAAATTTCATGAAATGTTGGATCAGAGTAAGGACAAAGGGAAGGCAATTAATGATTGGCTACATCGAGATTTGTGCTTCCCTATTAGTTTGACATGCATTGGTCTGAGCTACATTGGAAATCCCAGGTCGACTTGGATGGAATTCATGCATTTAATGCATCATTTATCTTATTTGAATTTCTCTAGGCTGACATGTTTTTGGGGGTTCTATAAATATGACATTTTACCTCATTTGTAAGGGCTAGACATAAGAAAATAGGAATAGAGAGATAGTTGATAGAGGCAAATTAAGTAGAGAAAGAGTTAGCAAGTAGTTGCTCCTAAGGAAATATTGTAATAGAAGGCTGGAATTGTTGCTATAGTGGGTAATTCAATGCAAGTAATGACATTGTGATTTGGTGCCATACTTGTGTTTTCTTTATCTTGCATGGTTCTTGTTATTCTATCTTTAGAATTGCTTTGAGGAAGTTAATATTTAGATTAGATTTGATTTAATGATATTTATGGTTTAATATTTGAAGTGTTGCAACAATCCCTAGTCCATAATTTTTGCAACCAACTGATTGTTAGTTGGGTATGTGCAGGTTAATGGTGGGCCAAAAAATGGCAATGAGGAAAAAAACACGTCTTTCATCGACTGAAAAAATGCGAAAAGAACATGTTGACTTTTTTTAGGCTCGGGTGTCACCATACCAAACACCAAAGCTACTTTTACAAATTGGATATCCAATTTGTAAAAAGTATATATTAAAAACTTCTGTCGCTTTTTTGAAGTCATTCGGCTGAGAAGAACCCGCAGGCACACAGTGGATCCATTCTTTGCATAACAGATATCCGATATAGGCTAAATTCGATTTGGAAAGGTAAGTTTTTTTATTTTCATTTGATTTGATTCAATTTTGATTTAGATTTGAATAATTTCATATGGTTTTTGTTGATTTTTTTTAAAAATAGGGTTTTTGATTGAGTTTTTGTGAAAAAATTGAGTTTAGAATAGATTTTGATAAAAAAATGAATGTTTTTTGTGGATTTTTTTTCACAATAGGGTTTTTGATTGAATTTTTATGAAAAAATTGAATTGAGAATGGATTTTGATAAAAAATGAATGTTTTGTGGATTTTTTTTCAAAATAGGGTTTTTGATTGAATTTTTATGAAACAATTGAGTTCAAAATAGATTTTGATAAAAAAATGAATGTTTTTAATAGATTTTGATTTAAAAATAGTGTTTCATTTATATTGTCTAATTTTAGATTAATTATTTTTTAACTTTAATCAGGCATTATGGCTGCTAAGAATGAAAATGCACAAATTCCACTAGTTGAAAATGAAAATCCACCAGCTGAGAATCAAAATGTAGAAATTCCAAATGCTCCACCACCTCCGCATCCATCAATTGAACAGTTAATTCATGAAAAATTAGAGCAATTGAGGGGCATTTGTGATGTTTATAGGAAAATCCCTCGATTATCCCGTATGTCAACCACATTGACAGGAATAATTACAAATGTATAAACCCTCTCCACCCAACATAATGCATTTCATTCGTGGCAAGAAACCATGAGGCAATATTATGCATGTGGAATGTCTTATGATGATGTGAAAGATCTCCAAATAACAAAAGCCCAAATAGCCTCTTTATTTATTAACCTAGCACTAGTTTGCCAATTAATGTTAACAAGCCAAAACTTTCTATAAAATGATGCATGCATAGGGGCATAGTAGATAAATTTTGGGATCGTTGGTGTATGGTTTTTGATAAACCACCCAAAAATAATCTTGATGTACCTTTTTACTTTATTAAAAAATTATATGCTGAGTTTTTGTTAGGGAATCATGTCAATTACTTTGAGATTAAACCCTTCTAGGGCGTTGGTAGAGGTATGCCTCAGGATAGGCTAGGGGCAACTAGAGTAGTTAGGCACCCACATGTTCCCCGTCCTCCCCTTCCTCTGACACCTCCAGTACAACATCCAGATATTATGGAGGATGCAACCACACAAACTATCTAGGCCATTCACTCTTTGAGTGGTCTTTTGGTTTCCCATGCTTCTTCAGTAGCTCACCACAATCTGGTGATCTTGGCGATGGATCCAGTGCTGCTGCATCATCCTCCTCAGGTCCACATATTTGTGTGCCACATATTTGCAATACGTGCCAGCAAATATGTTTGGGTCCTAGTGTATAGCCCCCTGAGCATCCATTAGACACTTTTGATTATGACATCCAAGATGTGGAGATTATAGCAGATCACACGCAGGGGAGTGGAGCACACCCTATAGAGTCCTCTCCTGCTAGAGAGGTGGACATTTAGTTACACAGGTAACATTTAAGGTGTAAATTCATAACTTGCATTTTTTTTTAAATGAATATTAATAAGAGATAGTATCAAGTACTAATATTTATTTACATGGTCTATTTAATAGTTAATGTTTGAGAAGGAGCTCACACAGGTGATGGATAGCCCTCAGGGCCATTTCATTTGGCCTCGACACGCACACAGTATGTATTTTCTCACTCACTCATTTACATTTTTTTACTGTATATTTGCTTGTCATTTGAATTGTCAATAATGAAATTATATATTAACTTATATGTTTATCTTACTCTCTGCTTGTAACAAACACCTAGTGCGAGCGAGGTGCGATGCTCTCCAGACTATGGAGGCACAGTGTTGGATAAGGGAAAGGTAATTGAACTCAAATTTGATTGAATTAAAATTTATAAGATCTTTTATTGATTATGCATAAATTGACATAGATTCGTAGTTTCATATGTACTTTTCATTTTTATGTACAGGCGGTTGTGAGCTATACATCATTGTTGATAATTGCCACAACACCCGAAGGAGTAGGTATTCGAATGCCTGAAGGAGGAGGTGTTGAAATAGCTCAAGGAGGAGGTGTTCAGACACCTAAAGGAGATACATAAAAAGATCAACCTAAAGAGGTATGTGTTTATTTTATTTTGTGCTTGGTAAATATGTTCTTATTACTAAAAATTCTATGCTAACTTGGATCAATTTCATGTTTTTGTTCACATATATAGATTGACGTTACAAAAGTTGGTTTGGTTAGTTCTTTGAGAGGGGTATATTCTAGGACTCCCGACCCTTCAAAGAGACATATATTTCAGGTAATCAAGATTTCAATTTTAGAGTTCAATTATAATTCAATGTGTATTGATTTTTATGTTAATTATTCAATTTTAAATTATATAGGGTATGTGCAGGATCATGATGGACCAAAAAGTGGCAATATGATGGGTATGTGGTTGATGACTATTTTTAACCCAAAATTGATGAAAAGAAAAGGGTTTTTAAAGGAGATTCTTAGCTTTCCATTGATACAAATTATGTTTTACTTTGAATTTAATAAATAATTATTATTCATTTTCTATTTGAAATTATGACTAAAGTCCTGATTGATAGGCTAATTGAAAAACATCTATAGCTTTCAAACAAGTATCACATTTTTTGAATCCAAAATATGTGCCACATTCTATGCTTTGCATACTATAGATTAAAAAAGAGAAAATTGAATTTCATGAAGTTTGACCAAGTTAAGGTGGGACATACAGAGTTTTTATATTTTTTAAAAATTTGTAATAAAAAATCATAATTAATTATTTATTTCAAATAAATTACAAAAAATATGCATCACATCAAGGCATGAGTCCTAGACTTATATCTAAAATCTTCTAAAAAAATATTATCATTTTATTGTGGTTAGAATTGGTCAAGCAGACACCTACTTCTTATTTTTTCCCTAAAATTTAAGTACCATTGCGATTGAAATTTCAAATTTTCACCAAATAGATATTTTAAAAATAAAATAAACCTAGTAGTTTAGAATCTACATTCAATTTTCTACAGATTCTATTCTTACATATTTTTGAAATAATATAGATAACTTATTCAAATTTTACGTCAAGTTTCCTA
Organism: Sequoia sempervirens; assembly: GCA_007258455.2. Taxonomy (NCBI): domain Eukaryota; kingdom Viridiplantae; phylum Streptophyta; class Pinopsida; order Cupressales; family Cupressaceae; genus Sequoia; species Sequoia sempervirens. The sequence goes on along the minus strand of VDFB02086081.1, from coordinate 63,320,216 downwards.
ACTCGATTTTTCTAAATTTTTTGCCACTTAGGGCCTATTTTTTCCATGATGATCCTGCACATACCCATAGTATAACTAATCTCAATTCTAGTTTGACTATTTCTTGTGCAGCTACCTTGAGAGCCAACGAGTGCTTCAAAGAGGCTCCATTTTGATGATCCATCCAGTAGTTTAGGATGAGATAGACATTTTGGCATGTAAATTTTGAATAGATACCAAGATGGCATATGCCACATATTGTAAAACTTTGTTTGAGTTGGCATTGATGCCATTTTTGTATATGGACATACACTTGATTATTGGATAATTTGATATATATAGAAGTTGACAATCAAAATTTAGTTTCCTCCTCATGTGCATGATTAAACTCTTTGAAGCAATGGTTAAATATCAATGTACAATAGCATAAAAAGAATGGTTAAATATTATGTAGTTTATATTCATATTGCTGATTACATTGCATTGCACATCTTTCAAACTCAAAGCATTATTTCACATTGCATAAGTAACAACTAGATACTCATATGATTAACCCTACACCATCTGATTTTCTTCTTTGTCAACTTTCCCATGCCTTAGTAAATTTGGTGGTCCATTTGTAACCATCAATTTTTTTATATAACATAAATTCACCTTTTTCAAAAAATTAATATGGCTAGACTCCCATATGAATACTAATAATATATCATATGACCATTCTTCATATACTTACTGGCACTTTGTGTCTTCTTAGATGAGCCAAAAGTTGTTGCCCAACTACCTCTGCCTTCATCAATGTTCCATATTTTAATCATTCCATCCCAAGATGTTGTGACCATTTGTTGACTAGAAGATTCAATTATTTGTATAAACCGCTTCTCCATAATGGCTAGTATAGAAAATAATTGCATTGGTAGAACAAAACTCCAAAACATTTCTGATTTCCTTGATTAATTGAATCTTAAGTAGAATCCCCACAATAATTATGTTTTACATAAACCGATAGGAAAACAACATTGCTTGGAAAGTGCATCTCTAATATTTTATGTTCCTTGTACAATAATTTAAATACATTTGAAGAAGTTATATGAAAATATAGCTTCTTAAATTCTTCTTTAATTTGAAGGTTAGTTTTGATAGTGAGTAATTTATTTCATAGATGGATTTTAGCTTTTGCTTGATTGTTGTGCACTGTACTTTCTTCTATAAATAAAATGAGACATGCTAATGCACATTTTCACTATAATTTCTCTATTTTCTTCCTCAACATATCTCTCTCTTGGGCTTTGATACAACCCTGTCAGGGCCTGTCCTAACCACATTTAGCCCAAATCAAAAAAAAAAATTCATGCATTGTTTCTCCCTACACTAGCAGACCCTGGTTGGAGGTTTTATTTGATATTGTCAACAAACATACATCTGGTTGTCTAAATGAATGGGAGAGTTACAACCTTCCCAATCAAGAGGTCATGACTTGTCAGAACTGATTAAAGCAATTTAAAACTTATGTCATAGGATGAGAACATTTGACCATAGGCTCAATGATAAATGCAATGATCCTTAACTAAATTATTCATACAAATTCTTAGATTTGGAATAATTCAATGAAAATCAGCCAAACATTTAAACAAGATATTTAGATCTAAAACATTCACATATGATAAATAGATCTACACATATAAGTTGGTTGGAATAGAGTATTTAATTCAAATAACTCACTTGATGATTACAATTTTTTTGCTTCAATTGTTTGCTCATAACCAAGATTACAATGATAAAAAAAAAAATTAGAAAATATTGGGATGCTGAAATTCACTATTCTTGGCGTACAGATGCAACTTTTCTGTGACATTTCCCTCACAAATCCAAACAAGTTTCATCCTCCAAACTGGTGCAAGAGCACCTTAAGGTCTTTTGGAAGATCTTAGTGATTTTTGGTTTGTAGGCAGTTCTAGCCAACCACCAAGTGAATAAGGCCTATGGTATAAATTCCCTAGGTTTTTTTTTAGAGTTTGTTAGGGTAGGTTTGGCTTAGAGTCTTGAACTTTATGAGTTCCTAGACAAATCTTGGCAATTTGAGCATTTTGGCAATGTCGCCTTGGCAATTTGGCCTAAAAGTTGAAAATAGCATTAATGTTGTTCTAAGTCCGACCCAAGAGTCCTAGCACGTGGGAGAAAGGTATATAAGGTCATCCAAACCCTAATACCTGGGTTGGAAGTTCATTTTCACAAATTGAGACTTGGAGAGCATTTTTGTGTGATTGGAATTCAACAACTTTTGAGTGCATTTTTGTGTTTGAGCCTTCATCCAGTTAAGAATGGATTGAAAGGACTAACCTGATGCTTTGAGTGTTTCATTTTTTTCATTTACTTACTGTACCTAGCATTATTTTAGTCATTTAGACCAACTGGTTAAGGTTTTGCAAGTTTTTGGGTTTTTGGACTCACTGCCAGTTTGGGCCAGTTTTGTGAATAATGAGTCCCACTTGAGTTCCCGTGGCTTTCCTCTCATGGATACTTGGAATAAATCTGGGTACTGTGTAAATAATTTACATACAGGTTTAGGATTCTTTTTTTGTAGGGGAAGTGAAGAAACTATCAAGCACTAGGTGAGTGCAAGTGCATTATGGCTAGTGGCTTGGAGAGGATAATAGTAAAGAAAGCTGCTAAATGGGTTGGTTTGTGCCAATCAAGAGAATTGGAGTGTGGGAATATGTATTCTAGACATGTGTGTGCAAGGAGGAGATTTGAGGAGGTCATTGAAGCCCTCAAAGTTGGAAAAAGTAGCTAAAACCCTTAAAACCCTTGAAATTAGGGAGGTATGAGGACAGTCATATGAATGGCCACTTGGGAGACCTTAGACCTGGTAAATATTGAAGCCTAAGGTACCACTAGAAACAATATCAAAAAATGTTTGGGGGTTTTTAAGACCGTTTTTTGAGAAAAGCCAAGAAAACGGGTTCTAGGAGGCCTAGTTGGGGCAAAAGGCTACAAGGCCTAAAATGGAGTTTTTCAAGAAAATGATGGGAGAATGGTGAAAGAATCCAATGAGATGGATTAGTGAGGTGTCAAATCAACAAAGAGATAGTATAATAACCTTTCCTAGCCCCTGGAGTGGTTAGGACACTTTGGTTCAGTTTGGAGCCCAGGGAAGCCCAGTGGCAAATTGAGGGTAATGGAGAAGAATTTGAAATTGGTGGAGAGTCTTATGAGGTGAGAGGGATTTAGGAGAGTTCCCTGAATAGGGTAGAGAGGAATACCCTAGGAATACTAGAGAATAGGTCTTGGGAAGAGCAAGAGTGCTCTTGAAAGGTAAGTCTCCCCATCAAATTGGTATTAGAGCCATACAAGGCTTGGGAATTGAGAAGTGAATGTTAGAAAGAAGTGAATCCATAGGAGAGAACACCATGGTGAACAATGCAGAGCTAGCTAGAGACTTGACAGAGCAACAAGAAAAGAATAGGCATCTTGAAGAGGCTATGGAAGAGATGAAGCACAAACTAGAAGAGGTGGTAGAGACTGTAAGCAAGATGAAGGTACAGTTAAGAGAGGATAAAGATAAGGGTAAGAATCAAATAGAGGAAGACATAGAACAAAAACCTGACCCTCCATTAGTAGAGGAACCCTTCCTCAAAGCATTGAAGGCTTTGAGTGTCAAGGCACTTGAAGGTATCCCTCTGTTCACAAGAAGAATGGATGCAGAGTTGGTTATGGAATGGATTGAGGGAATGGAGAATAACTTTGAATGTGATGGGATTACAAAGGCACAAAAGGTGAAGATAGCCAAATCAAGGCTAAGAGGACAAGCACTAACTTGGTGGAAGTTTCTACAAGAAGAAAGAGAGAAGGAAGGAAAGAAACCCATAGGAAGTTGGAAAACTATGGTGGCTAAAGTGAAGGAGAACTATCTACCTAAAGATTATGATATTCAATTGCACAAGAAGAGACAAAATATCAGAAAAAGAGACCTAGATGTAGCTACATATATAGAGGAGTTCCAAAAACTAAGCCTTAGATCTAGAGTGCAAGAAGTTGAAAGCATCAAGGTTGCTAGGTATCTAAACAGTCTTAGATGCAACATACAAGAGGAGTTGAGTCTTTTCACACTTACTACCCTCCATAGCTGCTATCAAATGGCTATTAAGGTGGAAGAGAAACTAAAAAAGAAACAAGATTCCAATACTAGAGGTAAAGGAAGAGGTAGAGACTCTAGAGGTGGACATAGAGGAGGTTTTGGTGGAAGAAGCCATGAGAAAAAAGGTCAAGGGGATTCCAAGGTTGGAGAACTATCCCATGAGGCAAATAATGGAGGGGGATACAGAGGTAGAAGCTCTAACAATGGTGGAATAGGAAGATCAGGAGGATTTGGGAGAAGTTCACACTTTTCTTCCATGAAATACTACAATTGTGGATAGTTGGGTCATCCGGCTTATAGGTGTCCAAAAAATCCAACATCTTCACAAGGTGAGAGGAAGATTACATATGTCCAAGAAGAGGACTGCTCTAAAAACTCAAAAGTAAGTTTGGATTCAGAGAAAGGAGAACAACTCATGTTAAGAAGGATTTTGATCAAAGCACCTTGTTGGGACTATAAAAATCTCATGTTTTTTACATGTTCACTCTCATAAATTTCCAGATTGGTCCTACCTTGAGCACAATTTTTCTCTCTTCATGATATTTTGCTTGCATTTTTCCCTATTGCCCCTTTGAATCCATTGAGTTATGCATTTTTCATGTCGTGGTCCATATCGGCATTGGTCTATCTTGGTCTCCCCGACCCATGTTGCTTGTGTGTTAACATATGTTTGTTGCAAGTGGTCAGCAAAACTTTTTCATTGTCACAGCAATCAGCATCGAAATCTGGGTTCATATCGGCATGAAGAAAGCAGGGTCTCCCCAATCCATTGTGTGCTTTATATTGGTAAACGTCTGAGTTTCCTATCGGCAAGAAATTTTTGTTGTCACGGTGACCAGAATTCATCTATTGTTTCATATCGGTGTGAGTTTAGTCCTCGGTGGAAGCTCTTACCGAACTCATCATGTCTCACCGACCGGAGGAACAAGATACAATATATTGGCATGAGTTGTGGCATCGATATAATGTCATGGCGAACTCTTGTGGTCTCACCGAACAACATGCAGGGATTTCATTTCGACCAAACATAATGTCTTCAGTGAGAAGTCATAGCAACTTCACATTGTCTCACCGACCGGTGGTGGAAGGATGTGCATATCAGTATAAGTTGGGGATATCACTGTGAGGTCTCAATGAGTGACCTTCAGTCTCACCGATGGAAAACAAGAGGATCATTGTCAGTGTGAGTTTAGTCCTCGGTGGAAGCTCTTACCGAACTCATTATGTCTCATCGACTAGAGGAACATGATACAACATATCAGCATGAGTTGCGACATCGATATAATGTCATGGCGAACTCTTGTGGTCTCACTGAACAACATGCGAGGGTTTCGTTTTAGCCAAACATAATGTCTTCAGTGAGAAGTCATAGTGACGTAACATTGTCTCACCGATCGGTGGCGGAAGGATGTGCATATCGGTATAAGTTAGGGCTATCACCATGAGGTCTCGGCGAGTGACCTTCAATCTCGCCAATGGAAAACAAGAGGATCCTTGTCGGTGTGAGTTTAGTCATCGGTGGAAGCTCTTACAGAACTCATCATGTCTCGCCAACCGGAGGAACAGGATACGACATATCGGTATGAGTTATAGTGTCGATATAATGTCATGGCGAACTCTTGTGGTCTCACCGAACAACATGCGGGGGTTTCGTTTCAGCCAAACATAATGTCTTCGGTGAGAAGTCATAGCGACTTCACATTGTCTCACCAATCGGTGGCAAAAGGATGTGCATATCGGTATAAGTTGGGGCTATCGCTGTGAGGTCTCGGCGAGTGACCTTCGGTCTCACCGATGGAAAACAAGAGGATCCTTGTCAGCATAAGAATTGCCTTGTCTTGGCGACTGGGAAATAACATTATGGGAGACTTTTGGTATAACTCAACGAACTCTGTGGGACTTCTCCCCGATTGTGAGTTGTCTTGGCGAAGGTGAATGAAGATTATATCTCGGTAAGAGTGTGCTCTTCTCTTGGTGACTTGGAAAATGATAAAAGACTTTTGGCCTGACATGATGAATTCGAAGGTCTATTTCTCAGAGATTATGATTCTTACAGACTCTTCGTCTGAGGCTATGGGATTGTGTTGGGACCATTTGCAAAAACCTCTCTCAGTTTTTGCTATCTTAGAGGCATTTTCCTGTGGTGATGACTTTTCAGTGGAGGGAAAATTTGCCAGATGCAAGCAGTGTAAAGTTGCAAAGTGGTGCAACTTTCACTCCACAGCTAGTACGACCAAACGGACTGTTCCAGCACGTCTGGATAGGTACGTTTATGCTAGGGATGGTCCTCTCTTGCACCCAAATACATCGAATCACTCTGAGCTACATTGGACTGGCGATTTCCCTTAAGAGTCCAAAGTGTTAAAAGGCAGCAATCTTCTAAGGTCTATTTCTCGGAGACCGTGATGCTTATAGACTCTCCATCTGAGGCTATGGGATCATGTATGGACCATCTGCAAGAACCTCTCTTGTTTTTTCCTATCTCAGAGGCGTTTTCCTGTGGTGATGACTTTTTAGTGGAGGGAAAAGTTGCCAGATGCAAGCAGTGTAAAGTTGCAAAGTGGTGCAACTTTCACTCCACAGCTTGTACGACCAAACAGATTGTTCCAACATGTCTAGATGGGTACGTTTACGCTAGGGATGGTCCTCTCTTGCACCCAAATACGCTGAATCACTCAGAGCTACATTGGACCGGCGATTTCCTTTAAGAGTCCAAAGTGCTAAAAGGCAGCAATCTTTGGAGGTCTATTTCTCGGAGACCGTAATTCTTACAGACTCTCCGTCCAAGGCTATGGGATCGTGTTCAGACCATCTACAAAAACCTCTCTTGGTTTTTGCAATCTTGGAGGCATTTTCCTATGGTGATGACTTTTCAGTGGATGGAAAAGTTGCCAGATGCAAGCAGTGTAAAGTTGCAAAGTGGTGCAACTTTCACTCCGCAGCTCGTACAACCAAACGAACTGTTCCAACATGTCTGAATGGGTACGTTTACGCTAGGGATGGTCCTCTCTTGCACCAAATAGACCGAATCACTCTGAGCTACATTGGACCGACTATTTCCCTTAAGAGTCTAAAGTGCTAAAAGGCAGCAATCT
>VDFB02086081.1:63283598-63312907 GCA_007258455.2 Sequoia sempervirens | reverse complement strand
GAGAGAGGGAGAGGAGGTAGAAGGGTGAGTCTTGAGAGAGAGAGAGAGGGTAGAGGGTTTAAGGGTTTGGGGCTTAAGGGTTTAGGGTTTAGGGTTATGGGTTATGGGTAGAGGGGAGAGAGATAGAGGGTAGAGGGTTAAAAGGGTAGAGGGTAGAGAGATAGGAGTCAAAGAGAGAGACCTGAGAGAGGGAGAGGGGGTAGGAGGGTGAGACTTGAGAGAGAGGGGGGGCGGGAGAGAGATATAGGTTCAAGGGTTAAGCATAGAGGGTAGAGGGTTCAAGGGTTAAGGGTATAGGAGAGGGAGATAGAGGGAGTGAGTGAGAGAGAGACTTGAGAGAGGGAGAGGGGGGTGAGGGAGAGTCTTGAGAGAGAGAGAGAGAGGGAGGGAGGGAGGGGGAGAGATAGATGGTAGAGGGTTTAAGGGTTTAAGGATTTAAGGTTTAATCTGTGATAGGGCTAAGGGTAGAGTGGGAGAGACATAGGAGAGAGAGAGAGAGAGAGAGAGAGAGAGAGAGAGAGAGAGAGAGAGAGAGAGAGAGAGAATTAGAGGAAGGAGAGGGGAAGAAGGGTAGAGAGAGGGAGAGAGAATTAGGAGGGGAATAATGAGAGAGAGTGAGAGAGAGAGGGAGTGAGATAATTAGGAGGGGAATAATGAGAGAGAGAGAGAGGGGGGGGAAAGATATAATATTTAAATATTTTATATGTTAGTAATATTAATTAGTTATATAATATTTTATATATTAGTAATATATATACATTAACTAAAATATAGAAATAATATTTAAATATTATACATAATAATATAATATATTATATATTAAATTATAAAATATATTGTATATTCTAAACTAGATATATTAAAATAAACTATAAAATATTTATTGCATTTTCTAAATCATATATTATAAAGTGTAAAACATTTTTTAAAATCATATATAAACCAAATCGGATATCCGATTCAAAATAGATATCCGATTTGAAACAGATATCCGATATTTCTAACAAAGAATTTATTGCCTTGGGATTAGCCTCAGGCTTGCTTTGGTATTTGGCTTGGACATGCCAATCCTAAGAAGTCAACGCAAAAAACGTGTTTGACAACTCACCTTATTTTTCTAGACTTCATCCATGTGGCTGACAACTTTATTTTTAGCCAAAATTGATGAAAAAAGGGTTTGTAGAGGAGACTCGCTTTCCACCAATATAAATTATTCTTTACTTTGAATTTAATAAATAATTATTATTCATTTTCTATTAGAATTATGACTAAAGTCCTGATTGATAGGCTGATTGAAAACATCTATAACTTTCAAAGGGTATCATATTTTTTAATCCAAAATATGTGTCACATTCTATGTTTCACATACTATAGGATTTTTTTTTTAAAAATGAATTTTATGAAGTTTTGACCAAGTTAAGATGGTCAGACATACGATTTTTTATATTTTTTAAAAGTTGTAATAAAATATCCATAATTAATTATTTACTTGGAAAAAAATTACAAACAAATATGCATCACATCCGGACATGAGTCCTCTACTTATATCTAAAATATTATAAAAAAATATTATCATTTTATTATGGTTAGGGTGGTCAGACAGACACCTACTTCATATTTTTCCTCTGAAATTTAAGTACTACTGCATTGAAATTTCAATTTTTCACCAAATAGACTTTTTAAAAAATAAAATAAACTTAGTAGTTTAGAAACTACATTCAATTTTCCACAGATTCTACTCTTACATATTTTTGAAATAATATAGATAACTTATTCAAAATTTTATGTCAAGTTGCCTAACTCTGATTTTTCTAAATTGCCACTTAAGGGCCTATTTTTTCCATGATAATCCTACACATACCCAGTTGCTTTGCAAAGTTAGCCTGGACTTTATATTCAATGTGCTTAGTTCAATTGTGAGGGTTTATTCATTTTAATCTTAATATGGTTGTTTGAATGAATGTTCATGATCTGAAAATCCTAACACCTTAGAAGATTGCATTGCTTCTATAAGATTGTGGATCCATCTGGGGCGAGTAGAAGTCAGTTTCTGAGGGATTGGTCCATTCTGAGTATTGATCATTTACATTATTAATCTTAGGAGTATTTAGATATAGATCTTCTTCTAAAACCCTTATCTTTTGTCATTTCTTTTTACCATTGGGTTAGACCTAGGATTGAAGTATCATTTTATTGTTAGATTTGATAAATTGAGATTCAATATTTTGCTTGTAGTAAGGTCCCATTGTGATTACCAACATTTTCACATTTATCACTAAGTTGTCTATGCATTTTCAAGACTTGACATTAGAGACCTTAGGGTTATCTCTTGAGGCTTGCTGATGGAGATTTACCTTTCAAGAGAGATAGGGTATTATATCTTGTCTGAGTTGTTGCTATGCAGAAAACACCATCAACACCAGGCATTCAACAAGATCGTGTGATTCTAGAAGTGAATGCATTGAGGTATGGTTGATATTTTATTTTAGAGCTCTACTGCCTTTTATGTTATTGGAAAGATAATCTTTTCCATTTTTGCTGATGGGTAAGTGGAAAATTTGAAGAAAATTCTCAAATTTGCTACACAATTACAAAACAGAATGGATAATCTCTCATATTTTGTGACTAACAATGCTTAGCCAACCCTCCTCTTTGAGGAGCATTGATAGTTGGATTGGCATAGCCATTTTGAACTCTAGTCTTTACCAATTATTAGCTTTGGTAAAGAAAGTTATTTAAAATTGTATGGTTAGCTAAGATTGATAGTAACCATTATTCTCCTATTCAAAATGATGGATCAACCATTCATCTTCTCCATAGTTTGCATACAGGATGTACTATTCTCAAATGAGGTTTGGAAGAGGTAAAAGCTAATGGTTTGTCTTGCTCCTATTCTTGCCTCTTACGATATATCTCTATCTACCTGCTTTATGAGCATCTTTATGTTTTTGTGAGGTATCTAAGTAAGCATCAATCAATGTTGTATAGAACAATCTTTCAGGATTAATGGGTACATTGTTATTCTAGTTTTTTCCATTTTAGTCATGATCCAAAATAATTTTTACAGAGTTTGCTTGCTCATTAGACAATGAAGGCAATGTGGTTTTCTTCTCCTAGGAATTGAGTCTCAGAAATTTAAGGCAAGAGCTTTAGAAAATACAAGAGTGACTGCTCTGAGTAACTAAGAGAACATTAAGCTTTAGAGTAACCATTGAAGTTAAAAGCACTGAAAAAAGTTCATGAAAGTTATCCAAATTCAACCTGAATATCAACTCTGGCCTGATCTTAGTTGTAGATTTGTTTGTACTTGGAAGTTATCAAGCTGTTGGAAAGAAATAGTGGCTTCTTATATGATAAATATTAAATATGAACTTCATTTACTATGATGAGTGCTATGTGGACCATTCATTATCATAAGAGATGGGTTCTTGTGAACCACTACTCCTAAAACATGGGTCAATGAGTTTGACTCATATAACTACGAATCCTAATAGCAATATCACAATGAACTTCATTTACTACAATTTATAATGTCTCACTTCATGCTACAGATTTTGGGTGCTATTTTATTCTTGCACGGGTGGTTTTAATGTGATCAATGGGAGGGAAATTGTCGGAGGGAAATTGAAGGTCCTGAGGCTTTTTTGTTTTTGAAATTTCAAGCTGATTCTAATTTAGGTTTCTAAAAATTTGATCATATCTTTGAAGATTTATCTTCATAAATGATGAATTCCCACTGATAATTTTGTAAAATCTATTAATTGCTTGCATACATCTAATGAAATGCAAAACCACACATACTACTTGAGGCAATTAAGAACTTGAGAGTTCTTTTGTTGTAATTTCGTGTTTGTAAGAAAGTAGGCACACTTGCAGCAAACTGTATGTGCTAGTTATGCTATGTAAATATTGTTGTTGTTCTAGTTTTGTTACTGCAACTTTGATTGATGTAACTTGGTGTCTTGTTGTCCCTGTGTCTTGATCTTTATGTTGCTATGTTTTGTTCTTCTTTGCATTTTTTAACTACATTCTTCACTTTGTAACTGGAATTTATTTAATATAAAAAAATTAAGAACTTGAGAGTTGATTGTCTTATAATAAATAAATATACTATTATTTTCAAAAGTCTAGCGAGATTGAAATTTGATTCCTTGCTTGGGTGAGTTGTTTTGTGTTCTACAGTACATTGATATATGCATTGATTATTTTTGCTTGAGAGTCTATGGAATTTTTTATTGATTTAATTTGGTTTATGATTAATTAGGCTAATGCATTTGACATTCCCATAACATTATTTTCTGCCCACTCGTTTCGTGTTCTACACTATTATTTTCTACAGGAATTTGGTGAAATATATGAAGCTGGAGAAAATTTGGAATTGGCTTTGCAATAGTTTGAATGAGTTGCAGAGTTCTATTGAGGTGGAGAAGTTACTAGTACAACAAACTAGTGCCAACTTAAATTTGCACAATTTGCAGCCTAGCTTGAGTAGTAAGTTAATATGAAAGAAAATATTTGTAAAGGTTTTTTGGGATCACATATTTTCACTTTTGGGCTGTAGTGGCTACATATCATTGGATATTTTTTGGGGGTTTGATTTGTAGAGACTTGTGGATTTGTAGTTCTTTAAATGGATAATGCAAATGGATTTACTTGTTAAATCTAATATTGTTTGCTTGCAGGAAATTTTTTCTTTCACCCTATTGATTATCTTAAAGTAAGAATTCAACTCTCTCCAAAATTGTATCAAAATATCGAAAGGTTGTGCTATGCTCAAAGAAGATTTGGAAATCCTATCATTCATCAATAACAAAGTACATGATTTAGTGGATTTTTACAATGAAGGTTATTAGCCTTTGAGAGGACCAGACATAGGCACACAAGAAGAAGAAAGTTCCCACTCTGAAGCAAAATTGTCCAGTCTAGACAATTGAGTCAACTCTTTGTCAAGCTACCTTGCCATGCTTGAAAGAGTTATGCCTGTAGTTGAGTATATTCCATTGGGTTTTAGGAAAATATTATCATTTTCTCTTCCCAAGAAATAAATCATTTTCTCACACCATGTTATGATGTACATGTTGCTCATGATTGTATGAATAGTTTTATAAACTATAAATAAAAAAAATACTTATTGGCATTAACTTTATGAATTCGTATTATAATGCATTTTTTTTTATGTACATTATGCTTTGCATATTCGACAACTATTCATTGCTCCTAGCTTCAAAATCATTGATAATTTCTGTCATAATTTTCCATTGCATTTGAAAAAATAAAAATAAAAACTCCAACCAATAGGAGGACGACAAGAATTTGAAAACATTGAATGTTGAAAACCACACTAAAAAAATATTTAATATAAATTGTTTATTTTTTTAATACATTTTTACATATTGTCTCTAGAAGGACAATTTTTACATATTGTCTTTACAAGAGACAATATTTCTTTAATCCCAACTATTGTCTCTAAAGAGACAAAAAGTTAAATTTTCTCTAAAGAGACAAAAATACTTCAAATTCATATTGTCTTTGTAGAGACAATTTTTAAGACAATACTTTAAGACACTCGCTTAAAGACAATACTTGAGACAATACACAATTTTTTTTTTGTCTCAAGTTAAGACAATATACTCAAAAATTGTCTTAAAAATTGTCTTAAACTACCCCTTTATGTAATAGTGCCAGGTATCTACTGTAATTACTATCAAGCTTTAGAACCCTCTGTGGCCCAGAAAACACAATAAGTGAAATAGAAAAATGTAGGGAATATGAGTTCCAGCATTACACAAATCTTTTAGATAGTAAAAAGTCAGAAAATGACAGAAAAAATGAATCGACGATTTGGGATTGACCATCAAACATTATTTTCCTTTGCAAAGATATTGAAATGTTGTAGTCAATGACGTATGAAGTTTCTTTTCGATGTCATACTATTGTAATTTTTAACGCAAAATAACTAATCTGAGTATGATTCCAAATGTTGATATAATTTTTTTTACACAATTACATTTATTTGGCTGTGTAAGTTTTATCGGTGGTCTTTGTTTTGTGAGTGGTCTTTTCTGTGTTATTGACTCAAGCCAAGAATTTGGATACATGTCGACTACGGTAGTTTTCAAAGACCTAAATGAAGCATCAAAGTCAATGGCATATGAAAGTTTCTTTCTGATGCCATAAGACTGATTTTTAACGTTGAATAACTAATATGACAAAAGTTAATAAATGTCTAGAGTACTCAAATATCTTTGAAGAGTTATAAAAGTTAATAAGATTAGAAATGTTGACTATTTATTAAGTGAGGTTTTATATCTATAGAGTCTATTCAAATATTTTTAAGAGTTGATGGATTTTTGGTCTATAATGAAGTTGAATAATTTGAGTTCATTTAGAATTGTTTTATTGAGTGCAAGGTCTCCATATAATTAGGGATGAGGTTAGGATCATGTCTCAAGCTTAGCGAAATGGATACCTCTTAATCCTTGACTCTTAATCAATGAGGTTTCAGTCTTAAGACTCATGTTATGTATTGAATAATGTAGGTTTGATAAAAAAACCCTCCAACACACATATACAAGATTTTTTGAAAAAAAATGTCTTTTTAAAATTATTTTTTCATCATACTCCATAATATATTTTTAGCAATAGAGTATCTTTGAATTATATTCTAGATTTTCCTTATTATTTTTATCCAAATTATTATCCATATTAATAAATAGGAACCATATATGTTAATTAATATTTTTCTTTCTTCAATTAATCTTAATAAATAAAGATATCAATTAATAATATGTGTATCTCCCTTCTAACCTTAATGAATAACATTTAAATTCGATTAAAAAATAATAATAAATAAATAAATTTAAATTAATATAAATTTTAATCATGTAAGTACAATACTAATATTAATTATCTTAACAAATTATAAAATGTTAATATTATATTAACATAATGAATTACTAATATTAAATTAAATTCAATGTTTACTGATATTAATATATATTTTTTAATTCTTTATTAATTTTCACCAATATAATAAATACTAACATGGTTAATTTTTATCTTTTCCTTTCACCATAAATTACAATATTTATATTATGTTTTAAGTATAACTATAATTATAGTATGAATTAATACATTTATTATCATTATCATTAGATTTTTTCTTTATTATCTTTGTCATTCTTCATTTTAGTAACATTCATCATAGATTAAATCAATATATTTTATTAATATTAATGGAGTTATTAATCAGTGAGGTTATAAATGGGGGACTTCATTCCCAATATAAACACTCGACAATAAAACCCTAATAAAGTTTGAAACTTGATGAAAATAACACCAACACCATATTTAAACCATCACACTATGCCACTATTTGCAAAAAAATTCCTCCATTAATTATTCATATTAATGATTAAGTATAAAAATTATTTGTTTTGATTAAAGGGAAAAATAGGTTTTGAAGGGACCCGCAACCCTTTACAACCGAGGATACAAAATGTTTCCAAGAAAAATATTCAACAGACCACCAACAACAACCCAACAACCAAAAAACACTAACATGTGGGTGCTAAACTAAAAGTAAGACAAAAGACCACCAACAACACCCATCAGCCACCTAACAACAAAAAAACCTAAAAGAAACCAAATCCTAGTAGGAAACAAAAAGAAGAAAGAAAAGACCACACACTAATTCAAGCCACCCAAAGTATTGGCGACCTCAATCTGTTGGTTCCTATGCCTCTGAACCATGTCCAGCAACTCCTTCTCAACATTAAAAGTTTTCTTCTAATCAGCTAACCCTCTACCATCATCCTTAGCAGTTTTTTTGCACTTGTCGTTGGCCACCTACTCTTTCTCCATAAGTTCAGAGAAGTAAACCTGATCCTCCCTAAGCTCACTTATTTTCCTGAAAAGAACTTCCAGGGAGTCCGCACTGTTCTTGACAGAGATATGACACACATGCATTAACTTCTTGATGTTTGTATTTATGTCTAAAATGTTGGATTCTAGAGCCGCCAATCTTTCATCAAACAGAGACTTAAAATCATGATAAAAACCTTCAAGGTCCACCATTCTGTCTATAATAATGTCCAACATAGAACCTTTCTAAACATTCTTCATATTCTCATTTAAGCCTTTGGTCTTAATATTGATTTTATTGAACTCATGAAGAGTCCATTTAGCCAATTTAAAAGTACTAGTGGCCCCAGCCCTAGCCATATCCAGTAAATCAAACATGAAAGTAGCATTATTGTTAAGGTAAGAAAAGTCCTCAGAAAGAGGATTTACCTTCAAAGGCTCTTGTTTGGCTTTACTCTTCTTCGTATTCTCCTCTTCTAGACCCCTAATTTCCTCATCCTATTCCTCCTTGGGAAAGTCCTGCATGGGAAGATCCTCAATGGCCACTGTATTTTCACCAAAATCCTTATCCTCACAAACCACATTTGGGTCCTTGGTTGGAACCTCAGAAGCCTTGTTCTTTAAATTGGAAATTCATTTAGACAACCTCCTTGATTTATCAACCAAACCTTTAGCATTATCATGTGCCCCCACCTCCAAACCAACACCAATAATAACTTTACCAATAGCCACTTTCACAAATTTGGGAGAAGAATCGCCCAACCCCACCTCTGTGTCCCCATTCTTAGAAAGGGCCATCCACTTAGGCAACCTGTTACACTTAGCACCAGCCACCTTCCTCTTCTTTGAAGACGTAGTCGTTGTTGTAGGAGAAGCATCCTCCTCATCCTCATTCCATTCCTCTTCCTCTGAAGGGGACTCTAAACTCGATGACCTAGACATCACTTACAACTTTTTTCTTTCCCTTAATGGCTAGAGCTAGGAGAAGAGCCTTGACGTGCTCCATAATAAGTAAGTTAAGCCCTTCATGGAGGATGGGGGCCCTCCAATTCTTTAAATGTGTGTACACCGAGACCTCCAAAGAAGATAACAAGAAAAAAGGAAATGAAATGAACAAACCATGTCTAAAATGGTTGAGGAGCATAAAATGGTGACCAAGAATAGCCCTAAACCTCTCTTCCAAGGTCACGTAGCGTATCAAGACCTCAACAACACTAGCCCAAATTTTCTTGAGGGAAGTTCTCTCATAACCCAAGCTCTCCAATTTTATTAATTGCTTCCTCTCATCATCTTTAAAAAATTGAACCATCGCTTCTTCATTTCCTTTTTTATCCTTAAAAAAATTTTGACCCACAATCGACATCCCCGTGACAGTGGCAATCAAATCCTCATTAACCTCCACTTCTAGACCTTTAAACTTTAGCTTACGATTATGCCAGAATGAAACAAATTGAATTGAGGCATTAGGGTCATGCCCGTGCAATCTCTCCAAGAAAGGAGTGAAATTCCCATGGCTCAAAATACTCTAGAGTTTCTTCTTTCTTTGAATGTCACCACAAGAGTGTGGCTCGATTTGGCTCCTATCACCACCCATTGCAACTGACACAAAACTCATAGGACCCTTGTGAAAAAAACTCAACTGAAGACCAAAGAGTCAAAAACTACCCACAAAGCATGCAAACTAAAGGAAGGTACTAGACCATAAATGCCACAACATCTCATCCCACACAATCATTCCTTAATAAAATCCTAGCTTTCTTAGGAAGGATCGATCCCTCCTCCCACAAACGAAGTTGATTTAGGTTGACAACCTAATTGGAAAAAAAATATGCCAATGATTTTCCTTCTCGGTAAACGTGAGAGATGTGGCTTTCATCACAATATTGCAACATAATTATCGTAACCTTGATAAGATGGTTGACATTCCAACTCAGAGGATGAGTGTCACATAGATAATTTATGATGTTCATGGAGTCACCTTCCACCCAAAGTTTGGAGTAACCTTTGTTGATGGCATACCTAACACTTATGAACACAACCTTCACCTCCACACAATGATTGGTCTAAGTACCTAATGGGATTGCCACAATGCTAAGGAGTCTACCAATATCATTTCTTAACACCCCCCCACATCCTGTAGGTCCAGGATTCCCCTTCACTTCCCCATCAAAGTTAACCTTAACCCAACCAAAAGGAGGAGGCTTCCATCTAGTGTTTAATCTAGCAATTGAGCTTGAATTAGTATTCACAATAGGAATATAACTTATCTTCCAGTTACAAGCCACCATAATCTCATAACCAACAAGGCAAGTAGATGAGACACAATGAGCAGAATCAAAATGAATCAAAGCAAAATTCTCCAAAATGGCCCAACGAATCTTGATAAAAAGATTATCAACCTTACGCTTGGTCTCCCAAAAAATCCTATTGTCTCTCTCTTTCCATAATCCCAAAGAAATGTGTGGAGCCATGAGATCCCACAACCACCTCAAAATGGGAGAGGATGAAGGGAAATTCCATTGGTTGAAAAAATTAGCAAGAGAATCTAGAAAGGCCCAACCAATGTCCCAGAGTCTGAGAAATTTACTCCAGAGAGAATAAGAGTATTCACAGTCAAGGAGAATATGGTAAGCATTATCACTATTAGCTTCACATAGAACACATCTATTTGGAATTGAAACCCTCTATTATAGAGGTTGTCTTGCGTAAGAACTTTACCTTGCATAAGCAGCCAGAAGAAAATGAACAATCAGCTTCTTATTCCATAGCCTCCCCCAGAAAGGAAGAGAAGGGGGCACCTCCAAAGAGTTTAAGAAAGCAGAATCCATAGAAATATTTCCACTAGAACAAGGGGCCCAAATGACTCTATTCGATCTTAGGAAATAAGGGATCTATACCTTACATAAGAAATCCTTCAAAGCCTTCAGAGATGGGTCCCACATCTCAAAATTCTTCCACTCCCCATGAACAAAGTAATTAGCCACCTTGGACCCAAATAAGTGCTTACACAAGGGGACAATAGGGGGTGCCCAAGGAAGACAAATAAGAGGGCAGACCCCACACCAGGTCTACATCTTCCCATAACAAAATATTAGCCATCACCCAACAACCATTTAACACTTCTAGCAATAAGGTCCCTGCGGAGCATGATATTCCTCCAAAAGCATGAACCAAAAGGGATATCCCTAGAAGAAAACAAGTTCCAAGGTCTCTCAAGACCATACAGGTACTTATTACCTACCAAAGAGGCCCACCCAACATCCCCATTCAAGAGCCTCCACACATTCTTTGACAAAAGAGCCTTATTAAAAGACTTAAGATTTCTAATACCTAGACCTCCCCACTTCTTTAGTTTGCAAACTAAATCCAAAGCCATAAGGGAAATTGTATCTTTATTCTTAACCCCCAACCATAAGAATCTTCTCATAATCTATTCCATCTTACCTTCAAAATTAATAGGGAATCTAAAGAGACTCATAGTGTAGCGTAAAGGGGCAAGTTTTGGAGAGTGGAAGGGATAAGCTGAATTTTTCCTAGTTGATTGAGGAGTGCACCTTTCTAGCCTACTAACTTCCTGCTGAATTTATCCAGCAAGCCCAACCAAAAAGAGTCCAAAATCTTGGAGATACACAAAGGTAGCCCAAGATAAGAAGACGCGAACTCACCTTTGTTGCACGACAAGATTCTAGCAAGCTTAACTTGCAGAGCTTCATGAGTGTTGAGGAAGAAAATATGACTCTTAGGGAGGTTGATCCTCTAACTAGAAGCCTTTTCGTATTTTTCCAACAACCACTTAATAGCTCTAACTTCCTTAACTGAAGAAGAACCCATCATAGTAGTATCATCAATGAATTATTGGTGAGTAATTGGGTCACATTTGGAGGATGGCGAAAGACCTATCAAAACCCCAGCTTGAAGTGCCTTCTAGATATTACAACCCAAAGCCTCTGCCATCAAGATGAAAAGAAGTAGTGAGATGGGGTCTCCCTACCTCAGCCCATGTGAATTCCTAAAGAAAGGAGAAGGAGAACCATTCACCAGGATAAAAAAAGAGGGAGAAGAAATAAGTTTCTCAACTAGTTGGAGGAACTTCTTGTAGAAACCAAACAAATCCAAAACATTCAAAAGAAATCTCCAACTCACTCTATCATAAGCATTGAGAAGGTTCAACTTTAGGAAGAAACCAAGTTTTTTAGAAAAATGAATGGAATGAGCAAGCTCATGAACTGTAACAATAGAATCAAGGATCTAAAAACCCTTGAAAAAACCACTTTGGTGCTTAGAAATCAACAATGGCAAGCATTTTTACAATCTAGTAGCAAGCACCTTTGAAAGAATTTTATAAAATGAGTTGCAAAGGCTGATCGAGTGAAACTCACCAAAAGAGTTAGCATCAATCGATTTAGGAATCAAAATAATAAAAGTCACATTAGACTCTTTAAGGAGACTTCTTGAGCTAAAAAAATTCTTAGTAGCATTAATCACATCTTTAGAGACAATTTCCCAACACGAATGGAAGAACAGTAAAGGAAAGTCGTCAGGGCCAAGGGCCTTATTACCTTCAAAAGAGAAAAGTGCATCTTTGACTTCTGAGGTTGAAGGAATAGTTTTTAGCTCCTTGTTCAAATTTTCTATCACCATTCTATGAATAACTTCTAGAAATGCGTTCACACTCCTTTGATCCCAAACCAAATCATCTTTTAAGAGCTGATAAAAAAACCTAGCAGTCGCTCTTTTGATTTCCTCCTCATCTTCCAACAACAAGCCATCATATCTAATTGAGGAAATTCTATTTGATGACTTATGCCTAAGAGTAGTGAGATGAAAAAAATTAGAGTTACGGTCCCCAGACTTCAACCAGATATTCTAAGACCTTTGCCTCCAGAAATCTTCCTCCTTGGTGAAAATATCATGCAGTTGTGTAAGAAGACTATACTCCAAGAAATGTAGATCCTCTGATAAGCCCTCTGATTGAATGGCATGCTGGACCTCATCCAAGAAAATAGATTTTAGAAATAAAGATATGGCTGAATGACTCTTTATTCCATTTCTTGAGATTCCTCTTAACAAAACTCAGCTTCTTGGAAACTCTAAACATTGCACTACCATCAATGTTAACTTTCCACCAATTCCTAATACAATCCATAAGACGGTGATCTCTTAGCCACATGGCTTCGAACCTAAAAGGAAATATCTTCCTAATCCCAAGCCTATCTGCCACAAAAGAGATTGGGAAGTGACCCGACCCACATCTCATAATAGAAGATAAAGAACAATGAAAGTCCACAAACCAAAAATCCGAGGTTAGATCTCGATCTAATCTCACTTGAATATTATCCATCCCAACATTCCGATTGGACCAAGTAAATCTAGCCCCATAAAGCTTAACATCAACAAGAGCAGTTTCATCAATAAACATTCTTAAATCAAACCTACTATCAAGATTAGCTTGAGACCCTCCCACTTTCTCATGATCATAGAGAGGAGTATTAAAATCCCCCATTACAAGCTAGGGGATGTCTAAAAAGTTCATACTAAGACTCCCAAAGTCATCCCAAAGCTTTTTCTTGGATATCTTTAAGTTAGGAGCATACACATTAGAGATAACCCAAGAATAAGAATTCCTAATCCAAAAAAACTTAGTCTCAACATGGTTGAAACAAACAGCTATCGGGACACCATTTATCATCTTATCATTCCAAAAAGTGGCCACACCACCCGAAGCTCCATCTAAGCTAACTCCATGGAACCCATAGTATTTAAAGAACATACTCTTCAAAGTCTCTAGCTTATCAATCTGCATTTTCATCTCTTGGATCAACAACATGTCTAGTTTATGGTCCCAAACAAGATTCTTTAGGAGGTCTTATTTATGCAAGTTATTCAACCCCCTGATATTCCATGAAATGATCTTCATTTACAAGAATAAGGGGTGCTCTTAGAGCACAAATCAAAGAGAGCTTTTTGGACCCCCTCAACAATATTCTTTTTTCATTCTCTCTTTTTGCTCTTCTGTAGAGTAGGTCTTCCCTAACCCCTAGAATCAGAACCACAATCCACATTTTTCCTTCTCATAATGATGCCTTTGTGAGGCTAGGAGGGAGGAAGAAGATTTATTCTTTTGGCCACACACCTGGGTGAAACCCTCTTCATCTTTGCTCACAGTGTCAACCACAACTAGAGCTCCTTCACCAACTATCAGCTCTGAACCAACCAAGAGAGGAGATGAAATAACAATAGTTGGCTCCACCATAGTCCTCCTTGGAGAAAAAATAGTCTCTGAACCATGGTCCACATCCTAAGAAAAAGAGAGATCAACATCCCTTCCTAAGGATTCTCCCGAGCCTTTCCAACCTCAATAGGAGGAACATGATGATTATTAGTATTCCCCTCACCCTCCATACCATTTCCAGCAATAGATTCACCTTGATTTTCCTTAGGTTCCTTTATTTTCCATACCTTAGTCTACTTAACAACCCTGGGGGGGATACTAGGCATAGGGAAATCCTTAGCCCAATGTCCTGTCTTTTTACATTTGAGGCAAGAAAAAGGGAGGTTTTCAAAAACAATCTACTACTTCCAAGACCCCACCTTGGATTTTAGAAAGAAGAATTTAGGAAACACAACATCCCGGTCAATCATGGCACAAAACCTAGCTGCAAATAACCACTTCTTGGAGTGAGTGGCTTCATCAATAGATACAATCCTCCCAAAATAATTTTCTACTGTCTTGAAAACTTCTTCATCCCAGTATTCCAATGGCATATTCAAAAGTTTGACCCACACAGGAGTAGAATTAGAGAGACATTTGGACAATTCCATCCCAGGTTCCCAAGGATGAAGAACCATTGAGAGACACCCAAAAGATCAAGGCCCTTTTTCCAAACACATTTCTTAGGTCTTCATCATAGGAGAAGGCAAAGGAAAAGAAACCTTTTTCCATAGCTACAACTTCCACCTGGCCTTTTAGCACCCACTTCTTATGCACCCAAGTGTGCCCCTCCTCAATATTAGGCCAAGGACCTAACACCTCACCCACCAGGGAAAAATCCATCATAGCAATATTATTATAAACAAGAGAATCCATGACATAAAAGGAGAAAACACCTTCCTCGTTAGATGAAGACACTAACTTGGAAGCAAATCCTTTTCCTTTAAGTTTAGAGGAAAAAAGGTTGGACCATTTCTAATCCAGTAGGGAAGACTTCCCTACCATCTAATTTTCTTCCACTAGCACATGCTCAATTTGGGGAATACTTAGATTAGTTGCATGAGATTCCCCTGTTGGGACCTGCTCTTCAAAACTAGTCATCGCCTTATCCTCTTAGAAATTAGGAACTGACTCCTTTGAATGGAAACCATCACAAGACACCTTGAGTGTCTCACCCACACACTTCTCCTCTGAACTCACACCTTTGACCACGTCTTCAACGCACGACGCATCCTTCCCAGATTCTCCACCAAGGGACAAAATCTTATCCTCACCACATGATCTTGCCTTGCCAACTGCATAATCAAATAAACCATAATCTGTATCCTGCCTGAACTACCATGCTCTAGGAATCATAGGGCTTGAGTTCAAATTCAAATTGCTCAAGCCCACCACTAAACTAGTCTTCTCTCCAATTGAAACTTCACCAATGGTCACCATCACGTCCATTTAAGTTAAAAATTATTAATATTATTAATTTTTATTTTTTTCTTGATTTTTAATGTTTATAACTGATTATACAAACTAATAATATGTCATTTGAAATGTATAAATGTTAATCATAATAATAAAATATTAGTAATAATTTTAAATGTTCCTCTTCTAGTTTTTATTTGTGCCATTGAGTTGAGAATTTTGTTTTTTGTTTCTTTTTTAAATATTTTTATCGTTGAAAATGGCTTTAGGGATCCATGCCCAAAAATTAAAATTTAGAAAAACTTCATATATTATGAACTAGCTCGGACTCTACAGGAAGGCTACTTATATAGTTTGTATTACAAAAAATTGCAATGCTTATGCAATTATAGAATGACCCAAAAATTATGCCCAAGGAGCCACTTGTATTCCTCCTTCCTCCTCACTTTCCTCTATCTTTGAGTTTGAGTCTTCTATGGAAAATAGTCAATCAACCTATATGATAGGAGTAGCTCTAGTGATCACTTTAAGGTAGTTAATACCCATTTTCCTTTATATCACCATGCAAATTAATCCTCCTTGACCACCCAAATCATAAAGGGAATCAATGGACCATTATATCCAAGATTGACACATGTTTCAGTTCAATGGTCTAGGTGAAATTTAAGTCCCAATATAGTGTCATCCATAACTTTCATCATGCTAAATCTCCATTGGAGCTTCTTCAATGTCTTCATCATCAACCTTATAATAGCTTTACCTTCCCTAGAGTCCAACACCACCACTAAGAACATGGAAGAGACATTTATATTCACATGATACTTATTTGAGGAGACCAAAAAGGTATCACCTATCACCATCTTGGTGGAATGAACAACCACTAGGCCCTTGGTCCTAAAGATTTTATTGAATATCATCTATGTAATTTTCCCTAGGGAGGCAATCTATCTCCACTTATCCTTCAAAAAAATTGTGGTATCAATTTTTTTCTCTATGAATGGGGTAAAAAAATCATTCCCATGCAATTTATGAAGAGGGCCATTATTAACAATGCCCTTCATTATAATCTTATCAATCCTCTTCTAGATTTCAAATGCTTCAAATCAATCATCTTATCACTCCATCATTAATAATATTTATTTCATGCATGACTCATAGCCTAAAAAATTAGAGGAGAATCATGCCAAACATTTGATGTGTCAACTAATAAATCATTTCCCTACATGTTTATCACTGGGTTTTCCATCCTATCAACCAAATCATTCACTTCCTTGTACACATGGTTTATTGTAAAGTCGTCAAATTTCACTAAAAGTTCCCAAATTGGGGAAATAATTTTTTCAAGTTTCTAATTTAAAGTTCCCATTCTTCAAATGTAATTAATGGTTTTGAAGGAGTTCCCATCAACACAAATTTTCCTAATTTTTATTTTTACTTAGTTAGATTCCTAGTAAAATATCCTGAAACTTTACTTCATTTTTCATTCCCTTTGGGATTTTTTGTTGTAATCACAATTATCCTTTTGTTATGATCTCTGATCACACACCCTACTCTAGATTTCCCAGGATTTCCTTTGAGGATCCATCTATATTTACTTTGTGTCATCATTTTCTTAGTAAAACCCATCATGAATCAACTCTAAATTTATCAATTAGATGATCCAAAGTAGCTTTATGAATAGGGGTGACTACAAGCCCCATCTACTTATTAAACATTGAGAGTAAATTTTTTGGGAGCAATTTTTCCAATTCAACTTATCCATCACCTTCTTCAAATATTTCTCCATAAATTAATAACTCAATATAATATGATAAGCTATATCTCCCTCCTTTTTACAAAGAATACATCTAAAAAATACATTAAATCTAAGATTTTGTAACATTTCCTCTATTAAAATTATATTTGTAAATCTTCCCAAGTAAATCCACTAGCTTTTGGTAGGCATTGACTACTCCAACAAATGTGAATTGGAAAATGTTGTTTTGTGACAATTTCCTCCTCCATTGTATACCCTATCTTGGCATTATACTTTCTAGATTTTGATCCACACCATTTGATGAAATTTTCCTCCTCAAACAATTTTTTTTCTTAATTTATCTTCCTAAGCCTTCGGTATATTCATGCCTTATATAAACTTCCATCTCCATTCTATTCCAAGCCTTCATTTTCTATTTTTTAGCATAATCTCTAACATGTTTCTTCCATGTGTTGACTAAAATCCTCTTTTAAAGACCGTTGACTATTCCATGATTTTTTCCAAAATAGTGACTTCCTCTCATTCCTAACATCATGGGTAATATGATTGGAGATTATTCTTCTCCTCGAAATTATGATGTTCCAAATTACTGAACTCAAGGGAAATTACTAGATGTAAAAATATTTATGTGGAAAAACTTTCATCCATTTCTTCTATGGATAACAATATGTATTCCATACCATTTTTTCCCCTAGGTTAGGATTCAAAATCACCCATTGGCAAAGCCTACACCACTAGCATCCTTAGGATAAAAAAATTGTCCTAAGAAGTGAGTGAAAATTTCTTCTATTTTGAATTTCCTTTCCAAGAAATTTTTTCATATTTTGTTTTAAAATATCACATTTTTTTCTTGGTAAACTAATACATGACATGGAGTAAATAGGGATGGTTGAGATGAATGATTTAAATAGGATAATTGTACCAATTAAATAAATCCACTTTCCTTTCCATGATTCCAAATTTGAGTTACAAATTTAAAGGAGCAAGTCCCAAATCTTTTCTTTACAATCCCTGAGTAAGAGTGGGATGTCAGGAAATATTCCTAGAAGTTGGCTAGTTTTAAAAACCTAGGATAGAAGAAACCTCTTTTTGTTTCCTTAGGTCTATGTTGGAAAAGAATGTCTATGATTTTTTTCCAATTAATCCTCCATTCTTTTTCCTAAAACAATTATATTATGTATCTAAAGTATGTCTTATTACCCTTTCCTCTCTTTTACTAGCCACTCCAAATATGATAGTATCATTTGAAAATGGTTGGTGTGTCTCTACACCAATATTTGGATCAAACATAATTCCTTTCCAATTACCCTTCTCTTCATCTTTGATATATTTTCCCAAATATTCTACCATAGCGTTGTATAAAAAAGGGAAAGTGGATCTCCTTGTTTGATTTCATGAGAAGAGAGAAAGAAATTATCTGGACTACCTTTAAAAAAAATTAAAAACTTAGGGCTATAGATACAAATTTTAACCCAATGTAAAGTTGAACCTTTCAATTACTTCCTAAAGGAATTTTTTATTTACTTGATCACCCTCTTTATTCCTAGGAACTTCTCTTTATTTTTGTGGTGTTGTGTAAATATTTTGTATTTATATCACCTTCCTTGAGTCAACACTCTCTATATTTTTGTTACCAAAAGATTTCTTGTCTTTTCAATACCTCCAAAAATATTTTCCATTCAATTCTTTATCTTTTTCAAATGATTTTTCTTCCATTCCATCATGAATGATATAACCATTAAGCTTAAATATCTCATTTTCTATTTGATATTTTTCCTTAAAATATTTTTTAAATTATCTTTGTTCCATTCTTTCAATTATTTCTTAATGAATCCTAATCTTTTGAAAAATTAGAAGAGTTTGGTGCCTTTTATCTTAGGGATTTAAACCCACCAATATGCAATATTCTCTATCAGCTTTGAATCCCTTATCGACACATTTTCAAATTTAAAAGAGCATCTTTCCATTGTAACATCAGGAGAGAATTAAAGAAAATGGAAGCGATCTAACCCAGTGAAGGGGAGGATAGAGCCATCAGAAGTCACTAATAAGTTAACCCAATTTATTGATAAAAGGAATCTATCCAATATTTCCATTATCTTGGTAAAGCCTTACCTCCTATTAGTCCATGTAAACTTAACATTCCTTACTATCACATTCTAGAACTAATTATTATTGACAAAATCTTGAAAGCTTATTTTTTTTGGTCTTATTTTTGAAATTACGCCTCTTTTCTTCAAACCATTTAGAGTATAATTGAATCCACCTCCTATGATAATAATTTCCTCATCAAAAGTCTACACTACTTCTAAAATAGGCTCCAAAATTTAGCTTTCTTATCTAGTTTCAATAGGACCATATACATTGATTAGAATGGGACCATAGACATTGATTAGAATGCATTCACAATTCAAAGGGTAAGTGCAAGAAGTTGGGTCCATGAAGAGGGGAATTTTCATCCAAAAAAATGCCAATAGGAATGGGGAATTGATCAGGATATCATTTGAAAACAAGTACCCATTCTAAAAATAGAATGGGTACCCATTTTAAAGTGGCTACCCATTCTATTTTAGAATGGGTACCTATTTTAAAGTGAGTAACCATTTAAAAAAACTTGAAATCCCAACCCACTTTTTGATTTGGTTATAAGTGTTGAAAATGAAGGTGAAATTGTAGCTTAAAACTTATAAAACTATGAGACTATAGATCTAATTAAGTGTTCTTTGTTACAATTCTATGTGTATGATTATCTGTTTAGATCAATTTTACCAATTGTATAAAAAGATAGAAGATTGTAGAAGAATGAGATAAGAAGATAGAAGTGACACAACATATACGTGGAGAAACCCTTTCGAGAAAAAAAATCCACCAGAATCAATAGTGCTTGTATTATTTAACCTTAGAACAAGATTACAATAATATTGTATCAATCCCTCAATGATATGCTTCCTTGCCTTCAACAATCCTTCTTCACAACTTGCAATAAACTCTCATGGAACTCTCACCCACTTGCTGCAATTAATAGAAAATTAATGAGCATGTAAACTCATAAGAGTTATCAAATAGAAGAGCATAAAGATCCTCTCAAAAAATAATGCCTAGATTGTGCAAGTAGAGTTCCATCGTGTAATCTAAAGTCAAAACAAAGTCTTCCTCAATTTAGGAACCCCAAACTGAACACTTAACTGAGTGTTGGTTAAGAAAATATCTTGCAAGCATCACCTTAAAGTTGGAACCCAAGAATGGGTCCACTTGACTAAGCCTTTTAAATATCTTCTCTTCCAAAAGGTGTTAACTCAAAGATCCCAACTTGGGCTCCCAAGATGGCCCCAAGTCAATCTTAGTTAACTGAAACATGTCTCTCCACCAATTCATGCAAAAATTATGCATGATTGATCATCCCCATTTCAC
The DNA here is from genome assembly GCA_007258455.2 of Sequoia sempervirens. Classification (NCBI taxonomy): domain Eukaryota; kingdom Viridiplantae; phylum Streptophyta; class Pinopsida; order Cupressales; family Cupressaceae; genus Sequoia; species Sequoia sempervirens. Next base: position 63,292,250 of record VDFB02086081.1, on the reverse strand, counting down.
TGAAAGTATCCACCTATTATATGTCATGCAACTGAAGTCATTAGCCATGCAACTCAAGTCAAATAAATTCAACTAGAATTCAACTCAAAATAACTACATGCAACTGAAGATAATTGAACCATAACTAAACTGAACTAAACTGAACTTCAAAACTGAATCAAATTGAACTAAACTAAACTTCAATACTAAACTGAACTAAACTAAACTAAATTGATCTGATCTGAACTAAATTAAACTAAACTCATGTAAGTATCAATCCCTAATTTGTAAGATCTTTACATGCATTACTAAAGTGTTACCAATGCTCCAAAAAGTTAACTGAAGGAAGATGGGTTCACCTTCCATATTTGTGCCCCGTGTGCTCCTATTTTGTAGGATCTCTTCTTGGACGTCCCTACATGTTCCTATCATTTACGAATAATCACAAATGTCAATTTACATGTTCATTTCATTTGAATTTAATCTCTTTATAATCCTAGTGTTGGGGAACACTTTCCAAGGACTTAGGAGATACATGAAATATGTTTAGGATTCCAATTAAATGGCATCCTATTCCCAACATTCTCTCACTTGAAATTATACATTGCAATTATTATAAACAATGAATCATTATTATAAATCAAGTACAGGACTCAAGGCCAATGGCCTTCCTGCACCAAGAGAACGTATCTGTAGGAATTAGTTTTGTAAGATAATCTACAACATTGATCAAAGTGTCAACTTTCTCAATCAATACCTTCCCACTCTTAACCATTTCTCGCCCAAAGTTATACTAAACATCAACATGCTTATTGTGAGCATGATACATAGGATTTTTGGCTAAACAAATAGCACTTTTACTATCAAATTCAAGTCTAATTTTCTTGCAATTAAAACCAATACCTTTCCCAAGTCTCTATAACCAAAATGCCTCTTTTGAGGCATGTGTATCAGCCATGTACTCTTCTTCTATGGTGGACAAAGCAACCATGGTATACCTCTTACTCAACCAACTAACCACAACTCCAAACAAGGTAAACACATAGCCACTTGTTGACCTATGACTGTCTAGGTCTCCTACCCAATCTGAATCAACAAAACCATGTATGTCCAATGATCTTTGCATAATATCAATATCATTAGCACCATGATAAACCAAATAGTAATTAGAAGTACCTCGTAAATATCTAAACACCCTCTTAAAATAAGTCCAATGTTCTTTACCAGGGTTAGACAAAAACCTACTTACAACTCCCACTGCTTGGGCTATATCTAGTCTTGTATAGACTATTACATAAGTCAAACTACCAACTGCATTAGCATGTGGAATTTCACACATTTCCTCATGATCAAAATTAGATTTAGGACTCATTTCTAAACTTAACTTCATGCCAAATAGTAAAGGAATATTAATTGGTTTACCATCTTGCATGTTAAATTGTTTCAAAATAGTATCAACATACTTGCTCTGACTTAAGCAAAGCTTTTTGTTACCTCTATCTCTGCTGATCTCCATACCAAGCATATATTTTTCAGCCCCTATATCTTTCATCTCAAATGTGCTAGAGAGTTTTTCTTTCAATTCTTTGATCATTACCTTGTTGTTACCAATAAAAAACATGTCATCAACATACAAAATAATAATTAAAAGATGATCATCAATAACTTTTATGTAAACACAATGATCTTCCTCACTCCTAACATAACCAATTTTCAATGCAAAAGCATCAAACTTTTGGTGCCACATTCTAGGTGACTATTTCAATCCATATAAAGATCTCTTTAACCTACAAACTAATGATTCTTTTCCTTTTACAACAAAACCATTAGGTTGCCTCATATAAATCCCCTCATCAAGATTCCCATGTAAGAAAGCAGTTTTCACATCCATTTTCTCTATCTCAAAATAATAAGTAGCATTAATAGATAAAAAGAATCCAATAGAAGTTAATTTAGCAACAAGAGAGAAGATTTCATTAAAGTCAACTCCCTCTCTCTGGGAGTAGCCCTTGGATACTAATCTAGCCTTGTACCTTTCGAGATTACCATCTGCTTCAATTTTATTTTTAAAGATCCATTTACAACGAATGGCCTTTCTTCCTTTAGGAAAACTCTCAAGATCCCATGTGTCACAAGTATCCAAGGAAACCATTTCCTCATGCATAACTTGTGACCAAAGCTTGTTCTCATCTGAAGATAAAGCTTCCTTGTAAGATCTAGGTTCATCATTAGTACTCATCAAAGAAAATATACAATAGAAATCAGGTGGGCTATGCCTATCAAGATGATTTTGTTGTCTTGTGGATCTTCTCAAAGGGGTTTCTTCTTGTTCCTCAATATGCTCATCATGAGCATCTATCTCAGAACTCTGTGAACTCTCCTCATCCAATCCATCCAATTTTTCTTCAACATCTGCATCTTCATGCTTCTCAGTATTTATCTCAAAATGCACTATTCGAGAAGTATCCTTCTCCTTTGGTTGTTCTTCTCCTGAATAAGTTATAAATTCCCTGAAAATCACATCTCTAGATAAAGTAATTTTTTGGGTTAGAGGATTCCAAAGCTTGTAACGTTTTACATTTTCACCATAACCTATGAATATGAATTTTTGTGCTTTTGCATCCAACTTAGACCAATTTTCTTTAGGCACATGAACAAAAGCCTCACAACCAAATATCCTTAAATGTGTAGCACTAGGTTTCCTACCTAACCACATTTCATAAGGGGTTTTATCTTCAATAGATGAACTAGGAGATCTATTGATTAAATAACAAGTACTTACAACCTCGGCCCAAAGGCACCAATCTAGCTTAGCACTACTTAACATACTCCTAGCTCTTTCCATTAAGGTTTGGTTCATCCTTTTTGCTACTCCATTTTGTTGAGGTGTATCTAGAGTAGTTTTATGTCTCACAATTTTTGCATGATTACAATAATCATCAAATTCCTTAGAACAATATTCACCACCATTATTTGATCTCAATAATTTTGTCTTATGATCTGATTGTTTCTCAACTCAAGCCTTAAATTCTTTAAACTTATTGAACACATCATATTTTTTTTGCATAAAATAGATCCAAGTGTATCTTGAGAGATCATCAATAAATGTGACATAATATCTATATTTTCCAATAGAGTCACTTTCCACAGGACCCATTACATCTGAATGAATAATCTCTAATAATATTTTAGCTTTATTTGTTCCATTAGGAAATGAAGATCTAGATTGCTTTCTAAACACACAATGCTCACTAAAATCATTTTTTCCAATTTTATAATCAAGAATATTGTCAACCAATTTCTTATTAATGTGTTGAAGAAAATTGGACCCTCTTGAGAAAAGAGACAATTCCACGCATAATTAGACCCACTTTTGAGTCCCCTCACATCATTCATCCTTCAAAACAACATTTATAGGCCCCTAAGACCCATTATTTTTTATCTAGAGGCTCATTTTACTTGAGAAATCACTTAAAACCTAGCAAACAACACTTAATTCTTTCATACCTCAAAAACCCACCTTGAAAAGTCAGTACTGGGACCCATGTCAAATGAGTCCCTTTTGAGGGAAAATTCAATTTTGAGCAGGAATTTGATTAATTTAACTTGAATTTATGATGAATGTCAGCCTCTTAGGTCTAAATAATGGGAAAATTAGTTGTTGCTTATAAATACTCATTTTAAGTCATTTTACACATCTTTTAGTCATTTTTCAAAAGCAATTTCTAAAGTCAAGTCTTCTACAACAAGTCTCATTAGTAAAAGTTGAAGTTTTAAGGCAACAAACTAGGGTTTTTTGTAGGTATTGAAGCTCACTCTTTTTGTCAAGATTCAACATTGCAAAGGGTTGATGATGTATTCCTATGGTGAATCATGGAGAAATATAGGGTGAGGAGATGCAACTAGCCATCAAATCACACCTAAAGACTTGGTTTCAAAGTGATTCCATCTTCCATTTTCACTCTATCTTCATAATAAGGTCTGCATTTTGTTCACTTTCCATTTGCATGTCATTTTATCTCCACTTTTAATGCGTTGTAAGGTTTCTAGGGTTGAGATATTGCATTACATAAATCATATTTGCATTTCTTATTCTAGAACAATAGAATAGGATTTTTGTCATACTTCAGACTTTCCTAGTCTTTAACATATCTAAGGCTAGGGTTTTATGCAGATTTTTCTCCATTCAAGGCTTAATTACCCAACTAGGGGTTTGACCAAGGAAAATCCCCCATTAGATAAACAATTTTAAGCTATTTTGTAGGAATTTTCTGAGATCCCGAGTCGGGTTTCTGTTAGAAATTGTTGTGCAGGTGTCAAGGTGCAGAACAAAGATTTGAAGTTGCAAAAATTTGAAAGTGGATTGATTCACCATGCTTGGTGAATGAGTTCCTCCTAAGATGCAGCTTTGAGTCAAATACAAATCCTGGTTCCCGGTTGATAGAAAACAATTTATGTACAGAAAAAGCCTTGACCTGGGACTGATTCGCCCAAGGTGGCAAATGAGTCCCAGTCAGCTCAAATTCAGATTTCATCAGTTTCCAGATTTTTCCCTAGTCTTCTTCAATTTCCTAAGTGCACACATTTTGAAAAACAATCTCTTGTTTGGTTAGTTTGCATTCTTGTTCATTCTTTTAAGCTTTTTGCAAACAACATTGTGTTTTCAAACATAGCATAGTTCTTAAGTTTTGCATGCATAATCAGTCATTTAGATCCCTTAATTGCACTTATTTCATTACATTTAGCCTAAAAAACATCATACATAACATAATTTGAATGAACCCTTTAACATTTTTGGCCTTTCTCTCTCCTTTTAGGTGAAAAACCCTAGAAGACTTAGAAAGTCCTACGGTGCCAAAAATCTACAATTCATTTTGGTGAACCTGCATTTTGAACTTAATATCATTCTGATTTACATTTCTATTTGCATCTTAGGACTTCCTTACTTCATCATTTTACATTTTTTTGCATTTTAGGTCTCCTTAAATATTGCATTAATGAAAGCATCATTTAGACTTTTTTATTCCATCACATTTCATTATATCATACCAATATTCTGCCTTTGCATTCTGTTTCTGCATTGTACAAACTTAAAACAATCAGAAAAGACAAAAAAATTAGAAAAAAAACTCAAAAAACTTCATCCTCTGGGACTCATTCGCAACCTAGGGTGAATTAGTCCCACTGTAGTTTCTAATCGAAATTTCCAAATTTTAGTTTATTCCATTTCACCTTTCTATTTTCTGCAATTACTTTTCTATTATAGTACAGTTGTTTATGTTTTCTTAGCATAAATTTTACTTCATTTCATGGCATTCATAGATAGTTTTAGATCTTTGAAAATTTCATTTTTTGCTTGCATTCCTAGTTCTTTTAGATCAGATTCATTGATACATAAAAACACAAAAACTGAAACATCAAACCAACCCTTCAAACAAATGATTAAAGTTAGAAACAACATCTCATCCAAGCCTCTTAGTAGTGGTGATGTTGATAAGTTAGATGAAGTTCTTCATGACTTCTTCTCACTCACTTCATCCTCTAATGCTTGCGATGAGAAACCTAAATTGCTTAACAATAAAACCCCCCTCAAACCTTTTGCTTGTGAAGGCTTTGCTTTGTTAGATGAATCCCTTCAATACTTCATCTCACATAAGTCTTCCACTAATATTTGTTGTGAAAACCTTCTGATAACAACCGTTAGCACCCCTAATGCTTCTCTTGAACACCTTAAACCAATAGACGATAATTTACCCCACACCTTTTAGTCGTGATGATTTACACTTGTTAGATGAGTCCCTTTAGGGATTCATCTCACCCAAATAATCTTCTATAGTTTGTTGTGAGAAATATAAAACCAAGGATGTTAACATTATTCAACCTCAACTTATTCTTTATCCACCCTCGCATAAACTTCATCCCTCTAACCAACCCCAGTACAACCTTTACCCACCTAAAACTAATATGTTGCAGCAATCAAGTAATGTTACTGTTGCTCATACATATAATACCCAAAACAACCCACAACCACCACCATCCTATTTACCTTTACCCATCCTCCTAGTGATCCTCGTTACAACCCACACACAAAGGAGTATGATCTTGTTGAACAATTAAATAATACTCTTTCCAAGATTTCCCTTTGGGATTTACTTCAAAACTCACCTAATTATCATAACATTCTTCAAATAGCCTTCAAAAAAATCACAGTTCCTCCTGGAACCACTCCGAATGATGTGGCAACTCTAATCCAAAAAACAAATCTTAGCATTAATTTCCATCAGCATGAGCTCCCTCCTTTAGAGTTGCACAAACAAAATGAATCCTTTATGTTAATTTCTCAATTCAATTGCATAGGTATCAAACAAACCCTCATTGATAATTCTTCTACCCTTAATGTGTGTAGTGTGAATCTCCTTGATTGATTACGCATTGACAAACTATCACAAATAATACCTAATTCCGTATCCATTTGAGGATTTGAAAATACAACAAATCAACCACTTGGGATAATTACTTTACTTGTTATGGTTGGGGTGGCTACTTTACAAATTCCTATCCATGTCATGCCTTATGATCTCTTGTATACTCTTCTTTTAGGAAGACCATGGATTCATGAGATGAATGCAGTACCTTCCACCCTTCATCGTATAATGAAATATGTCTAACAATCACATTTATCAAGTTGAAATAGATCCCAAGACTGAAAGTTGCTTGCACCTTGAAAAAGGGGTTACAAGTCCTCTGAAAACATTAATTCCAACATCCAACATCAACCCTCTTCAAATTGAGAAAAATGACAAGGAACCGATAACTAAACTATTTGGTGACGATTGGGGATCCTTAGAATTCACACCATCATTTATGGGTGAATACATAGTCACACAAAAGAAAGATGAGAAACAAGAACAACCAACAATCATGTCAACTTAAAATTCTGAACAATCCTCTCAAACATCTATCTCTTATAATATGGATGAAAATGCAACATACACAACAAATTTTGATGAGATAGATTATCAATCCCCACTAACTCCGATAGAAATAGGACAACTTTATGGAAAAGGATATGAACTTGTGAGACAATTAGGATATACTGGAAAAGGATGTGGAAAACATGAACAAGGTATTTGTGTCCCTATTGCACCTAATACACAAGAAACAAATACTATATTGGGATATTCCTTTTCTAAAATGACAAAAGCTACTCAATGACCCTCTTTGCACATTAACGTTATTACATGTCAACCAAAACACCAACTCACAATTAAACATCCTCAATTACTTGATATGAGCTTAACACCATCATCAAAGTATGTTGATAGTGATGAAACTTTAAAACAAATGTTAGGATTTTATGGCAACACATCCTTGCTTACTTTCATAAAAAATATTCCTCATGCCATGACTGTTACCAAGCAATAAGAAGTGATATCTCTAAAGAAATTTATGAATCTGAAGTTCCTAAATCCAATGCACTCCCCTTAGGAGATACAATTGATGTGCCAATGGACATTAATGATCAAGAAAAAGTTATCAAGATTGGGAAGTTCCTTGACGATGAAGAACAAGAAGACACTACCACTTTACTTCATGATTTTCCTAAAAAAATTTCTTGGAAATATTTTGATATGCTAGGAATTGACCCAAAAATTGTGACACATAACATTGTCCTTGCTGGAAACGCTAAACATGTTTGTAAAAAGATACAAAAAATGCACCCTAAGATAGCCTTGCATGTTAAAATAGAACTTGAAAAGCTCCTTGATGTAGGCTTTATTAGACCTATTGATTATTCTCCTTGGATCTCAAACGCTGTCACAGTTGCAAAACCTGATAATCGTATTAGGATATGTACGGATTTTCACAGCTTGAATAAAGCTTCCTTAAAAGATGAATTTCCACTTCCTAATATAGACATGAGCGTGGATTCAACTATTGTACATGCTTTGTTGTCATTCATGGATGGATTTTTTGGTTATAATAAAATCCTTATTAACCCTCAAGATCAATATAAAATCACCTTTAAAACTGTTTGGGGAACATTTTGTTGGGTTGTGATGCCCTTCAATCTAAAGAATGTCGATACAAATTATCAACATGCAATGGCATTAATATTTCATGATTATGTATTCACAAAATATTGGAAGATTATGTCGACGATATCCTTGCTAAATCTTTAACATGACAAGACAATGTAAATGTCCTTCGCAAAATCCTCGAATGCATACATCAATATAATATACAATTGAATCCAAAAATGTGTGTCTTTGGCATAGATAGTGGCAAACTTTTGGGGTTTGTCATATCTCACAAAGGAATTGAGGTGGACATGAAGAAACGTGATGCAATCATTAACATGCCACCTCCTAAGAATATTTCTTAGCTGTGCACGTTACAAGGTCGAATTCAAGCTATCTATCATTTTGTTGCATCTTTAGCTGATCGCACATTACCTTTCACACATCTCATTAAAAAAGGTGTACATTTTGGATGGGATGAGGATTGTAAATAGGCTTTTGACAGTCTAAAAGAATACCTAGCAACTCCACCTATTTTACAACCCGCCGTACCAAAAAAACCATTTATCTTGTACATCACCACATTTTCCCATGCTCTTGTAGCATTGTTGGCACAACAAGATGACAATGGAAAAGAACACCTTGTTTATTA
>VDFB02086081.1:63252278-63283498 GCA_007258455.2 Sequoia sempervirens | reverse complement strand
GGGGAAGAATGCAGAGTTCGTTCAAAATTAATAATTAAAATAATTAAAAAATTAGAGTCCGGGAAGGATAGCAGATTCCAAATCCAAAAAACCTAATCAAATTAAGCAAAAGTTCGGAGTCCATCAGGGATAGCAGAAACATGAACTTACAGTTTTTCCAGATTTGTCAAATTCCCAAGCTCTGGCGGCAGCGTTCCCGATAAGCTATTCGCACTAAAAGTCCTGTACCGCATACCCACAAAACAACAATTATTTCATCGAAATCAATAGTCATATGTGACTAAATTCAATCTACTGTGCGAAGCGATAGATGGAAAGATTACAGAGATATCAGCTTAGTAAGTTTCCCCAATTCCTTCGGAATTTCACCAGTTAAACGATTTTGCCCAACCGCCCTGTCATAACATGCAAATTGCAACTTAAATCATTGACTCCAAAACATCTTGAACAAAATAATGCACAATTTATATGGGAAAAGGCTCTTGCTCGCTTACATATACTCAAGGCGCGATAATGAGCCTAAAGCTGCAGGGATCGATCCGCTCAGAAAATTCCATCTCAGGTCACTATTGAAAAGTCCATACAATTCAGTAAATTAATACGCCTTATTTTCATCAATCCAATCGATTTAATTTGACAGAAAGAACAGACGTTTCAAAATCTATAAATAGTAGTACTTACAGGCTTTGCAGGTAGGTAAGATTAGCCAATTCAGGGGGAATAATCCCTTGCAGTTCTTTATACACCACTATTCTGCAATATGTCAAGATAAATATGTATCTCGTTACATAAATCAAATGATAAAATAACACGATTTTAAAGGCGAGAGGTGCTTACAGCTTAACGGCATGGCAAATGGTATTTTGCTCAAAATTACAGCTGCACATGACCCCACGCGGTCCGAGTGTATCGTCAAGAGTATACCAGTTGGGATCATTACTGGTGCAGGGATCCAAATTGAAGTCCCATTGCGAAATCTTCATTTTGCTGGCAATTACTTTGAGTGTCTCAACTATCAACACCACAAACAAACAAGCCAAACACATTGTTTATTCTGTAATGAATCCCTATTAATTTAGTTCGAGAAACCAATTTAAAGTGAGGTTTCACCTTCTTTCGGATCAGTGGTTGCAGCAGCTTCACTGATTTGGGAAAAAGAGCAGCAGCAGTAGACAATAAGGCAGAAGAAAATTGCAGAAGAGACCTGCGAATTACGTTTGGTGTGGCTGTCCATCGCAGAAGCTTCAAAATTCAGATGGGATTTATGTGGTCATATTTGTGTGCATCATAATAGTGGGTCTTTTAGAGAAAAGTCATTTAGGAAAAACATGGTGGAAATAAGCAGCAATTGTATATTATTAAAACTGTGACGTGGCTTCACAAATTTCTCTCTTTTCTTTGATATTTTTTCAATTTTTAATTGTACAAATTATTATTAATACTATAAATACAAATGTAAAATGACTGACCACCAACTTCACACATAATTCCTAAATAAAGATTTTAAAAAAAAAAATAGTTAAGACTTTTCATAATTATGATCTTGGTGAGATCCCATTCTCTTTTCATTTACAAGATGAATGTGTACGCCCCAAGCCTCTTTCCAAAATAGTGGCGTTACGAAAAATCACTAGCACTACTATAGCAAAAGGAAAACATTATCACTAAAATCTAGTAAGGCCGGCTGATTAATGAAAAGATTTCTCCATTCTCAAAATAAAACAGTTAAATGGTCCACTTTCAAATCATTTTCATTCTGAATTAAGATAGCGTTATAGTTTTTACTTCATAATGGAAGTTGAATTTGTCAATAATAAAATGAAGTAGGTAGCCCATCCAAGTAAACTATGAAAGGTAAAACATCACTGACATGACGATCCGTAAAATAGAAACGAGTTCAACTTAAAGTGGAGGCGAAATAAAGGAAAATCTCATTCGGTGAACCGAAAAATCGTGACCAAGTTCACAAAATATCCTGTCATGACTGACGTATTTCAATTGGATTTTGGTAGAGAAAAAATCAAAAAGCCAGGCAGGAAGAATCTTCTCGGCCTTTCGCTCGCTACCGTTCAACGACAACAACATTCAATTTGGAAAAACAAATCTCAATCCAACTACACCAAAATGCCCACCAGCGTTTATCAATATCCTTCAATCACCACCACATTTAGATTGAATTGGAATTTGGTAATACATGGCTTTCAAGGGTGGAAAAACTTAAAATTCAATCCAAGAATAGGAAGACTCTTAACTACCATTCACTCTAGACACATGGCCCAGATGCTACGAAGGTGGTCATCACAATCTCTCCCAAGATTCTATCAGCCTGCCCACCCCTTTACGGTGTGTTCCTTAAGATGTGCACTGAGGGAGATTAGTACGCTAATGGTTCTGTACAAAACAAATCGTCACGAAGCGAAATTAGGTATCTACTGTAATTACTATCAAGCTTTAGAACCCTCTGTGGCCCAGAAAACACAATAAGTGAAATAGAAAAATGTAGGGAATATGAGTTCCAGCATTACACAAATCTTTTAGATAGTAAAAAGTCAGAAAATGACAGAAAAAATGAATCGACGATTTGGGATTGACCATCAAACATTATTTTCCTTTGCAAAGATATTGAAATGTTGTAGTCAATAGTGTATGACAGTTTCATTTTGATGCCATACAACTGTGATTTTAACGCAACATAACTAATCTGGAATATGATTCCAAATGTTGATATAAATTTTTACACAATTACATTTATTTGACTGTGTAAGTTTTATCGTTGGTCTTGTTTTGAGCGGTATTTTCTGTGTTATTGACTTGCCAAGAATTTGGATACACGTCGACTACGGTAGTTTTCAAAGACCTAAATGAAGCTATCAAAGTCAATGGCGTATGAAAGTTTCTTTCCGATGCCATACGACTGATTTTAACGCTGAATAACTAATCTGACAAAGTTAATAAAATGTCAAAGTAGCAAATATCTTCGAAGAGTTATAAAAGTTAATAAGATTAGAAATGTTGACTATTTATTAAGTGAGGTTTTATATCTATAGAGTCTATTCAAATATTTTTAAGAGTTGATGGATTTTTGGTCTATAATGAAGTTGAATAATTTAAGTGAGTTCATTTAGAATTGTTTTATTGAGTGCAAGGTCTCCATATAATTAGGGATGAGGTTAGGATCATGTCTCAAGCTTAGCGAAATGGATACCTCTTAATCCTTGACTCTTAATCAATGAGGTTTCAGTCTTAAGACTCATGTTATGTATTGAATAATGTAGGTTTGATAAAAAAACCCTCCAACACACATATACAAGATTTTTTGAAAAAAAATGTCTTTTTAAAATTATTTTTTCATCATACTCCATAATATATTTTTAGCAATAGAGTATCTTTGAATTATATTCTAGATTTTCCTTATTATTTTTATCCAAATTATTATCCATATTAATAAATAGGAACCATATATGTTAATTAATATTTTTCTTTCTTCAATTAATCTTAATAAATAAAGATATCAATTAATAATATGTGTATCTCCCTTCTAACCTTAATGAATAACATTTAAATTCGATTAAAAAATAATAATAAATAAATAAATTTAAATTAATATAAATTTTAATCATGTAAGTACAATACTAATATTAATTATCTTAACAAATTATAAAATGTTAATATTATATTAACATAATGAATTACTAATATTAAATTAAATTCAATGTTTACTGATATTAATATATATTTTTTAATTCTTTATTAATTTTCACCAATATAATAAATACTAACATGGTTAATTTTTATCTTTTCCTTTCACCATAAATTACAATATTTATATTATGTTTTAAGTATAACTATAATTATAGTATGAATTAATACATTTATTATCATTATCATTAGATTTTTTCTTTATTATCTTTGTCATTCTTCATTTTAGTAACATTCATCATAGATTAAATCAATATATTTTATTAATATTAATGGAGTTATTAATCAGTGAGGTTATAAATGGGGGACTTCATTCCCAATATAAACACTCGACAATAAAACCCTAATAAAGTTTGAAACTTGATGAAAATAACACCAACACCATATTTAAACCATCACACTATGCCACTATTTGCAAAAAAATTCCTCCATTAATTATTCATATTAATGATTAAGTATAAAAATTATTTGTTTTGATTAAAGGGAAAAATAGGTTTTGAAGGGACCCGCAACCCTTTACAACCGAGGATACAAAATGTTTCCAAGAAAAATATTCAACAGACCACCAACAACAACCCAACAACCAAAAAACACTAACATGTGGGTGCTAAACTAAAAGTAAGACAAAAGACCACCAACAACACCCATCAGCCACCTAACAACAAAAAAACCTAAAAGAAACCAAATCCTAGTAGGAAACAAAAAGAAGAAAGAAAAGACCACACACTAATTCAAGCCACCCAAAGTATTGGCGACCTCAATCTGTTGGTTCCTATGCCTCTGAACCATGTCCAGCAACTCCTTCTCAACATTAAAAGTTTTCTTCTAATCAGCTAACCCTCTACCATCATCCTTAGCAGTTTTTTTGCACTTGTCGTTGGCCACCTACTCTTTCTCCATAAGTTCAGAGAAGTAAACCTGATCCTCCCTAAGCTCACTTATTTTCCTGAAAAGAACTTCCAGGGAGTCCGCACTGTTCTTGACAGAGATATGACACACATGCATTAACTTCTTGATGTTTGTATTTATGTCTAAAATGTTGGATTCTAGAGCCGCCAATCTTTCATCAAACAGAGACTTAAAATCATGATAAAAACCTTCAAGGTCCACCATTCTGTCTATAATAATGTCCAACATAGAACCTTTCTAAACATTCTTCATATTCTCATTTAAGCCTTTGGTCTTAATATTGATTTTATTGAACTCATGAAGAGTCCATTTAGCCAATTTAAAAGTACTAGTGGCCCCAGCCCTAGCCATATCCAGTAAATCAAACATGAAAGTAGCATTATTGTTAAGGTAAGAAAAGTCCTCAGAAAGAGGATTTACCTTCAAAGGCTCTTGTTTGGCTTTACTCTTCTTCGTATTCTCCTCTTCTAGACCCCTAATTTCCTCATCCTATTCCTCCTTGGGAAAGTCCTGCATGGGAAGATCCTCAATGGCCACTGTATTTTCACCAAAATCCTTATCCTCACAAACCACATTTGGGTCCTTGGTTGGAACCTCAGAAGCCTTGTTCTTTAAATTGGAAATTCATTTAGACAACCTCCTTGATTTATCAACCAAACCTTTAGCATTATCATGTGCCCCCACCTCCAAACCAACACCAATAATAACTTTACCAATAGCCACTTTCACAAATTTGGGAGAAGAATCGCCCAACCCCACCTCTGTGTCCCCATTCTTAGAAAGGGCCATCCACTTAGGCAACCTGTTACACTTAGCACCAGCCACCTTCCTCTTCTTTGAAGACGTAGTCGTTGTTGTAGGAGAAGCATCCTCCTCATCCTCATTCCATTCCTCTTCCTCTGAAGGGGACTCTAAACTCGATGACCTAGACATCACTTACAACTTTTTTCTTTCCCTTAATGGCTAGAGCTAGGAGAAGAGCCTTGACGTGCTCCATAATAAGTAAGTTAAGCCCTTCATGGAGGATGGGGGCCCTCCAATTCTTTAAATGTGTGTACACCGAGACCTCCAAAGAAGATAACAAGAAAAAAGGAAATGAAATGAACAAACCATGTCTAAAATGGTTGAGGAGCATAAAATGGTGACCAAGAATAGCCCTAAACCTCTCTTCCAAGGTCACGTAGCGTATCAAGACCTCAACAACACTAGCCCAAATTTTCTTGAGGGAAGTTCTCTCATAACCCAAGCTCTCCAATTTTATTAATTGCTTCCTCTCATCATCTTTAAAAAATTGAACCATCGCTTCTTCATTTCCTTTTTTATCCTTAAAAAAATTTTGACCCACAATCGACATCCCCGTGACAGTGGCAATCAAATCCTCATTAACCTCCACTTCTAGACCTTTAAACTTTAGCTTACGATTATGCCAGAATGAAACAAATTGAATTGAGGCATTAGGGTCATGCCCGTGCAATCTCTCCAAGAAAGGAGTGAAATTCCCATGGCTCAAAATACTCTAGAGTTTCTTCTTTCTTTGAATGTCACCACAAGAGTGTGGCTCGATTTGGCTCCTATCACCACCCATTGCAACTGACACAAAACTCATAGGACCCTTGTGAAAAAAACTCAACTGAAGACCAAAGAGTCAAAAACTACCCACAAAGCATGCAAACTAAAGGAAGGTACTAGACCATAAATGCCACAACATCTCATCCCACACAATCATTCCTTAATAAAATCCTAGCTTTCTTAGGAAGGATCGATCCCTCCTCCCACAAACGAAGTTGATTTAGGTTGACAACCTAATTGGAAAAAAAATATGCCAATGATTTTCCTTCTCGGTAAACGTGAGAGATGTGGCTTTCATCACAATATTGCAACATAATTATCGTAACCTTGATAAGATGGTTGACATTCCAACTCAGAGGATGAGTGTCACATAGATAATTTATGATGTTCATGGAGTCACCTTCCACCCAAAGTTTGGAGTAACCTTTGTTGATGGCATACCTAACACTTATGAACACAACCTTCACCTCCACACAATGATTGGTCTAAGTACCTAATGGGATTGCCACAATGCTAAGGAGTCTACCAATATCATTTCTTAACACCCCCCCACATCCTGTAGGTCCAGGATTCCCCTTCACTTCCCCATCAAAGTTAACCTTAACCCAACCAAAAGGAGGAGGCTTCCATCTAGTGTTTAATCTAGCAATTGAGCTTGAATTAGTATTCACAATAGGAATATAACTTATCTTCCAGTTACAAGCCACCATAATCTCATAACCAACAAGGCAAGTAGATGAGACACAATGAGCAGAATCAAAATGAATCAAAGCAAAATTCTCCAAAATGGCCCAACGAATCTTGATAAAAAGATTATCAACCTTACGCTTGGTCTCCCAAAAAATCCTATTGTCTCTCTCTTTCCATAATCCCAAAGAAATGTGTGGAGCCATGAGATCCCACAACCACCTCAAAATGGGAGAGGATGAAGGGAAATTCCATTGGTTGAAAAAATTAGCAAGAGAATCTAGAAAGGCCCAACCAATGTCCCAGAGTCTGAGAAATTTACTCCAGAGAGAATAAGAGTATTCACAGTCAAGGAGAATATGGTAAGCATTATCACTATTAGCTTCACATAGAACACATCTATTTGGAATTGAAACCCTCTATTATAGAGGTTGTCTTGCGTAAGAACTTTACCTTGCATAAGCAGCCAGAAGAAAATGAACAATCAGCTTCTTATTCCATAGCCTCCCCCAGAAAGGAAGAGAAGGGGGCACCTCCAAAGAGTTTAAGAAAGCAGAATCCATAGAAATATTTCCACTAGAACAAGGGGCCCAAATGACTCTATTCGATCTTAGGAAATAAGGGATCTATACCTTACATAAGAAATCCTTCAAAGCCTTCAGAGATGGGTCCCACATCTCAAAATTCTTCCACTCCCCATGAACAAAGTAATTAGCCACCTTGGACCCAAATAAGTGCTTACACAAGGGGACAATAGGGGGTGCCCAAGGAAGACAAATAAGAGGGCAGACCCCACACCAGGTCTACATCTTCCCATAACAAAATATTAGCCATCACCCAACAACCATTTAACACTTCTAGCAATAAGGTCCCTGCGGAGCATGATATTCCTCCAAAAGCATGAACCAAAAGGGATATCCCTAGAAGAAAACAAGTTCCAAGGTCTCTCAAGACCATACAGGTACTTATTACCTACCAAAGAGGCCCACCCAACATCCCCATTCAAGAGCCTCCACACATTCTTTGACAAAAGAGCCTTATTAAAAGACTTAAGATTTCTAATACCTAGACCTCCCCACTTCTTTAGTTTGCAAACTAAATCCAAAGCCATAAGGGAAATTGTATCTTTATTCTTAACCCCCAACCATAAGAATCTTCTCATAATCTATTCCATCTTACCTTCAAAATTAATAGGGAATCTAAAGAGACTCATAGTGTAGCGTAAAGGGGCAAGTTTTGGAGAGTGGAAGGGATAAGCTGAATTTTTCCTAGTTGATTGAGGAGTGCACCTTTCTAGCCTACTAACTTCCTGCTGAATTTATCCAGCAAGCCCAACCAAAAAGAGTCCAAAATCTTGGAGATACACAAAGGTAGCCCAAGATAAGAAGACGCGAACTCACCTTTGTTGCACGACAAGATTCTAGCAAGCTTAACTTGCAGAGCTTCATGAGTGTTGAGGAAGAAAATATGACTCTTAGGGAGGTTGATCCTCTAACTAGAAGCCTTTTCGTATTTTTCCAACAACCACTTAATAGCTCTAACTTCCTTAACTGAAGAAGAACCCATCATAGTAGTATCATCAATGAATTATTGGTGAGTAATTGGGTCACATTTGGAGGATGGCGAAAGACCTATCAAAACCCCAGCTTGAAGTGCCTTCTAGATATTACAACCCAAAGCCTCTGCCATCAAGATGAAAAGAAGTAGTGAGATGGGGTCTCCCTACCTCAGCCCATGTGAATTCCTAAAGAAAGGAGAAGGAGAACCATTCACCAGGATAAAAAAAGAGGGAGAAGAAATAAGTTTCTCAACTAGTTGGAGGAACTTCTTGTAGAAACCAAACAAATCCAAAACATTCAAAAGAAATCTCCAACTCACTCTATCATAAGCATTGAGAAGGTTCAACTTTAGGAAGAAACCAAGTTTTTTAGAAAAATGAATGGAATGAGCAAGCTCATGAACTGTAACAATAGAATCAAGGATCTAAAAACCCTTGAAAAAACCACTTTGGTGCTTAGAAATCAACAATGGCAAGCATTTTTACAATCTAGTAGCAAGCACCTTTGAAAGAATTTTATAAAATGAGTTGCAAAGGCTGATCGAGTGAAACTCACCAAAAGAGTTAGCATCAATCGATTTAGGAATCAAAATAATAAAAGTCACATTAGACTCTTTAAGGAGACTTCTTGAGCTAAAAAAATTCTTAGTAGCATTAATCACATCTTTAGAGACAATTTCCCAACACGAATGGAAGAACAGTAAAGGAAAGTCGTCAGGGCCAAGGGCCTTATTACCTTCAAAAGAGAAAAGTGCATCTTTGACTTCTGAGGTTGAAGGAATAGTTTTTAGCTCCTTGTTCAAATTTTCTATCACCATTCTATGAATAACTTCTAGAAATGCGTTCACACTCCTTTGATCCCAAACCAAATCATCTTTTAAGAGCTGATAAAAAAACCTAGCAGTCGCTCTTTTGATTTCCTCCTCATCTTCCAACAACAAGCCATCATATCTAATTGAGGAAATTCTATTTGATGACTTATGCCTAAGAGTAGTGAGATGAAAAAAATTAGAGTTACGGTCCCCAGACTTCAACCAGATATTCTAAGACCTTTGCCTCCAGAAATCTTCCTCCTTGGTGAAAATATCATGCAGTTGTGTAAGAAGACTATACTCCAAGAAATGTAGATCCTCTGATAAGCCCTCTGATTGAATGGCATGCTGGACCTCATCCAAGAAAATAGATTTTAGAAATAAAGATATGGCTGAATGACTCTTTATTCCATTTCTTGAGATTCCTCTTAACAAAACTCAGCTTCTTGGAAACTCTAAACATTGCACTACCATCAATGTTAACTTTCCACCAATTCCTAATACAATCCATAAGACGGTGATCTCTTAGCCACATGGCTTCGAACCTAAAAGGAAATATCTTCCTAATCCCAAGCCTATCTGCCACAAAAGAGATTGGGAAGTGACCCGACCCACATCTCATAATAGAAGATAAAGAACAATGAAAGTCCACAAACCAAAAATCCGAGGTTAGATCTCGATCTAATCTCACTTGAATATTATCCATCCCAACATTCCGATTGGACCAAGTAAATCTAGCCCCATAAAGCTTAACATCAACAAGAGCAGTTTCATCAATAAACATTCTTAAATCAAACCTACTATCAAGATTAGCTTGAGACCCTCCCACTTTCTCATGATCATAGAGAGGAGTATTAAAATCCCCCATTACAAGCTAGGGGATGTCTAAAAAGTTCATACTAAGACTCCCAAAGTCATCCCAAAGCTTTTTCTTGGATATCTTTAAGTTAGGAGCATACACATTAGAGATAACCCAAGAATAAGAATTCCTAATCCAAAAAAACTTAGTCTCAACATGGTTGAAACAAACAGCTATCGGGACACCATTTATCATCTTATCATTCCAAAAAGTGGCCACACCACCCGAAGCTCCATCTAAGCTAACTCCATGGAACCCATAGTATTTAAAGAACATACTCTTCAAAGTCTCTAGCTTATCAATCTGCATTTTCATCTCTTGGATCAACAACATGTCTAGTTTATGGTCCCAAACAAGATTCTTTAGGAGGTCTTATTTATGCAAGTTATTCAACCCCCTGATATTCCATGAAATGATCTTCATTTACAAGAATAAGGGGTGCTCTTAGAGCACAAATCAAAGAGAGCTTTTTGGACCCCCTCAACAATATTCTTTTTTCATTCTCTCTTTTTGCTCTTCTGTAGAGTAGGTCTTCCCTAACCCCTAGAATCAGAACCACAATCCACATTTTTCCTTCTCATAATGATGCCTTTGTGAGGCTAGGAGGGAGGAAGAAGATTTATTCTTTTGGCCACACACCTGGGTGAAACCCTCTTCATCTTTGCTCACAGTGTCAACCACAACTAGAGCTCCTTCACCAACTATCAGCTCTGAACCAACCAAGAGAGGAGATGAAATAACAATAGTTGGCTCCACCATAGTCCTCCTTGGAGAAAAAATAGTCTCTGAACCATGGTCCACATCCTAAGAAAAAGAGAGATCAACATCCCTTCCTAAGGATTCTCCCGAGCCTTTCCAACCTCAATAGGAGGAACATGATGATTATTAGTATTCCCCTCACCCTCCATACCATTTCCAGCAATAGATTCACCTTGATTTTCCTTAGGTTCCTTTATTTTCCATACCTTAGTCTACTTAACAACCCTGGGGGGGATACTAGGCATAGGGAAATCCTTAGCCCAATGTCCTGTCTTTTTACATTTGAGGCAAGAAAAAGGGAGGTTTTCAAAAACAATCTACTACTTCCAAGACCCCACCTTGGATTTTAGAAAGAATAATTTAGGAAACACAACATCCCGGTCAATCATGGCACAAAACCTAGCTGCAAATAACCACTTCTTGGAGTGAGTGGCTTCATCAATAGATACAATCCTCCCAAAATAATTTTCTACTGTCTTGAAAACTTCTTCATCCCAGTATTCCAATGGCATATTCAAAAGTTTGACCCACACAGGAGTAGAATTAGAGAGACATTTGGACAATTCCATCCCAGGTTCCCAAGGATGAAGAACCATTGAGAGACACCCAAAAGATCAAGGCCCTTTTTCCAAACACATTTCTTAGGTCTTCATCATAGGAGAAGGCAAAGGAAAAGAAACCTTTTTCCATAGCTACAACTTCCACCTGGCCTTTTAGCACCCACTTCTTATGCACCCAAGTGTGCCCCTCCTCAATATTAGGCCAAGGACCTAACACCTCACCCACCAGGGAAAAATCCATCATAGCAATATTATTATAAACAAGAGAATCCATGACATAAAAGGAGAAAACACCTTCCTCGTTAGATGAAGACACTAACTTGGAAGCAAATCCTTTTCCTTTAAGTTTAGAGGAAAAAAGGTTGGACCATTTCTAATCCAGTAGGGAAGACTTCCCTACCATCTAATTTTCTTCCACTAGCACATGCTCAATTTGGGGAATACTTAGATTAGTTGCATGAGATTCCCCTGTTGGGACCTGCTCTTCAAAACTAGTCATCGCCTTATCCTCTTAGAAATTAGGAACTGACTCCTTTGAATGGAAACCATCACAAGACACCTTGAGTGTCTCACCCACACACTTCTCCTCTGAACTCACACCTTTGACCACGTCTTCAACGCACGACGCATCCTTCCCAGATTCTCCACCAAGGGACAAAATCTTATCCTCACCACATGATCTTGCCTTGCCAACTGCATAATCAAATAAACCATAATCTGTATCCTGCCTGAACTACCATGCTCTAGGAATCATAGGGCTTGAGTTCAAATTCAAATTGCTCAAGCCCACCACTAAACTAGTCTTCTCTCCAATTGAAACTTCACCAATGGTCACCATCACGTCCATTTAAGTTAAAAATTATTAATATTATTAATTTTTATTTTTTTCTTGATTTTTAATGTTTATAACTGATTATACAAACTAATAATATGTCATTTGAAATGTATAAATGTTAATCATAATAATAAAATATTAGTAATAATTTTAAATGTTCCTCTTCTAGTTTTTATTTGTGCCATTGAGTTGAGAATTTTGTTTTTTGTTTCTTTTTTAAATATTTTTATCGTTGAAAATGGCTTTAGGGATCCATGCCCAAAAATTAAAATTTAGAAAAACTTCATATATTATGAACTAGCTCGGACTCTACAGGAAGGCTACTTATATAGTTTGTATTACAAAAAATTGCAATGCTTATGCAATTATAGAATGACCCAAAAATTATGCCCAAGGAGCCACTTGTATTCCTCCTTCCTCCTCACTTTCCTCTATCTTTGAGTTTGAGTCTTCTATGGAAAATAGTCAATCAACCTATATGATAGGAGTAGCTCTAGTGATCACTTTAAGGTAGTTAATACCCATTTTCCTTTATATCACCATGCAAATTAATCCTCCTTGACCACCCAAATCATAAAGGGAATCAATGGACCATTATATCCAAGATTGACACATGTTTCAGTTCAATGGTCTAGGTGAAATTTAAGTCCCAATATAGTGTCATCCATAACTTTCATCATGCTAAATCTCCATTGGAGCTTCTTCAATGTCTTCATCATCAACCTTATAATAGCTTTACCTTCCCTAGAGTCCAACACCACCACTAAGAACATGGAAGAGACATTTATATTCACATGATACTTATTTGAGGAGACCAAAAAGGTATCACCTATCACCATCTTGGTGGAATGAACAACCACTAGGCCCTTGGTCCTAAAGATTTTATTGAATATCATCTATGTAATTTTCCCTAGGGAGGCAATCTATCTCCACTTATCCTTCAAAAAAATTGTGGTATCAATTTTTTTCTCTATGAATGGGGTAAAAAAATCATTCCCATGCAATTTATGAAGAGGGCCATTATTAACAATGCCCTTCATTATAATCTTATCAATCCTCTTCTAGATTTCAAATGCTTCAAATCAATCATCTTATCACTCCATCATTAATAATATTTATTTCATGCATGACTCATAGCCTAAAAAATTAGAGGAGAATCATGCCAAACATTTGATGTGTCAACTAATAAATCATTTCCCTACATGTTTATCACTGGGTTTTCCATCCTATCAACCAAATCATTCACTTCCTTGTACACATGGTTTATTGTAAAGTCGTCAAATTTCACTAAAAGTTCCCAAATTGGGGAAATAATTTTTTCAAGTTTCTAATTTAAAGTTCCCATTCTTCAAATGTAATTAATGGTTTTGAAGGAGTTCCCATCAACACAAATTTTCCTAATTTTTATTTTTACTTAGTTAGATTCCTAGTAAAATATCCTGAAACTTTACTTCATTTTTCATTCCCTTTGGGATTTTTTGTTGTAATCACAATTATCCTTTTGTTATGATCTCTGATCACACACCCTACTCTAGATTTCCCAGGATTTCCTTTGAGGATCCATCTATATTTACTTTGTGTCATCATTTTCTTAGTAAAACCCATCATGAATCAACTCTAAATTTATCAATTAGATGATCCAAAGTAGCTTTATGAATAGGGGTGACTACAAGCCCCATCTACTTATTAAACATTGAGAGTAAATTTTTTGGGAGCAATTTTTCCAATTCAACTTATCCATCACCTTCTTCAAATATTTCTCCATAAATTAATAACTCAATATAATATGATAAGCTATATCTCCCTCCTTTTTACAAAGAATACATCTAAAAAATACATTAAATCTAAGATTTTGTAACATTTCCTCTATTAAAATTATATTTGTAAATCTTCCCAAGTAAATCCACTAGCTTTTGGTAGGCATTGACTACTCCAACAAATGTGAATTGGAAAATGTTGTTTTGTGACAATTTCCTCCTCCATTGTATACCCTATCTTGGCATTATACTTTCTAGATTTTGATCCACACCATTTGATGAAATTTTCCTCCTCAAACAATTTTTTTTCTTAATTTATCTTCCTAAGCCTTCGGTATATTCATGCCTTATATAAACTTCCATCTCCATTCTATTCCAAGCCTTCATTTTCTATTTTTTAGCATAATCTCTAACATGTTTCTTCCATGTGTTGACTAAAATCCTCTTTTAAAGACCGTTGACTATTCCATGATTTTTTCCAAAATAGTGACTTCCTCTCATTCCTAACATCATGGGTAATATGATTGGAGATTATTCTTCTCCTCGAAATTATGATGTTCCAAATTACTGAACTCAAGGGAAATTACTAGATGTAAAAATATTTATGTGGAAAAACTTTCATCCATTTCTTCTATGGATAACAATATGTATTCCATACCATTTTTTCCCCTAGGTTAGGATTCAAAATCACCCATTGGCAAAGCCTACACCACTAGCATCCTTAGGATAAAAAAATTGTCCTAAGAAGTGAGTGAAAATTTCTTCTATTTTGAATTTCCTTTCCAAGAAATTTTTTCATATTTTGTTTTAAAATATCACATTTTTTTCTTGGTAAACTAATACATGACATGGAGTAAATAGGGATGGTTGAGATGAATGATTTAAATAGGATAATTGTACCAATTAAATAAATCCACTTTCCTTTCCATGATTCCAAATTTGAGTTACAAATTTAAAGGAGCAAGTCCCAAATCTTTTCTTTACAATCCCTGAGTAAGAGTGGGATGTCAGGAAATATTCCTAGAAGTTGGCTAGTTTTAAAAACCTAGGATAGAAGAAACCTCTTTTTGTTTCCTTAGGTCTATGTTGGAAAAGAATGTCTATGATTTTTTTCCAATTAATCCTCCATTCTTTTTCCTAAAACAATTATATTATGTATCTAAAGTATGTCTTATTACCCTTTCCTCTCTTTTACTAGCCACTCCAAATATGATAGTATCATTTGAAAATGGTTGGTGTGTCTCTACACCAATATTTGGATCAAACATAATTCCTTTCCAATTACCCTTCTCTTCATCTTTGATATATTTTCCCAAATATTCTACCATAGCGTTGTATAAAAAAGGGAAAGTGGATCTCCTTGTTTGATTTCATGAGAAGAGAGAAAGAAATTATCTGGACTACCTTTAAAAAAAATTAAAAACTTAGGGCTATAGATACAAATTTTAACCCAATGTAAAGTTGAACCTTTCAATTACTTCCTAAAGGAATTTTTTATTTACTTGATCACCCTCTTTATTCCTAGGAACTTCTCTTTATTTTTGTGGTGTTGTGTAAATATTTTGTATTTATATCACCTTCCTTGAGTCAACACTCTCTATATTTTTGTTACCAAAAGATTTCTTGTCTTTTCAATACCTCCAAAAATATTTTCCATTCAATTCTTTATCTTTTTCAAATGATTTTTCTTCCATTCCATCATGAATGATATAACCATTAAGCTTAAATATCTCATTTTCTATTTGATATTTTTCCTTAAAATATTTTTTAAATTATCTTTGTTCCATTCTTTCAATTATTTCTTAATGAATCCTAATCTTTTGAAAAATTAGAAGAGTTTGGTGCCTTTTATCTTAGGGATTTAAACCCACCAATATGCAATATTCTCTATCAGCTTTGAATCCCTTATCGACACATTTTCAAATTTAAAAGAGCATCTTTCCATTGTAACATCAGGAGAGAATTAAAGAAAATGGAAGCGATCTAACCCAGTGAAGGGGAGGATAGAGCCATCAGAAGTCACTAATAAGTTAACCCAATTTATTGATAAAAGGAATCTATCCAATATTTCCATTATCTTGGTAAAGCCTTACCTCCTATTAGTCCATGTAAACTTAACATTCCTTACTATCACATTCTAGAACTAATTATTATTGACAAAATCTTGAAAGCTTATTTTTTTTGGTCTTATTTTTGAAATTACGCCTCTTTTCTTCAAACCATTTAGAGTATAATTGAATCCACCTCCTATGATAATAATTTCCTCATCAAAAGTCTACACTACTTCTAAAATAGGCTCCAAAATTTAGCTTTCTTATCTAGTTTCAATAGGACCATATACATTGATTAGAATGGGACCATAGACATTGATTAGAATGCATTCACAATTCAAAGGGTAAGTGCAAGAAGTTGGGTCCATGAAGAGGGGAATTTTCATCCAAAAAAATGCCAATAGGAATGGGGAATTGATCAGGATATCATTTGAAAACAAGTACCCATTCTAAAAATAGAATGGGTACCCATTTTAAAGTGGCTACCCATTCTATTTTAGAATGGGTACCTATTTTAAAGTGAGTAACCATTTAAAAAAACTTGAAATCCCAACCCACTTTTTGATTTGGTTATAAGTGTTGAAAATGAAGGTGAAATTGTAGCTTAAAACTTATAAAACTATGAGACTATAGATCTAATTAAGTGTTCTTTGTTACAATTCTATGTGTATGATTATCTGTTTAGATCAATTTTACCAATTGTATAAAAAGATAGAAGATTGTAGAAGAATGAGATAAGAAGATAGAAGTGACACAACATATACGTGGAGAAACCCTTTCGAGAAAAAAAATCCACCAGAATCAATAGTGCTTGTATTATTTAACCTTAGAACAAGATTACAATAATATTGTATCAATCCCTCAATGATATGCTTCCTTGCCTTCAACAATCCTTCTTCACAACTTGCAATAAACTCTCATGGAACTCTCACCCACTTGCTGCAATTAATAGAAAATTAATGAGCATGTAAACTCATAAGAGTTATCAAATAGAAGAGCATAAAGATCCTCTCAAAAAATAATGCCTAGATTGTGCAAGTAGAGTTCCATCGTGTAATCTAAAGTCAAAACAAAGTCTTCCTCAATTTAGGAACCCCAAACTGAACACTTAACTGAGTGTTGGTTAAGAAAATATCTTGCAAGCATCACCTTAAAGTTGGAACCCAAGAATGGGTCCACTTGACTAAGCCTTTTAAATATCTTCTCTTCCAAAAGGTGTTAACTCAAAGATCCCAACTTGGGCTCCCAAGATGGCCCCAAGTCAATCTTAGTTAACTGAAACATGTCTCTCCACCAATTCATGCAAAAATTATGCATGATTGATCATCCCCATTTCACTGAAAGTATCCACCTATTATATGTCATGCAACTGAAGTCATTAGCCATGCAACTCAAGTCAAATAAATTCAACTAGAATTCAACTCAAAATAACTACATGCAACTGAAGATAATTGAACCATAACTAAACTGAACTAAACTGAACTTCAAAACTGAATCAAATTGAACTAAACTAAACTTCAATACTAAACTGAACTAAACTAAACTAAATTGATCTGATCTGAACTAAATTAAACTAAACTCATGTAAGTATCAATCCCTAATTTGTAAGATCTTTACATGCATTACTAAAGTGTTACCAATGCTCCAAAAAGTTAACTGAAGGAAGATGGGTTCACCTTCCATATTTGTGCCCCGTGTGCTCCTATTTTGTAGGATCTCTTCTTGGACGTCCCTACATGTTCCTATCATTTACGAATAATCACAAATGTCAATTTACATGTTCATTTCATTTGAATTTAATCTCTTTATAATCCTAGTGTTGGGGAACACTTTCCAAGGACTTAGGAGATACATGAAATATGTTTAGGATTCCAATTAAATGGCATCCTATTCCCAACATTCTCTCACTTGAAATTATACATTGCAATTATTATAAACAATGAATCATTATTATAAATCAAGTACAGGACTCAAGGCCAATGGCCTTCCTGCACCAAGAGAACGTATCTGTAGGAATTAGTTTTGTAAGATAATCTACAACATTGATCAAAGTGTCAACTTTCTCAATCAATACCTTCCCACTCTTAACCATTTCTCGCCCAAAGTTATACTAAACATCAACATGCTTATTGTGAGCATGATACATAGGATTTTTGGCTAAACAAATAGCACTTTTACTATCAAATTCAAGTCTAATTTTCTTGCAATTAAAACCAATACCTTTCCCAAGTCTCTATAACCAAAATGCCTCTTTTGAGGCATGTGTATCAGCCATGTACTCTTCTTCTATGGTGGACAAAGCAACCATGGTATACCTCTTACTCAACCAACTAACCACAACTCCAAACAAGGTAAACACATAGCCACTTGTTGACCTATGACTGTCTAGGTCTCCTACCCAATCTGAATCAACAAAACCATGTATGTCCAATGATCTTTGCATAATATCAATATCATTAGCACCATGATAAACCAAATAGTAATTAGAAGTACCTCGTAAATATCTAAACACCCTCTTAAAATAAGTCCAATGTTCTTTACCAGGGTTAGACAAAAACCTACTTACAACTCCCACTGCTTGGGCTATATCTAGTCTTGTATAGACTATTACATAAGTCAAACTACCAACTGCATTAGCATGTGGAATTTCACACATTTCCTCATGATCAAAATTAGATTTAGGACTCATTTCTAAACTTAACTTCATGCCAAATAGTAAAGGAATATTAATTGGTTTACCATCTTGCATGTTAAATTGTTTCAAAATAGTATCAACATACTTGCTCTGACTTAAGCAAAGCTTTTTGTTACCTCTATCTCTGCTGATCTCCATACCAAGCATATATTTTTCAGCCCCTATATCTTTCATCTCAAATGTGCTAGAGAGTTTTTCTTTCAATTCTTTGATCATTACCTTGTTGTTACCAATAAAAAACATGTCATCAACATACAAAATAATAATTAAAAGATGATCATCAATAACTTTTATGTAAACACAATGATCTTCCTCACTCCTAACATAACCAATTTTCAATGCAAAAGCATCAAACTTTTGGTGCCACATTCTAGGTGACTATTTCAATCCATATAAAGATCTCTTTAACCTACAAACTAATGATTCTTTTCCTTTTACAACAAAACCATTAGGTTGCCTCATATAAATCCCCTCATCAAGATTCCCATGTAAGAAAGCAGTTTTCACATCCATTTTCTCTATCTCAAAATAATAAGTAGCATTAATAGATAAAAAGAATCCAATAGAAGTTAATTTAGCAACAAGAGAGAAGATTTCATTAAAGTCAACTCCCTCTCTCTGGGAGTAGCCCTTGGATACTAATCTAGCCTTGTACCTTTCGAGATTACCATCTGCTTCAATTTTATTTTTAAAGATCCATTTACAACGAATGGCCTTTCTTCCTTTAGGAAAACTCTCAAGATCCCATGTGTCACAAGTATCCAAGGAAACCATTTCCTCATGCATAACTTGTGACCAAAGCTTGTTCTCATCTGAAGATAAAGCTTCCTTGTAAGATCTAGGTTCATCATTAGTACTCATCAAAGAAAATATACAATAGAAATCAGGTGGGCTATGCCTATCAAGATGATTTTGTTGTCTTGTGGATCTTCTCAAAGGGGTTTCTTCTTGTTCCTCAATATGCTCATCATGAGCATCTATCTCAGAACTCTGTGAACTCTCCTCATCCAATCCATCCAATTTTTCTTCAACATCTGCATCTTCATGCTTCTCAGTATTTATCTCAAAATGCACTATTCGAGAAGTATCCTTCTCCTTTGGTTGTTCTTCTCCTGAATAAGTTATAAATTCCCTGAAAATCACATCTCTAGATAAAGTAATTTTTTGGGTTAGAGGATTCCAAAGCTTGTAACGTTTTACATTTTCACCATAACCTATGAATATGAATTTTTGTGCTTTTGCATCCAACTTAGACCAATTTTCTTTAGGCACATGAACAAAAGCCTCACAACCAAATATCCTTAAATGTGTAGCACTAGGTTTCCTACCTAACCACATTTCATAAGGGGTTTTATCTTCAATAGATGAACTAGGAGATCTATTGATTAAATAACAAGTACTTACAACCTCGGCCCAAAGGCACCAATCTAGCTTAGCACTACTTAACATACTCCTAGCTCTTTCCATTAAGGTTTGGTTCATCCTTTTTGCTACTCCATTTTGTTGAGGTGTATCTAGAGTAGTTTTATGTCTCACAATTTTTGCATGATTACAATAATCATCAAATTCCTTAGAACAATATTCACCACCATTATTTGATCTCAATAATTTTGTCTTATGATCTGATTGTTTCTCAACTCAAGCCTTAAATTCTTTAAACTTATTGAACACATCATATTTTTTTTGCATAAAATAGATCCAAGTGTATCTTGAGAGATCATCAATAAATGTGACATAATATCTATATTTTCCAATAGAGTCACTTTCCACAGGACCCATTACATCTGAATGAATAATCTCTAATAATATTTTAGCTTTATTTGTTCCATTAGGAAATGAAGATCTAGATTGCTTTCTAAACACACAATGCTCACTAAAATCATTTTTTCCAATTTTATAATCAAGAATATTGTCAACCAATTTCTTATTAATGTGTTGAAGAAAATTGGACCCTCTTGAGAAAAGAGACAATTCCACGCATAATTAGACCCACTTTTGAGTCCCCTCACATCATTCATCCTTCAAAACAACATTTATAGGCCCCTAAGACCCATTATTTTTTATCTAGAGGCTCATTTTACTTGAGAAATCACTTAAAACCTAGCAAACAACACTTAATTCTTTCATACCTCAAAAACCCACCTTGAAAAGTCAGTACTGGGACCCATGTCAAATGAGTCCCTTTTGAGGGAAAATTCAATTTTGAGCAGGAATTTGATTAATTTAACTTGAATTTATGATGAATGTCAGCCTCTTAGGTCTAAATAATGGGAAAATTAGTTGTTGCTTATAAATACTCATTTTAAGTCATTTTACACATCTTTTAGTCATTTTTCAAAAGCAATTTCTAAAGTCAAGTCTTCTACAACAAGTCTCATTAGTAAAAGTTGAAGTTTTAAGGCAACAAACTAGGGTTTTTTGTAGGTATTGAAGCTCACTCTTTTTGTCAAGATTCAACATTGCAAAGGGTTGATGATGTATTCCTATGGTGAATCATGGAGAAATATAGGGTGAGGAGATGCAACTAGCCATCAAATCACACCTAAAGACTTGGTTTCAAAGTGATTCCATCTTCCATTTTCACTCTATCTTCATAATAAGGTCTGCATTTTGTTCACTTTCCATTTGCATGTCATTTTATCTCCACTTTTAATGCGTTGTAAGGTTTCTAGGGTTGAGATATTGCATTACATAAATCATATTTGCATTTCTTATTCTAGAACAATAGAATAGGATTTTTGTCATACTTCAGACTTTCCTAGTCTTTAACATATCTAAGGCTAGGGTTTTATGCAGATTTTTCTCCATTCAAGGCTTAATTACCCAACTAGGGGTTTGACCAAGGAAAATCCCCCATTAGATAAACAATTTTAAGCTATTTTGTAGGAATTTTCTGAGATCCCGAGTCGGGTTTCTGTTAGAAATTGTTGTGCAGGTGTCAAGGTGCAGAACAAAGATTTGAAGTTGCAAAAATTTGAAAGTGGATTGATTCACCATGCTTGGTGAATGAGTTCCTCCTAAGATGCAGCTTTGAGTCAAATACAAATCCTGGTTCCCGGTTGATAGAAAACAATTTATGTACAGAAAAAGCCTTGACCTGGGACTGATTCGCCCAAGGTGGCAAATGAGTCCCAGTCAGCTCAAATTCAGATTTCATCAGTTTCCAGATTTTTCCCTAGTCTTCTTCAATTTCCTAAGTGCA
Organism: Sequoia sempervirens; assembly: GCA_007258455.2. Taxonomy (NCBI): domain Eukaryota; kingdom Viridiplantae; phylum Streptophyta; class Pinopsida; order Cupressales; family Cupressaceae; genus Sequoia; species Sequoia sempervirens. The sequence continues at coordinate 63,261,546 of VDFB02086081.1, read as the reverse complement.
CACATTTTGAAAAACAATCTCTTGTTTGGTTAGTTTGCATTCTTGTTCATTCTTTTAAGCTTTTTGCAAACAACATTGTGTTTTCAAACATAGCATAGTTCTTAAGTTTTGCATGCATAATCAGTCATTTAGATCCCTTAATTGCACTTATTTCATTACATTTAGCCTAAAAAACATCATACATAACATAATTTGAATGAACCCTTTAACATTTTTGGCCTTTCTCTCTCCTTTTAGGTGAAAAACCCTAGAAGACTTAGAAAGTCCTACGGTGCCAAAAATCTACAATTCATTTTGGTGAACCTGCATTTTGAACTTAATATCATTCTGATTTACATTTCTATTTGCATCTTAGGACTTCCTTACTTCATCATTTTACATTTTTTTGCATTTTAGGTCTCCTTAAATATTGCATTAATGAAAGCATCATTTAGACTTTTTTATTCCATCACATTTCATTATATCATACCAATATTCTGCCTTTGCATTCTGTTTCTGCATTGTACAAACTTAAAACAATCAGAAAAGACAAAAAAATTAGAAAAAAAACTCAAAAAACTTCATCCTCTGGGACTCATTCGCAACCTAGGGTGAATTAGTCCCACTGTAGTTTCTAATCGAAATTTCCAAATTTTAGTTTATTCCATTTCACCTTTCTATTTTCTGCAATTACTTTTCTATTATAGTACAGTTGTTTATGTTTTCTTAGCATAAATTTTACTTCATTTCATGGCATTCATAGATAGTTTTAGATCTTTGAAAATTTCATTTTTTGCTTGCATTCCTAGTTCTTTTAGATCAGATTCATTGATACATAAAAACACAAAAACTGAAACATCAAACCAACCCTTCAAACAAATGATTAAAGTTAGAAACAACATCTCATCCAAGCCTCTTAGTAGTGGTGATGTTGATAAGTTAGATGAAGTTCTTCATGACTTCTTCTCACTCACTTCATCCTCTAATGCTTGCGATGAGAAACCTAAATTGCTTAACAATAAAACCCCCCTCAAACCTTTTGCTTGTGAAGGCTTTGCTTTGTTAGATGAATCCCTTCAATACTTCATCTCACATAAGTCTTCCACTAATATTTGTTGTGAAAACCTTCTGATAACAACCGTTAGCACCCCTAATGCTTCTCTTGAACACCTTAAACCAATAGACGATAATTTACCCCACACCTTTTAGTCGTGATGATTTACACTTGTTAGATGAGTCCCTTTAGGGATTCATCTCACCCAAATAATCTTCTATAGTTTGTTGTGAGAAATATAAAACCAAGGATGTTAACATTATTCAACCTCAACTTATTCTTTATCCACCCTCGCATAAACTTCATCCCTCTAACCAACCCCAGTACAACCTTTACCCACCTAAAACTAATATGTTGCAGCAATCAAGTAATGTTACTGTTGCTCATACATATAATACCCAAAACAACCCACAACCACCACCATCCTATTTACCTTTACCCATCCTCCTAGTGATCCTCGTTACAACCCACACACAAAGGAGTATGATCTTGTTGAACAATTAAATAATACTCTTTCCAAGATTTCCCTTTGGGATTTACTTCAAAACTCACCTAATTATCATAACATTCTTCAAATAGCCTTCAAAAAAATCACAGTTCCTCCTGGAACCACTCCGAATGATGTGGCAACTCTAATCCAAAAAACAAATCTTAGCATTAATTTCCATCAGCATGAGCTCCCTCCTTTAGAGTTGCACAAACAAAATGAATCCTTTATGTTAATTTCTCAATTCAATTGCATAGGTATCAAACAAACCCTCATTGATAATTCTTCTACCCTTAATGTGTGTAGTGTGAATCTCCTTGATTGATTACGCATTGACAAACTATCACAAATAATACCTAATTCCGTATCCATTTGAGGATTTGAAAATACAACAAATCAACCACTTGGGATAATTACTTTACTTGTTATGGTTGGGGTGGCTACTTTACAAATTCCTATCCATGTCATGCCTTATGATCTCTTGTATACTCTTCTTTTAGGAAGACCATGGATTCATGAGATGAATGCAGTACCTTCCACCCTTCATCGTATAATGAAATATGTCTAACAATCACATTTATCAAGTTGAAATAGATCCCAAGACTGAAAGTTGCTTGCACCTTGAAAAAGGGGTTACAAGTCCTCTGAAAACATTAATTCCAACATCCAACATCAACCCTCTTCAAATTGAGAAAAATGACAAGGAACCGATAACTAAACTATTTGGTGACGATTGGGGATCCTTAGAATTCACACCATCATTTATGGGTGAATACATAGTCACACAAAAGAAAGATGAGAAACAAGAACAACCAACAATCATGTCAACTTAAAATTCTGAACAATCCTCTCAAACATCTATCTCTTATAATATGGATGAAAATGCAACATACACAACAAATTTTGATGAGATAGATTATCAATCCCCACTAACTCCGATAGAAATAGGACAACTTTATGGAAAAGGATATGAACTTGTGAGACAATTAGGATATACTGGAAAAGGATGTGGAAAACATGAACAAGGTATTTGTGTCCCTATTGCACCTAATACACAAGAAACAAATACTATATTGGGATATTCCTTTTCTAAAATGACAAAAGCTACTCAATGACCCTCTTTGCACATTAACGTTATTACATGTCAACCAAAACACCAACTCACAATTAAACATCCTCAATTACTTGATATGAGCTTAACACCATCATCAAAGTATGTTGATAGTGATGAAACTTTAAAACAAATGTTAGGATTTTATGGCAACACATCCTTGCTTACTTTCATAAAAAATATTCCTCATGCCATGACTGTTACCAAGCAATAAGAAGTGATATCTCTAAAGAAATTTATGAATCTGAAGTTCCTAAATCCAATGCACTCCCCTTAGGAGATACAATTGATGTGCCAATGGACATTAATGATCAAGAAAAAGTTATCAAGATTGGGAAGTTCCTTGACGATGAAGAACAAGAAGACACTACCACTTTACTTCATGATTTTCCTAAAAAAATTTCTTGGAAATATTTTGATATGCTAGGAATTGACCCAAAAATTGTGACACATAACATTGTCCTTGCTGGAAACGCTAAACATGTTTGTAAAAAGATACAAAAAATGCACCCTAAGATAGCCTTGCATGTTAAAATAGAACTTGAAAAGCTCCTTGATGTAGGCTTTATTAGACCTATTGATTATTCTCCTTGGATCTCAAACGCTGTCACAGTTGCAAAACCTGATAATCGTATTAGGATATGTACGGATTTTCACAGCTTGAATAAAGCTTCCTTAAAAGATGAATTTCCACTTCCTAATATAGACATGAGCGTGGATTCAACTATTGTACATGCTTTGTTGTCATTCATGGATGGATTTTTTGGTTATAATAAAATCCTTATTAACCCTCAAGATCAATATAAAATCACCTTTAAAACTGTTTGGGGAACATTTTGTTGGGTTGTGATGCCCTTCAATCTAAAGAATGTCGATACAAATTATCAACATGCAATGGCATTAATATTTCATGATTATGTATTCACAAAATATTGGAAGATTATGTCGACGATATCCTTGCTAAATCTTTAACATGACAAGACAATGTAAATGTCCTTCGCAAAATCCTCGAATGCATACATCAATATAATATACAATTGAATCCAAAAATGTGTGTCTTTGGCATAGATAGTGGCAAACTTTTGGGGTTTGTCATATCTCACAAAGGAATTGAGGTGGACATGAAGAAACGTGATGCAATCATTAACATGCCACCTCCTAAGAATATTTCTTAGCTGTGCACGTTACAAGGTCGAATTCAAGCTATCTATCATTTTGTTGCATCTTTAGCTGATCGCACATTACCTTTCACACATCTCATTAAAAAAGGTGTACATTTTGGATGGGATGAGGATTGTAAATAGGCTTTTGACAGTCTAAAAGAATACCTAGCAACTCCACCTATTTTACAACCCGCCGTACCAAAAAAACCATTTATCTTGTACATCACCACATTTTCCCATGCTCTTGTAGCATTGTTGGCACAACAAGATGACAATGGAAAAGAACACCTTGTTTATTACATCAGTAGAACTTTAATTGATTACAAAACTCAATCGATATTCACCAATTGAAAAATAATGCTTGGCTCTTGTATTCGCTACTAGTAAGTTGCGACATTACTTAATGTTGAAATACAAGTCATCACAAATTTTGATCCTCTAAAACATATTTTCAATAAAGTAGATCTTTTTTGACATTTAGCTAAGTGGGTAATGTTGTTAACTAAGTTTGACCTTACGTTTGTTCCACAAAAAATAATCAAAGGACAATCCCTAACCGATTACATAGTTGATGCTCCTTCCCCTTTTACTTTACCTAATCATGACTCCTTTCCTGATGATAATGTCTTCACTGTTGACATTAAGCCATGGGAATTTTATTTTGATGGATCTAAGTGTAGAACAGGTTCTAGTGCTAGAGTGGTTTTGCTTCCACCTGATGGAAAGCCTCTTCACTTATCCTATCGATTAAATTTCCTATGCACAAATAACACAATTGAGTATGAGGCCTTGATCGCCGATTTGCAAGATTCTTTAACACTGAATGTAAAACATATCCAGATATTTGGTGATTCACAATTGGTTATCAAACAAATCAATGGTGCATATCAAACAAAACATGACAAGTTATCAAAATACAAGGATCTTATAATGAAACTACTAGAGAAGTTTGAATGATTCACCATTGAGATCATCCCATGCAAAGATAATTGACATGCAGATGCAATGGCGAGTGAAGATTCTCTTATATCCCCAAATGATCCTTCTACATACTTCACCTTTGTTATCTATCCCATCATGAAACCTTCGATCGATACTCTGCTAGAAGAAATTTTGGCGATACCTCAAGATGCCTCGTGCAAATGGCATGATACAATATACAACTACTTAAAAGATGGTACCATTCCTGAACCTACCACAACAAATACTCAAAAATATTTATGCAAGCTCACAGCTAAATATGTGATCCTTGAAAATGCATTATATAGAAGATCTTTTAATGGTCTCCTATTATGATGCCTTAAATATTTTGAAATCCCTTTAGCGCTCGAATAGGCTCATGTTGGTGCTTGTGGAAGTCACTTTGGAGGTCGATCGTTAGTGAAAAACCTTATCTGTATGGGTTATTATTGGAGACATATGGAGAAGGATTGCTTCACTTACGTTAAACGATGTCACAAATTCCAAGAACATAGAAATTTGATCCACACTCTTGCTATTGAGCTCTATTCCCATGTTCCCATTTGGCTATTTTCAATATGGGGATTGGATCTCATTGGAAAACTTTCATTGCCTTCTTTTTCTATACATGCATTTATCATAACCGCAATAGAATATTTCAAGAAATGGGTGGAATCTATTCCTCTTTGCTCTACAAACACTGAAGCAATTTATTGTTTGATTTTGGATCACATAATTGCTTGCTTTGGGCTTCCTTCTGAAATCATTTTAGACAACAAAACTCCCTTTAAGAATAACAATGTTCATAGATTTCTTAAAACATTCAACATTCAACATCACTTTTCCACACCATATTATTTGCAATCCAATGGACAAGATAAAAATAATAATAAGATTCTTGAACAAATCCTTAAGAAAACTATCACCAAGCATCATAAATATTGGCATACACAACTATCTTATGTGATTTGGGCTTATAGAAAAAATGTTAGATCATCCACGGGAAATACCCCTTATCACCTTGTCTATGGAACCAACGTGATCATTCCCTTGGAGCTAGAAATTCCTACATTGTGAATTGCTCTCCAAGACCTTACTGACAATGACACTTATAAAAATCAACCATTATATCAAATTGAAATGCTCAACGAATAGCACATTAATGCTCTTGAACATCTCCAGACTCACATCAAACAATTACAATGCAAAAATAATATACGCATCATCCCTCAATCATTTTTTTAGGGAGATCGATTATTCTTATTGAAAATCAACACAATACTAGTGCAGATAATGAAGATAAAGATAAATTCAGCTCTAATTGGTTAGGACCTTATATAGTTAATACCTGTTATGGGTTTGGTGCTTATCTCTTAATGTAGCTTGATGGAACACACCTGAAAGAACCTATTAATGCCACACATTTGTGTTAGTATTATCTCTAACCTCTTTGAATAGTGTGATTGATAAGGTAGTGTTGTTTAAAAGTTATTTGATGTCATCCTAAATAACTTTCACATTGCTTTGTTCTTGACAACTAAGTGTGTGTTTGTCTTGAACACTAAGGTAATTATTTAAGTTCATAATTACTTTAGGATTCATACTATTCACCTTTGTGTTTTGATAAGTTAGATCCTTATATGAGTTATAAGTGTATTTAATTTAGCATATTCTCTTCTAATCAACCATGTTGTATCTACAATAAAATTGAAATATGTTTTAAACTAGATCACATTAATCATATTAAATAATGTTGAAATTAATTAAATAATTTTACCATAAGTCATTTAATTAATCACATTGCATTTAACATTCAAACACAAAGAGACACATTATAATAACACCAACTACGCATGTCTATATATATATCAAATTTTTATGTATATATCAATATCATATATATAAAGTCATAGAGGTATGTGATCGCTAGACCCCTCAAGCTCTAGTACTCATGATCTAGTCCCTAGAAGTTGTGAGACAATCATGTGTGATCATGACCATGAATTTCTAAACCTAAGTGTGAACTCGTGACCTTGCACTCGATCAACGACCATAAGCCACTCCTCTGCCATTCGATCCCTCTCTGCTCCTGTCTATGCTAGCTTTGCATGCAGTCTCTCAACCTCTATTGAGGTTTGTGATGTCTATACTACACTCTTAGCTTGACGGAGTTACCTCCTCACACTCTCGTACACTGCCCGTAACGTCACAAATGGTCTGAGCAACTTTGGTTCCACCTCCATGATCAGTGGGGGCATGCAGTCAGGATCCATCTCCTCTTCGTTGATGGATGCAGGAACTATCTCCATGAAATTTTGACAATAGAACTCTTGCCAATCTCTCGTCACTCCTGCAAGATAGACAATGCACACAATCATTAATCATCATCATGGTATATATATATGTATACAAAAAAAGCATTAAAAACTCAAGTACATGCATAAAATCAAATGTCATCACCTATGTTTCTAGTCAGATGAGGAATTTCAACCTCATCCTCTCTGGGGGGCATCGAGGATGTGCTAGCCTCTCTCTAACTCTAGGTGCCAATGTTTGTTATAGCTACTGCACAAGATCTAGTCCTATAAGTATGTGAGGACTCTATGCTCATACTGATCCTCAATAGCTACCTCATCACCCTCGCTCAGGGGTGGCTCCTCCTCGTAATAATCATCCTCCTCATAATTCTCCTCCTCCTCATCATCCTCTCCTCCATCCTAGTCCTCATAGTCAAGATTGGCATCGGACTAGTACTCATCAATAAAATTTGTAAAAATATCTTCTTGCCTATACCGTACCTCCTCTACTCTCTCATTTGGCTCATCTCCCTCATTTGGTGTTGGTCCCACATCACCTCTAGGGAAGTCCATGGGGAACATAGGAGATGATCGTGCATATGAACACCACTCCTTGTGCTCACCTGTGCTGCTGACATCATCAGCATCAGATGCTGGTGGTTGGTCATGATCTGAATCATCAGAATCACTCTCACGAACATGATCTATAGTTAGTTGAACAGTATCACCTAACCTCCACGCACTCTGCACTGCTTTCCTAATGAAGGGGCCCACCCATGATGGTGTTTGCACCTGTCCAAACTAATGCATGACTCGCACATAGTAGAAAGGTCATAAAACATAATCATGCCTCCCAACTAGAAACCTATCCATCTGCATCCTCCATAGCTAACCTGTGAGATCTGGCCACTGCAAAGTGAGTAGATAGGGTTTCCACAAGATCTCATCCTCCTCCAAATGGTCAATTCTCACCCTCCAAAAGTGTAAATCCCTATACTACCACATGCATCACAAAGGATAATTGAATGCTCGTGGATATCCTACAACTATAGCATAAGGGAATCTAACAAGCCTAGTGCATTTGATATGAACAAGGCACCACACCTGCAGAAGCATAAAATGCACTATAGTGTCGATCTCTCAAAAGACAAACCACCGAAGATCATAATACAAGTGTGCTAAAATACACCAGCCTGAAGCATAGACTATCCTTTGCTCATACATCCCTCGTATCAAGTCCTCCATCTAAGTGTGTCACTTATCCATCTAGATTGATAACCAAAGCCATTGTGTGCATCATAATCCATCTAGCAATCAAAGCTCATGAATATAGCAACATGGGAAGCTCGATCTATGCTCTAACCTGCTCATCATGTATAGGTCCACCTAGACAATACTGCATGTCCCTCTTCCTCTCACGGAATGAATGATCCCCCTAGAAGTATACCCACTCTCCCTGAATGGGAACTCAAAGAATGCAGTTTACATCCTCGAGTGTGATGGTCATCTCCCTAGTAGGAAGATGAAAAGTACAAGTATCAACATCCCAACGCTCACACAGAGCCATCAACATGGCATCATGGTATCTCATAAGCAGCATAAGATATTCCCAATAGATACCCACTGATTGTAAATGCTCTATCTCTGATGTTGATAGTGCTAGTGCATGATCTCTCAAAACTGTTAGTTTTCTTCCCCCTATCCATTGTCACAACTAGGCAAGGACCTATCAAAATCATTACAAAATGCTCTAAATTTCATCTAAATTCTTCAATTTTCACATAGTTCATCATGCAAGTGTGCTAAAGTAAATCTAGTGTGCTTTTCTAATGGCCCTAGATACTTTGGAACCCTTTTAGGACATTTTGCAAAGAAACGAGACACTTCGCAATGAAATGGGACATTTGGCGAAGAAACAGGACACTTTGCGAACAAAAGGGACACTCTGCAAACAAATGGGACACTTTGTGAAAAAAAGGGACACTTTGCAAAAACAAAATTCCAAGACCCTAAATCAACCTATCCATGCATTAAAATCATTAAATTATTATAAAATCACAAGGAGAAAGGTGAAGAATTGACTCACCTCATGATATAGATCACCACATGACACCTGCTCCTGAAGATCATCCAGCCACGAAGGTGTGTAATCCCATCTACTCGGCATCTTCTCGTCTCACTCATCACTCTCAAGCTAAAACAAGGTAAATTGCAATA
>VDFB02086081.1:63149312-63252178 GCA_007258455.2 Sequoia sempervirens | reverse complement strand
AGTTGTATTTGCTAGTGAGGCATACTTGTAACCAGTGAGGTCCCTTTGCTAGTGAGGCATATTTTTTAGCCAATGAGGCATAAAATATAGCTAGTGAGGCACAAAAAGTAGCTAGTGAGGCTTTGCTAGTGAGGCATAAAAAGTAGCCAATGAGGCTCTGTAATTAATGGGATTTTATTAATCCAGCGAGACAATTTTCTCGAGTGGTTTTTTATCCCTATGAGGGTTTTCCACTCATAAAAATATTGTGTTATGGTTCTTTTGTGATCTATGTGGTTAGCATAATTCATGCAATTTAGTCTTGCATCTTCCTTTATGTACTTTGCAACATTTGAGTTTTTCATGTGATTTAAGGATCTGATATTGACTATCACATTTGAATACATTCTTGAATTTGAACATTCCACGATTACAAAGAAGTTATGTATTTTGAAAAAAAATTGAATTGAGTTTGTTTATTAAAACACTGATTCACTCCCCTGAAATAGGAGTAGGCCCTTCCATAGCATCAGGTAACCATACATGAAGTGGGAATTGTGCAGATTTGGCTATTGGACCTAAAAATAAGAAAAAAGCACACAAAGTAAAAAAAAATGAACCAACCCCATCAATGACAATCAAATCGTTTAATTTTTTAGACAAATATTGAAATTCAAAACTACCTGTTACCCAATACAAATGTTAGATTCCTAATAAGATTCTGAAATCCCTCACACGGTTAGTTATAAATTCTTTTTGACAATCATTAGCCGCATTGGATCACGTAAACCAAACACCTATCAATAAATAGGAACACATTCCTACTAATTCCCAAAAAAGATATATTTGTAGTAAATTATGGCCAATAACTAGTCCCAACATAGAAGCATTGAAAAAATTAAGGTAAGCCAAAAACCTCACATATGTTTTATCATGAGACATATAATTATCGTTGTAGATCATAACCATGGTTTCAACTATTGTAACTAAAACTAACATAATGGAAGTAAGTAGATCAATCAAATAGCCCAACTCTAATGAAAACTTATTATTGATAACCTAGGACTAGAAATAGCAATAGAGGGGACCGTCAATAATTTGTTGCAAGAACAAATTGAAAGAAAGAAACATAGCTACGATTAACATAAAAATTCTATATGAAGATTAAATCATTATTCTCAATATTTTCCACATTCTTGGTTTCCAATCCACTAGATCCTGAAGAGAATAAAATAAAAACAATAGATCATGAATAAAGAAGAACGATAGAATATGGGATGGAATCCTATCGATTTCATATTTATTGTGACCTTTTTTCATCTTTTTCTTGCAAATACCAGATTGAAACCGATCAATACTAATACTAATCAAATATTTGTAAGATGAGCAAGAAGGGACTCTTTTTTAGTCTAGGTACTGACTATTAGTCATGTATACAAACATTTTTATTTTATGAAATTTGCTATTGTACATGAATAGACTTTAGAAATTAATGATATCAAGTTTTCACAATCCATAATATTTAGCTGAGCGATTTTTATGTTCGATTGTGTGTGAATTTTTTGCATTTTTTGTTTTGGATCACACTCCGTGATCCATCATCAAGATGAGAGAAGAGAGCAAGGAGAACAATGAAACACAGAGTGTGATCTGAAACGTTGATGCAAAAAATTCACACACAATCGAATCCAGAAATCGCTCAGCTAAAAGTTAGAACTTAATCGAAGATTAAACCAATTTGAATTCCTCATATAAGAAATAATTAAATTTGTGAAAATGACATTGTGGCTTTTCATTCACTCAAAATTTGTGAGTATATACGTATGTAAAAATTCAAATTATTATTAATTTGTATTTTGGCAAGAGTTTGGGTTTATATTATAAAATATGTAATGATCATTTATAAAATATGTTTTAGAACAAAGTGCAAATACATTATTTATTTCAATTTTCAATAATTCTAATTGGAGGAGTTGCATTAAAGTTTTTGTTCTTCAAATGTCCTTTACATCGAACTAATAAATAAATTAAAACCATATTATGGCGGTTCTAAAAAAGCGTACCTCTAAATTGAAAATAAATTGAAAACAAATAATTGTAAGAATGTTTGGAAGAAAAAAGCATATCGGGCTGCAGCAAAAACACTTTCTTGTGAAGAGTGAGTATATTTATTCTGAACTTGAGCTTTACGGTGATGGTGATTGGAAAATATTGTTTCGTACTCCAACATAATAAAATCAAAACCAAATTCCAATACCTATGTGCCATAGACCAAACTAACTTCCCAATGAGAACTAACATGAATGCCAATAGGAGAAGAAATACAAAGAAATTTCTTTCAGGGAAAACAAGGGTCGAACCCCTAGCACTAACACAATGGAAACTATGAGAATTGATGTATACCGCAACACCATATTTATTTAACCGTCCAAGGTATTAAAATATAGACTATTGGCCAAGCATGGGCATCCATACCTTATTTCAAAGCTCCCATTTTGGGTGCAAGTCCTGAGCTGTAGCTTTACGCCATCCAAGTATATTTTCTTAAATTGTTACTATAGTATTTTCAACAAATCCATTTTGTGCATAACTTTCAAACATGACCTCCATTAGATGGCATCTCTTTGTGGCCTTCTATTAAACTGTTCAGGTGCATGTAGCTGAAGCCATCTCATTACATTATGGTAGTGTCTCCTCTGCGCTTCATTTAAGTCATTAAGTAATCTCATAAATCCCATTACACATTTTTCACATCTCTGTAGACAACTTCCCAAAATTTGCATTTATTCTTTCAGTTTGCAGGTGAAATCTATCTTTTGCAAAAAACTCATTTATCTGATTGTTAACCAATATCCAACGCTTCTTGCATCCCATGAGACAAAATTTCTTCAAGGAATTTTGCTAAACATTCGATTTGCAGCAAGGAGAACGTTGGCAAGGGCGTGGTCTTTCGATTTTACCCCTGTCGATACATTTGTTATAAAATTTCTGAAGCATTTTCAACAAATTTATTATGTGCATAACCTCCACAATCATTGCGCTCCACAGGAAGACTTCTGTTTGAGGTATTCTGTCAAACGGTTCTCGTGCTTTGTGTATGTTGTCGCTCCTACAGTCTATGCTTCACTATCGTGTATGCATGTCTACCACTTTTGAATGTAAGTCTACTAGTGCACTTGCAGCTATAAAATCTAACAAAATTCCTCAATCTTCTATGCTTTGATGAATGCTCATATGTTGTTCCATAATTCCCATTTTAGCGCAGGCTGAGAGTATGTTGGCAGACGTTGTATCGTTTGGCTTTACACCACAAATAGTTTCAAATGTATTTTCAATAATTCTAAATTTTTCTTTATGGCGCCATCAGACCATATTTCTTCGAGTTATTTTGTTAGACAGTTCTCATGCCTTGTCTATGCCTCCACATTTGCATGGATTTCTACGCTGGCATCTAAGGTTGCAGATCTGTCATTTGCATTTGTTCGAAAGTCTCACAGGCTTCTTCAACAATTCAATTTCATGGAAACCTGCAATCATGGCATTCCATGAGATGACATCTCTTTTAGGTATTTTGTCAAACTGTTTACATTCCTTGTTCATGCTTGTCTATGAGGGTCGTTGCAACTATAACACTTGACAAAATTCCTTGAATTATTTTATGCTCTGATGGATGTATAACTTTTGTTCAAAAATCTCCATTTGATAAGCTGCGGGTATAAAATTGGCATAAGTCATGGATTGTAGCCTTACAATCGTCATTGCATCTATTTGGAGGTTTTTGTTTATTTAAAACCTTTTTCATCAAATGCAACTTTATTCATATCCTGCGGTTATGTTTCACCATGAGATAACATTTCTATTGAGGCATTCTGTCGAACGGTTCAGACACCATGTTTCTGCTTAGGCACAGGTCTAGGAGGTGTTGGCAAAGGTTTAGAATTTGGGGTATGAACCAACCATGTTGCATTTTCTTGGAAGTCTCCATAGACTTTTTAACAGATCTACTGCATGCAAACTCTGCAATCGTTGATTTCCATGAGATAAGATCTCTTCGAGGAATAAGCTGCGGCTTCTTATCTGTTGTCTCCTCAATTTGCATGCATGTCAACAGTGCAAATTAAAACCAATATCTTCATAGCTGCGACCTGAACCTATGAATTGAATTTGCTTGAAAGTTTCTGATGCCTTTTCAACAAATCCCTTGCGTGCCTATTCTTCTATCATCGCCTTACATAAAATACCATGTCTTTGAGGCATTTGGACAAACATGTTACGCAATGGAGGAGTAATAGAATGGAGATGGAATTTTATATAAGGTATGAATATACCAAAGGCTTAGGAAGAAAAATTAAGAAAAAAAATTGACTAAGAGGAGGATTTTGATTTTTGAGGAGGAAAATTTCATCAAATGGTGTGGATCAAAATCTAGAAAGTATAATGTAAAGATAGGGTATGCAATGGAGGAGGCAATTGTCAGAAAATAAAATTGGCCAATTCACTTTTGTTGGAGTAGTCAATGCCTACCAAAAGCTGGTGGATTTTCTTGGGAAGATTTATAGAAATAGAATTTTAATAGGGGAAATGTTACAAATCTTAGTTTTAATGTCTTGTTTAGATATGTTCTTTGTAAAAGGGAGGAAAATATAGTTTATCATATTTTATTGAGTTGTGAATTTATTGAGTTGTGAATTTATGGAGAAATTTTTGAAGAAGGTGATGGATAAGTTGAATTGGAAAAACCACTCCCAAAAAAATTACTTTTAATATGTGGCCAATCTTATATAAAAAGATTTTTTCAAGAATATAGATATTGATCCCATCTTTAATAATATGGGAATAATGGAAGGAAAGAAATAGGAGGATTTTTTAAGGAAAGGAAATGTTAAGTGAAAAATTTCATCACATATTTAGTAAATAATGTAATTAGATTTATTACAAATTAAAGAACAACTCATTGAAAAATTGAGATGGAGAATTATGAAAGAAATGGATGGGACTTGTAGTCCCTTATTCATAAAGCTACTTGGGATCATTTGATTGATAAATTTAGAGTTGATGCATATTGGGTTTTACTAAGAAAATGATAGCACAAAGTAAATATAGTTGGAGCCTCATGAGGAAATCCTAGAATATCTAGATTAGGGTATGTGATTAAAGATCATAGCAAAAGGATAATTGTGATTACAACAAAAAAACTCACAAATAGAATGAAGAATGAAGTAAAGTTTTAGGCTATTTTACTAGGAATTTAATTGAGTAAAAATTAAAAATTACAAAAAATTGTGTTGTTGGGGACTCCTTCAAAATTGTTAATTTCATTTGAAGAATGGGAACTTTAAATTGGAAGCTTGACAAACTTATTTCCCCAATTGGGGAGCTTTTAACGCAATTTGATGACTTTACAATCAACCATGATGTGTATAAGGAAGTGAATGATTTGGTTGATAGGATGGAAAACCTAGTGATAAACATGTAGGAAAATGATTTGGTGGTTGATATATTAAATGTTTGACATGATTCTCCTCTAATTTCATAGGCTGAGTCATGCGTGAAATAAATATTATTAATGATGGAGTGATAAGATTGATTTGAAGCATTTGAAATCTAGAAGAGGATTAATAAAATTATAATGAAGGACATTGTTAATAATGAAATTCTTCATAAATTGCATGTGAATGGTTTTTTACCCCATTCATAGAGAATAAAACTTTGATAACACAATTTTTTTTAGAGGGTAAGTGGAGGGAGATTGTCTCCCCAAGGAAAATTACATAGATGATATTCAATAAAATTTTTAGGACCAAGGGCTTAGTGGTTGTTCATTCCACCAAGATGGTGCTAGACAATAATTCTTTGGTCTCCTCACAGGTATCATGTGAATATCAATGTCTCTTCCATGTTCTTTGTGGTGGTCTTGTAATTTGAGGAAGGTAAGGCTATTATAAGGTTGATGATGAAGAAATCAAGGAAGCCCCAATAGAGATGTAGCTTGATGAAAGTTATGGATGACACTATATTGGGTCTTGACTTTCACCTAGACCATCGAACTTGGTCATGTGTCAATCTTGGACACAATGGTCCATTATTTCCCTTTATGATTTGGGTGGTCTAGGAGGATGATTTGCATGGTGATAGAAGGGAAAATGTGGTATTAACTTCCTTAAAGTGATCACTAGAGCTACTCTTGTCATATAGGTTGATTGATCCTTTTCCCTAGAAGACTCGAACTCAAAGATAGAGGAAAGTGAGGAGCAAGGAGGAATACCAATGGCTCCTAAGGCATAATTTTTGTGTCACTCCGTAATTGTGTAGGCATTGCAATTTTTTGTAATACAAATTGTATAAACAACCTTCCTACAGAGGAGCTAGAGCCAATTCATAATATATGAAGTTTTTCTAAATTTTCATCTTTGGGTATGGCTCCCTAAAGCCATTTTCAACGGTATTTTTTAAAAAAAGAAACAGAAAAAATTGTCAACTCAATGGCCCAAATAAAAACTAGAGGAACATTTAAAATTATTACTAATATTTTATTATTAGCATTTACATAATTAAAATAATATATTATTGGTTTGTATAATCAATTATAAATATTAAAAATCAAGAAAAAAAATTTAATAATATTAATAATTTTTATATTTAATCATTAATATGAATAATTAATGAAGGAAGAAAATTATATGGTTTAAATATGGAGTTGGTGTTATTTCCATCAAGGTTCAAACTTTGGTAGGATTTTATTGTTGAATGTTTATGTTGGGAATGAGGTCCCCCATTTGTAACCTCACTCATTCATAACTCCATTAATATTATGATATTGCTATCCAGATTCAACCATGTAGTTTTACGAGTCAAACTCATTGACCCATGTTTCATGAGTCCACTTATCAATTAATATTAATAAAATATATTGATTTAATCCATGATAGATGTTACTAAAATGAAGAATGACAAAGATAAGAAAGAAAAAAATCTAATGATAATGATATTAAATGTTTGAGATTTGTTATTTATGGATTTTGATTGTGTTCGAGTTTTTCCATCAACGTTTTGGATCACACTGAGTGATCCATCATCAGGATGATAGAGAGCATAAGGAGATGATAATATAAAATTTATATAGTTATACTTAGCCTAATATAAATATAGTAATACCTATGGTGAAAGGAAAAAATAAAAAATAAACCTTAGTATTTATTATATTAGTAAAAAAAATTAAGAATTAAAAAATATATATTAATATAAGTTTAATATTGAATTTAATTTAATATTAGTAATTCATTATGATAATATAATATTAACATTTTATAATTTGTTAAGATAATTAATATTAATATTGTAACTTATGATTAAAATTTATATTAATTAATTTATTATTTTTTTAATTGAATTTAAATGTTATTTATTAAGGTTAGAAGGGAGATACACATATTATTAATTTATATTTTTATTTATTAAGATTAATTGAATATATATATATATAATTGGTCGGGTATTCATCCCCCTATAAACTGCAGTGTGCTTGGTAAACTTTTTTCACGTGACCGGTGGCGTTGACGCGATATGCCCTCCAGTACCATGGGTTTGGGGGGAGACTAGACCTCGTGACCTCTTGCCTCCAACATGATGCTTTACCCAATCGAGCTAGGCCCCCGCCCCTAAGAAAAAAATTTAAAAAATAAATAAATAAATTGAAAATAAAATTAAAATCTATTAACATATATGGTGCCTATTTATTAATATGGATAATAATTAGGATAAAAATAATAAGGAAAAACAAGAATATAATTCAAAGATACTCTTTTAAAAAAAATAGATTATGGAGTATGATAAAAGAAACAATTTAAAGAAGACATTTTTATTTTAAAAAAAACATGTATGTGTGTGTTAGAGGGTTTTATATCAAATCTACATTATTCAATATGAAACATGAGTCTTAGACTGAAACCTCATTGGTTAAGAGCCAAAGATTGAGAGGTATACATTCCGCTAAGCTTGAGACATTATCTTGACCTCATCCCTAATTATGTGGGGGTCTTGCACTTAACAAGATAATCCTAAATGAACTCGTTTAAACTATTCAACTTCACTATAGATAAAAAAATTATCTACTTTTAAAAAATATTTTAATAGACTCTATAAATATAAAACCTCACTTAATGAAATAATCAACATTTCTAATCTTATTAACTTTTATAACTCTTCAAAGATATTTGAATAGACTCTATGACATTTATTAATTTTGTTAGATTAGTTATTTAGCATTAAGAATCAGTCTTATGTCATCGAAAAAATGAATTGTCTATGCAGCCTACAAATCCACCATTTGATTGTATTTATTAATTAATTAAAAATAAAGAAACAATGCAAGATTATAGACATTGCGTAAAAATTACGCCATTGACTTCGATACTTGGATGCTTCAATTTCTAATCTTATTAACTTTTATAACTCTTCAAAGATATTTGAATAGACTCTATGACATTTATTAATTTTGTTAGATTAGTTATTTAGCATTAAGAATCAGTCTTATGTCATCGAAAAAATGAATTGTCTATGCAGCCTACAAATCCACCATTTGATTGTATTTATTAATTAATTAAAAATAAAGAAACAATGCAAGATTATAGACATTGCGTGAAAATTACGCCATTGACTTCGATACTTGGATGCTTCAATTTCTAATCTTTATTAACTTTTATAACTCTTCAAAGATATTTGAATAGACTCTATGACATTTATTAATTTTGTTAGATTAGTTATTTAGCATTAAGAATCAGTCTTATGTCATCGAAAAAATGAATTGTCTATGTAGCCTACAAATCCACCATTTGATTGTATTTATTAATTAATTAAAAATAAAGAAACAATGCAAGATTATAGACATTGCGTGAAAATTACGCCATTGACTTCGGTACAGCCTGAGTTGGCCTGTACAGCCTGAGTTGGCCTAATGGTGGAGAACTTGTACTCTTGAAAGAGAGGTCACAAGTTCAAATCCTGCAGGGGGTAAGGTATGTACACCTCGTATTGTGGAGCACGAGTTAGGTGCCTCCCTCAATATTGGGAGTACGAGGAGTCCCATAGTGCTGTAGGCCGTCTGTAGACCCAAAAACAGATTGCTGGGTATCGTGGACTATAAAATATTATTATTATTATTATTATTTTATTGAGGTCTTTGAAAACTACCGTAGTCGACATGTTCCAAATTATTGGCTTCAGTCAATAACACGGAAAAGACCACCGACAAAACTTACACCGACATTTATTAACTTTTGTTAGAATAGTTATTCAGCGTTAAAAATCAGTCTTATGGCATCGAAAATAAACTTTCATACGCCATTGACTTTGATGTTTCGTTTAGGTCTGTAAAAACTACCGTAGTCGACATGTTCCAAATTCGGAAAAGACCACTGATAAAACTTACACCGCCATTTATTTTTGGATTGTAACTGCAACGTTTTGAATTACATTTAGATTAATTATTTAACGTTAAAAGTCAGAGTGTTTGTCATCAAAAATAAACTTTCATATGACTGCAACATTTCAATATCTCTGCAAAGGAAAATAATGTTTGATGGATAGTCCCAAACTGTCGATTCATTTTTCTGGCGTTTTCTTACCTTTTTACTGTCTGAAAGATTTGTGTAATGCTGGAATTCGTATTCTCTACATTTTTCTGTTTCACTTAATGTGTTTCTGGGCCGCAGAGGTTATGCTTATTCGAAGAATCGGAATCGAGGGTTCTAAAGCTTGCTAGTAATTACAGTAGATACATGATTTTCGCTTCCTGACGATTTGTTTTGTACAGAACCATTAGCGTACTAATCTCCCTCAGTGCACATCTTAAGAACACACCGAAAAGGGGTGGGCAGGCTGATAGCATCTTGGGAGAGATTGTCATGACCACCTTCGTAGCATCTGGGCCATGTGTCTAGAGTGAATGGTAGTTAAAAGTCTTCCTATTCTTGGATTGAATTTTAAGTTTTTCCACCCTTGAAAGCCATGTATTACCAAATTCCAATTCAATCTAAATGTGGTTGTGATTTAAGGCTATTGGTAAACGCTGGTGGGCATTTTGGTGTAGTTGGATTCAGATTTGTTTTTCCACATCGAACGTTGTTGTCGTTGAATGGTTGTGAGCAAAAGGCAGGAAAGAATCTTCCTGCCTTGATTTTTTCTCTACCAAAATCCAATTGAAATACGGCAGTCATGGCAGGATATTTTGTGAACTTGGTCACGATTTTTCGGTTCATTAAATGAGATTTTCCACGCGTTTCTATTGTACGATTCTCATGACAGTGATGTTTTCCCTTTCATAGTTTGCTTGGATGGGCCACTTCATTTTATCATTTGATAAATTCAACTTGCATTATGAAGAGTAAAAACTATAACGATATTCTAAAGAATAAAATATAATAGAAGATTTTTAATGTTCATGAGGTCAAATAAAGTCTATGGAACAGTAATCCCTGTTATTTTAGTATTTTAAAGTACCGATCTCTTGGCAGTTTAGCTTGATAATGAGCTCCCTCATTCTGTCCACACATTTCATGCTAAATAAATCTTGAATATTTGTTGTTGCTAAACCACTTATGTAGTTGCCTGTGATGTCACCGTAAGCTTTGCAATCTAAGATAAAATGTTTTTTTGTTTCCACCTGCCCTATTGTACATAAGATACAAACCCTCTGTTCCCAAACTTCTTTTGGCCTTTTCCACCTCCCTATTTCACATTGAAGACGATGTGAGTTAGTTCTCTTCATGAGATATTGGCCTTTATGTATGCGTTTTGTTGATGGTCCATGTTGGGGTTAAATTCTTCCAAGTAATACTTTTTCTTTCTCCCAACCGCCTTTGTCCACATAACCTTGCAAAATTTCTCAATCACATACATCTTTATTTCTTTACTATTATTAGAACATTCATTCAAGTGAATGTTCCACTTGTTCATCCACTTACAATTTTGCTTCATCCATGCCTTCTTTCTTTCACCTAAGACATCTTTGTGATGTAGGAGCATCCAAGGTGAAGAGCAATCTTGCATCAATTTGTGATTGTCTTCTCTCAATAAGGGCTAATCAGCTTAATTTACCAAGTATGCCAGTTGGGCTTTGAGCTACAGTGTTAAGGTTTACACCTTGACTTTATCTGGCGTCCTGTGCTTCAATGGACTATCTCACCGGTGTGACAGGGAGACTTCAATGGGACCTTACCTCATGTCCCTTCGACGTGCCGATGGTGTTAGCAACAACAGTGAATGGGCGCGAATGAGTTACATTGACGAGAGGCTTACATATCAACTGGACAACATTAGATGTCCCTTCGACGAAGTGATGAAGCATATCATGGTGATGATGGGGTTTCGACCTGACAAGCATGTTTCGATGAGACATGAGGAGGAGTCCCTTCGATAGGCCGGCATAGTGATGACAACAATGAACCTACATTTTGATAAAGCCTCATCGGTGAGACTTGGTTGTTTAAGGGAGAGTTGTTTTGAAGTCCCCTCGACACGACGATGGTGGGAAGGTGGATAGAGACATGAGTTGGTCAAAGGCGATGGATGGACGAGTTGGTTGGTGACATATGGCATGATATTACTCGTTGATTCCACATCGTTCTTGTGGATCAACGTGATCATTGGCTAGATGAATTCAAGCATGAAGATGATTACCTTTCGCGGACGAATAAGAATGAAAGCTACTGATAACGAGATAACTACCTAGGAGATCTCGATGACTCATTGGACGATGAAGCAGTACTATGACAACATGGAGAGAAAGAATGTCAAACAGTGAGGCCGACCTGAAGGAGGAGTATCAATATAAAAGAGCTAACCAATGATAGGCGAGGGGAGAGGTGGACTGTGAGATAGTGAAGCAGGGATTGAATGCCCAATCTATATATTTGATCGATTGTATTTGATGTTTTGTAATCAAGTAGCCCATGTAATTCTGTAACTTATTTTTCCATTTCAGTATTAATAAAATATCACTATTCTCTTTGCATTTTTGCTATGCAAACCTTTGTAGTTGTGGTGAGTTCTAGTTTGTAAGGGGAGTACCCTTCATCACTTTGAAAACAACATTGGGCCACTGATGAGCTTCCATTTGCTCAACCTTTTTCAAATATCTCAAAAGAATCACCATAGCAATGGCCTCAATAGGAATTACCCCTATTTCAACAAGAAGTATTTCATAAGGAACTGATGCTTTAGTTTGAATTTTCTTGTGATCAAACACTTTTGAATTCTCTCTATTTGTACCCACTTGATGTCAGAAGTACTACTAGCCTAAATTTCACAACCATAAAGAACCACCGAAATAACTAACAACCCAAATAGTATTTGAATAGTTTTCCAATCCCTTAAATCTGCCTCTCTACACCTATTTTGAAGAGAAAAAAGTGCTCTCCAACCTCTCAAAGTTCGTTTCCCAGGTACTTATACTCTATTACTTCCTCTAGGATACTACCTTCAAAATAGAACTTGTCAAACTAATTCTTTTTCTTTTTCTTTGAGAATATCATGATCTTGGTCTTACTAATATTAACTTGCATACCCACATCTTTGTAGAAATGCTCAAGTGCAACCAAGTGCACTTGCAACCCTTGAACAAATCTAGTAATCAAAAGCATAATGAAAATGATTTGAAAGTGGATCATTTAACTGTTTTATTAGAGAATTGAGAAATCTTTAAGTTCATTAATTAGCTGACCTTATTAGATTTTAGTGATAATGTTTTCCTTTTGATATAGTAGTGCTAGTGACTTTCCTAACTCCAATATTTTGGAAAGAGGCATTTGGGCATACACATTCATCTTGTAAATGGAAAGAGAATGGGATCTCGATAATTATGGAAAGTCTTAATTGAATTTAATTTTTTTCTTACCCTTCTCTAATGAGTTGAGAGCCATTAAAGTCAAATTGAAGTCATCATAGCCCACACCTAACACCAACGTATTCCCATGCCCTCATGTAGGATTGTGTTTTTCCAAAGTGGCTCACACAATGAATGCAATATTTTCCCTAGGGGCCCGTTGTTATGGTGCACACAAATATGACCAAATAGGTCCCATCTGCATTGGAGAATAAGATTTTTCTATTTTGTACGGTAGCTAAATGAGGAGGGATGGAAGAAGATTAAAGTTCCTTTAAATGTCACGTTTACAATAACAACAAAATTTAAAATATTTTGTTTAAAGAGTTGAATGAATGAATGAAGACTTTTAGTAACATTCACAAAGCCAAACAGTCTATGGGACTCACAGATCAACAATAGAACTGAACACCACAACAACCCAAGATAGAAACCACTGCCCAACAATTACTTGATCTCCCTTTCCTTCTAGATCTTGGATCTTCTACTAAGTATTTTTATCAAGTAATCAACACTTTTCGTTATTTTCTCTGCTTCAAACAAGCTGCATAAAGTGTCCACATTTAGAATCTCAATATAAATGGCCGGAATATTCATATAAGCTGGACATTCCATGATGCAATGTCATTCGGTCTCTACTAACTTTTAAGTACAAAACTTGCATATCCTATCCACCCAATCTTCTTTAGATGTCGTCCACAAACTACTGTCATTGACTCCACGTAAACTTTTTTTTACCTTTATTTCTATTTTGGGTTTAAAAAATAAAGAATTTATAAATATGGAAAAAACGTTGCCATAGATTGGTACTCTGTAACCATTGTAGCCGTGTAATTATTCATTTGAGATTGAATTTTGAAGCTTTTGTCATGGGCAGCCACACAAAATGTAATTCGCAGGGCCCTTCTGTAATTTTCTTCTGCCTTATTGTCTACTGCTGCTGCTCTTTTCCCCAAATCAATGAAGCTGCTGCAACAACTATATCCTTCTCCATAGAATAGTAGGGGCCCACCCTTTCATAGTTCCATCCATATTGGCCCTTCTTGTTCGTTCTTATGAGCTCAATTGCCTGTCCAACTAAAACCCCGTTCATTGGATGAGTAGAGGATATGTGTTTCCATTTTTGTGGGATTAAACCAATGGATATAGCCAAGTGGAAATCGCTCAATTAAAGTAGTTCCGAGAACTAGGATGGGAAACTGCATGATTCATTCGATTGGAACAATGTCATAGTACCTCCGACAAAGCAAAGGCCCAAGTCTTCGAGAATTCTAGTTGCCAATGATGGCCTCCTGAGAACTACTGTTCCCAACCCAACCCGGACAATGGCCCCAGGGTAGTCAGGTTATGAAGTAGCCAAACCAAGGAGAATTCGATTTCTGAAGAATGAGACATCTACTCTAGCACAATCTCCCGGGGATTCTAGGCAAACCCCCAGATAGCTGAATAGGCCCATAGAATTGTAGGGGCGGGTGGGAGCCCCTACTATTTGAAGTAGTTTCAGGATGGGTGGGGAGAGGCCCTACAAATTATATGGGGGGTGGGTGGGGGGCATGTTACATAGAGAATAGATAAAGGCCACCCCGATCCAGTTTCATTTCTAAAGCCAGATTATCTACGTAACATGGGCCCCTACCCCTACAATGGCTATCCTCCCACCCTTGTAACTTTCTCCCCACCCAACAACTAATCTACTTCTTAATTAATGCTTATTCTAGCGAGTTAATTAATCTATTGCTTTCCAGAACTACTGGATTAATGCCACTTGTGGTGAATAGGGAAAGGCAAGTGGCATTAATCCGCCCCTACTATTTGCTATATCCTCCCACCCACCTAACCAGATAGGGAGATAGGGGCCCAATGAATGGGTCACCATAATCGACTTCAGCGGGGGGGCCTCATTCATTAGGGGGGAATTCCCCTCGTTGAGTTCCAGAGTGTTGACAATACTAGAAAGTTGTAACGATGAGTGAGATGTCGGCTATCCCTAGAGAATTTTATTCTACCTGGCCATCCTTAATTATCACCCCCGGTGAACAATCTATCTTCTTCTACCTCCCTGCCGAATTAGGAATCAATTCTCCCATCCTTCCTTCCTACTGATTGAACCCTTTCTCGATCGGGGATGGACACAATAACTTCTTGCCTCCCATGCTTAAAACATTCTGAACGTAATGCAGCAGAAACTCCCTTGGGCCGAATGTTAGGCTATTCGGGGGGAATCTGCCTAGTGTAGGGTGGGAGCCCTTCCCTTCAACTATCGTCGAATACAAAGTTAGGATTGATGAATAACCTTCTCTGAGAACGTCAATAAGGGGGTGAAGGACGGCGGCTGGATGGATGCATGGTTCGGGGAAAGAACATCGAGGACGGTTGGAGAAGTTCACTCAACGAGGACAGGCTCCTTCACTCCACCGCCTATAAAATTGTAGGGCATCTACTACTTTGGGACGGTGGGGCGGCGCCTATAAAATTGTAGGGCATCTGCTACTTTGGGACGGTGGGGTCCATCCTTCACCCTCGGTCGAACAACTGAAGCTGGGGGTGAGGGTGGGCTGGTGGTCGATGAGAATTCCAATGGCCTGGCGGTCGATGAGAATTCCTCAATCAATAGATCCAGACATGCTCAATCAGTCGGAGTGGAATACATACTTCCTTCCGGTTGTCGTTACCATCCCGCCCCACCCTCCATTATAATTGGAGTAGTATCGTTAGCAGGGTAGGGCCTTCCGGATATTAGTACTATCTAGCCAAACAATAATAAACCCTCACGGGAAAGTAATGCTGATTGGAGGAGTTGTCAACTCGTAAAGGTAGTGTAGGGCCCTGTCCTAGAATTCTAGTTATCACTCTTTCTCTATGGCCACCCTTTACTTATCCCTCCTCGGAGTTGAAACCCACAACAGGGATAGTTGCACCATAGGGCCCGCAACAGGGATAGTTGCATTATGGAGGAACTCAATCTCGATCTCATGGAGGGAGGAACACAATCTTGATCTCCTTCTCTAGAGAATCAATATCCCTGATAAAATCTAACATTCTTTCTTAGCCATCCTTCACCCCTGCACGGTTAGCATCTCCAGTTAAACAAACAACTGTCCTTGGGGAGTTGAGGTTAGCTCCAACTATAGTTAATGAACAGGCTAGGGGTGAGCTCTGGTTGAGTCTAGTTAGGCTATCATGTATATAATCGAGAAAGGACTTTCTTGAACTCCTTGCTGAACCTTATTGCGCTCACCCACTTTCTCCTGGTAAAATTCTGAAGGATGTATGGTAGGATCGGTCCAGTAGGAAATGAACTTGGCCCAAAGTTAACGAAAGTAAATGAAAGCATGCTCAGCTAGGCTGATGGCAGGGTATAGGTATCAGATTAGTTGAGGGCTAGAACTCCCTTCCTTGGAGATGGGCGAGAACTCTAGTTGGAGATGGGCTAGCGGAGGAGATTGTTTCTCCGGTAAGGACAGTTCAGCCCCTTGCGCTTCGCACCGACCATGCCCTTCGGGATGGCGAGTATGGTCAGTCTTGCACGCTCTATAGCCTCCCACCCCCCTGGGTCGGTCCTGCATGAAGGGCAGGGAATTCTACCGGTCCAGAGAATGTACAGTCTTCCCACTAGGATGAGCTCTTACTTGAAGCTGCTACAGCCAAGCCGAGACTGCCTACTACATTCCTCTCGAGTTCAACAACTACTTTATGTCCATCGATCCTATCCATCGAGGAGCCCTTGTACCACCTTCTGGATTTCTCTGGGCTTGCCTAACTAACCTTCCCTCCAGCCATTAACTAACTTTTCCTCCGGATAACTCGTCCATAGAATTGTAGGGCCATCCGTGCAGGGGTGAGGGCAAGGTCCAGCTTGCCTTATCGACCGGTGGAACGAGCTGGATAGTTGTTGAATTCCTCTTCGGAGGAGCCCAACAGGAGGAGCCCAACTGTGCAGGTGTGAAGGCGAGTTAGTCCCTTCCTTTCGAAAGTAGGAGCCCGTGTAGCCATAGTAGTTGTTAACTCGTTACTCCCATCCGAGGGTCTATATTACATATATGAGCGCATCTTATCAGATTAGTTGAGGGAGAGCTAAATAGTTGAGGGAAAGTATGAAGACAAGCAATAATATCACACACAGGTTGTTTCATTACCCCCGGCTCCCTGATCAAATGCCGTTATCAGATGCCGCCTTCCCTCCCTAGTTTCATTATGGAGTTGGACCTGTCGTGTTAGGCTGGATTGAACCCATCCTCGTTAGAGTTATTATGGAGTTCCCATCCTCTAAACATTATGGAGTTGTTGAGGGAGAGCTAAATAGTAAATCTCGATCTCGTCGACTGGGATAGTTGCCCATCCGGAAGAGCATCCTCTAATTGCCATCCTCGGCCTGATCAGATTAGTTGAGGGCAGCAATGAAAGCTTAGGACTCCGGAACTACGGGAGGGAGGGAACTATATATAGGATCTTAATCCTCCCACACCGGAGGCCCACAACAGACAATCCAATGAACGACTACCGAGGGAGGGAGCCAAACAATCAATCCCCTTAGAATAGTAGGGCCTTCCTTTCTTCCCTCCCATCCTCACCCCTAACTAATCAACTACCGGCAAGGGATAACTAATAGATAGCCTTCACCCCGGACAAGAAACTTCACTGCGACGGGGGTAGAAAGAAAGGATGGGACGGGCAACTTGATTTCCACTGGAGTTGGTGCTGCTGGCAAATGGAGTTGGTGCTGCTGGCGCTGGACTTCCTTCTGAATAACTAC
Source organism: Sequoia sempervirens (assembly GCA_007258455.2). Lineage (NCBI taxonomy): Eukaryota > Viridiplantae > Streptophyta > Pinopsida > Cupressales > Cupressaceae > Sequoia > Sequoia sempervirens. The sequence continues at coordinate 63,234,566 of VDFB02086081.1, read as the reverse complement.
TATGTAAGGGGGGTTGAAAACTCACTTTAAATTGGTTTCTCAAACTAAATTAATAGGGATTCATTACAGAATAAATAACGTGTTTTAGCTTGTTTGTTTGTGGTGTTGATAGTTGAGGCACTCAAAGTAATTGCCAAGAAATGAAGATTTCGAAATGGGACTTCAGTTTGGATCCCTGCAACAATGATGATCCCAACTGGTATACTCTTGACAACACACTCGGGCCTCGTGGGGTCATGTGTATCTGTAGTTTTGAGCGAAATACCACTTGCCATGCTCTTAAGCTGTGAGCACCTCCCGCCTTTAAACTCGTGTTATTTTATCATTTGAGTTATGTAATGAGACACATATTTATCTTGATATATTGCAGAATAGTGGTGTATGAAGAACTGCAAGGGATTATTCCCCCTGAAGTGGCTAATCTTACCTACTTGCAAAGCATGTAAGTACTACTTATAGATTTTCAAACCTCTGTTCTTTCTGTCAAATTAAATCGATTGGATTGATGAAAATAAGGTGTAATTTACTGAATTGTAAAACTTTTCAATAGTGACCTGAGATTCAATTATCTGAGCGGATCGATTCCTGCAGCTTTAGGCTCATTATCGCGCCTTGAGTATATGTAAGCGAGCAAGGGCGTTTTTCACTTCTCTCTCTATCTGCTTGGCATCCTGATGATGGATCATGGAGTATGATCCGAAACGTCGATCCAAAAATCTGCACACAGTTTTTTTCAGAAATCTACATACTGTGCATTATTTTGTTCAAGATGTTTTGGTGTCAATGATTTAAGTTTTAATTTGCATGTTATGACAGATCGGTTGGGCAAAATCGTTTAACTGGTGAAGTTCCAAAGGAATTGGGGAATCTTACCAAGTTGATATCTCTGTAATTTTTCGTCTCTCTCTTAGCATTAAATTGAACTTAGCCGTATATTAATTTTGATTTCAATCAAATAATTGCGTTTTGTGTGTACGGTACAGGAGTTTTGATACGAATAGTTTATCGGGAACGCTGCCGGCACAGCTTGGGAATTTGACAAATCTGGAACGATTGTAAGTTCATGTTTCTGCTATCCATGATGGACTCCGAAATTTTCTTTATTTTGATTAGTTTTTTTGGATTGGACTTTGCTATCCTTCGTGGACTCTAAATTTTGTTTATTGTAATTATTAATTTGAACGCACTCCGCTATTTTTTTGGGACTATGAACTTAGTTTTTGTTATTTTGAATTTAGTAAAAGAGTTTTATACAAGGTTCTATGGAAATTTTAATCAGAGTTATTTTTTATTAATTTTGAAACGAGTTCATTGGATTTTGCATTAAATTTTCACTATTATTAATAGATTTTAATTTTTAATTAATTTTAAACTATTTTTTTAATTTTTATTTAATTTTGAAATTTTTAATGGTTTGGTTGTATTTTGGTTTCTAATTAGTAGATTTTAGATTAGGCTTGATTTTTTAATACTGGATTTTACATTGGATTTTAGTTATTTATTTATTTTTTATTTCCAGTAGCTATTTATTAATTTTGAATTATGGTAATTGGATTATGGATTGGATTCTAGAATTTTATTAGTAGATTTTGGATTGATTTTCACTCTTTTATTAATTTCAAAATTAGTTTTAAACTCATGTTATTTTTTAGTAGTTTCAAATCAAGGTTATTGAATTTTGGCTTTGGTTTCTTATTGGTAGATTTTAGATTGGATTTTTAATCTTTTATTAGTGGATTTTATTTTAAAATTTGGTCATCTTTAATTGGACTCGAGGGTAGATTTTAGCCTTTTATAAGAATTTATTGGTTTGATCTTTCATTAATAGATTTTAGACTAGGGTTTTTGTTGATTGAAGGATAAACGTCTCATTTTGAACTAGATATTAATTTTTATTAGTTTCAAATGGATTTCTAGGATACTAGATTCAAGGCCTTTTACTAGTTTAAAACCTAATTTCAACCTCTAAATTAGATTTTGATCTTCTAAACTTCATTTAAACTAAATTATTATCTATAAAACTTAATTTCCAAAAAAGATGTTAAATTCTATACTCAACTTTACCATTTTATTAATAAATTCTAAATTTGATCTTAATCTTTTTATTTTCTCAAAATTAATTTCTATTTGAAGTTGAATCTCCCTTTTAATAAAATGATTCTAGTGAATGTCTTAGAACATCATATTAATTTTGGACTGCTAACCACTCTAGCATTAAACCTTCAATACTGGTGTATGGATAATCAAATTAGCTTTTTTATTTTAGATTTTGACTAGTGCACTACTTGGAGAGTTTGTTTCATTGGGATGATGATGCCATTGAAATAATTAAATGAAATAAATGTTTGTGAAGTTGTCATTTTAATTGTTCATTCAAGTGTTGCATAGTAGACTTCATTAGAATTACTTTATTTGGGATTTTTAATTATTTGCATCAAGATAGATTTACTTCTTTCATAAGTAAAACATCATATAAGGGAACAACATTTAGAAAAAAATGGGGATACTTCAAGCAAGGGTTGAAATTGATGGTTGTATTATTTTATTTATACTTATTTTTATTGTAAAATGTAATCATTTTTAAAAAAAAATTGTATTATATACAAGGGGAACTTTTGGGTAGACCATAAAAAACCATAAAGAATTATCTCTCTCTCTCTCTCTCTCTCTCTCTCACACACACACACACACATGAAGGATAATGTTAATAGATAAAAATCATCAAAATTTTATATATGATTAGTAGAATCAATTGACAAATCCACTCACTAGTCTTCAAGGAGGATGGTTACATTGTGATTGCCTCCTTGTTGTACAAGTGTATGGTTGACCACTCTATATAAGATAATAAGAGCATCTATGGGCATGGTGATCTATACTTTTTATCGAGTTTTAAATTCATATCCTCCTTTTCAAAGTTGATGGGTTTTGATTCAATGAATCATAAATTGTCAATGCTAAATTATTTTGGTAGATTGAGATGTCATTTAAATGAGATTTAGTGTTTGATTATCAAATCTTGAAAGTATGATTGTAGCTTGGTAGCAAATAATTTACATTCCCCTTTGCATAGTGTTTTGATTGAAAACATGCAATATATTTCATTAGGAAAAAATTAGTACATGCTTAGTAAAAAAGGTGGGTGGTATGGACTCACACCTTGAGAAAAGGGCACCACATAAAGTACAAATCAAATAGTGTTATATTGGTGTGAATGGGGTGTGTTACCTAATCGTTTTCTCTCTTGGGTCCTTTTCAAACTTGTCTACTTAAGTTTAATTGGGGCATTTACTTTTTATGTCTCAAGTCATAAGATTAAGATACATGTCATAATATTATGTTATCCTATGTCTCAACCTTGCTTATATAAGGATTTATCATTATATGATTATGTAATAATATTGTATATTTGCATCCTTTGATATAATATAATTATTTTGTTATGTTGGGTCTCTCTTAAATGCATTCTTGTAGCTCCTTGATCTAGGGAGGCCATTTCCATAGTCAAATATTATGTTATATTCAAGGATTCTACACCAAATATTACATGCATGAGTAGCAAGTCCCAAGGCCAATAAAAATATTACACTACAACATCAAAATAAGAGCATAGTAAACAACTAGGCCATCAAAGTAGGTAGACTAGTGGCAAGTAGAAGAGTTAATGGGATGGCTAGTTTGGTGTGCCCCTTGTTGCCATGAAGATGAGAAAAATTAGTTATAAGCTCAAACTCATCATTTAGTTCATTAATAGTTTCTTCTATCTCCTCTTTGGCTTGTCTTCTCTATGGCAAGATGGTAAGATTAAGTCAAGGCATTTTTTGCCTTGCTTAATTCCCTCCCCATTGTTGGCTCTATTTTTGGATCTCATGTTGAATCTACTCAATCAATCAAATCAATTGGCTTTGGTTCAAAGGCCATACCATCCTAGCTACATATGCTAGAATTTCTTGAGCTACTTGCACTTGTTTCTCTAACTTGCTCTGCTATGACTACTACCAATTCCTCTCTTAGCTCCTCCTTTTTGTGTTGATGGAATTTTTGGAGGCTCTACTAACCTATCCATGGTTTCAATTGATCAATAGATTAGGTCTCAACCTCGATATGGATATGGTTCAAATGTGAAGGCTTTGAATAAATTATGGATGCTCCAGGGGTATAACAACCATCCCAATCAATGGGTCCATAGCTTGTAGCTATATGTACTAAAGTTCCATACTTAGCCTAAGGACAAGGCCAACCTCCAAGTCTACTAGAAGGAAAAAGCTAGAGTTGGCGTGGAAAAATAGACCAATCATGTGACTTTTCTTCCCCTTCCTCTTTCCCCATGTTCTCTATGTCTTGTTGGGGAGTAGTGTTGGGTGAATCCAAAGGCTCATGACTAATAATACAAAGGGAAATTACCTAGTGCCCAATAAGAATGCAGGGATGCTCCACCTCTAGTGCCACTATTTTAGCTTGAACTTCAATATATAGCATGACATTGGATAAAGTAAAACAAAATGTTGGTGGAGAAGAAATATTTATCCAATCTAACTTTATAAAAAAATATCGTTTTTATCTTCCAAAGTTGAAAGTGAATCTCAATGTTAAAACTACGCAAATTGGTTTGAGCTTTGTAGGTAACAGTGCAAAATATCCTAAGAGAACCACATTCCAAGAAAATCTAGTTTAGTCTAAAAGGGTAAAAAGGGAATATATCCACTTCCATGTTTTTTGAGCCCTCACACACACAAAAATAGAATGTGTCTCTATTTGACCATAGGTAAAGCAATTTTAGAAATAATTTTGGAAAATATTTAGCTCAATAGACGGTGTTGTCATTTCATGCCCCCCTTCATTTCCTATTGATTATAACTAATTTGAGAGATTATAAAAAGGCCATCTTGCTTAAAATTGTGCCTTTGGTTGTTGTATTAATTCCCCCATTTTATGTTTAGTCAAATACTCAAGTTGAAAAACCAAAATTTGGCCAAGTGTTGAGTTTTTTAGATTTTGGAGTTTTACAGTTGTTCATGCTTGCATACCACCCCTTCCAATCCCAACTTCCCACTCTAATCCTTTCAAAAATTGGCTAAGTTTTGTATTTTTCTCCTTTTCAAAGTTTCAAGATCACCCATCCTTTCATGCCTTCCCTATCAATCCCAAAACCATGCCTAGAAACCTTGTGAAAGTGGAATTTTTTAAAGATTGTCAGCCTTTTATACTGTTGGGGTTTCCCTTATATTTGTACCATTTCCTTGCCTTCTCGATCCCCAAAGTTTGAAGGTTAATTGTTTTCCAAGCATTATTTTTGTTGGAGATTTTCCTTCCTTGATATCATTTCTTCAAGCTTCCCAATCCTTGAAGCTTGAAATTCTTCTAAAATCCTAAGTCCTTTCCATTCATCAAACTTTTAAAAAAATTCATCCATCCATCCCCATTGGACTTTTTATCTCATTCATGCTTCCTTCAATATTTTGATACTCCAACAACTTCTCTATGTATTGTATCAGAGTTAGACTTTTGAACCTCCCCTATTTTGGTTCCTCTTTCCATGCACCCATGATGGTCTGAAACTCTACCAAAGCATTTTGAGTTTCACCCAAGTATTTATCAATTTTAGAGACTCTCTTACCTTCCTACCATCCCTTCCTTCCCAAATTCCCTAAAAGTTGCTCTTTATCTTTCAAACTTTCAGACTTCTTCACCCCTTCATCCCTTTCAGACCTGTCATCCCTAGCATGCCTTTCCCTCTAGGTTTGATTTTTGAGATTTTGGAGTATCTCATACTGTCATGTTTGTCGTACCTTTGGGGAATATTTTTCCCCTCTTCCCCCTTTGGCATGCAAAGTCTCAAAACTCTGATATTTGACAAAAATTCATACCTACCTTCCTACATGACCCAAGATGCCATTAATGGCCTCGAAATGAATTGATTCAATAGATGAAGACTCTTTGATGCCTCTTGGTACCTTTGTTCCCTTCTAATACATGAATTGTGTACAAAAGCACAGGTTGTTGACGTAAGGGGCATGGATTCAAGTGCATGACCACGTGAAGGTGATGTAAGAAGACATGGCCACTACGTGCAATGGTAGAAGATTTATGATTTCTTGGGCCTTCATGCAAGATTCATTGTCATTTCAGGAAAGAGTTGTCACTTTTCTCTCAAAGGATACAAATAGAATAGACTTCTATGCTATATTTTTCCTATTCTCAGAAGTCTAAGATTCTATAATGTGTTTACTACTCTATTTGATAAAATAAATACATGAATTAATAATAGAGATGACAATGCATACTAGATACATGAGTAAAATACATCTTTATTCACATGAAGGTATTATAGAAGAAGACCGGATATGGTTAGCCAAGGATTAGAGTCAATCAGACTAGATCATACTACTTTCCCTGATGATACACAATCTATTTAAAGGTCCCAATGGTTGCCAAGAACATAATCGTCAACCAATTGATGCTTATAAATACTCTGACAACCAATTAATACATAGTCAGATAAACAATTTTATCAAAACATAATAATAGACATTGTACATCGACTATATCATCCCCCTAAAAAGACAAATTCATCTTCCAGACAACAAGTAAAAATCAAGTAACATTAGGGAATACTTTCTAAACTAATGATGATATTATAAACAAAGACGTGTATTAAAAAAACTTGGAAGTGCACTTTGCAAACTCAGACTTGGAGTGCACTTAGCAATTCAAATGAGTGCAATGGTGTCTAGGGGGACACCCCTAGTGGGGTTAAGCGGTAGTTCTCCTAGTGGGTTCAAGAGGTAGCCCAATTTAAGACCTTCAAAACCACACAAAACTTAATGGCACACATTGTTTTCATGATTTTTCAAGAGGCAAAAAACAATGTTGGCAAAGCTAAAAATTAGAGATTTTGGAGTGTTTAACCAACATATGATGGCAACCAAAGAAGGAATTTTTCATATGATGGTTGATGGTTGTACACTCCAAAGTTTTTGTGTAATGTAGAATGGTCATATGATAAAGGTAGGTGATTTATTGATAGGGATCCATACGATGTGAATGAATGGATGTTGTAGGATAAAACTCTAGCTTGGCCATACGGTGAGAGCCAATGTTGTAAAGTAGAGAGGATTGTTGATGTTGTATGATGTAAAAAATATCACTAATGTTTTACGGTGAAGATAATTGCTAATTTTGTGCGCTATAACAAGTTGCTTACTAACATTGTATGGTGTAGAGAATGATTTCATATGGAGTGAGGATAATTCCTTGCAATGTGAACTTGATTTGGCCATATGGTAAGAATGATTGGATGGAATATGGCATGAAATTTTTTTGGCCATATGGTGGGATCGTTACACACTTTCCATGATTTGTGATTTGAAACAGTCTGTATGGTGCAACTTGATGGAGTTTGTAGAAGGAAATGCATGTATTTGTTGTATGATGTGACTTGAGGGAGCATGTATGGTGAAAGGGTCTATTAGCTCTAAGTTATAACTTGAGGGAGACCATATGATGTGAAGTTCCATTCCTTCATCAAGTGAATTTATGTGGTATTATATCATCAATGTGCAACCATTGAATGACTTTGTTGTAAAATATGAAAATATGCTAGTCATACCTCATGTCTTGTAGTTTGTACAATATTAATAAGCAAATGGGATTGTGCAATCTTTAGATTTTGATGGTTCCATACAATGTGGCTATACAATGGCCTTAGATATTGTCATGCAATGTAAATTGGCATCTGTATGACATAATTATTTTCTTGTCGCGCAAATGAGTTCTTTTCTCACCATAGGATGTAGTTGAACCTTTTAATTTGTAATTGGCTTTATAGTCAATATTTCTAATATAGTTGGGTATTTTATGTAGTCGGGCCTTGTAGTCAAGCTTTTAATGTACTCAGAGGTGTAACATTAATAATTTTGCATTCTTTTGCAAATTCAGATATCTCTGCTACAATTGTCATCTTTTACAAACCATGAACTATGTTTTGGAGTGCATAATCTATCCAACTTTTTAAAATTATTTTTCATCGGTTGCTCTTCACTAAGTATTGTGGCTTCAAGAAAATTACAATTCAATGGAAATACTTCATAGTCCTCCATTTTCCAATGAAATAGGTTGTGGAGAGAATTTGTTTCATCCATTGAGCATAACTATAATTCTAGAATCCTTTCGTCATTCAATTCTATTGGACCTAGGTCTTGCTTCTTTGTTCATTCTTCTTCAAATTCCAAATTTGACGAATCAGAGAAGTTGCTTCCTCACTTATGGATTGGTTCTTTAAATCAATTATATGTTTCTAACCCTTGTTCTCAATGGAGATTGTATTCTTTTTCCAATTGTGATCAAATTTAGCTGCCACCGGCCAATCCCAACCTAACAATATGTCATATGCTTTCTTCCTTAATGAAATGACCACAAAATTCAACAAAAAATGTTTGGGTTTTGATAATCACCTTTTGTCCCATTAAAACACCAAGTACCTTAATACCTTTTTGATATGCACCCACCAATTGAATGGTTGGGGGGCAAAGGGTCGACTTGTCCAAAATTCTCCAACTGTCTTTCAAAATCATGTTTACACTAATCTTGTCATCAAAAATTGTATTGATGATATTCCTTCCAAGGATCTCCATATTCATCATCACTAGTGTTTTTGTCGTGTTAATTATTAGTAATATTGGATCAATCACTTGGTCTCCTAGCAACAGAGGTTCAATTATTGGTTCCTTCTCATCAAAGTACAATTGGGCTATCTAGTATGCATCATCTCACTGTCCCCCAATACAATAGCATTTTGAAGTTCTCTAGAATACTTTGTAATAACTCCACTACTTTAACTGGTATGATAGTTTGAAGTACTTTCGTTGTAATATTTTTTGGGATAATAATTGATTTGTTATTGTACTTGTGTTTGCATTTGAGTGGCAATGTTCATTATCCATAACATTTTCCACTTCATCCCTTGCTTCATGAAGCCTTTATTTTTCTATACATGGGTTCGAGTATATAGCCTTCTTTGCTTGGGTGTGAGTAACAACCAATACTTCATTATGCCTTACATTAATCATGTTGACACTAGCCCTTTTCTTTAGAAATCCAATATCTTCATGGGCTCCAAGTCCACACCATTTGCACAATAATTGCACTTCATCCTACATTTTTTCGTATTCTCTCACAAAGTGGCCCCATTCCCTACATTGTCAGCATTGTATGATACAACATCGTTTGGGGGCATATTGTATTTGGCTTCGAACTCTTCTTTGATTTTGATAACCGCTTGGAGATACATTTTGTGGATTTCATGGAGTGTACTCCTCTCCCTATGTAAAGAGTACTTATGTACTCTTGGTCTTCAAATTGTATGGGAACTCCTTTATTCAATGACCCATAACCTAGAAAATCTCACAAAATATATTTCTGGGGCAGTTACCTTTCGTGTGCCCCTCTATTTTGCACTCAGTACACCATAGTTTGTTAGTTTCTTTATTGGTTTCTTTCTTCACCTTTAATTCTTTCATCATTCAAAGCATGTTCTTCAGGGGAAGTCGTATTGTTCTTCATTCATTGTCACTATTTTCATTTGAACTTTCATCTTCCTCTATTTTTCTTTTACTGTGTGAGAACATTTTATCTTCACTTTCTATGTCCATTGCCTACTTGTAGGCTTTTGAATAGGAAGAGGGAGGTACTACCTTCATTTTTCTTCTTAGTGAGGGAATTAACCCTTCGATGAACCACCTCTTCTTTAATTCATTAGTTGGTTTTATTTCTAACTTTATAAGAAATTCTTTAATTCTACCATTATAAGCTTGTATTTTTCGTGCTTACCTTGTTTTATATTGTAAATTTCTGCTACTATTTCATTATCATCACAAATAAATTTAAACTCTTCTTCAAAGGCCTTCTTTAATGTCTCCCATGTATTTTGAGAGGCTTGATCAATTTCTATATACCAGTAAATTGCTACACCTTGTAAGGTGGTTGGAAAATATCATAGCCAAATTCTTTTATAATCTTTACCCATTTGTTGTCCAAAATATTTCACAAGTCTTATAATGATGTACAGGATCCTTTGATCCATTTCCTATAAACTTGGGCAACTTTATCTTTTCTCCACTAAGGATTACCATGATTTTATTTTGATGCAGACCTAGCACTTGGAATCTACTTGCTAGGGAGGTTTGATTCAAACGTTTTGGTGCTTCTCTCGCACTCTCAACCATGTAGGAATCATTAACTCTTCCCTCGACTTTAGTCTTCTACTCACTTGTTTCAACTTAAGATTTTATTTTATACACCCTTGTCTCGGCTTCTTCTCCTTTGATTGACAACCTTTCGATGCCTTGAAGGCTAGTCTTGTACAATTATGTGAAGTAATGTGACTTTGTCTCCCAACTTCCCTCATCTAGAGAAGGTTGTCTTGATTTTCCAACTTGATCGTGTTTTTAGAAAGGGATTTGAATTGGGAATTGTATGGTTGTATTTTTCTCAAGTGTTTCTCGTAATCTTATCCTTCATTCCCTTTTCTCGATGACCCTTCAAGATCACCCGATCTCTTGATCTTGACCACATTTTGGTCTCTTCCTACCTTTATTGGGGTCTAAGGGTATGTATATCTCAAATATGACTTGATTTCCTTAAGAAAATGACACCAAATGTTTACTTCTTTATCTAATAAAATAAATACATGATTTGATAATAGATATGACAATGCATACTAGATTTAAGAGTAAGATATATCTTTATTGACATATGAAATTATTACAGAAGAAGAGTAGAGATGGTCAGCCAAGGATTAGAGTCGATCTGACTAGATCATACTACTTTCCTTAACAATACACAATCTATTTAAAGGACCTAGAATTTTCCAAGAATAACACAACTGTCAACCAACTGATGCTTAAAACTACCCGAAGCTGACAACCAATTAATACATAGTTGAATAACCAATTTTATCGAAACATAATAATAGTAATTGTACACTGACTACATAATGTAATGCCTTTGAGTCAATAAGATCATTTTTGTTTCACCTCTTCTTGGTTCTAATGCATTTTGTATTTTTTGCTACCTTCATGTTTGAATGATTGTTTCTTTTCTCTAGATGTATGTTGTCTATAAATGATTTGCAAGAATTAGTTGTGAATTTCCTTCCCTCTTGGTATTTGTTAAATCCCATATATCCATACCATCCGCGGGAGCTAACAAATAGAGGGTTGTGTGAGTTTAGGTAGTTTGTTGGTCCTATGTGCTATTGTGAGCAAGGAGGGAACTCATTAAGTCTTGGTGCATCACTGCCCTTTTATTTCTTGTAATCCCTTCTTCCCTTTTCCTTGAAAAATCAATAGAATAGGATTAGTTTGTAGGTTTTATTTGTGTTAGGCTAGATCAATACATGCATCCAATTTTAGTAAAGGAACCGATCTTCTTTGGAGGTTTGATCTAATCCGTAAGGTCCCACGCCTTGAGACCATTCTCATTGTGTCATTGGATTTTAGAATAGTATGTTCAACAAAGGGTGCAAATATAGGCAACAAATTTTTTTGGCACACCCTATGGGACTAGTGTGATGAACTTTACATCATTTTGCTATGGAGTTTTGGTGTTTCCCTCATCACCTTGTAGTTATTGGAGACACATACAAGCACCTCTAGTGACTCTTCAATTTCAAGTGACTCCAAATCAAATCCACTGGTTTAAGTAGTCCAAGATCTTAAAGACTATCAAGGATCAAGATTTAGGTGATATTCTTGATCTTTTCCTTCTTATGAAAGCTTTTTAATCACTTCGTGACTCTATTGGTATGTACTTATTTTTTAAGGAATAAATCTGATTGCTCTTGTTGTAAAACATTTTGAATAAATTTCTAGTTCCTCGAATGCTTTGGTACATCAAAATATCATGGAAATATCTTTCATCCCTCCATTTTTTGAAAATGCATCTTTTATGTGTCCCTATCATCCATAGCAAACTAAGAACACCCTTGGTTTTATACCAAATATCTTTGCTACAACAAATTATCAACATTTTCCTAGTACTTACCTCCCTCCCACCCTTTCTCACTCATCTTGGCAGCCTACCTATGCTTATAATTAGCCTCAAGGGGCCTATTTGTGCCCAACTAGCATGATTATCCTTGTAGTTAGCCCCAAAATATGCACACCATGGAAATTGATAGTCTAAAAGATATGTTGTTAGTTTTACAAGAACAATTAAATGGTTTTGAAAGAGCTTTCTTATCAAGATTATCTTCACCATTAGGAGAAGGAGGCATAGAGATGGTATGAAGAAGAATTTCTTGCTAGGAAAAATGTAGGAAAGGAAGATCAAATAAGGCATGAAACTCAATCAACCTCACCCATCCTTCATTTGAAAATCTAGAGTTTTAGAGGTCCTCATCCTTTGTAGGGGCCTATATATGTGCAAACTCAATCTGCTATCTCACATGAACAACCCTCTCAAAAGCTTATTCTTCCTCAAGAAACTTGTCAAACCCCTCAAATTTCTCTACTGAACCAGTTTCCTATCATAGCACCATTGCACTTTTCAAAGGAGGACATGTTTTTTGGCAAGCTAGCTTATTTAATGGGCATGAGAGGGAGGTGTTGGAGACAAAAGAAGAGCATCCTGTTGTTTGATCAACTTTCTCACTTTTTGACAAGGATGAAGAGAGAATACCAATTCCTACATAAATAAAATATTTGAAGTGAAAAGAAGATATTAAGGACCTCCATGAGTCACTTGAAGAAAAGTATGAGAATGAAGTTGTTGGCGAGGGGGCAAAGGCAGGAGTGTTTTTTGATGAATTGGAATGATGACATTTTCTGTGATGTCTATCAACATGAATTTTTATTCTTTGATGGGGAAAATGGTGATTACCAATATGATGATGAAAGCGTTGTTGCATCTGAGGGTGAAATAACAAGTGATAACACTATTGTTCCAGTGGGAATGGATGATGAATTGTGCCACATGTTTGATTCTTGCAACAAAGGTATTGTAGTTAGTTGCCAAGAAAAAATTGAAACAACCAAACAAGTGGAAGAATTTAGTTCTTTGCATGAAGTGTCTTATGGTTCTAACATTTGTGTTGATGAAACATGTATCAATACATGATGTAAAAGTGATGTATGCTACTCGCTTATCATCCCTGAGTTTGGTAGGTTCAGGTGTAATCTCTTCATCTAGGATGAAGATGTGTTCTTTTGTGTTGGGCATGATGATGTGCTTGAATTTGAATATTTCACTTGGGACCTACATACCAATATTGATGATGTTGAATAGCAACACATAGCAAAATAAAATCAATGTGTTTCTCAACTTGATAATGTGCCAGATCTTCCAAGTTTTTCATTTGATGTGCATGAGGGAGAACTTCCCTATGTAGAGGTAGGTATTGCATATTTTGTATTACCATGTGAATTGGAGACATTCTCTTTTCGCTTCAACTCATGTCATAAGGAGGTTAAATTTGTAATAGAACGGTGCCCTTGTGTGGGAAAAAAATTGTTCCTCCACAAGTTGTATTTATTTTGATGTTGAATTGCTTCCAAAAATGTTTACCCATGCTTCCATGCATATGCTTGATGCATCATCATATGAGTCTAGCATTTATCTTTTGTGGGTTGCCTTGCAATGACAAGGTTGACAGTGGGGTCTTTCTAATTCCCAAAGCCCAAAAATCTTCTAAAATCCTAAGTCCTTTGCATTTGTTGGACTTTTTGACATCTTCATCCATCTATTCTCCTCATACTTGTCATCTTGTTCATGCTTCCCTCAATATTTTGACACTTTAGCGATTGTTATGTATCCTATCCGAATCAAACTTTCTTCCATCCCCTATTTTGGTTTCTCTTTCCATGCACCCCCAATGGTTTGAAACTTCGCCAAATTCTTTTCAATTTTGCCTAATTATTAATCAATTTCATAGTTTTGGGCTTTCTCTTACCTTCCCACAATCCCTTCCTTCCTTGATTCCTCAAAATTTTCTCTTTATATTTGATTCACCCCTTCACCCCTTTTGGGCTTGTCATCCCTAGTATGCCTTTCCCTCCAAGTTTTATTTTCAATAATTTGGAGTATCTCATATTGTTATGCCTATCGAACCTTCAGTGCGTTTTCCCCCTCTTCCTCCTTTGTTATGCGAATTCTCAAAACTCCAATGTTTGAATGAAATTCCTACAAGTACCTTCCTGCAAGACCTAGGAAACCATTAATGGCCTCAAAATGAATGTGATTCACCAAATGAATACTATCAAACGCCTCTTGGTAACTTTGGGCCCCTCTAAGACATGAATGGCATACTAAAGCACGTGATTGTTGATGTAAGGGGCATGACTTCAAGTGTATGGCCATGTGAAGGTGATGCAAGAAGACATGGTTGCCACCTACAAAGGAAAAAGATCATTGATTTCTCGAGCTCTTGTGCAAGTCTACACATTTTCTTTTCTTAGTGATTTGTAGAGGGTTATATAGAGATTCATTGTCATTTCAAAAAAGAGTTCTCCATGTAATGTCCCCTTTTTGGGATTAACCTAAATCTATGTACTGAATAGATTTTTGTCCTTCTCTCTTTCCTAACCCCAGTGAAGGATGGTAGAATTACTATGCCAAGGGCGTGTGAACAGTCTCCAAGTGGACTCCCTCAAGGTTTCCTACCCATCTTGGGACCATCCATCAAGTGACCGAATTACCCGCCTCTCCCTTCACAAACTCCCTATCCTTAATCGGGTATTAACGAAAGTAATTATGCTCAAAAATCCATTCTTATATTAAAGAATCATAATTGCTTATAAGGTTTAATAATTGTTGCAAACATCATTATTGGGTAATTGTAAATCATGTATACATATATGTATATATATTTTTATATATTCTATTCAACATATACTTATCATCCCTATATTTAGTATAAATGTATTCACTCCTGAACAACATTAGTAAGAACATCAACAACATTACTGTATATTACAAATATGCATCCTAACATTATCTTATTTATGACATTAACATAATGATAATATTATGCATCTAATATTCTCTTATTCCTAATAATGAAATGATGTTATCCTCAAGATATTTTAAATAACATCTGTGCATCTAATCTTATTCCTAATAAGGAGTAACACATCATACAGATATCCCAAATAATGATATTATGCACCTAACATTATTTTATTCAGAATAAAGAATCACCTTTTTCACAATAAAGCAGAACACTACGTAATGATATTCTAAATGATATTATGCTCCTAATAGTATCTCCTTCACAATAAAGAGTAACATTACCGTAATCTCTAGTTTTCCAATATTATCCGATGCTCGTAACACTTTTGAGTTTTCTCCGTATTCTTTTGATACCCGATGCTTTCTGTTTTTCCTTCCACCATGGTTCATATACTTGTGTAATACTAATGATGCGATTGACATATATATACAGATCTTATCTGATGTACCTTTAATTTGCCTTGGTTCCTTTTGTGTTGATCCTTTATTTATTTATGCTTGTTGTTCTGTTGGTAACTGCAGAACTGATCAATTGTTTTAGACTGCTGGATGTTCAAAATTTATGTTGATTTATCCCTTCAAATCCCAATCTGATTATCTATTTCCCTTGTTGTTGAATGTTCAATAGATATATCCCTCATCGATGCTTTTATTATTATCTCTCCTTGTACTCCCTACTTCACCCTTCTTCATTCCTCCCTTGCCATTTTTATATCTTCATTGGCTCAAGAGTTGTATCGCTATATAGTATCCATTCAAACGGGAACATGACTCTTGACCCATGGTGACTATTAGTCATTATTCCTTTAGTCGACTTAAGGTATAATTAATGTTTACTAATGTTACCCCTCATTAAGTCGTCGGTCCTCCTATAGAAGATTTTGTTGCATTTGTAAGTGGTCTAGTTGACAAGAAAGAGTGATATCTTTTTCTGGCAATTTAAACCAAACGTAATCTCCGGAGAACGGATTGATATTATAGCGTTGTAATTATTCTTCAACCCGTGATTTGGAGCATTCAACATTAGTCATATTAGAAGTGTGGACACGATACACTAAAGGTGGTATTTGAAGTGCCCAGATATTTCGATGCCTTGAGACCATCCACGATAAAGATATCCAAGGTTGATGAAGAAATCATAAAAGGTTTATGAAAGAAGAATAAGTTACGGTATCCAACTCACCTCACTACCGCATGGGAATATCGTATGTTAAGCCATCCTTTGGAGTCTAAAGGAATCGTCAGTTGAAGATTGTGAATGTGTAATTCACTAAGGCAAAGCAATATGGTCCCGTAGCCAATTCATAGAGTCGATAGCTATAACTTTGGATATAGTCATTGCCAAATGAAAGGAAGGACAAACTGAGACTTTAGAGAATCGTGGAATAGTCTTGGCCGATTCCATATAACATCTTGTGAGAGTCCCAAAGCTTCAAGGTTATACAATCCATTGTAATTGTAATTTTTAATATCTATTATAGTGTAATTATTATAATATTTATAATACTATATATAATAATTATAATTATAATATTATCTTCCAATAATTATAAATATAACAATATTCAAATTATATATATATATTTCCTTTTGTATCTACCTTTTTAGGGTTCCAAATCCAGGGACATGGCACTCCACTTTTCTCTCAGAAGATACAAATAGGACAAACTTCTTTGTAATATTTTTCTTATTCTCGAAATTCTAAATTGTATAATGTAATGCCTCTAAATCAATAAGATCATTTTTGTTTCACCTCTTCTCAATTCTAATGCATTGCATAATTTATGTTACCTTCATGTTTGAATGTTTTGATGCTTTTCTCTAGATTTATGTTGTGTATAAACAATTTGCGAGAATTAGCTATGGATTTCCTTCCCTCTTGGTATCTGTTAAATCTCATACCTCCATATTGTCCACGAGAGCTAACAAATGGGTCTCCTATGTGAGTTTAGGAAATTTATTGGTCCTCTATGCTATTGTGAGTAAGGAGGGAACTCATTAAGTCTTGGTGCATTACTACCCTTTTATTTCCTACAATCCCTTCTTCCCTTTTCCTTGACAAATCAGTAGAACAACTTATTATTTTGTAAGTTTAATTTATGTTGGTTTGGATCAATACATGCATCCAAGTTTATTAAAGGAACCAACCTTCTCTATAGGTTTGATCTAATTTGCAAGATCTGACACCTTGAGATCATTTGCATTGTGTCATTGAGTTGTTGAACAACAGTTTCAACAAAAGGGTGCAAATCCAAGTGACAACAAATGGGAAAGATAATATTACATTCTCCAAGAAATTTGATCATAAAGATAAAAACTTTATATGCAAGGGGCTCAAGATGAAAATATTTAGATAGTTAAATCAAATTTGTAATTTATTATATAATCGTAAGGGTTGTAGTTTAATTGTTGAAATGATGGTAAAGTATGTTTTTCATAAAATTCACTAGATTATAAATCAAGGGAGATACTCAAGAGAGATGTGTAAAGTTTAAAATTGTGTTACACATTAGGCCAACCCAAGGGTTTCAAGTAAAATACTTTCACCCAAAAATGTTTTCTTCCTAAAGGGTTTCACTTGAAACTTTTCTTACTTGCATGGTGCCTATGTGGCACCATGTATTTTGTGAGAATTGCTTTTGGACTAAAGAGTTTAGCTCAAAACAACCAACACACAAACACAAAATAAACTTAGATTGTAAACATTATTTTGAATTAATTGACACCTAAATTAAAATAAAGTTACAAACACAAAGAAATTATAGAGCCTTTCTTAAATTCATGGGATTGAAAAAGATTACAAACCTACTACAACTTTAATGGAAGTCTATGAATTCAACACCAGCATTCACAACCCTTTTCAAATCAGTCAAGCTCGACTTAATTGATGGCTACCACCATGAAAGATCTAATGTGACCTTTGAATGAGATTTCCCTCTAGCCAAAGGGGTTTTGTCCACTAATGCATGTGATTAAAAGGGTTTTTGTCCTTTGATATTTGGAAAACCCAAAGGTTTTCATCCTTAGCTTTGGTTGCTCAAACACAAGTGCTAAAAGTAGGGTATTTGGTTAAGGTTTTTTGTGTAAATGAATGAATAATTTCTTGTTCATAATTTGAAACCTTAATACATCCAACAGTAATGTTGAAACCAACATTGAAAAATCATGAATACAAAAAAGGTATGTCGATGTGTACACCCATACCTAGCAGACACTATTTTCCCTTGGATTGCACTCAAAATGGCACCAAAGTGTGTAGATTTGTACTTAAATGGAATAGAAGTGAGATACCAGTGACTTTCAAGAGTCTTTAGAATTAATGGTGTGAGGTTCCATGGGTTCAAAACTTAGCCACCACATTATGGCAGCTAAGGTTGTTTACTCAATTTTTGTGATGGGAGGTACATATAGATCCATGTTCCCAATATAAAATTGATCTTCCTTTAGAAGAAACCCCTTTTAGGAAGTAATGACATTGAAACTAAGCATATTGTGACATACATAATTTTTTAAATTTGGCCATGATCCATCGTCATTGGTTGAAAAAATCAATGGCAATGGATAATAGCCATCCATACACTAGGGATTTGTGGCCCCTTTTATCTTTGTGAAATGTGAGGGAATTTATGACTTTAGGGTCAACTTTCCTTAAGCTCATTTGTGCGGCATGAAAGTGGGTATTTAGTTTTCTTTTTGGCAATATGAGGAACCCCATGATGCTTGGGATCTAGCATGAAAATATTTTACTCCCTGTGTGGTCAACTTGGTCTTGTTCTTTCTTTGTTGGCTAGCAAGGAAAACTTTTTTTTGTTGGCAAGATTGGGACTACGAGTTAAGTCAATGACATATATGGTTGGATCTCAATCAAGATCAAAAGTTGATTAAATGACTTGCAATATAGTTCTAGAAAGTTTCCTTTTCAAGTTACAACTTCCATGATAGAGTCTTTATTCAAGGGATTGGAAGTGGAGAAATGGAAAGTGCCTCTTTCAATTATATGACTAGGACTTGTATGAGCACATTAGGCTAGTTCTAATATTACTTTGCAATTACTAGGATATTGAAACAAGGTGGATAAATGCTATCAACCTATTTGGAAGTTGATAGCCTCCTTTAAACATAAAGTCTTAGGGTGGTTAGTGACTCATCAAGGTGTGATAATCAATCAAGACTGTACAATGTGATATCAATCATTCTTTATATAATCTTCATGGGAGAGGAGTTCATCAATCATGTCTTTTGGAAGTGTACTACTTCCAAGTAATCTACAAGGTGTTTTCATTCTTAATTGAATTATTTGTTTGTCAATTTTGTTTCTTGGATATGAGCAATTTTGGGGGACCATTGAATGACCAAGGATAGCTGTAAAGTGCTTTGGGATACAATTAGGCTGAATACTGCTAGTTTCTAATGGGGGATAAGGTTTAAGGAAAATTTTCAACAATACAGTTGTAATAACCACCCTTAATTTTTTTTTTGAAAAATGTTAGCTTCAACTGTAAATGGAAATCCTAACAACTTTCTTTCCACTCTTTGAGCACCCAAATCCAAAAATGGGCAAGGTGAGAGCACATGATGTAAGGATTATAACTAAATTATAATCATTTGTTGAAAGGAAGCATTAGGAAACAAGTTGGCCTAACCACTTATTAAGTGGGATGCATATATATTGTTAGAAATTAAATGAGAATCTTCCATTTAACTCAGTGGTGAGTGTAGGGGAACATCTGCTTATTCAAAGGGAAAGATTATACAATATTTGAAAACATTAAAACAAGCTTCTTCCACTTTCTAGTTGTGAACGATTACAATAAGGCCACTTGTTCAGTGGGGCAAGTATCAACAATAATTAGGAGCACTCATTGGATGTACTACCAACGAATGCTACAATATAGAATGAATTAAGTAATAACATTCAAACCATCTAAAGTTTAACATTGATGTTAGTACATATGCATCATAATCATCATAATGAGAGGATTAATTGTTGATAACATGAACTAAGAGAAATTAAGTATTGTTATACCCCAAATGAATGGAAAATATCATATACCCAACAACCCAACAATTGAAATAACTATATGATACTTTGGTAGGATGGAGTAGAACATTGGAAAAAGTCTGAAAATTCCTTGATATCATGTTGTAATAGTCTGATCAGCAATCATTCACTTAGAAATCACAACAAATGCACCCCAAGCTCACCAAATTTGAACATGGTTATAACCATCAACACCAAAAGCACCTCCAACTACATTCAAACACAACCAAAACTAAAGGAGAGATAGTTGTAGGTCTGCCAACAATGATCAACAATTATTACATAGCAAGTACAATAGGTGGTATAACCATATTTTGAACATTCAAATATTAAATGTGCAATCAAAAACATGTAGCAATAGCCTCCATGGATCAAGGTGTCTTCAATCAGACAAGGAAATCCCTAAAAAAGGTTGCACTTGGACTTATTAAACCTCATGCCCTTCACAAGAAAGCACCATGAACTATACGACCCCTTTCAAACTGCAGTTTGATGTTCCCCTTTATGGTATGATCTACAAAATATAGGGAAAGATGTCTAAACAACATGAAACTGAAATTAAATAGCTCATAGATATACCCACAAGAAATCAGTAGTGAATGGTGTGCAATGGAAAGTGAAATAGTATGGCCCAACACTGAGAAAATCCTTCAAAATTTCCTTTCTAAACACTGCAAAACCTTAAAAAAAACTTCATAAACTTCTAGCAAACCACATCTTCAAAACACATAAAAAATCCCCATCATTGCATACTCAAAATCTACACTTCATTGAAATTTCAATCTATAACAATGGTGACTCCAAGATGGAATCACTCCAACTAGAAAGGGGGTTTCTTCAACCTTGAAACTAGTAAACTTGAGAGGGTTTTTGTCTTCAAAAGATTTTGAAAGTACTCGGGTTCATTCTAGCAACATAACAATATCATTCATAAGCATAACCCTTCAAATGAGCCCAACACCTTCTTATATAGCTTTCAAAGGGAAAATAACCAATTAGAAAATATAAAATAATTCACTTTCTCACCACAATGACCTTTAAAAAGATTAATACAAAATTTCTTGTGAAAAGGTCCCTTATTTCTTCTAGGTGTCCATTTTGAGGGACATAAACATCTTTTAAAAATAATATTACACTTAAGTCATCAAATTAATAATAAAACATTATAAACTTAAGTGAATAATTAAAATATTTCACCTAAGTTGTGGAAAGCACTACATTGACATCAGAATCCAATATTTATCACACCATGATGAAACTGAAGAAGCATGATGATGATCAGAGCCAACAAGGTGACTTACTAAAACTAGATGCTCTCCCCAAGAAGTTTGGAGAACACCTCAAATGTGAGAAAACACTTATGAAAGTGTTATGATGCTCCACACTACTAACTGGTATCATTGCGATAAATAGAAATTCTAAAATGTTGAACCTCCACTATCCAAGAACTTTGGAGTCCCCTTATCCTTAACAATTAGCCTATAGGAACTTAGAGAATAGGCTAACTATCGCCAAACTTATTAGGCCTGAGAAAGGGACATTACAACAGTCCCCTTCTTAATTTAGAGGTGTTGAGATTGTTCAAGTAGGACATACAATTATTCTTGTAAATTTAAGATTGCTAGCTTAAACAAAGGTGTTCAATCACTTTCACTTGGGGCATTGGCCCACATGTTGTCTTTCCTTTCCTTTTTAGAGAGGGATTTTCCTTGTAATGATGGTGTTAATTTGATGTAATCCTCATGTTATTTGAAAATAAAATAAAATAATGTGTTTCTTCAAATCTTAAAATTAAGTGTAGCATTTGTCATTATAATATTGGTGTAATGTCTCATTATTTATTTTTTGAATATCCGAGAGGGAATATCTTGTAATATCTCATCAAGTTTAATTTTTAATTTCTAAAGAATGATATATTTGTAGCAAATATAATTTTTCCAATTGATATTTTTGATAATTATTCATGCATAATGGTGATATTCATGTGAAATCACATTAAGGAATTGTGGGTTTTTGTCCTCCAATTCCAAACATAGAAGGGTTTCATCCTTAGGTTAATTGAACTATAGTTCATTGCTCCAAAAGGGGTAGAAATAATGTAATAAAAATGTTTTTCAATGATGCTCCTTCTCCTTGCTTGGTCTCTGTTAAATACCTTTCTGTGATTCCTTTTTATTATGCAATTTCCTTTTGTTTTCTTATGCTAGGAAAAATGTGACAGTTTTAACTTTTTATTTTTATCTTTATAGCTAATATTATTTTGTCTTCTTTAGCACTTTTGATCCCCTTTGGTAGCTATATAAATCAGTAGTGGTTAAAAAGTAAATCTTATTTGTCTTGTAGTGGCTGCTCATAGTTGTGTCCCCTTTCAAATTGTTTTAATAAATTTAATGTTTCTGAATACTTTAATTTGAGTTTAATTTCAAAGTAGATACATTATAGTTTTTCCTTCCCAAGATTGTTTGTCCTCAATCAATAAAAAAATTGGATGTTAAAGAATTTTTGCACCCTCCCATGTAGCATCCTCTTAAGGAAGATCTTTCCGTTAGATCATATATGTTGTCATTATTTTGTTTCTAATATTTCTTTCTTTGAAATTTATAATTGTCTTAGGAATTAGAATCACTTTCCCTTCAACATCCATTGGAGATAGCTCTATTGAAGGAATAATTTGACTTCCTAGCACTCTTTTTAAACCAAACATTCTTGAATGTTCCTAAGAATGTCTTCCTTGAGACCTTTCCCTAAAAATACCTCGTGAATTTGTTAGTAGGTCTTGAAGTAACCTTAATGAGTGACTAGTGGTGTGTCATGTGCAAGCTTCAAAACTTTAACATTTACCTTTGATCTTGGGGTAATGTAACACTCTACCAGTTCTATAGTTTAAATATGTAAACTAACTACTAGCTTTCTGTTGAAATGTAACTAACTTGTTTACATGCTAGGTTTCCTTTATAATTTGAATGGAAAGAAAACAATTTTAAAATAATTACATCATATTCAATTTCACAACTAACTTTTAAAATTCCAGTTTTAGCTGAAAGAAAGCAACTAACTGATTTCATATAACTGAAAATACAAAAGAACAATAACTAACTTTTCCTTGCTTTTGTAAAGTAAGAGAAATAATTACAACTATGAAATAAACATGCTAAGTAATTATTTTTGTAATTTTAAGAGAGAAAGAGTGCAAAAAAATACAATTTTGAAGGCTTCTTGTTGGAGTGCTGCACAAAACTCTTTTGTTTCCAACGGAAAAGAAATATCATCAAGGCATTTTCTACCCATTCGAAGACCTACAGGCCTCCTGTGTTTATTCAACTGAAGAAACCCATCCCTTCACAAGGGTAATCAACAAGGATCAAAATTACCATGTCTTTAAGACTGGTGTCAAGGACCTATACCACTTGATCGATCCTTCACTATGGGTAACTCCCAACTAGAAAGATCACTTTGACCAGAGGTGTATCTAGTACTTGATAGTTAACAAATGCTTAATCTAGCATCATATTTTGGTTAAGGATTTAAGTATTAATGGCACTCTTGTGCAGTCAACACTCTCACCCTTACTCGACATGATAATACTTGACTTCATGATCAATATCACAATGACTAGGTTTGATAGGATTTTTCTTAATTTAATTAAAGCTATTTTCTTAATGCATTAAGAGAGATATTATCTTACTATCTTTTCACTTCAAGGAATAATCTGCTTATTCTGATCCAATAAAGAGAGAGAGATGGATGATTCTTGATTACCTAGATGGTTTATACCAAATAATGGATTCAAATTGGAGATGAGAAGAGTATGAATTATTATATCATAAATTTTAATAACAAACAACGAGAGACTTTTTCTAAGACCCAAGCAATGATAAACTATAGGGTATTACTAAAAACTTGAATTATTAAGTAGGGTCAGCTTGAATCATGGTTGATTAATTTGAAATAAACTCATCAATCATACAGACTCAAAGAAGAAAAAATGCATCCCATCGACATGTACATAAAAATAGCATAACCTGTCTTCAGTATGATTCTTCAAACAAGAAACACAACGAAATTCTACCTTTTTCCATGACGTTCTTAGATTAAACAAAGAATTATCAATTGATAATTTTTTATCAAAATGTTGGTTCCCTATACGTGCCTGTAGATGTGGATCTAAAGCCTGAAGGAGAAACTCTGATCTTTTGCCATGTCTAAGCCGAGATGTCAATGCAACTCTCATCCCTTTTGGACAGAGTTAGTTTTAGAGATGGTTCTGAAAAAAAATCAAATGCTACACAAAGCTAGAATCTCGAACGCAAGACAAGCTTTCACATTTGCAAGAAGATTCATGGGTGAACAATGCAAAAACACTATGGGTTGAGTGCAGAAGCTACATGAAGAAGTTTCCTCTAAAACCAAAAGGTCACCCAATGAAGAAAAGATTAGCAAAATGAATGAATTTTTAGCTTGATTGAGAGTGGGTAAGTTTACGGTAAATACCGGTTTGAAGAAAGGAAGATGTAAAAACTAGAGATGCGAATGAAGTGTGGAAGAAAACAAAGGAAATGCAAGCCTTTGATGATAAAAAGAGACCTCGATGAAACCTCCCTTCAAGATTTCAAGAGACCATAGCTGCATGGCTACCCTCTTGGTCATTCTCCCAAAAGGCGCGAAGGAAAGTTGGTGGGGAAGCTACTCCTTTTCATTTCACTGACGACTCCCAACCTATATTCCATTAATTTTTGACTTTAAGCCTTATATTTTATATTTAGATTGCTGGCATTAGGATTATAGCTATTATTATTAATTTAATATTTTATAACCATTGCAATCTCCTAAGATATATTCTGAGAATTAGTTCGCTCAACTTCAAAAGGATATTATTGATAAATAATTTAAATTGATTTGTTTAACAATAATTAAATTAAATTACGTATGGCCAAGGCTATGACTTTGATGCAACTATCTTACACTGACTCAAGGTTTAATGATAAAATTGATCCTTTGTTAACCATGACTTCTCCCTGATGATATTTCCCTTTCCCTTCGAATGTTGACGATCCTGCAACCACTTGACAAAAAGATTGGGGTTAGACCACTCGTGACATATATACATGTTTAAATATAAACTCTTCATCACATACATTTTGCATATAAAATAAAATCATTCACATTTGTAGTTACAACATGTAATTCAATTATTCTATCCCCAATTTCACATTCTCATGAAAAGTAGTTACTTGCAACAAACATAACAATCATAATTTCATTACCATAAACATGTTCAAGTTAGAGGGGATGTAACATGCTCCTCCCCTTAAGAATCATCGTCCCCAATGATTATTTATTTATAAATCCAAGTCTAAAATCATAATTATATATAGTCTTAATTTTTTTAAACAAATAAGGGAACTTCTGAAGTATTTCATCATAATCCTCCCAAGTGGTATTTTCCTCTAAGTACTGGTCCCATTGGACCTTGCATTGTACCACCTCATGGTTATGTAAGTGTAGCTTACATAACTTGAGCACTCTGAGTGGCTCTATTGTGATCACCCAGGGTCCTGCACTTGCAAGGAATTCCAGTCAATCATATGATCAAATTTTGCATAATAATTTTTAAGATAGGAGACATGAAACACATTGTGAAATTTGGAAAGAGCTGAAGGTAGAGCAATTTTGTATGCTATTGGATTGATAACTTCAGACTTTCAAAAGGTCCCACGTATCTTGGGGCTAGCTTTTTCCTAAATTTGATAGAGCTTTTCTGCAATTTCACATGCAAGAGAACTTTCTCTCCCACCACAACTATTTGGGGGTTTGTTTTGAATCAGCATAGCTATTTTGTCGATCATTAGCTTCTTTTAGCCTTTGTCTAATTAGCTTTACTTGTTCTTCCATTTCTTGAAGCATTTTGGGTCCTAATATGATCTTGTCCTCCATCTTGTTCTAACTGATAGGTGTTCTACACTTTCTGACATACAATGCTTCAAAAGGTTCCATTTTAATAGTTGATTGTTACAAGTTGTTATAAGAAAATTCTACCAAGGGTAAGTATTCTTCCCACCTATATTGCTGATCCATACAGTAAATTCTTAGCAATCTTCTAAAATCTGATTTACCCTTTCCATTTGACCATTTGTTTCAGGATGATAGGAGCTATACTAATATTTAACTGAGTCCCAAAAGTAGAAAATAGAGTCTTCCCAAACTTGGATGTCATCCTAGCATCTCTGTCAGATATGATCTTTTTCGATACTCCATGGAGACAAAAAATTTCTTGTACAAATTTTTGTGCAATCACAGAAGTCTCATCTGTCAAATTCCCAGATATAAAATGTGTCACTTTAGTGAGTCTATCCACTACTACCAATATAGCATTATGCATCTTCCTTGTCATCGATAGACCCTATACAAAATCTATACTAATGAGTTTCCATTTCTAGTCGGGTACACTATGGGGTTGTAATAATCCTGTCGGGTGTTAATGCTCCACCTTAACCTTTTGACATTCAAAAAATCCTACCACATACTTGGTTGCATCCTTTTTCATCCCCTTCCAAAAATATAACGGTATAACATTGGCTAACATTTTGGTTACCCCTGGATGACTTGAGAAAGGTCTGGTGTGTACTTCCTTCCGTATCATTTTCCTTAACTCTGATGAATTTGGTATATATATCCTACCCTTGAATCTCAAAATTCCATTTACTTCAATCTAAAACCCTCATATTTAGGCTCTTGCGGGTTTTCCCAAAGAGCTTCACGAACTTGCAAGTAGAATTCACCTTAATTTAATTTTTGTAGTACTTGAGGTTTGAAATCTATGTTGATTGACACCATGGAAGTTATATGTTTCTGTTGGCTCAATGCGTCAGCTACTCTGTTCTCCTTGCTCTTAATTTAACTAACCTCAAAATCATAATCTAAGACTAACTCCATCTACCTCTTTTGGAAAGCATTTAAATTAGGCTAAGTGATTATATATTTTAAACCTTGATGGTCCGATTTTAATTCAAAAGTCTTCCCTAACAAGTAATATCGCCACATTTATAGGGCATGAACAATAGTCGCTAACTCTAGATTGTGAGGTGTATAATTCTGCTCATACTGCTTCAATTTTTTTAGTTACATAAGCCACTACCTTCCCATCTTGCATTGATGCTTTGCTTAATCCTTCACCAGAAGCGTTTGCTATGATTACCAAATAACCATTAGGGTCTATTACTACCAAAATTGGTGCAGTTGTTAATTTCTCTTTTAATGTATTAAATGCTTCCTGACATTTGTCTGTCCATTCAGATTCTTTTCCTTTTCTCTGTAGAGAGATAATGAGGCGGGCGATCCTAGAGAAATTTTCTTACAAGCCTTCAAGTAATATCTAGCCATTCCCATGAAACTTCTAACCTCATGCTCATTTTTTGGTACTGGTCATTCTACTATAGCTTTTAACTTGCAGAAACCACTACTATTCCTTTAGCTATTATTATATGCTCTAAATGTTGTACCTCTTTCTGAAAGAAAATGCATTTTGTTAATTTTCCATAAATTTTATGTTCTCTCAATCATTGAAGAACCACCCAAGATGCTGAAGATGCTCATCCTCACTTTTGGAATAAATAAGGTCACTGAAGAACACCAACACAAATTTTTCCAAACATTCATGGAAAATACTGTTTATTAGATTCAGATGTAACATCCTTCTTCGAGAATTTTGAAGAGTCCTTTAAATATCTAGGAGCTGGTTTGGAATACATTCCTTACTTTATGAAACTTTTTTTCTCTTAGCCAATAATTGTGTTAGAGTACAGTTGGAATTTACTTAGCTTTTGTGTTTGTTATTAGCTTCCATCAATCTTTCCTGATCAGTTTGATTTGTTTAACCATTTCTGACAACATTCCTAGACTAATGCTAATCCTATCTTCTAGCTTACCCAACTTACAAGAATTCAACATCTTTCTTTGTCCAATGTTTCAAATGGAATCGTCTTGATAGCAGAATTATAGAAGTTGTTATAATAAACACCATAAAGGTGGATACTCTCCCTAAGTATAGTAATCAATTACTTTAACACAAGTTTACCAAGAGAATTTCACTAAAGGTTAACATCAACCTTCACCTTTCTAGCTAAAAGGTTTTCTTCAAATACCAATTTCATTTATCTAATGCATCATTAAAATAAGTTGTTAAGTAAATACAAAAGAAAGGATCAAAATTCCTTTTCTAGTTTAACTGTCCTCCAAGACTCGACATGCCACTGAAAAGAGGGATTCCTCCTCAGTTTCCATCTGAGCCCTAGTGTGTACCCCCACTTAGCCAACTTTGTCACTAAGGATACCCTCCTACTAATTATGACAACTCTGGTTAGCTAAGTGTCTGGAGTACGGTGAACTGACAAGTGCACATAGTGGCAACGACACTCACTATGGCCATAGTTTTTATATATATAAAGTTCACCACCCTGCTCGACTTGGAGAGACTAATCACTTGGGCTTTCTGGACTACTTGTCCACCCACATACCATAACACAAGGTTTCTTTCTTTTGTAAAGTTGAGAACATACTAGGTGCATTTTCTTGAAATTACTTCCTTATAGGATCCATCAGAGGCCCATCTAGGACATGATAGAGATGAACATTACATTAAACATAGTAAACTACCAAAATGTTCTTGTACAATAACTTAACTCAATATCAAAATATAAACAACTTTTAATTTCAGTAATAAATAAAAAGAATGAGCTCATTTCCAACATTAAATCAAATTTTGACTAACTAGCCATAAAATTTACAATCTTCAAAATTTGGTGGCTAGAACATTTCAAAATAAAGAGATTAAACAATGAAATTCCTTGCTAGCATATAAAGGAATTTTATCAAAATCCAAAGAAGTGTCAAAATCCAGAGGGACACTTGTTATGCACTTCATGACTTAACTAGGTCACTATCAAGAAAGTAGATTGCTGCACTACATCCAGGTTTTCCAAAAACTTACAATGGGTTAGAGATTGTGTTACAAGTGCATTAAGAAATAAATCTCTTAAGACTTTTGTCATGCTAAAAAAATTGCAATAATAAAGGTTATATGACATCCACTCCTATTCCCTAGAGTATCTATCGTTCATTGCTTAGATGACATTATAAAATTATGCTTTAGCAACACACAAAGATTATAATTGGAACAAAAGCTTCTCTTCTTTGTTTTGTTTTACAAAACTCTATTCCTTCACTAAATAGGTTACTTGTTCATGTTAGAGTAATAAAGTCATCACCTAATTAATTAATTAATCATTAATTAATTGGGTCACTTTATGCTTTATTACACTTTTAAAGCTAAACTTAGGATTGCTTTTATTTCATTATTTACTTTAATTAATTAGTTGCTTTTTGCATGATTAAAGCCTCTAATATTAGAACATATTGTCTCATTCATTCCTATGAGGACACTTGTCATGTTCTAATCTAACCCTAATCTAGGGTTTCATCCTTTTCATAAGTATTGATTCATTGTAATTGAATTCCAATTCTCTATGACAACATATTCAATGCGACAGTTGTTCACATAATGCATATTTGATGTTTTATCAGATCTGAGTTGTTGAGAAATAATATCTTGCTTATTTCTTCATAGTGTGATAGGTTTATCGTTGCAGGTGATTCTTGGAGCTATGGGAGTAAAAACTGAAGAAATAAAGAAGAGTAATAACATCTAAAAGATAAAATGTCTTGTAACCAAATTTTAGAGAAAGGATATTTTTAGGATGGTTTTGATCATGAATGGAAAAAATTTGATGGAGGATTGGAAAGAAAGGAGCATAAAAAGGACTAGTCTTATTCAAACAAATTAGAATAGAGGTGCAATTTTAATTATTGAAGGCATTGGAAATATCCACATTGAAAAAGGGAACACATTCAACCTAGGGACTATGATGAGCAAGGATTTTTTCATATGCAACAGGTGATATGGAGGTAGGTTTAAATGGATCTCAAACTATTCAAGATACTTGATTCTAATGTTGGGCTATTGGATAATGACAACAATAAAAGGAAATAAAGAAAAATCTTTAACTTTGAAAAAGATAAAGAAATAAAACAAAAGGAGAAAACAATAAAAACAAAGCACTAAAATAAAGTTGTTTTTTTCTAAGTTTGATAGAGGTTGTTATCTTGACGATATTATATCTTATTTCATTGAAGGAAAAATAATTGTAATGAATTGTAATTGAATGGCAACAACTATGAAAATTGTAATTAGTTTTTCTAAGCAATAAGAATGCTGATACTTTTCCTTGTGGGTGTTTCCTTGACACATTGTCAAGGTTTTACCATGTAAATATGTGTCTTTTCTATTATTATTTATTCAATTTTATAATCTTCATTATTTCTTTGCAACTAACTTTTGTTACAATATTATTTAAGTTTGTGGGTTTTGCATTTCTGTTTCCACAACAAGTGGTATTAGAGTAGTTATTTTGAAGTGTCTGCCTTAGGATTTGGTTTTTTTGTAGCATCAAATGGTGAAGGTTTCAAAAGAAAGGTTCAAGGTGGAGAATTTCAATGGAAAAAATATCTATGAGCTGTGGAAGATCAAAATGCGCACTTTCTTAGTGCAACAAGGATTGTACAAAGCATTGGTAGCAAATTCAAAGAAATCTGCAAATATGACTAATGAGGATTGGGAGAATCTAGATACAAGAGCTCTTAGCATAATTTGGTTGTGTTCAAAAAATGATGTTCTTTTCAATATTTTTGGAGAGGAAACACCTTTTTTATGGTTGATGAAAATTTGGAAGATTGGGATTATGGAATATATGTTATAATTTGTATCATTGTCACAACCAAATCAACACTTCCAAAAGAAATGGAGATAAGGTTTAACCAAGAGAATTGGAGGAAAATTTTTGAAACTAAAAATACCCCCAAGAAATATAAGACTTGTTGATAGCTTGAACACTCATTAGACAATTAAAGGAAGGAGTAGATGGAAGATAGAGCTAAGAACAACTTGGAGCTAATTGAAAATATAGAAAAGGAAGAAATCATGATGAAGCTATTGTGTAGGAAGAAGAAATTTTAACCAACTACGGTATCTATAGGTAAAAAATTAAAAATGAAATTACTCATGTCAATTGTAAGAACTGCCACTAGCTTGGAAACTATTCTATTAACTATAAGAAGAGATAGATGGAAGTTATAACAAAGGAAAACTTGGTGATGATTGAAAATAATGCAATGGAAATAATTGAAAGAAGGGTTAGTGAACAACCTAAGGAGGAATCAAAAGAGAGGCGAATCCATTTTGCAAGAATTAGATCACCTAAATTGATGTATTGGATGAAAGAGTAATAAGTCATTCAAAGTCAAATATCAAGAAACCTAAATTGGGAGAGAAATGGTTAATGGGAAGAAAACCAAGAAAAGTTGATTTAGAGATAGCAAGAAGAGCCAAGGAACAAATGAAGCTAAAATTAGGGAAGGGGATCACCCTTCCTAAGGAGCTATGTAGATCATAACATGGAATATTAGGGGAATTAATTCCCTTAACAAAAGGAACTTAATAAAGTACTAGATTGGTATATCCAAAATGAGCTTAACTCTTTTTCGAGAAATGAAGTTAGAAATGGAAGGTACAAAATATTTAATGATTAAATGGAGACAATGGAAAGGAATTTTTGGCATAGGTCAAGGTGCATTTGGTAGTTTGGGCCTCATTTAGAACCTAAATAGAATAACTATGGAAGAATTTCAATCAAGACTAGTTCAAGCACATAACCAAAATTATATCTACTCCTCTGGGGCATGTGCAAGAAGTTCGGTCAGCGAAATGTTCAAGAAGTGGAACTATTTTTCCCGATTTTAGAATTTTTCATAGTTGGATTAAAAATTTGAAGCACCTACACATTAAATCTTTTAAAAGCTCAGTAATATGAGATAAATGATAAGTAGGAGGTATTTTCCACAACATGTCAAATTGTGGTATTGATATCAAGATTCAACCATGTGGTTTTACGAGTCAAACTCATTGACCGATGTTTCATGAGTAGTGGTTCAAAAGAACCCATCTCTCATGATAATGAATGATCCACTTAGCACTTATTGCATCTAGGTGATACTCCCATGGGTGCAGCATTGGGCCTTCTTGATAGGTCACCCATCCCAGTACTACTCCAGCTCAAGTGTGCTTAACCACAAAGTTTTCCCCAAGGTTAAGCACACTTAGCTTGCTTAACCTTGCTAGTGGGTGTAACCTTGGGGAAAGCTCTATGGTTAAGCACCCTTGAGTTGGAGTAGTATTTGGAAGGGTGACCTCCCAAGAAGGCCCAGTGTTTCACCTCTGTGAGCATCACCTAGATGCAATGAGTACTAATTGGATCATTCATTATCCTGAGAGATGGGTTCTTGTGAACCTTTACTCATGAAACATGGTTCAATGAGTTTGACTCATAAAAATACATGGTTGAATCCTAGTAGCAATATCACAATATGAGATTTATTATTTTGAGTTGAGTTTCTAAATATATAATTTATTCTAATACCCTGATGATACAAATTAATTTTAAATAAGAATGTATAAAAACCACTTTTTAAAAGTCATTTTTTAGGACCATTCCATGCACATGTATGAACACCATAATTTGACCTAAATAGAAGTATTTTTATATTTCCTTTTGGGGAAAGATGTGTAACAAATTGAATATTGGTGAAGATATTTTTTATAATATTTTTATTAATTTTTATTTTCCCTAATTGCTGTTTTGAAAACCCTTGTGTACGGATACCATAATTTAACCTAAACTAATCATTTTTTATTTTTATTTCTCATTTTTTAGAGGATTTTTTGTAGATTTATGTCATATGATTTTTTTACAAAAAAAATTAACAACTTAAGAGTTATTAAAAAAAATAGAAAAGCCCGATATTTCAAGTTAATGGACCAGTTTCCTTAAAAATTAATTAAAAAATAGAAAACATAATCTAATCATAAAAGCCTTACATATTTGAAAATTGGATATCATGATCTATAATGGGTTTTAATTTCATAAACCAATTTTGAAGTAAAACCCCTTATATATATTGCCAAAGCCAATTATTTCTCTTTACATTTCCTTAGTCTTTTAGTTGCAGGTCCAAGGATAAGGGATGGGTTGCCAAGCCTTTCTTGAGCCTATTGTTGGGAATAAAATGCCATTTAACTGCAATCCTAAACATATTTCATGTATCTCCTAAGTCCTTGGAAAGTGTTCTCCAACACTAAGATTAGAAAAAGATTAAATTCGAATGAAGTGAATATGTAAATTGACATTTGTGAGTATTCCTAAATGATAGGAACATGTGGGGATGTCCAAGAAGAGATCCTACAAAATAGGAGCACATGGGGTGACCACATGTAAGGTGGAACCCATCTTGCTTCAATTAACTATTTCGAGGATTGATAACACTTCAGTAATGCATGTAAAGATCCTAAAAATCAGGGATTGATATTTACATGAGTTTAGTTTAGTTAAGTTTAGTTCAAATCAATTTAGTCCAGATCAGTTCAGTTCAGTTCAATTTAGTTCAGTCCAGTCTCAATTTAGTTCAATTCAGTTTAGTTTAGTTCAGTTCAGTTAAGCTATGGTTGAGTTATCTTTAGTTGCATGTAGTTATTTTGAGTTTAATGCTAGTTGACTTTAGTTGACTTGAGTTGCATGATAGATAACAGGTGGATACTTTTAGTTAAGTGGGGATGATCAATCATGCATAATGTTTGCATGAATTGGTGGAGAGATATGTTTCAATTAACTAAGATTGACTTGGGACCACCTTGGGTGCCCAAGTTGGGATCTTTGAGTTAACACCTTTTGCATGAGAAGATATTTACAAGGCTTAGTCAAGTGGGCCCATTCTTTGGAACCAACTTTGAGGTGATGCTTGCAAGATATTTTCTTGACCAACATTTAGTTAAGTGTTCAGTTTGGGGTGCCTAAATTGAGGAAGACTTTGGTTTGACTTCAGATTATATGATGGAACTCTACTTGCACAATCTAGGAGTAGATTTTTGAGAGGAGATTTATGCTTTTGTATTTGAAAAATCTTAGGAGTTTACATGCTCATTAATTTTCTACTAATTGCAGCAAGTGGATGAGAGTTCCATGAGAGTTTATTGCAGGTTGTGAAGAAGGATTGTTGAAGGAAAGGAATCATATCAATCAAGGATTGATACAGTATTATTGTAATCTTGTTCTAAGGTTAAATAATACAAGAACTATTGATTCTGGTGGATTTTTTTCCCAAAAGGGTTTCTCCACATATATGTTGTGTCACTTCTATTTTCTTGTCTCATTCTTCTACAATATTCTATCTCTTTCTAAAATTAGTAAAATTGATCTAAGTAGATAATCATACACAAAGAATTGTAACAAAGACCACTTAATTAAATCTATAGTATCATAGTTTTACAAGTTTTAAGCTACAATTTCACCTTCATTTTCAACATTTGGTATCAAAGCTAATGGTTGGTTAGATTTTGGGATGCCTTTCTCTTAAAAGTTTGAAGGTTTTTTGGTTGTAGTGGGAGCTTTTACTATTGTGTTATTACATATTTGAAAAAGAAGTGTGTTACAATGAGTTCTACTTCTCATCTAGATAATGAAAGATTCAATGGATCTAGTTATGAGATGTGGAAACTAAAAATGGAGGATCTCCTTAACAAGAGAGATCAATGGTTAGTTGTTTGTAATGAGACAAATCTATCTACAAAAATGTCAAATGAGGATTGGGCTAAGCTTGATAATAAGGCAGGAGGGACCATAAGGTTATGTCTTACTGATGTTGTTTTCTTGAATTTTTTAGTTGACACTACCACATATAAATTATGGAAGAGGATAGGTGATATCTATCAAACCAAAAGTCTTACTAATAAGTTGTATCTGAAAAGAAAGTTGTATTCTTTAAAGATGAAAGATGGTGATTATGTTGCACATCATTTAAATTCTTTCAAATTGATTCTAAGTCAGTTAGCATATGTAGATGTAAAGCTAGAAGAAGAAGATAAATGGATTTTGTTACTTTGTTCTTTACCAGAGTCTTGGGAAAATCTAATTGTTGCTATTAGTGGTAGTGGTGTAGATCCTAAAATGGAAAATATAACTCCTACTCTCCTATTAGAGGAGATGAGGAGGAAGTCTAAAATGGGATCCCAAGATGCCTTGTTTGTAAGAGGTAGGCCTAAGGAAAAGGAACCTAAGGGAGACAAGAAAGGAAAGGGTAAGTCCAAAGGATGGTCTAAAATACTTGGTAAGAGTATGGTAAAGTGTTGGAATTGTGGGAAACCTAGACATGTAAAGAAGGATTGTAAGAACAAGAAAAATAGTTTGGATGTTTCTACAGAGAAATCCTCAGATGATGGTAATGATGCATTGGTCATTTCAAGTAATATTGTTAGTTATGACTCTTGGATTATTGATTCAGGCTGCTCCTATCATATGAATCCTAACAAGGAGTGGTTCACTAAGTATATTGAATATGATGGAGGAAATGTATTCCTTGGAGATAATACCACAACAAATATTTTGGGAACAGGAGAGGTAAAGTTGTGTTTCAATGATGGTAGGGTTAAGACCCTTATTGATTTTTTACATATTTCAATACTTGCTAGAAATATACTTTCTATATCTAAGTTAAATGATTCTAGAATGCATGTGACATTTGAGAAAGGTGGTTATAGATTGGTGAAAGGGAATATGGTGGTTGTTAAAGGATCTCATATTGGGACTTTGTTTAAGCTTAATACCTCCAATTTGAATCAATCAACCAATGTAACTGAAGTTGAAAATATATATATGTTGTGGCACCATAGATTGGCCCACATTGGTGAAAAATGTCTTAGGACCATTCTTAATTGAACCGTATATTTTTGGCACCCTAGGACTTTCAAACTCTTCTAGGGTTTTTCACCTAAAACAAGAGGGTAGGGCCAAAAATGCTAAAGGGTTCATTCAAATTATGTTATGTATGATGTTTTTTAGGCTAAATGTAATGAAATAAGTGCAATTAAGTGATCTAAAGGACTGATTATGTGTGCAAAACTTAAGAACTATGCTATGTTTGAAAACACAATGTTGTTTGCAAAAATCTTAAAAGAATGAACAAGAATGCAAATTAACCAAATAGGAGGCTGTTTTTCAAAATGTGTGCACCTGGGAAACTGAAGAAGACTATAGAACAATCTATAAAACTGATGAAATTTGAATTTGAACTGACTGTGACTCATTCTCCACCCTAGGTGAATCAATCATAGGTCAAGGCTTTTTCTGCACATAAGCTATTTTCTTTCAACTGGGAACCAAGATCTATTTTTTCTCAAAACTATATCTCAAGAGGGACTCATTCACCATGCATGGAAAATCAGTCCACTTTCAAATTTTTGCAACTTCAAATCTCTGTTCTGCACCTTGACACTTGCACAACAATTTTTGACAGAAACCCAACTCGGGATCTGAGAAAATTCCTACAAAATAGCTTAAAACTATTTTTCTAATGGGGGGTTTTCCTTGGTCAAACCCCTAGTTGGTTAATTAAACCTTGAATGGAGAAAAATCTGCATAAAACCCTAGCCTTAGATGTGTTAAAGACTAGGAAAGTCTGAAGTATGACAAAAATGCTATTCTATTGTTCTAGAATAAGAAATACAAATATGATTTATATAATGCCCGATCTCAACCCTAGAGACCTTACAACACACTAAAAGTGGAGATAAAATTGCATGCAAATGGAAAGTAAACAAAATGAAAACATTAATCTAAAGATAGAGTGAAAATGGAAGATGGAATCACTTCAAAACCAAGTCTTTAGGTGTGATTTGATGGCTAGTTGCATATCCTCACCCTAGATTTCTCCATAATTCACCATTGGAATCCATCATCAACCCTTTGCAATGTTGAATATTGACAAAAAGAGTGAGCTTCAAGACCTGCGAAAAACCCTAGTTTGCTGCCCTAAAACTTCAACTTTTGCTAATGAGACTTGTTGTAGAAGACTTGACTTTAGATATTGCTTTTGAAAAATGACTAAAAAAATGTGTAAAATGACTTAAAATGAGTATTTATAAGCAAAAAACCCTAATTTTCCCATTATTTAGACCTAAGAGGCCGAAATTCATCGAAAATTCAAGTTAAATTAAGCAAATTCCTACTCAAAATTGAATTTTCCCTCAAAAGGCACTCATTCGCCACCCTTGGTGAATGGGTCCCACCAGAGGGGACTCATTTTCCCAAGGTGGTGAATGGGTCCCACTACTGACTTTTGAAGGTGGGTTTTCAGGGTATGAAAGACTTAAGTGTTGTTTGTTGGGTTTTAAGTGATTTCTCAGGTAAAACAGGCCTCTAGATAAAAAATAATGGGTCTTAGAGGCCTATAAATGCTATTTTGAAGGATGAATGATGTAAGGGGACTAAAAATTGGGTCTAAGTATGCATGAAATTGTTTATTTTCTCAAGAGGGTTCAATTTTCTATGACACATTTAGCTCCCACTTTAGCACCCAATGACTCTACATGCATATGTAAGCTAAAGGACTCTAAACGATTCACTTTATTACATAAAAGGATACTCATTCAAAAGATAGGAGAATAAAGCCCCCAGTGTAGTTATCAACAAAACCACAACATTAGGAACTGCATCTTGAAACACACATTCGTTAATTACCCAAAAATCCTTTTATCTAACTCCTAGGAATCTAATTTGAGGGTAGATGTATGCCCCCCCTTGATTCCACTTGCTTTACGGAGGTGAAATCAAGGTAGCAATCTAGCCATGCCAAACAAGAAACATCATTTTGTAGGGAATTTCCAAGTACCATTCCTCATGACAATAGACAAATGATGGTGTTGGGTGCAGAATCACGATTCCAATGCATCAAACGACATCAAAATAGATTACCCTAACGCCTATTATGTTGATTTGAAGAATATATACTTTATGAAATCTTAAGATAAAATAACCCTAGGTTAATGCATAAGATTAAAAAGGATGAAAATAGGTGAAATATTGAAAGTAGAGTAATTTTTCACTTACTATTGCAATTTACCTTGTTTTAGCTTGAGAGTGATGAGTGAGACGAGAAGATGCCGAGTAGATGGGATTACACACCTTCGTGGCTGGATGATCTTCAGGAGCAGGTGTCATGTGGTGATCTATATCATGAGGTGAGTCAATTCTTCACCTTTCTCCTTGTGATTTTATAATAATTTAATGATTTTAATGCATGGATAGGTTGATTTAGGGTCTTGGAATTTTGTTTTTGCAAAGTGTCCCTTTTTTTCACAAAGTGTCCCATTTGTTTGCAGAGTGTCCCTTTTGTTCGCAAAGTGTCCTGTTTCTTCGCCAAATGTCCCATTTCATTGCGAAGTGTCTCGTTTCTTTGCAAAATGTCCTAAAAGGGTTCCAAAGTATCTAGGGCCATTAGAAAAGCACACTAGATTTACTTTAGCACACTTGCATGATGAACTATGTGAAAATTGAAGAATTTAGATGAAATTTAGAGCATTTTGTAATGATTTTGATAGGTCCTTGCCTAGTTGTGACAATGGATAGGGGGAAGAAAACTAACAGTTTTGAGAGATCATGCACTAGCACTATCAACATCAGAGATAGAGCATTTACAATCAGTGGGTATCTATTGGGAATATCTTATGCTGCTTATGAGATACCATGATGCCATGTTGATGGCTCTGTGTGAGCGTTGGGATGTTGATACTTGTACTTTTCATCTTCCTACTAGGGAGATGACCATCACACTCGAGGATGTAAACTGCATTCTTTGAGTTCCCATTCAGGGAGAGTGGGTATACTTCTAGGGGGATCATTCATTCCGTGAGAGGAAGAGGGACATGCAGTATTGTCTAGGTGGACCTATACATGATGAGCAGGTTAGAGCATAGATCGAGCTTCCCATGTTGCTATATTCATGAGCTTTGATTGCTAGATGGATTATGATGCACACAATGGCTTTGGTTATCAATCTAGATGGATAAGTGACACACTTAGATGGAGGACTTGATACGAGGGATGTATGAGCAAAGGATAGTCTATGCTTCAGGCTGGTGTATTTTAGCACACTTGTATTATGATCTTCGGTGGTTTGTCTTTTGAGAGATCGACACTATAGTGCATTTTATGCTTCTGCAGGTGTGGTGCCTTGTTCATATCAAATGCACTAGGCTTGTTAGATTCCCTTATGCTATAGTTGTAGGATATCCACGAGCATTCAATTATCCTTTGTGATGCATGTGGTAGTATAGGGATTTACACTTTTGGAGGGTGAGAATTGACCATTTGGAGGAGGATGAGATCTTGTGGAAACCCTATCTACTCACTTTGCAGTGGCCAGATCTCACAGGTTAGCTATGGAGGATGCAGATGGATAGGTTTCTAGTTGGGAGGCATGATTATGTTTTATGACCTTTCTACTATGTGCGAGTCATGCATTAGTTTGGACAGGTGCAAACACCATCATGGGTGGGCCCCTTCATTAGGAAAGCAGTGCAGAGTGCGTGGAGGTTAGGTGATACTGTTCAACTAACTATAGATCATGTTCGTGAGAGTGATTCTGATGATTCAGATCATGACCAACCACCAGCATCTGATGCTGATGATGTCAGCAGCACAGGTGAGCACAAGGAGTGGTGTTCATATGCACGATCATCTCCTATGTTCCCCATGGACTTCCCTAGAGGTGATGTGGGACCAACACCAAATGAGGGAGATGAGCCAAATGAGAGAGTAGAGGAGGTACGGTATAGGCAAGAAGATATTTTTACAAATTTTATTGATGAGTACTAGTCCGATGCCAATCTTGACTATGAGGACTAGGATGGAGGAGAGGATGATGAGGAGGAGGAGAATTATGAG
Source organism: Sequoia sempervirens (assembly GCA_007258455.2). Taxonomy (NCBI): domain Eukaryota; kingdom Viridiplantae; phylum Streptophyta; class Pinopsida; order Cupressales; family Cupressaceae; genus Sequoia; species Sequoia sempervirens. Next base: position 63,194,639 of record VDFB02086081.1, on the reverse strand, counting down.
GAGGATGATTATTACGAGGAGGAGCCACCCCTGAGCGAGGGTGATGAGGTAGCTATTGAGGATCAGTATGAGCATAGAGTCCTCACATACTTATAGGACTAGATCTTGTGCAGTAGCTATAACAAACATTGGCACCTAGAGTTAGAGAGAGGCTAGCACATCCTCGATGCCCCCCAGAGAGGATGAGGTTGAAATTCCTCATCTGACTAGAAACATAGGTGATGACATTTGATTTTATGCATGTACTTGAGTTTTTAATGCTTTTTTTGTATACATATATATATACCATGATGATGATTAATGATTGTGTGCATTGTCTATCTTGCAGGAGTGACGAGAGATTGGCAAGAGTTCTATTGTCAAAATTTCATGGAGATAGTTCCTGCATCCATCAACGAAGAGGAGATGGATCCTGACTGCATGCCCCCACTGATCATGGAGGTGGAACCAAAGTTGCTCAGACCATTTGTGACGTTACGGGCAGTGTACGAGAGTGTGAGGAGGTAACTCCGTCAAGCTAAGAGTGTAGTATAGACATCACAAACCTCAATAGAGGTTGAGAGACTGCATGCAAAGCTAGCATAGACAGGAGCAGAGAGGGATCGAATGGCAGAGGAGTGGCTTATGGTCGTTGATCGAGTGCAAGGTCACGAGTTCACACTTAGGTTTAGAAATTCATGGTCATGATCACACATGATTGTCTCACAACTTCTAGGGACTAGATCATGAGTACTAGAGCTTGAGGGGTCTAGCGATCACATACCTCTATGACTTTATATATATGATATTGATATATACATAAAAATTTGATATATATACCCTCTCTCCCACTCTCCCACTTTCTCCTACCCTCTCCCACCCTCTCCCATGTTCTTCGACTCTCTCCCACCTCTCTCTGGGCCACACTCTCCCACCCTCTCTCCCACCCTCTTGATGCAAAATGATGCAAATGACGTTTGATGCCGATTAAAAAAATTGATTTGATTTGATTTTAAAGTTTGATGCGGATTTTGATTTTAAAATGATCCGGATTTTGTTTGATTGATTGATTTGATTCTGATTTTTGATTTGATCTGATCCTTTGATGATCTCGACCTGATTTCGATCTGCTGATTTTTTGATTTTAAAGATTTCAAAAAGATTTGGTTGATTGATGGATTTTGATTTTGATGTTGATCTTAAAATGGATCCGGAAACGATGAAAATGAAAGTCGATGCCGGATTTTTGCAGATCAAAGATTTTTTGATGGTTGAGGATGTCGAGCCGATTTTGCCTGATCTGATCCTGCCTGATTTTTTTGCCGATCTGCAAACGGATTCTGATTTTTCCGACCGACTTCCTCGACTTCTCCCCGACTCTTCCTGACTCCCCATCCCCACCCTCCCCATCCTCACCTCCCCACCCTCCCCATTTCAATCTCTCACCCACCCTCTCCCATACATACACACCCGCATTTAACCATAACGCATTTTGTTAGAAATAAACCCACCGGCGGAAAACGGTAACAACGTTTCATTATAATGCGCCATCGCATCTTTGCTTTAACTTCGACTTTGGTTTTTTCCTTGGAATACCAACCCAAAGGTTTGGAGGGCATTCGCAAACTACCAGAGACGTGTTTTTTGCAAATTCTACAATTTTTCACACAATCGGTTCGTGCTCACCGTCAAGATTGCATTTGGTTCAATATCGACGAAATCAAACACATGGGTAATGTTAAGTTCTCTCTTAGCTTTCCAACAATATAATTTTTTTCACTTTCTGACAATGTGAGGGCTTTCATCCATAATTTCTTTTGTTTGTATGTCTTTTTTTTTCAAAAAGCAGTGTTTGGTTTTTTTTTCGTTATAAATTAATCATTCATCAAAATTTCAAATAAATTACATTTTTAGAAACTAGACTCCATTCTACAAATTTTAAAAATAATTTAAAAAAAAAAATCTATTACTTTCCAAAATTTGTAGGGGGAGCACGGCCAAAATTTTGATTTTTAGGAAGTGCCCACTTAGAAAATTAGTAAAAAAGGAAATATTCATTAAAAAATTATCACAAAAATTGTGCACCAACTAGATACTATTAGCTAACTTCTGACTTTAGCGATTTTAAAAATACTAAAAAAAAGTTCACCGTGCTCATGTCATACAAGAGTTGCTATGTTATGTTTTTCTGACAAAAACAACACCAATTTGTGTACATCCCTTTGTTGAACCTCATAATCTCAACCATTTTCAAAATAAATTAGTAGTTTAGAAAGTAGACTCAGAGCACTTCGATCCTTGTTTTTGTTCCATCTCAAAATTTTGAGTGTAACTATCCTCAATTTCACGTCTAAGGTCAGTATTTCCTGATTCTAGAAAAAAAGTGGCCACTTAAGCCCCCTTTTTGGGAACCATCTTGGTGCACTTACCCAAAAATATGACATAGACAAGTTTGGAACACTTCAAAACTAGAAAATGACCTGTATTGAGACTCATACACTAGAAGTGGTGTATCAGTTCAATTTTGCTTTTTTAGAGAATCAGGATCTGAATCTACTCTTCAATCTTTGCTCTATCTTCTCAACTTGATTTTCAGGTCTGAATTGTTGAATTATGCTTTGTAGAGGTCTTCCAATTATCTTCCAAATAAGGTGACAACTTTGTACACTTGACAACTTCTTTCCCATCTTGCTCGTTAGAGGGTCTTCAACCTAGATTTGCAAATCACACACTAAAGAGAGGGAAAAATGTTGTTTTGTTAGTAGAAAGGGGTTTTGCTTAGTCAAACCCTGTTTTGGTAATCAAACCTTGAAATAGAATGAAATAGAAAGGAGGAATGATGAATGAAAAAAATATAATGTTGCAACTCACCAAACCTCTAGGAAAAAGTGCTGCAAACATGTATAAAATGGATCCAATAGATGTGGATCTTGACTCTTGCTTGAATGTGATAGATCTTGACTTTAATGCTTGCTTGAATAATGAATCCCTACATCACAATTGTTAGCTAAAAAAAAACATGATGCATGATAACCTTGAAATGATGCTTGATACTTGAATAATGCTCCAAAATACTTGATAATCATCCCTTGAATGCTCTTGAATGCTCTTGTAAACACTTGAATGCTCTTGTGAACTCAAATTTGCTATAATGCATGAATGCTCAAATTGTTAAGTGACTTGTAAGCTTTCGAGGAGAAAAATGGGTGAAATAACCTTGTATTTATACTTGTTTATGCCCAATTTCTCAAAATTACAACACTCCAAGTTGACATCAGATCTAGGAGAGTAGAATATCACCAATAATTTTAATTTAATTTAATTTAAAGCCACACATACTCATATTCCAGCAGTGGTGTATGAGTCCCATTAGGCTCTAGGATTAGGGACACATTTTTCAATAAATGCTTAGATTCATGTGAAATTAGGACTGGGACCCCAAAACTTAGGTGGGACCATACGTCTAAGGTGGCTATGAGTCCCAGATCACTAAATATGGGCTATACAATCCAAAAACACCTAAATTATGATTGGATGTTGGTTTATATTGAGATTATCCTCAGAAAGATGCATTAATTAAGGCTTGTGAATGCAAAATAAGACCAATTAAGGCATAAAGAAGCCTAATTAATTATGAAAACCTGAGATTAGTTTGAAAGTGTGGTACAACACTTTACAACACCTTAAATAAGGTTCAATTAATATCATTTAGCTCACAAGGTCCCAAGACCTAATACAAATGTATTAAACACATTACAACACTAAATCAAGGCAACACTATGCTTAATTTAACAAGGAGGGCGTAAACAAGCACAAAAATATAGAGGGATACATTTTCCGTTGCCACAATATGTAAAATACATATTACAACACTAAATGAAGGAACCATTAAGCTCATTTTATTATTAATTATTCCCAAATTAAGTGTGAAAAAGGGATACTTTTTCCTACACTACAACTTGTATTATCACACAAGATAAGAATAGGTTCATCATATGATACTTTGATATCCTTCAATGTCTGCTTCATCCACAAAACCTGTGTGCAACAAGATGCTACTAAAATATATTCTACCTCTGTAGTACAGATACATTTGACACTGAATCATGCTTCTTACTTTTCTAAGACACCAATCTACTTCCAAGGAAGAAAGTACCTCTACTTGTACTTCTTCTGTCATCTGTACAACCTACCCAATCTACATCTATATAAGCACTCAAAGAGAAATCAGTATCCCTAGGATACCATAGACCAAAGTTTGGAGTGCCCTTTAAGTATCTGAATATCCTTTTTACTACTTCCACATGCAATTCTCTAGGATATTCTTGAAATCTTGCCACAAGACATACTACATGCATGATATCTAGTCTAGTAGTAGTTAGATATAGCAATCCACCAATCATGGATCTATACATGCTCTAATCTATCTTAGGAGATTCATCATTTCTTCTCAACTTACAAACAATAACCATGGGAGTAAATACTCGTTTAGAGTCCTCCATCCCAAACTTCTTTAACATTTCCTTGACATACTTTGATTGTGAGATGAATATATATACCTTTATCAAATTGACTAATTTGTAGCCCATGAAAGAAATTCATCTCCCTAAACATTGACATTTCAACTCATTTTGCATCTCCTCTACAAACCTTATACACATACACAACCACAACCAGGATTTGATCTCTCTCAACCTTGAAGTAAAGATTGTTGTCTGCAGTACACTTTTTGAATCTATGCTGTCATAAGTACTTATCCAATCTTGCATACCAAGCTCTAGGAGCCTATTTGAGTCCATACAAAGCTTTTTTTAACTTGTAGACCATATCAGACACTTCTAAAAATTGAAAACTTTCTAGTTGTTCAATGTATACCTCTTCTTCTAACTCACCATTAAAAAATTAAGACTTGACATCCATTTGATACACCTTGAAGTCTTTATGAGATGTAAAATCGAAAAACATCCTAATAGCTTTCATTCTTTCCACCATAGAAAAAGTCTCTTCAAAATCTATTCCTTCCACTTGTGAGTAGCCCTTAGACACAAGTGTAGCCTTGTTCTTGATGGCTTATCCATTCTCATTAGGTGATCCCACATAAGTGGGTTACAATTCCCATCACGAAAGAAACTTACAAAAAAAATCCCAATAAAAAAATTCAGGTTTTTAGGGGTTCGCCCAAAAGGGGGTGTTTGAGCAGACCCCAAAAGGGTGTTTGCTCGAACCCCCCTTTCGGGCGAACCCCCTTTTGATGTTATGATCACATTTGACACTTTTTTCAAAAAACAAAAAGGAAAATGGAAAAATGAAGGGGCCCAGGGGGGTTCGCATGAAGCTCAAACCCCCCTTTTTTTCCTTTCTCCTCCTCTTGATTTATTGTCTACAAAATTTTGGCTTTCAGAGCTAGGTTTGAGAAAATGGAGGAAACTTCACAGACCCAAATGAAGGATTGTAGTCCTCAAAAAAAACTATCCATCAATTATAATTTTAATACATTTTAGTTTTATTATGCATTTTTTTAGTTTAATTAAACCTAGGTTTTTCACCGAAAATCAAGCTCTCTGATCTGCATATGTGGAAAAATAACAGATTATCAAATTTTTTTTTTGAAAAATATCTATGCACTAGGTATTGATGTCCTTGATCCAACAAAAAAATTTGAATTTCAATACATACAAAAAAAGTTGTGTTAGCTAATAAACCTATGTCTAAATTGTAACTAGTTTGACTTCAAAACGTAATTAAGAAAAAATATTCAATAAAACACTATGAAACCAAATGCATGCACTAGATATCGTAGTTACAAATCTAAATTAAAAAAAAAGAAAGAATTTTATCCTTCATAGAAAAAAGTTATGTGTTATCTAGTACATGCCACTCTTTAAAAAATGGTGTTTAATGTTAAAAACTAGTTTTCGAAGGAGATGGAAAAAGAAATGCATTTTGATTCCAATTTTTTTTAGATATATATTGTGAATACAAAATTCATCGAGCTCCCTTTAGGTTTCATTTTTGCTAAGTACCAGCCCAGGCCTTAACTTTTGAACATCATCGACTCCTTTTTGATGAACATCGTCAACTTCCTCCATGGGTCTGCTCGATGCTCTCCAAAGGGATTCTTCCCTTTTCCTTTTCAACCGGCTGCCACCATCCTTCCACATGTCAACTTGGCGGGCGTTCAAAGGCTGCTTCCCTTCACTTTTGAGTCGGGCCCCATCCGCGAGCCATGTAGCCTTCACCTACAATTACTTTGGTGGACCCCACAGTCGATGTCGATGGGAAAAAGGACGCTTCCATGTGTCTTCCCAATGCAAGCTTTCAGTGAGAAGGGGAAGGAATGAACTACGAGCTGCACCATGCTACCACCTATCTCCTTTGCGAGGACTCCATCGAAGGGAAAGAGTGGAGTGAATGCCAAACTTCGATATGCTGCCGTGTGTTCTAACTGCCTCCACAGGGAGGTGACACTTGTCTGCATAGGGTATGCCAGGACCACTGCCATCATTCATAGGGGATGCATCTAGCTAGAGAGTGACTATATGCTATGGATCAAATCTTTTCTATTACAACAACCGAGGGGAATCATTGTTGCAACCATCATTGCCTAAGATATTGAATCTTTTTTGTTACAAGCTCACCAGGTGGTGGATTGTTGGCTATATACACTACTTCTTACTTTAGAAAATGAGTTCTGAGAAGATACAAATTTAAAAAAAAAAGACACCAGGCCTTTCTACTATTTTTAGATTATTGCAAAAATAATTTACAGACTGTGCCCTTGTTTGGCCTTTCTGTTTTCTAAAGCTATTTGATAAACTTTATACTGTGCCATTTTTTTTTTGAATGATTCATTTACAGAACTTCTATGATTTTAATGCAAGTTTTTTGGTTTAGATCATGTCCTTGACTCCGATTTTCAATGAAGGTGCATGAAAATTATTTTATGTGATTGAATGAATTATTTAGGCTTCTATCTTTAATTTCTGTCATTCTAGGACATAATAGATTGTTAATCGAGCCCTTAAATCAAATCCTAATAGATAGATTTACCATGCTTATATCTACTCCTTGGTGCATCGCCTTAGTTAGATCTTTATTTTTTTATATCTGCTTCCTTTTCACATTCCAAACCCCCAATTACAGAAGAAGTTGGCTTCTTTAAAATTCAGAGGTCACTTAGTTTAGCACAATTGGTCCCCCATTAATTGAGTTTCCCATAAAGCGTTGTTACCTTGCCAATTTTTGGCATCAACAGTTTTCTTTTTTTTGGCACGCCCGGTGGGACTTGCTTAAATGAATTTAAATTCAAAGAGGGTGTATGAACCATCAACCTGTTACTAGGTCCCAAATAGTGAATAATCCCAGTTTTCTAGTACCGCCACTAGGAATAGTACAAACCTTGACCCAACTTGTGAACGTACCGCTTCCTCCGCCACTTCCACTAGCCATGTTGCCCACTGCTAACAAAAAATATGTGGCATGAGACACTATAAGTCCTCTCATAGCGCCAACAGTTCCCATCATTTGGGCCCCTATCCTGGTTTGCGCTTTAAAAGATATACCTAAGTTTACTGGGGATGGCTCAAGGACACCCTTCGAACATCTGCAAGATGTGGTGGATGTGTGTTTGGTGCATGGAATCATTGTACAAAATGTGGCGTTAAGATTACTTGTAGCCTATTTTAGGGGGAAGGCATTAGATTGGTACTACACTTTGCAAGCTAATACTATCGATACCTGGGATCAGCTTGGAGATCCTTTCTATGAAAATTTTTCTAACGACAAAGACATGTCTTCACAATATCATCAACTAGAAATCATAAAGCGAGCCCCACATGAAGCCATGATTGAATTCAAAACTCGATTCCATGTAACTTGGCAGAGAATCCAGGCCACTATCCGCCCGCCAGCTGAGCTGGCATTCATGTTCTACCTAAAATCTATCAATCCCAATATTTCGATGATGATCCGGTCTCTTGGCAGAACTACGCTACCATACGCATTTACATAATTCAAATAATTATTTAATTTCAAAAATTCAGCTAAAAGTAGTCTTCATTTGAATGTTGATTGCTATATTTTTTAATATTATTTTATTGGCAGACCTTCGTTCAGAGGTCCTTAAATAATATTATTTTTGATGGCCAAAACTATTTTTGTTTGAATATACCTTCAAACAAAGGTATTATATTCATTCAGAGGACCTTCAAACAAAGGGCCTTAGCAAGGCACTTTCAGTTTCTACTTCACAATTTCTTCAGAAATTCCAGTTTCAAACCTTGGCATGGACCTTCAAATGTAATTAACTTGACAAGATAATTTTCAATATCGTAGTCCTCGAAAAGAGCTTTCTAACAAGTATAATTTTAATATATTTTTATTTTATTATGTATGCATTTCTAATTTATACTGAACATAGGTTTTTCATTGAACATCAAGTTCTTTGTTCTACACATGTGCAAAATGGTAAAATACTAAAAAAATTGCAAAATATATTTGTGCACTAGGTATTGATGTCCTTGTTTCACCAGAAAAAATTAAATTTTAATATATACACAAGTTATGCATTATGACATATACCTATTTCTAAATTATAATTACCCCAACTTCATAATTTAATTTAAAAAATATGTAAAAAAAATTAAAAAAAATCCATGCACTAGATATTGATGTTAAAAATATATTTTTGAAAAATTAAAATTTTATCCTTTCTAAAAAAAAAGTTATGTGTTGTATCATAAATGTTAACTTTTTAAATTTTTTGTTTACTATAAAAAACTGGTTATTAAAAGTCATGTAAAAAGATTCATAGTTTATTTCAAAAAAAATAAAAATATATATATTTAGAATCTACACACAAATGGCCACAAATCACTAGTGCACATAATCTTCAAATTCTTAATGGTTTAGTTAATATAGGTCTCAAAAAGTGAAGAGTTAGTTAAAAATATTGATATCAATGTCCTACTTTGGCCAAAAAGTGGGACTCATTATTGTGGGATTATCTAAAAAGTGAGTATCAAAAACCCTAGTAGTAGACATACAAATACCATCTAGGACTTCACATGATATGACAAATTACAAAGGGGGTTTAACACAAAGCATGTCTTGATGTGCAATGATGATGGAAGAAATATAAAAAACCTCAAAATACAAAGAGATAGTCCACTTCAACACATTCAAACCAAGATACCAAATGTAGACACCTAAATTTGACCTATTATGTTTGGTCAAATTTATCCTTTTTCATCTAAATATCCTATTATCCACATTAATTAACTAATATTGCTATTATTTAATTAATACCCCTAAGATCCTCTAATTTTCTAAGGTATTTAATCATTTAATTAAATAGTTTATACCCTTTACCATTCTTCTCTACATTAAATAAATATATCAATTTATTTAATTTAGTTATCTAACCTTATAGGGATTAAATTTAAATATTTAATTCCCTCTCCCCTTTCTCTTTCCTCCCATCACATCCTCCATAATCCCTTTCTAATTCTAATTAACTTGCCTAATCCTATCATTAGGATGTACACAAGGTGTCACATCCTCCATAAAATGCAAGTGGGTTCCCAACCTCCCTTAGCCACCTAATCATCCCTTCTAATCCCTCACTTGCAAAACCTAAACCCTTCATTAGCCTAATCTAACCCTTTGGTCAAATCCCTAATAAATGCTAGCCCATACCTATAAGGAATTTTTAATTCCTTTTTATTTCTCCCATATCCCCAAATGGAATTTTAAGTTCCATTTTATTTCCCAAGGTCCTTTGGAGGAATTTTTGATTTCTCCTCAATCCCTATGAGGATTAGTACCCCCATCTTGTCTCATGCATCCACATGATGACAAGTGTCATCACCTTGTGGGTTGAGATGTTGTTGATATGCCTCAAGACATCTCAACCCTTGATCCTCATCTCTTAATCCTAGCCCTCCAAACACTTAGCCATTTTATCTCTCTCTCTCACCCATTTTTCATTCGAGCATTGTTATGCTGCCAAATTTTCAAGTGAGAACACACCCAAATCACACATCAATGGAAAATCTACACAACAAAAGGCTTCCTATGCTGGTTTGAGCTTCCTACCACCTAATCTAAGTGTTTGTTTTGTTTTTAGTATTTTACTTGGTTTTTTATGAATTTCCTTGAATTTTAGGAGCACAAAAACACTGTAGACATTTATATACCTCATCTTGCATAATCTTCCCCATCTATCCTCGCATCATCTATTCCATTTCAAGAGCACACCCATGTTCTCTTGAACCTGCATGTTGTCTTGAGGGGGAATCCTCAATCATAATCCTCATCTTCATTCCCATCATCTTTCTTCTTGGTCACTCCTTCAAATTAATAGGGCATCTCCCCTAATCTAGCCATCTTCTTCTTGGTGCTATTTTTTAATATTCTTTGAAATGATGCCACTTCGTAACACCATCTCAAAGAGGGAAAAAATGTAGACACCTAAATTTGACCACTTACATATGGTCAAATTTATCCCTTTTCGTCTAAATATCCTCTTATCCACATTAATTAAATAATATGTCTATTACTTAATTAATATCCCTAAAGTACTTTAAATCCCTAAGGCATTTAATTAATCAATTAAATCTTTATCCCCTTTATCACTTCTCTTCTCTAAATTAAATAAATGGACTAATTTACTTAATTTAGTCGCAAATCCTATAAGAATTAAATTTAAATATTTAATTCCCTCTCCCCTTTCTCTCTCCTCCCATCACATCCTCCATAATCTATTTCTAATCTTAATTAACTTGCATAATCCTATCATTAGGATGTACACATTCCTAATCATTGATTAGGAAGCTGTCACATCCTCCATAAAATGCAAGTGGGATCCTAATATCCCTTAGCCACTTAATCATCCCTTCTAATCCCTCACTTTCACAACTTAAACCATTCATTAGCCCAATCTTTAACCCTTTGGTAAACTCCCTAATAAATGCTAGCTCATACCTACAAGGAATTTTTAATTCCTTTATATTTCTCCTGCATCCCCAAATGGAATTTTAAATTCCATTTTATTTCCCAAGGTCATTGGAGGAATTTTTAGTTCCTCCTCAACCCCTATGAGGATTATAAGGAAATTTTAAATTCCCTTTTTTCCTCTCTTGCCCATCCCTATGGTACCTATCAAGTACCCCAATCTTGTCTCATGCATCCACATTATGACAAGTGTCATCACCTTGTGGGTTGAGATGCCTCAAGGCATCTCAACCTTTGATCCTTAACTCTTAATCCTAGCCCTCCATCCAAAATCCTCCAACCTATTAGTCATTTTATCTCTCTCTCTCACCTATTTTTCATTCGAACATTGTTATGTTGGTGAATTTTTGAGTGATCACACACCCAAATCACACATCATGGGAAAATATACACAACATAAGGTTTCCAATGCTAGTTTGAGCTTCCTACTACCTAATATGAGTGTTTGTTTTGCTTTTAGTGTTTTACTTGGCTTTTTATGAATTTGATTATATTTTAGGAGCACAAAAACACTGCACACATTTCTATTCCTCATTTTGCATCATCTTCCCCATCTATCCTTACATCATAGATCATCTATTTCAAGAGCATGTACATGTGTTCTCTTGAACCCACATATCCTCTTGAGGGGACATCCTCAATCATAATCCTCATCTTTATTCCCATCATCTTTATTCCTAGTCACTCCTTCGAATGACTGGGGCATCTCCCCTAATCTAACCATATTCTTTGAAATGATGAGCTACTTCATAACACCATCTAAAAGAGGGGAAAAATGTAGAAACCTAAATTTTTTGAGTTATGTATGGTTAAATTTATCACTTTTCATCTAAATATCTTCTTATTAGTATTATTAAATATTATTATTCCTAAAGTCCTCTAAATCCCTAAAGTATTTAATTAATCAATTAAATGCTTCATCCCTTTTATCACCTCTCCTCTCATTAAATAAATGGACTAATTTACTTAATTTAATCACAAATACTATAGGAATTAAATTTAAACATTTAATTCTCTCCCCCTTTCTCTCTCCTCCCATCACATCCTCCATAATCCCTTTCTAATCCTAATTAACTTGCATATTCCTATCATTAGGATGTACACATTCCTAATCATTGATTAGGAAGGTGTCACATTCTCCATAAAATGCAAGTGTGCTCCTAATCTCCCGTAGCCACCTAATCATCTCTTCAAATCCCTCACTTACACAACCTAAACCCTTCATTAGCCTAATATAAACCTTTGGTCAACTCAATAAATGCTAGTCCATACCTAGAAGGAATTTTTATTTCTCCATCCCCAAATGGAATTTTAAATTCCATTTTATTTCCCAAGGTCCTTTGGTGGAATTTTTAATTCTTCCTCAATCACCATGAGGATTATAAGATAATTTTAAATTCCCTTTTGTCCTCTCTTTCCCATCCCTATGATACCTATCAAGTACCACCATCTTGTCTCATGCATCCACATGATGAAAAGTGTCATCACCTTGTGGGTTGAGATCAACCCTTGATCCCCCACTCTTAATCCTAGCCCTCCATCCAAAATCTTCCAACCTATTTATCCAAATACTTAGTCATTTTATCTCTCATTGATTTTTCATTTGAGCACTACTATGCTACCAGATTTTTTGAGTGGGAACACACCCAAATCGCACATTGTGGGTAAATCTACACAACATGGGGCTTCCTATGTTAGTTTGAGCTTCCTACTTCCTAATTTGAGTGTTTTTTTTTTTTTAGTGTTTTACTTAGTTTTTTATGAATTTCCTTGCATTTTAGGAGCACAAAAACAATACACACATTTCTATTCCTCATTTTGCATCATCTTCCTCATCTATCCTTACATCATCTAATCCATTTCAAGAGCACACTTGTGTTCTCTTGAACCCGCATGTCCTCTTGAGGGGGCATCCTCAATCGTAATCCTCATCTTCATTCCCATCATCTTTTTTCTTGGTCACTCCTTCGAATGACTGGGGCATCTCCCCTAGAATCTAACCATCTTCTTCTTGGCGCTATCTTTTAATCTTCTTTGAAATGATGCTACTTCATAATACCATCTCAAAGAGGGGTAAAATGTAGACACCTAAATTTGACCACTTAGGCATGGTCAAATTTATCCTTTTTTGTCTAAATATCCTCTTATCCACATTAATTAAATAATATTGCTATTATTTAATTAATATCCCTAAAGTTCTCTAAATCCCTAAGGTATTGAATTAATCAATTAAATAATTTAACCCCTTTATCACCTCTCCTTTCTAAATTAAATAAATTGACTAATTTACTTAATTTAGTCACAAATCCTATAGCAATTAAATATATCCTAATTAACTTGCATAATCATATCATTAGGATGTACACATTCCTAATCATATACTAGGAAGGTGTCACATCCTCCATAAAATGCAAGTGAGCTCCTAATCTCCCTTAGCCACCTACTCATCCCTTCTAATCCCTCACTTGCCCAAACTAAACCCTTCATTAGCCTAATCTAACCCTTTGGTCTACTCCCTAATAAATGCTAGCTTATACCTACAAGGAATTTTTAATTCCTTTTTATTTCTTCCACAACCCCAAAAGCAATTTTAAATTCCATTTTATTTCCCAAGGTCCTTTGGAGGAATTTTTAATTCCTCCTCAATCCCTATGAGGATTATAAGGGAATTTTAAATTCCCTTTTTTCCTCTCTTTCCCATCCTTATGGTACCTATCAAGTATCCCCATCTTGTCTTATGCATCCACCTGGTGACAAGTGTCATCACCTTGTGGGTTGAGATGCCTCAAGGCATCTCAACCTTTGATCCTCAACTCTTAATCTTATCCCTCCATCCAAAATCCTCCAACCTATTTATCCAAAAACTTAGCCATTTTATCTCTCAATCATCCTTTCTTCATTTAACCACTGTTATGTTGTAGGATTTTTGAGTGAGCACACACCCAGATCGTACATTGTGGGAAAATCTACACAACAGGAGGCTTCTAATGCTAGTTTGAGCTTCCTACTGCCTAATATGAGTCTTTGTTTTATTTTTAGTGGTTTTTTTGGTTTTTATGAATTTCTTTTCATTTTAGGAACAAAAAAACACTACACACACCAAGATATGAATGTTCTTCATTACATCAATTGCATAGATTACCAATGGTTTGCATAGTTACATAGAGGAATTATTTATTTAACATATGAGAAATCAATAATAATAACAAATGAACACATTTAGAAAATATTAACCAAAATGCATTCTTTATTATCTTTTTGAGATTATACAATTCCAAAAAACCCAAGTTATGTACAAAGTGTAAACACAAGAGTCATCAAAAAGTCTCTCTTAAATTTATTCTAGGGTTTTCCCCTATAGAAAATTTCCCCCTTTACAACAAAAAAATCCTTGTGATTATAGGCTTTCCTTGGATAACTACCTTGTAACTAACTTATAAATTACTTGTAACTACTTGATAACTACCCAAACCACCTTTTTGAAATAAATTGCTTTAGAAAATTTAATAACCTTATTTTGTTAGGATTTTCATCAATTTTGTGGGAACAGGGTCCATTTTCTAACTTTTGTTATGATAAGTGACACAAGTCACTTTTACAAAAAGGCAATTAGAAATCTGAAATTTTAGAAGAAAGTACAAGCTATTGGTCCTGCTGAGTTGAGTGTCGTCTCTTCTTCTCGCCCTTGCAGTTTCTCTTGTATCAACAATATAGATACAAGAGGGCAATAGTGATGGTAAGATAAGGTAATGCCTTTGAGGAGAAGGATCCCAATGACAACAGCTGAAATGATCCTCAAATGACCATATCGAGTACATGTCAAATAATTCTCATTCCTTGTCTAAACTTCCATATTTATCAACCCTAAACATTCATCATCAAAAAATTCATTAAACAATTCCATTGCATTTGAATCGTGCCTCCAACACAAGAGACCAATATATCAAGATTTCCACCCTACTTTTTTCATTGCTTATATTTGCATTTCTTTGCAAATTATTGCATCAAATTATTTTAAAACCATATGGTATGGAGGTGGATCAACAACTAAAACCAAATATAGTGTGTAACCAAGTATCAAATTTCTTTTGATGTGGTATCGTTCAACTTAGTGATACAACAATGAATTAACCACATTCTAACATCAAGAAAAGAGAATTGAAAGACAATTGAGGTTTGTTGTTACATGTCTTGAGCACCCACATAGGCTACACATTGCAACCCAAACCATTTGCATATTGTGGCTATTGCAACACCACGTTATCTTACACTTGTAAATATTTTAGGCCTCACGTATGATACACTTGTGACCTACACACAACAAAGCCATGAATGCATTAGAATGCACATTGTTTATCTTTTCCAAGAAACTTGAACTAGTATCACAACACTCATCTCCTTTGCGAGATTGTACATTCTCAAAATTTTTTGGCAACCAATTTGAGTAGACAACTTGCACTTGCATCATGATAGAGACCCTAAAAGACTTGTGATAGGATCTTCCCCCTCTAATAGAAATGTAGAATGTGTTGGCTTTGGCATTGTTGTCATTGATGGAAGATTTAGGTGATTGGTGGTATAATGTTGGCACATTTTTCTTTCTACCTTGAGGTTCTTCTTGAAAAATATCCATTTGCAAAACTTGTGTAACCTAGTGTCTAATGTGTATGGTGATAAAGGGCTCTTGTATTACTTCAAGGGTTTTTGAAATGTTTGTATTTATTTATAAATTACAAAGGCATAAAATAAAGTTCTTTTGATTAGTAACCTGCCTAGCAGGTCATGGATGTTTGTGTAAGGTTTGAAGGTAGTTAATGCCATGTTGTTTCTATTGACCCCTTATAGGGTTACCGGTTCAATAGGGTACCATTGTATAATGTGCAAAGCAAGGTTTATTGGGCATAAGGAAAAGTTGAGAGTTTGATGTATACAACAAAAAACTTAGAGTTTGACTCTTGGGAATTAACAACATGAATCAAAGCTTGGAAAGAAGCAAATATTCAGTGAGAGTTGTGGATTCGATAGTGCAGTTGAGATAATTTGTAAGTTTCATTCAGTTGCAATCTAAAATCGACTGAGGTATGGTTGTATTGAATTTTATCACCTGTTAATGATTGCTATATATAATAGTGGCTTGTGCATGAAATTTGGTTAGGAAGAGAAATGATTATTCAAGTCTGCAAGTTCATATGATTTGGTTGTTTTATTGTGCTTTGTAAGAAGTGGTTTCTCTTGAAACCCTATTTTGCAGATGTATCATGAAAATGAGTTCTTGAATGTGCTCTTTATAGCTGGACTGTAAGTTGAATCTTGTGTTTGAAAATATTGAATACAAAAAGACAGTTTATAGTTAAGTTAATACATTTTATTTTTTCTAGGTTTCAATACAATAGAATCTAGAGGAAATGAAATGTGTTAAGGTAGAAAGTTGCTATGAACTTCAGTGAAACAAAGAGACCCTTTATATTTTACTCTTTATCTTGATGTGAAAGTTGTATTTACCAATGAGGCATACTTGTAACTAGTGAGGTTCATTTGCTAGTGAGGCATATTTTTTAGCCAGTGAGGCACAAAAAGTATCAAGTGAGGCTTTGCCAGTGAGACACAAAAAGTAGCCAGTGAGGCTCTTTAATTAGTGGGATTTTATTAAGCTAGTGAGGTAATTTTCCCAAGTGGTTTTTTTATCCCTATGAGGGTTTTCCACTCATAAAAATACTATGTTATGGTTCTTTTGTGATCTATGTGGTTATAATGATTCTTGCAATTTAGTCTTGCATCTTCCTTTATGTACTTTACAACATTTGAGTTTTTCATGTGGTTTAAGGATATGATATTGACTATCACATTTGAATACATTCTTGAAATTGAACATTCCATGATTATAAAGAAGTTATGTGTTTTGAAAAATAATTGAATTGAATTTGGTTATTAAAACATCAATTCAACCCCCTCTCAATGTTTCTGTACTCCAACAAGTGGTATCAAAGCTATACCCTTGTGAAAAGTTTAACCAAATTAGGGGATTCATGGTGGAGTAATTTCCATGGAAAATCAGGAAGATTTTCCTACTTCCAGATCACAATTATTTGATAGTATAGGCTATGCTTTTTGAAAATATAGAATGCAATGTCATATAACTTCTCTAGGCTATGAGGTTTGGCACACAATTGAGACTGAGTACACTGCCACAACGGCACCCCTTTATTGCAGACTAGAAAAAGGCCTATGATTGTGATGTTAGGGCTGCAAATTCTATTTCATGTGGATTGACTAATGATGTGCTTGTTAAAATTATGGACTATAAAACTGCAAAGTCTATATTGGATAAACTATCTAGTATTTATGAGGGTGATGAAAAAGTTAAAGAGGCTAAATTATAAACTTTTAGAGCCAAGTTTGAAGGCCTAAAGATGACTGAGGAAGAGAAGGTAGTTGATTACCTTCTAAGAGTCCAAGAAACTGTAAACTCAATTTGTGGTCTTGGTGAAGCTTTAGAAGAAAAAGTTTCTAAAAAGGTGTTAAGGTCACATACACCTAAATATGATCCTAAAGTCCCTGTTGTAGAAGAGAGAGACATCAACAAGCTCACTTTAGATGGAATTCATGGTGTATTTACAACCAATGAAATGATAATGTGTAGTGATAATCCCACTACAAAAGAAGCTACCTTTAAATTTGTAAAAAGGGACAATGACGTAAATTCTGACTTAGAAAAATTAGATAATAGTGAATCCATCCTTGTGAGAAAACTGAGAAGAGGTTCAAGTATATATAAAAGGAATCATCCATTTAAGTGCTTCAATTATGGTAAAATTGGGAATTATGCTACTCCATGCCCTAACAAAGACTCTAAAAGTGATGAAGAAGATAACTGGCGACAGTGAAAGAAAAAAATAAAATTAAAAAGAAAAATGGTTTCAAAAAGAAGAAAAGCGTATTCATCAAAGATGCTGACATACAATGGTTCAAAAGCATCCATTGAAGAAGGAGAAGAAACATTGTTTATGACAATAATTAATCCAAATTAGAATCAAAATGAAAAGATTGTAGATCAAATTGAACTTGAGGTGGATTTTGAGGGTGAGCTAAGAAGTGCTCTTAGTAAATCAAAAAATTGAAGAAGGAAGCTATAGTACATAAAAACTAGATCCAAAAAGACACTGAAAAATATGATTAAAAAAATTAATGAGTTTGAATTTTTTTTTGTAGATATGAAACTAGAACTTGAAGTTGTAGAAGTTACTAAAATCTAGTTAGACACCAAAGAAAAGCAATGTTGCATATTAGAGGTAGAAATTGTAGTCTTGAGGAAAAAGCTTGATAGTAGTGATAAGTTAGAAAACCTCCTGGGAAAACAAGAAGACCAGAAGGATAAGATTGGTCTAGGGTTTGTAGAAGGACAATGCTCACATTCCAATGAACCACAATGTGATGATGCCACAAATGAAAAGTTTATGAAACCATGAATTGACAAAATGGGTAATTCATTGAATAAGTTGAACTAATTGTGGCAACCTTGGACATATAGCTAGGTTTTGCAGACCTAACTTTGAATTGCAACAAAACAAAACCAACATTCATCTCAAGATACCTTCTAATGTAGATAAAAAAAATCGGTGTGGAGATCAAAGAGGGTTGATAAAAGGGCTGATGCTATGCTTCTTCAAACAACCCTACATGTTAAAAAGGAAGAACAATGGGTTGTAGACAATGGATGCTCTCACCACATGACTGGTGATAAGAGAAAGTTTGTCAATTTTGAAGATTATGTTGGTGGTTCAGTCAAGTTTGGGAATACCATTCTTCTAGATGATGATACTCTTTTACATGATGTGTACTTTGTAGAAGGTTTAACACAATCTTTTGAGCGCAAGTCAAATTTGTGACAATGGATTTAGTGTTAAATTTAATGCTCAAGGTTGTGAGATAAGTAAGAAATTAGGAATGATAGTTGCAATGGGCTTAAGGACAAAGGGAACATTTATAATTCTCATGAGACTATGAACAAAAGGAAATTTGAATCTAAGCTTGTGCATTCTGTACAAGTGACATCTATTCTAAGTGGATAAAGGGAAGCATGAAGTTAGGGGGACATGCTTATAGCTTTATCATCCAAACCCCTTATGCAACAAAGAAGTTGTATCTTTGCAGTGATTTGGAGTTTTGATGGTGGCAATAGTTTTGGTTTGATAATGTCATTTGAGTCTCTTGAAAATGCTATACTATTTATATTCCTTAGGTCCAATAACTTGTTGCAGGTGTTTCTAATGATTATAATGTTGCAAGGGGTCTAACACATTGATGAATGATTCTGAGGATAGTAATAGTAGATCTCATTGCTTGGAAGAAATTATCATGATGGTTAATAGTTTGTGTTAGTGCAACGACAATGATGGTTGGCTCTTGGTTTAAGTGGTTTGATCTTGATAATAATTGAAAGTGGTCTTTGTATTCTTACATCTACACAATGGAGTGTTCAGCTGTATTGTGACAATGGAAGTATAGTTCAATGTTTAATGGTAGAATGGACTATTATCTCAGGTCTTTGATGTAGCTGTTGTTGGGTTCATAGTGCTTAGTGCTTGTACATTGCATTGTTTTTAGATTGGCATGATAGTTTGTGACAATGCCTGATGTTGCTGTGGATTTACTACATGCTCAATGGATAATGGAATTTCCCAATATAATGATAGTATGCTTTGGTAATTAACAAATATTTGATTGAGAACTTTGAAGTGAACTAAATGAAGACATGAAAGGTGCACCTTGGTAATCATTATCATGTTGCCAATACACAACTAGTAATTTTGGTTATTGGTAAATTTAATGAGAGTTGGTAATACAGTTGACATTCTAGTTTATCATGCGCACAAACTATGATTTCTCTTGGTGCTTATACATTATGCATACATGTTGGTTTATTATGCTCACACAAGCTTTGTTCTTGAGATAGTGAATAGTTGATGACTTATACTTAATGATAGTGCAATGCAACTTTGTGACAGTGGTTCTTACTAGTGTACATTTTCCTGTGCTTGGTGATATTGGTTGTTTGGAATATGATAGTATGCATATTGCTTTTTTTCAATATGGTTTGGACAATGCCAATAGTTTGAGACAATGCACATTCTTGAGTAGTATCTTGATGATTTTGCCTTATGTGATATGCGTTCTTCCTTCGCTAAAAATGAAATGTCTTACATAATGTTATGTAATTTTGTGCACAAACTATGCATGGGTTTGCACATAGGTTTATGGTATTTTTTTTGGTTCAAAGAATATAGAGCTAGAAATAGTGGATCATATTCTATAACAATGGTAGTTGTCATGGATAGTTTGCTGAGTATTTTTGTTAGTACACTCTTATTTTTGTATATACATAGTGGAATTCCATGTCTAGTGATTCTGATGATCTTGTGCTGTAATCTCTTTGTTCTTTTGTTGCACGATGCAATAGTATGTTGATTGTACAATCAGTGGAACT
Source organism: Sequoia sempervirens (assembly GCA_007258455.2). Classification (NCBI taxonomy): domain Eukaryota; kingdom Viridiplantae; phylum Streptophyta; class Pinopsida; order Cupressales; family Cupressaceae; genus Sequoia; species Sequoia sempervirens. The sequence continues at coordinate 63,174,163 of VDFB02086081.1, read as the reverse complement.
TTCCTATGATAGTTAATAGGGGGAGTAATAGGGTGCAAGTTTCATAGTGCCAATCTTTTGCTGACAATCATTCTTCTTTGATGCATTATACTATTTGATAGTGTACTAATCCAAAGCGGTGTTGATGACAGGGTAATCATCTTTGTTGACAATTGTCAGTTGGGAAAGTGACACTGAATCCAGGATTACAGTGAAGTCAAGTTACTTTGCATATATGTGGCTTCTTTCTTATGATATGATGGCTTGATGATATTGAAATTTTTTTGATATTTTTTGGTGTTTTTCCTTTCGTAATCATCATGCTTTGGCATACTTTCAAGGTACAAAATGTGTCATTGGCCAATTTTCAATGTTGCTTGTCATTGATGGAACAATGAATTGAAGTTTGAATTGAAGTTCCATATCAACACAGTGCTTAATGAATACTATGTAGTATTTTCAGGGGGAGCCTCAAGGCTTATCTTTTTCATTCTTGACTCATTGATGTTACATCTTGTTTTCTTTTCATTCTTATTGGATCAATGAATTGAGTTTCTATGTGAAAGCACTTTCATAGTGTGTTCTTTGTGTATACATATAAGAGTGATGACAGAATGTTTGCATGCCTTAAATGCTCCAATTTGTGGTTCCTTGTGATATTTTGTATCCTATAGATACAATAGATATTGTCACGTCCTGATGCTCAATACTAATGCTATTTACTTTGTGAGACTTTAGTGATATACTTGTTCATCAGTGTGGACTATCTCCTTTGTTCTAACTGTTCTCATTGATGTTCATTCACAATTTTATAGGTGGATTTAGTGGTGCTCCATGCTCATTCTTGATGACATCTAATTGGTTTATGTTTGGTGCAGTGGTTTCTTCTTGCTAGACAATCAGTTCTATCACTGGTTTCCTCTTGTTTTGACAGATGCTTCATTTCCGAATGGTGCTATGTTTGTTTTTGAGTAATAGATATCTATTGGTTAGTCTCTTAGTATGCTTTTGTTCCTTTGGAATTGTTGTCAAGGGGGGAGATGAACAATCATGTACAGTCATGTTTCATTTATAGTATGATGCTTCATTTGACAACAGTCGTGCTTCATTTTCACAGTATGAGGACAGTGAGATTGAGCATTCTTTTAGATGCGTTCTTCAGTGATCAAGACCACAGTGATCAGGACCATGATAGGGCATACCATGACAGGGAATTCTCAGTACAACAGTACAGTGTGCATGACCATTTACAATGTTTTCTTTTAGAATTTATTATCTCAGTATGCATTTACTTACAATGGTCTTTATCACTTGTAGTGCATTTAGTGCATCTATCAACATGGCATATGAGATTTTCTTTAAATGATTTGACATGTGTTTTCAGTGCCTTTGTTTGCTTAGGGAATTTTACAGTTTCAATGAATACTTTTAGTGCTTTATAGGTTTATCTTCAAAAGGGGATCAACAAAGAATTGGTTGTTGAAATCAATGCCAAAGGGGGAGTTTTGTTGGATTTGGCATTGTTTTTGTCATTGATGTCAGATTTAGGTGATTGGTGGTATAATGTTGGCACTTTTTTCTTTCTACCTTGAGGTTCTTCTTGGAAAATATCTAGTTGCAAAACTTGTGTAACCTTGTCTAATGTGTATGGTGAAAAATGTTGGCAACACAAGGGAAGACAAATGAGAGGGGGGGTGAATCAGTTATCACCAAAATTATACAAATTAAACTTAATCTCAGATCTGATAAATAAACATGAAAGCATAAACCATCAACACATCAAAACACACATAACACCAAGATTTTTTACGTGGAAACCCTGTTAGGGGAAAAACCATGGTGGAGGTTAATCCACAAGATTATACTCTGTTAAAAGTATAAAAGTATTATAAATGGGAAATGCACATGCATTCAGGCACACTTCCTAGAGCTCACTACTCAAATACAAAAAGACTTACTGCCCAAAAGAAGACTCACCATCTTACAGTCACATTCAAATTACATCCAAAATATTTTGAATTGAGGAATAACATCTTCTAATGCCTGATTATAGTTTTGGTTAAGCACATAAAATCTTCTTCACACTTTACTTCTTCCTTCGAAAGATTAGAACATTATTTGCATTTGGAATGCAACATACATCACATGCCATACCATCAAATAGTATAAACAATCGATCATATATATCTACAACTAAGGATAACATCAACTACATGTCTTCCCAACAAAATAAGAAATGTGTACAAACTGTCGGCCCAAATCATTAAACAATTTATCAATGTGAACCAAACAATGTTGGCAAAAACATAGAAAGGACCCAAAACAACATCCTTAAATATGGAACACCTTCAAAAATTATGCCTTGAATATCCGCAACACACTACAATCACCCTGTCGACCATGATCATGAAAAACATGAACTCATAGAAGAAAATGATCACCAATTACGAGCACAACAATCAATGTAGAATGAAAAAATAGATAGAGCATGATCTAGAAAGATCCACAAGAATCATGAATAACCACAGAAGCATCCAAAACAACTCAAATTACTAGAATCACATCATCTTCTTTTAGGAACATCAACTAAAGCAACATAACAACTGTCAGAATATAAATACTCATAACTCAATCAAATCTTCATGAGGATATAATAGATATAATTTTCAACAAACCCTTTAATCCACAACCTCTTATCATCAATATATTGAGCTAGCCACCATATCGAACATCACTGCATCACCAACAACTTGCAACTTATTTTATTACAATTTTCTCAATATCCTCGACATATACAACCTTAAAGACATTAATTCCAATAGTGATGACATCAATGAAAACCACATATCACCAATATCCAACAATCTCCCCCTTTAGCACTGATGGAAACACATGATGTGAAAAACACCATCAATGATACTTTCTCTTAGCACTTTCTCCCCTTTAGATTTTGAATCATTTCTCCTTAACTCTTTCACAGTTTTTCACATGAATCTTCTCCCCCTTTGACATCAATGAAAAAGATACACATTATATTTCTCCACACAAGCTCTAAACCACATTTCTGAACATCTAACTACTCCCCCTGAATAGCAGCCACCACAACATCAATCTAGATCACAAGATATGACTATGAAATGCACAAACTAATGCAAGTCAATGCATCTTAATTCTGATTTGGAGGGGTAATCACCCCTATCTTCCCTCTAAGATACTCAAAATTATTCTTAGGCAAGGGCTTGGTAAAGATATCTGCAATCTATTTCTTAGTGGGAACATACTCCAATTTGACTTCCTTTTCACTCACCTTCTCTCTCGAAAAGTGAAACTTGATAGATATATGCTTCGTTTTTGAATGCAATGCCAGATTCTTAGAAATTTTAATTGCACTTGAATTGTCACAGAATATAGCAAGAGGTTCATCATACACAACTCTGATATCTTTCAACATCTGCTTCATCCACAATACTTGAGTACAATTGTTAGCAACAACAATGTATTTTTCCTCTGCAGTAGATAAAGAAATGGCATTCCACTTCTTAATTAACTATGAAATTAGATTCTTTCCCAAGAAAAATGCACCACCACTGGTACTCTTTCTGGAATTCACATCTCCTTCCCAATTAAGCACTCAAATTAAGGTCATCTTCTTTAGGATACCATAGGCCAAAATCAACTGTCCCCTTCAAGTACTTGAAATCCTCGTCACAACTGTCACATGAGATTCCTTAGGATCAACTTGGAATCTTACAACAATGCATATGCCATTAATGATGTTAGGTCTAGTTTGAGTCAAATAGAGCAATCCACCAATCATGGATCTATATCTAGTATAATTTGTTTTAGGAGAATCAGATCATATTATTTCAACTTACATGCAGTCATCATAGGTGTACCAATTGGATTTGAATCTTCCATACCGAACTTCTTTAGCAATTCTTTCACATACTTGGACTGATCTATATAAAGATCCCTCTATCTAGTTGAGTAACTTGCAATCCCAAAAATAATTTCATTTCTCCAATAATAGACATCTCAAACTCACTCTGCATCTCATCAACAAAATTCATGCACAAACTCTCATCTCCTCCAAAAATGATATCATCAACAAAGACTTCAACAATCAAATATTTCATGATCAATCTTGAAATACAAATTACTATCAACAATACCTTTATCAAATCCAAGCTTCAAAAAATACTTGTCCAATCTGGCATACCATGCTCTTGGGGTTTGCTTAAGTCCATATAGTGCTTTCTTCAACTAGAAAACCATATCTCCCTGATTAGTCAATTGAAATCCACCAAGTTGCTCAATATACACTTCTTCTTCTAGTTCACCGTTTAGAAATGTTGACTTGACATCCATCTGATAAATCTTTAAGTTTTTGTATGTAGCATAAGCAAGAAATAGTCTCACAAATTCAAGCTACCCTTTGGCTACGCTCTTGATAATAAGTGCTTCAATCTCATCTAGTTTTGTCTCTTCTTCTTCAATCTCTCATTTCTTGCTCATACTTGGACATTTTTCTAGAAGAAGTTTCTCCCAGATCATATCTTTGCTTATCTTTTTCGGAGATAGTAGCTTTGAATGTAGATTATGTCTTAGGAAGAGATTCACCAAAATCACTTAACTAAAAAGCAACAAGCTTACCAATCAACATGTCTCTGGTTACATTTGTCACAGTCTGGATCTCCTCAATAGTAGCAGCTTTTTGTTTGTATGCAACAGACAAGGATCTGAGCACTTTAGCAACAATCTCTGATTCTTCCAATGTTCCACCAACACATCTGATACTACACACAAGTTCATTCACTCTCTGCATAAAAGAAGTGATCTCATCTTCACCCATTCTCAACATTTCATATTTCCCTTTTAGGCTTTGCAACTTAGCAATCTTCACATCATGGGTATCACCTTCATGCAAAGTTTCCAACTTTTTCCAGATCTCATAAGCATTCTTCAGCTCCATTAAATTTGTCATCTTGGAATCAATTAGACCACGAGCAACAATGCTTCCTTAGCCCTGATATTGTACTCAACTTCCTTAATCTCACCTGCAGTAGAAGGACCATTATGTGGGATGATATACCTATTCTTTGTAATTGTCTAGTAAGGTTCACCAATGCATCTCATATGACACTCCATTCGAGTCTTCCACAGAATAATTTCTTCCATCAAATATCAAACTATCCTTCTTTTATGTCTCCATCCTGGATCACCTCAAGCTATTAAAATTGTTCCAAGGAACCTACTTTGATACCAATTGTTGGGAACACAAGGGAAGAAAACTGAGAGGGGGGGTGAATCAGTTGTCATAGAAATTATACAAATTAAACTTATTCTCAAATCTGATAAATAAACATGAAAGCATAAACCATCACCACATCAAAACGCACATGACACCAATATTTTTTTATGTGGAAACCCTATTAGGGGAAAAACCACAGTGGAGGTTAATCCACAAGATTATACACTATTAAAAGTATAAAAGTATTATAAATGGGGAATGCACATGCATTCAGGCACACTACCTAGAGCTCACTACTCAAATACAAAAAGACTTACTACCCAAAAGAAGACTCACTTTCTTACAGTCGCATTCGAATTACATCCAAAAGATTTTGAACTGAGAAAATAACATCTTCTAATGCCTGATTATAGTTCTAGTTAAGCACATAAACTCTTCTTCACACTTTACTTCTGCCTTTGAAAGATTAGAACATTATTCACACTTGACACACAACATACATTGCACACTATACCATCAAATGGTATAAACAATCGATCATATATATCCTCAACTAAGGATAACATCAACTACATGTCAGGCCACCAAAATACTTGGTGAATCAGTTGTCACAAAAATTATACAAATTAAACTTATTCTCAGATCTGATAAATAAACATGAAAGCATAAACCATCACCACATCAAAACACACATGACACCAATATTTTTTTACGTGGAAACCCTATTAGGGGAAAAACCACGGTGGAGGTTAATCCACAAGATTATACTCTTTTAAAAGTATAAAAGTATTATAAATGGGGAATGCACATGCATTCAGGCACACTACCTAGAGCTCACTGCTCAAATACAAAAAGGCTTATTTCCCAAAGGAAGAATCACTGTCTTATAGCCACATTCAGATTACATCCGAAAGATTTTGAACTTAGAAAATAGCATCTTCTAATGCCTGATTATAGTTCCAGTTAAGCACATAAACTCTTCTTCACACTTTACTTTTTCCTTTAGAAGATTAGAACATTATTCGCACTTGGAATGCAACATACATTGCACACTATACCATCAAATGGTATAAAAAATTGATCATATATATCCGCTACTAAGGATAACATCAACTACATGTCGGCCCAACAAAATAAGAAACGTGTACAAACTGTCGGGCCAAATCAATAAACAATTTATCAATGCAAACCAAACAATGTTGGCCAAAACATAGCAAGGACCCAAAATAACATCCTCAAAAATGGAATACCTTCAAAAATTATGCCTCAAAGATCTACAACACGCTATAATCACCATGTTGGCCATGATCATGAAAAACATTAACTCATAGAAGAAAATCACCAATTGCAAGCACAACGATCAATGTAGACTGACAACATAGATAAAGCACGATCTAGAAACATTCACAAGCATCATGAATCACTACAGAAGCATCCACAACAACTCAAATTACTAGAATCACATCATCTTCTTTTAGGAACACCAACTAAAGCAACAAAACAATTGTTAGAACACAGATACTCATAACTCAATCAAATATTCATGCGAACCTTTGAAACTTCATGTGGATAAACTAGATATACTTGTCAAAAAACCCTTTAATCCACAACCTCTTATCATCCATATACTGAGCTAGCCATTATACTGAACTTCACTACATCACCGACAACCTACAACTTATTTTATTACAATTTTCTCAATATCCTCGACATATACAGCCTTAAAGACATTAATGCCAATAGTGTTGACATCAATGACAACCACATATCAGCAATATCCAACAGACAAAGGGCTCTTGTATTTCTTCAAGGGTTTTTGAAATGTTTGTATTTATTTATAAATTCCAAAGGCATAAATTAAAGTTGTTTGATTAGTAACCTTCGTAGCAGGTTGCGAATGTTTGTGAAATGTTTGAAGGCAATTAATGTCATTGTTTCTACTGGCCTCTTCTAGGGTTACTGGTTTAGTAGGGTAAAATTGTATAATGTGCAAAGCAAGGTTTATCGGGCATAATGCAAAGTTAAGCGTTTGATGTATACAACAACAAACTTAAAGTTTGACTCTTGGGAATGAATGGCATGAGTCGAAGCTTTGAAAGCAACAAATCTTTAGTGATAGTTATGGATTTGATGGTGCAATTGAGATTTGTAAGTTTCTTTCAGTTTCAATCTAAAACCAATCGAGGTATGGTTGTATTGTGTTTTATCAGGTTAATGATTGCCATATATAATAGTGGCTTGTGTATGACATTTGGTTAGATAGAGAAATGATTATTCAAGTATGCAAGTTCATATGATTTGGTTTTTTTATTGTGCTTTGTAAGAAGTGGTTTCTCTTGAAACCCTATTTTGCAGATTTATGATGAAAATGAGTTCTTGAATGTGCTCTTTACAGTTGGACTGTAAACTGAATCTTGTGTTCTAAAAGATTGAATACAAAAAGATAGTGTGGCTCAGTTAAGTTAATACATTTTATGTTTCTAGGTTTCAATACAATGGAATCTATAGGACATGAAATGTGTTAAGACAAAAAGTTGCTATGAGTTTCAGTGAAATAGAGAGACGGTCCTTTGTATTTTACTCTTTATCTTGATGTGAAAGTTGTATTTGCTAGTGAGGCATACTTGTAACCAGTGAGGTCCCTTTGCTAGTGAGGCATATTTTTTAGCCAATGAGGCATAAAATATAGCTAGTGAGGCACAAAAAGTAGCTAGTGAGGCTTTGCTAGTGAGGCATAAAAAGTAGCCAATGAGGCTCTGTAATTAATGGGATTTTATTAATCCAGCGAGACAATTTTCTCGAGTGGTTTTTTATCCCTATGAGGGTTTTCCACTCATAAAAATATTGTGTTATGGTTCTTTTGTGATCTATGTGGTTAGCATAATTCATGCAATTTAGTCTTGCATCTTCCTTTATGTACTTTGCAACATTTGAGTTTTTCATGTGATTTAAGGATCTGATATTGACTATCACATTTGAATACATTCTTGAATTTGAACATTCCACGATTACAAAGAAGTTATGTATTTTGAAAAAAAATTGAATTGAGTTTGTTTATTAAAACACTGATTCACTCCCCTGAAATAGGAGTAGGCCCTTCCATAGCATCAGGTAACCATACATGAAGTGGGAATTGTGCAGATTTGGCTATTGGACCTAAAAATAAGAAAAAAGCACACAAAGTAAAAAAAAATGAACCAACCCCATCAATGACAATCAAATCGTTTAATTTTTTAGACAAATATTGAAATTCAAAACTACCTGTTACCCAATACAAATGTTAGATTCCTAATAAGATTCTGAAATCCCTCACACGGTTAGTTATAAATTCTTTTTGACAATCATTAGCCGCATTGGATCACGTAAACCAAACACCTATCAATAAATAGGAACACATTCCTACTAATTCCCAAAAAAGATATATTTGTAGTAAATTATGGCCAATAACTAGTCCCAACATAGAAGCATTGAAAAAATTAAGGTAAGCCAAAAACCTCACATATGTTTTATCATGAGACATATAATTATCGTTGTAGATCATAACCATGGTTTCAACTATTGTAACTAAAACTAACATAATGGAAGTAAGTAGATCAATCAAATAGCCCAACTCTAATGAAAACTTATTATTGATAACCTAGGACTAGAAATAGCAATAGAGGGGACCGTCAATAATTTGTTGCAAGAACAAATTGAAAGAAAGAAACATAGCTACGATTAACATAAAAATTCTATATGAAGATTAAATCATTATTCTCAATATTTTCCACATTCTTGGTTTCCAATCCACTAGATCCTGAAGAGAATAAAATAAAAACAACAGATCATAAATAAAGAAGAACTATAGAATATGGGATGGAATCCTATCGATTTCATATTTATTGTGACCTTTTTTCATCTTTTTCTTGCAAATACCAGATTGAAACCGATCAATACTAATACTAATCAAATATTTGTAAGATGAGCAAGAAGGGACTCTTTTTTAGTCTAGGTACTGACTATTAGTCATGTATACAAACATTTTTATTTTATGAAATTTGCTATTGTACATGAATAGACTTTAGAAATTAATGATATCAAGTTTTCACAATCCATAATATTTAGCTGAGCGATTTTTATGTTCGATTGTGTGTGAATTTTTTGCATCAACGTTTTGGATCACACTCCGTGATCCATCATCAAGATGATAGAAGAGAGCAAGGAGAACAATGAAACCCAGAGTGTGATCTGAAACGTTGATGCAAAAAATTCACACACAATTGAATCCAGAAATCGCTCAGCTAAAAGTTAGAACTTAATCGAAGATTAAACCAATTTGAATTCCTCATATAAGAAATAATTAAATTTGTGAAAATGACATTGTGGCTTTTCATTCACTCAAAATTTGTGAGTATATACGTATGTAAAAATTCAAATTATTATTAATTTGTATTTTGGCAAGAGTTTGGGTTTATATTATAAAATATGTAATGATCATTTATAAAATATGTTTTAGAACAAAGTGCAAATACATTATTTATTTCAATTTTCAATAATTCTAATTGGAGGAGTTGCATTAAAGTTTTTGTTCTTCAAATGTCCTTTACATCGAACTAATAAATAAATTAAAACCATATTATGGCGGTTCTAAAAAAGCGTACCTCTAAATTGAAAATAAATTGAAAACAAATAATTGTAAGAATGTTTGGAAGAAAAAAGCATATCGGGCTGCAGCAAAAACACTTTCTTGTGAAGAGTGAGTATATTTATTCTGAACTTGAGCTTTACGGTGATGGTGATTGGAAAATATTGTTTCGTACTCCAACATAATAAAATCAAAACCAAATTCCAATACCTATGTGCCATAGACCAAACTAACTTCCCAATGAGAACTAACATGAATGCCAATAGGAGAAGAAATACAAAGAAATTTCTTTCAGGGAAAACAAGGGTCGAACCCCTAGCACTAACACAATGGAAACTATGAGAATTGATGTATACCGCAACACCATATTTATTTAACCGTCCAAGGTATTAAAATATAGACTATTGGCCAAGCATGGGCATCCATACCTTATTTCAAAGCTCCCATTTTGGGTGCAAGTCCTGAGCTGTAGCTTTACGCCATCCAAGTATATTTTCTTAAATTGTTACTATAGTATTTTCAACAAATCCATTTTGTGCATAACTTTCAAACATGACCTCCATTAGATGGCATCTCTTTGTGGCCTTCTATTAAACTGTTCAGGTGCATGTAGCTGAAGCCATCTCATTACATTATGGTAGTGTCTCCTCTGCGCTTCATTTAAGTCATTAAGTAATCTCATAAATCCCATTACACATTTTTCACATCTCTGTAGACAACTTCCCAAAATTTGCATTTATTCTTTCAGTTTGCAGGTGAAATCTATCTTTTGCAAAAAACTCATTTATCTGATTGTTAACCAATATCCAACGCTTCTTGCATCCCATGAGACAAAATTTCTTCAAGGAATTTTGCTAAACATTCGATTTGCAGCAAGGAGAACGTTGGCAAGGGCGTGGTCTTTCGATTTTACCCCTGTCGATACATTTGTTATAAAATTTCTGAAGCATTTTCAACAAATTTATTATGTGCATAACCTCCACAATCATTGCGCTCCACAGGAAGACTTCTGTTTGAGGTATTCTGTCAAACGGTTCTCGTGCTTTGTGTATGTTGTCGCTCCTACAGTCTATGCTTCACTATCGTGTATGCATGTCTACCACTTTTGAATGTAAGTCTACTAGTGCACTTGCAGCTATAAAATCTAACAAAATTCCTCAATCTTCTATGCTTTGATGAATGCTCATATGTTGTTCCATAATTCCCATTTTAGCGCAGGCTGAGAGTATGTTGGCAGACGTTGTATCGTTTGGCTTTACACCACAAATAGTTTCAAATGTATTTTCAATAATTCTAAATTTTTCTTTATGGCGCCATCAGACCATATTTCTTCGAGTTATTTTGTTAGACAGTTCTCATGCCTTGTCTATGCCTCCACATTTGCATGGATTTCTACGCTGGCATCTAAGGTTGCAGATCTGTCATTTGCATTTGTTCGAAAGTCTCACAGGCTTCTTCAACAATTCAATTTCATGGAAACCTGCAATCATGGCATTCCATGAGATGACATCTCTTTTAGGTATTTTGTCAAACTGTTTACATTCCTTGTTCATGCTTGTCTATGAGGGTCGTTGCAACTATAACACTTGACAAAATTCCTTGAATTATTTTATGCTCTGATGGATGTATAACTTTTGTTCAAAAATCTCCATTTGATAAGCTGCGGGTATAAAATTGGCATAAGTCATGGATTGTAGCCTTACAATCGTCATTGCATCTATTTGGAGGTTTTTGTTTATTTAAAACCTTTTTCATCAAATGCAACTTTATTCATATCCTGCGGTTATGTTTCACCATGAGATAACATTTCTATTGAGGCATTCTGTCGAACGGTTCAGACACCATGTTTCTGCTTAGGCACAGGTCTAGGAGGTGTTGGCAAAGGTTTAGAATTTGGGGTATGAACCAACCATGTTGCATTTTCTTGGAAGTCTCCATAGACTTTTTAACAGATCTACTGCATGCAAACTCTGCAATCGTTGATTTCCATGAGATAAGATCTCTTCGAGGAATAAGCTGCGGCTTCTTATCTGTTGTCTCCTCAATTTGCATGCATGTCAACAGTGCAAATTAAAACCAATATCTTCATAGCTGCGACCTGAACCTATGAATTGAATTTGCTTGAAAGTTTCTGATGCCTTTTCAACAAATCCCTTGCGTGCCTATTCTTCTATCATCGCCTTACATAAAATACCATGTCTTTGAGGCATTTGGACAAACATGTTACGCAATGGAGGAGTAATAGAATGGAGATGGAATTTTATATAAGGTATGAATATACCAAAGGCTTAGGAAGAAAAATTAAGAAAAAAAATTGACTAAGAGGAGGATTTTGATTTTTGAGGAGGAAAATTTCATCAAATGGTGTGGATCAAAATCTAGAAAGTATAATGTAAAGATAGGGTATGCAATGGAGGAGGCAATTGTCAGAAAATAAAATTGGCCAATTCACTTTTGTTGGAGTAGTCAATGCCTACCAAAAGCTGGTGGATTTTCTTGGGAAGATTTATAGAAATAGAATTTTAATAGGGGAAATGTTACAAATCTTAGTTTTAATGTCTTGTTTAGATATGTTCTTTGTAAAAGGGAGGAAAATATAGTTTATCATATTTTATTGAGTTGTGAATTTATTGAGTTGTGAATTTATGGAGAAATTTTTGAAGAAGGTGATGGATAAGTTGAATTGGAAAAACCACTCCCAAAAAAATTACTTTTAATATGTGGCCAATCTTATATAAAAAGATTTTTTCAAGAATATAGATATTGATCCCATCTTTAATAATATGGGAATAATGGAAGGAAAGAAATAGGAGGATTTTTTAAGGAAAGGAAATGTTAAGTGAAAAATTTCATCACATATTTAGTAAATAATGTAATTAGATTTATTACAAATTAAAGAACAACTCATTGAAAAATTGAGATGGAGAATTATGAAAGAAATGGATGGGACTTGTAGTCCCTTATTCATAAAGCTACTTGGGATCATTTGATTGATAAATTTAGAGTTGATGCATATTGGGTTTTACTAAGAAAATGATAGCACAAAGTAAATATAGTTGGAGCCTCATGAGGAAATCCTAGAATATCTAGATTAGGGTATGTGATTAAAGATCATAGCAAAAGGATAATTGTGATTACAACAAAAAAACTCACAAATAGAATGAAGAATGAAGTAAAGTTTTAGGCTATTTTACTAGGAATTTAATTGAGTAAAAATTAAAAATTACAAAAAATTGTGTTGTTGGGGACTCCTTCAAAATTGTTAATTTCATTTGAAGAATGGGAACTTTAAATTGGAAGCTTGACAAACTTATTTCCCCAATTGGGGAGCTTTTAACGCAATTTGATGACTTTACAATCAACCATGATGTGTATAAGGAAGTGAATGATTTGGTTGATAGGATGGAAAACCTAGTGATAAACATGTAGGAAAATGATTTGGTGGTTGATATATTAAATGTTTGACATGATTCTCCTCTAATTTCATAGGCTGAGTCATGCGTGAAATAAATATTATTAATGATGGAGTGATAAGATTGATTTGAAGCATTTGAAATCTAGAAGAGGATTAATAAAATTATAATGAAGGACATTGTTAATAATGAAATTCTTCATAAATTGCATGTGAATGGTTTTTTACCCCATTCATAGAGAATAAAACTTTGATAACACAATTTTTTTTAGAGGGTAAGTGGAGGGAGATTGTCTCCCCAAGGAAAATTACATAGATGATATTCAATAAAATTTTTAGGACCAAGGGCTTAGTGGTTGTTCATTCCACCAAGATGGTGCTAGACAATAATTCTTTGGTCTCCTCACAGGTATCATGTGAATATCAATGTCTCTTCCATGTTCTTTGTGGTGGTCTTGTAATTTGAGGAAGGTAAGGCTATTATAAGGTTGATGATGAAGAAATCAAGGAAGCCCCAATAGAGATGTAGCTTGATGAAAGTTATGGATGACACTATATTGGGTCTTGACTTTCACCTAGACCATCGAACTTGGTCATGTGTCAATCTTGGACACAATGGTCCATTATTTCCCTTTATGATTTGGGTGGTCTAGGAGGATGATTTGCATGGTGATAGAAGGGAAAATGTGGTATTAACTTCCTTAAAGTGATCACTAGAGCTACTCTTGTCATATAGGTTGATTGATCCTTTTCCCTAGAAGACTCGAACTCAAAGATAGAGGAAAGTGAGGAGCAAGGAGGAATACCAATGGCTCCTAAGGCATAATTTTTGTGTCACTCCGTAATTGTGTAGGCATTGCAATTTTTTGTAATACAAATTGTATAAACAACCTTCCTACAGAGGAGCTAGAGCCAATTCATAATATATGAAGTTTTTCTAAATTTTCATCTTTGGGTATGGCTCCCTAAAGCCATTTTCAACGGTATTTTTTAAAAAAAGAAACAGAAAAAATTGTCAACTCAATGGCCCAAATAAAAACTAGAGGAACATTTAAAATTATTACTAATATTTTATTATTAGCATTTACATAATTAAAATAATATATTATTGGTTTGTATAATCAATTATAAATATTAAAAATCAAGAAAAAAAATTTAATAATATTAATAATTTTTATATTTAATCATTAATATGAATAATTAATGAAGGAAGAAAATTATATGGTTTAAATATGGAGTTGGTGTTATTTCCATCAAGGTTCAAACTTTGGTAGGATTTTATTGTTGAATGTTTATGTTGGGAATGAGGTCCCCCATTTGTAACCTCACTCATTCATAACTCCATTAATATTATGATATTGCTATCCAGATTCAACCATGTAGTTTTACGAGTCAAACTCATTGACCCATGTTTCATGAGTCCACTTATCAATTAATATTAATAAAATATATTGATTTAATCCATGATAGATGTTACTAAAATGAAGAATGACAAAGATAAGAAAGAAAAAAATCTAATGATAATGATATTAAATGTTTGAGATTTGTTATTTATGGATTTTGATTGTGTTCGAGTTTTTCCATCAACGTTTTGGATCACACTGAGTGATCCATCATCAGGATGATAGAGAGCATAAGGAGATGATAATATAAAATTTATATAGTTATACTTAGCCTAATATAAATATAGTAATACCTATGGTGAAAGGAAAAAATAAAAAATAAACCTTAGTATTTATTATATTAGTAAAAAAAATTAAGAATTAAAAAATATATATTAATATAAGTTTAATATTGAATTTAATTTAATATTAGTAATTCATTATGATAATATAATATTAACATTTTATAATTTGTTAAGATAATTAATATTAATATTGTAACTTATGATTAAAATTTATATTAATTAATTTATTATTTTTTTAATTGAATTTAAATGTTATTTATTAAGGTTAGAAGGGAGATACACATATTATTAATTTATATTTTTATTTATTAAGATTAATTGAATATATATATATATAATTGGTCGGGTATTCATCCCCCTATAAACTGCAGTGTGCTTGGTAAACTTTTTTCACGTGACCGGTGGCGTTGACGCGATATGCCCTCCAGTACCATGGGTTTGGGGGGAGACTAGACCTCGTGACCTCTTGCCTCCAACATGATGCTTTACCCAATCGAGCTAGGCCCCCGCCCCTAAGAAAAAAATTTAAAAAATAAATAAATAAATTGAAAATAAAATTAAAATCTATTAACATATATGGTGCCTATTTATTAATATGGATAATAATTAGGATAAAAATAATAAGGAAAAACAAGAATATAATTCAAAGATACTCTTTTTAAAAAAATAGATTATGGAGTATGATAAAAGAAACAATTTAAAGAAGACATTTTTATTTTAAAAAAAACATGTATGTGTGTGTTAGAGGGTTTTATATCAAATCTACATTATTCAATATGAAACATGAGTCTTAGACTGAAACCTCATTGGTTAAGAGCCAAAGATTGAGAGGTATACATTCCGCTAAGCTTGAGACATTATCTTGACCTCATCCCTAATTATGTGGGGGTCTTGCACTTAACAAGATAATCCTAAATGAACTCGTTTAAACTATTCAACTTCACTATAGATAAAAAAATTATCTACTTTTAAAAAATATTTTAATAGACTCTATAAATATAAAACCTCACTTAATGAAATAATCAACATTTCTAATCTTATTAACTTTTATAACTCTTCAAAGATATTTGAATAGACTCTATGACATTTATTAATTTTGTTAGATTAGTTATTTAGCATTAAGAATCAGTCTTATGTCATCGAAAAAATGAATTGTCTATGCAGCCTACAAATCCACCATTTGATTGTATTTATTAATTAATTAAAAATAAAGAAACAATGCAAGATTATAGACATTGCGTAAAAATTACGCCATTGACTTCGATACTTGGATGCTTCAATTTCTAATCTTATTAACTTTTATAACTCTTCAAAGATATTTGAATAGACTCTATGACATTTATTAATTTTGTTAGATTAGTTATTTAGCATTAAGAATCAGTCTTATGTCATCGAAAAAATGAATTGTCTATGCAGCCTACAAATCCACCATTTGATTGTATTTATTAATTAATTAAAAATAAAGAAACAATGCAAGATTATAGACATTGCGTGAAAATTACGCCATTGACTTCGATACTTGGATGCTTCAATTTCTAATCTTTATTAACTTTTATAACTCTTCAAAGATATTTGAATAGACTCTATGACATTTATTAATTTTGTTAGATTAGTTATTTAGCATTAAGAATCAGTCTTATGTCATCGAAAAAATGAATTGTCTATGTAGCCTACAAATCCACCATTTGATTGTATTTATTAATTAATTAAAAATAAAGAAACAATGCAAGATTATAGACATTGCGTGAAAATTACGCCATTGACTTCGGTACAGCCTGAGTTGGCCTGTACAGCCTGAGTTGGCCTAATGGTGGAGAACTTGTACTCTTGAAAGAGAGGTCACAAGTTCAAATCCTGCAGGGGGTAAGGTATGTACACCTCGTATTGTGGAGCACGAGTTAGGTGCCTCCCTCAATATTGGGAGTACGAGGAGTCCCATAGTGCTGTAGGCCGTCTGTAGACCCAAAAACAGATTGCTGGGTATCGTGGACTATAAAATATTATTATTATTATTATTATTTTATTGAGGTCTTTGAAAACTACCGTAGTCGACATGTTCCAAATTATTGGCTTCAGTCAATAACACGGAAAAGACCACCGACAAAACTTACACCGACATTTATTAACTTTTGTTAGAATAGTTATTCAGCGTTAAAAATCAGTCTTATGGCATCGAAAATAAACTTTCATACGCCATTGACTTTGATGTTTCGTTTAGGTCTGTAAAAACTACCGTAGTCGACATGTTCCAAATTCGGAAAAGACCACTGATAAAACTTACACCGCCATTTATTTTTGGATTGTAACTGCAACGTTTTGAATTACATTTAGATTAATTATTTAACGTTAAAAGTCAGAGTGTTTGTCATCAAAAATAAACTTTCATATGACTGCAACATTTCAATATCTCTGCAAAGGAAAATAATGTTTGATGGATAGTCCCAAACTGTCGATTCATTTTTCTGGCGTTTTCTTACCTTTTTACTGTCTGAAAGATTTGTGTAATGCTGGAATTCGTATTCTCTACATTTTTCTGTTTCACTTAATGTGTTTCTGGGCCGCAGAGGTTATGCTTATTCGAAGAATCGGAATCGAGGGTTCTAAAGCTTGCTAGTAATTACAGTAGATACATGATTTTCGCTTCCTGACGATTTGTTTTGTACAGAACCATTAGCGTACTAATCTCCCTCAGTGCACATCTTAAGAACACACCGAAAAGGGGTGGGCAGGCTGATAGCATCTTGGGAGAGATTGTCATGACCACCTTCGTAGCATCTGGGCCATGTGTCTAGAGTGAATGGTAGTTAAAAGTCTTCCTATTCTTGGATTGAATTTTAAGTTTTTCCACCCTTGAAAGCCATGTATTACCAAATTCCAATTCAATCTAAATGTGGTTGTGATTTAAGGCTATTGGTAAACGCTGGTGGGCATTTTGGTGTAGTTGGATTCAGATTTGTTTTTCCACATCGAACGTTGTTGTCGTTGAATGGTTGTGAGCAAAAGGCAGGAAAGAATCTTCCTGCCTTGATTTTTTCTCTACCAAAATCCAATTGAAATACGGCAGTCATGGCAGGATATTTTGTGAACTTGGTCACGATTTTTCGGTTCATTAAATGAGATTTTCCACGCGTTTCTATTGTACGATTCTCATGACAGTGATGTTTTCCCTTTCATAGTTTGCTTGGATGGGCCACTTCATTTTATCATTTGATAAATTCAACTTGCATTATGAAGAGTAAAAACTATAACGATATTCTAAAGAATAAAATATAATAGAAGATTTTTAATGTTCATGAGGTCAAATAAAGTCTATGGAACAGTAATCCCTGTTATTTTAGTATTTTAAAGTACCGATCTCTTGGCAGTTTAGCTTGATAATGAGCTCCCTCATTCTGTCCACACATTTCATGCTAAATAAATCTTGAATATTTGTTGTTGCTAAACCACTTATGTAGTTGCCTGTGATGTCACCGTAAGCTTTGCAATCTAAGATAAAATGTTTTTTTGTTTCCACCTGCCCTATTGTACATAAGATACAAACCCTCTGTTCCCAAACTTCTTTTGGCCTTTTCCACCTCCCTATTTCACATTGAAGACGATGTGAGTTAGTTCTCTTCATGAGATATTGGCCTTTATGTATGCGTTTTGTTGATGGTCCATGTTGGGGTTAAATTCTTCCAAGTAATACTTTTTCTTTCTCCCAACCGCCTTTGTCCACATAACCTTGCAAAATTTCTCAATCACATACATCTTTATTTCTTTACTATTATTAGAACATTCATTCAAGTGAATGTTCCACTTGTTCATCCACTTACAATTTTGCTTCATCCATGCCTTCTTTCTTTCACCTAAGACATCTTTGTGATGTAGGAGCATCCAAGGTGAAGAGCAATCTTGCATCAATTTGTGATTGTCTTCTCTCAATAAGGGCTAATCAGCTTAATTTACCAAGTATGCCAGTTGGGCTTTGAGCTACAGTGTTAAGGTTTACACCTTGACTTTATCTGGCGTCCTGTGCTTCAATGGACTATCTCACCGGTGTGACAGGGAGACTTCAATGGGACCTTACCTCATGTCCCTTCGACGTGCCGATGGTGTTAGCAACAACAGTGAATGGGCGCGAATGAGTTACATTGACGAGAGGCTTACATATCAACTGGACAACATTAGATGTCCCTTCGACGAAGTGATGAAGCATATCATGGTGATGATGGGGTTTCGACCTGACAAGCATGTTTCGATGAGACATGAGGAGGAGTCCCTTCGATAGGCCGGCATAGTGATGACAACAATGAACCTACATTTTGATAAAGCCTCATCGGTGAGACTTGGTTGTTTAAGGGAGAGTTGTTTTGAAGTCCCCTCGACACGACGATGGTGGGAAGGTGGATAGAGACATGAGTTGGTCAAAGGCGATGGATGGACGAGTTGGTTGGTGACATATGGCATGATATTACTCGTTGATTCCACATCGTTCTTGTGGATCAACGTGATCATTGGCTAGATGAATTCAAGCATGAAGATGATTACCTTTCGCGGACGAATAAGAATGAAAGCTACTGATAACGAGATAACTACCTAGGAGATCTCGATGACTCATTGGACGATGAAGCAGTACTATGACAACATGGAGAGAAAGAATGTCAAACAGTGAGGCCGACCTGAAGGAGGAGTATCAATATAAAAGAGCTAACCAATGATAGGCGAGGGGAGAGGTGGACTGTGAGATAGTGAAGCAGGGATTGAATGCCCAATCTATATATTTGATCGATTGTATTTGATGTTTTGTAATCAAGTAGCCCATGTAATTCTGTAACTTATTTTTCCATTTCAGTATTAATAAAATATCACTATTCTCTTTGCATTTTTGCTATGCAAACCTTTGTAGTTGTGGTGAGTTCTAGTTTGTAAGGGGAGTACCCTTCATCACTTTGAAAACAACATTGGGCCACTGATGAGCTTCCATTTGCTCAACCTTTTTCAAATATCTCAAAAGAATCACCATAGCAATGGCCTCAATAGGAATTACCCCTATTTCAACAAGAAGTATTTCATAAGGAACTGATGCTTTAGTTTGAATTTTCTTGTGATCAAACACTTTTGAATTCTCTCTATTTGTACCCACTTGATGTCAGAAGTACTACTAGCCTAAATTTCACAACCATAAAGAACCACCGAAATAACTAACAACCCAAATAGTATTTGAATAGTTTTCCAATCCCTTAAATCTGCCTCTCTACACCTATTTTGAAGAGAAAAAAGTGCTCTCCAACCTCTCAAAGTTCGTTTCCCAGGTACTTATACTCTATTACTTCCTCTAGGATACTACCTTCAAAATAGAACTTGTCAAACTAATTCTTTTTCTTTTTCTTTGAGAATATCATGATCTTGGTCTTACTAATATTAACTTGCATACCCACATCTTTGTAGAAATGCTCAAGTGCAACCAAGTGCACTTGCAACCCTTGAACAAATCTAGTAATCAAAAGCATAATGAAAATGATTTGAAAGTGGATCATTTAACTGTTTTATTAGAGAATTGAGAAATCTTTAAGTTCATTAATTAGCTGACCTTATTAGATTTTAGTGATAATGTTTTCCTTTTGATATAGTAGTGCTAGTGACTTTCCTAACTCCAATATTTTGGAAAGAGGCATTTGGGCATACACATTCATCTTGTAAATGGAAAGAGAATGGGATCTCGATAATTATGGAAAGTCTTAATTGAATTTAATTTTTTTCTTACCCTTCTCTAATGAGTTGAGAGCCATTAAAGTCAAATTGAAGTCATCATAGCCCACACCTAACACCAACGTATTCCCATGCCCTCATGTAGGATTGTGTTTTTCCAAAGTGGCTCACACAATGAATGCAATATTTTCCCTAGGGGCCCGTTGTTATGGTGCACACAAATATGACCAAATAGGTCCCATCTGCATTGGAGAATAAGATTTTTCTATTTTGTACGGTAGCTAAATGAGGAGGGATGGAAGAAGATTAAAGTTCCTTTAAATGTCACGTTTACAATAACAACAAAATTTAAAATATTTTGTTTAAAGAGTTGAATGAATGAATGAAGAATTTTAGTAACATTCACAAAGCCAAACAGTCTATGGGACTCACAGATCAACAATAGAACTGAACACCACAACAACCCAAGATAGAAACCACTGCCCAACAATTACTTGATCTCCCTTTCCTTCTAGATCTTGGATCTTCTACTAAGTATTTTTATCAAGTAATCAACACTTTTCGTTATTTTCTCTGCTTCAAACAAGCTGCATAAAGTGTCCACATTTAGAATCTCAATATAAATGGCCGGAATATTCATATAAGCTGGACATTCCATGATGCAATGTCATTCGGTCTCTACTAACTTTTAAGTACAAAACTTGCATATCCTATCCACCCAATCTTCTTTAGATGTCGTCCACAAACTACTGTCATTGACTCCACGTAAACTTTTTTTTACCTTTATTTCTATTTTGGGTTTAAAAAATAAAGAATTTATAAATATGGCAAAAACGTTGCCATAGATTGGTACTCTGTAACCATTGTAGCCGTGTAATTATTCATTTGAGATTGAATTTTGAAGCTTTTGTCATGGGCAGCCACACAAAATGTAATTCGCAGGGCCCTTCTGTAATTTTCTTCTGCCTTATTGTCTACTGCTGCTGCTCTTTTCCCCAAATCAATGAAGCTGCTGCAACAACTATATCCTTCTCCATAGAATAGTAGGGGCCCACCCTTTCATAGTTCCATCCATATTGGCCCTTCTTGTTCGTTCTTATGAGCTCAATTGCCTGTCCAACTAAAACCCCGTTCATTGGATGAGTAGAGGATATGTGTTTCCATTTTTGTGGGATTAAACCAATGGATATAGCCAAGTGGAAATCGCTCAATTAAAGTAGTTCCGAGAACTAGGATGGGAAACTGCATGATTCATTCGATTGGAACAATGTCATAGTACCTCCGACAAAGCAAAGGCCCAAGTCTTCGAGAATTCTAGTTGCCAATGATGGCCTCCTGAGAACTACTGTTCCCAACCCAACCCGGACAATGGCCCCAGGGTAGTCAGGTTATGAAGTAGCCAAACCAAGGAGAATTCGATTTCTGAAGAATGAGACATCTACTCTAGCACAATCTCCCGGGGATTCTAGGCAAACCCCCAGATAGCTGAATAGGCCCATAGAATTGTAGGGGCGGGTGGGAGCCCCTACTATTTGAAGTAGTTTCAGGATGGGTGGGGAGAGGCCCTACAAATTATATGGGGGGTGGGTGGGGGGCATGTTACATAGAGAATAGATAAAGGCCACCCCGATCCAGTTTCATTTCTAAAGCCAGATTATCTACGTAACATGGGCCCCTACCCCTACAATGGCTATCCTCCCACCCTTGTAACTTTCTCCCCACCCAACAACTAATCTACTTCTTAATTAATGCTTATTCTAGCGAGTTAATTAATCTATTGCTTTCCAGAACTACTGGATTAATGCCACTTGTGGTGAATAGGGAAAGGCAAGTGGCATTAATCCGCCCCTACTATTTGCTATATCCTTCCACCCACCTAACCAGATAGGGAGATAGGGGCCCAATGAATGGGTCACCATAATCGACTTCAGCGGGGGGGCCTCATTCATTAGGGGGGAATTCCCCTCGTTGAGTTCCAGAGTGTTGACAATACTAGAAAGTTGTAACGATGAGTGAGATGTCGGCTATTCCTAGAGAATTTTATTCTACCTGGCCATCCTTAATTATCACCCCCGGTGAACAATCTATCTTCTTCTACCTCCCTGCCGAATTAGGAATCAATTCTCCCATCCTTCCTTCCTACTGATTGAACCCTTTCTCGATCGGGGATGGACACAATAACTTCTTGCCTCCCATGCTTAAAACATTCTGAACGTAATGCAGCAGAAACTCCCTTGGGCCGAATGTTAGGCTATTCGGGGGGAATCTGCCTAGTGTAGGGTGGGAGCCCTTCCCTTCAACTATCGTCGAATACAAAGTTAGGATTGATGAATAACCTTCTCTGAGAACGTCAATAAGGGGGTGAAGGACGGCGGCTGGATGGATGCATGGTTCGGGGAAAGAACATCGAGGACGGTTGGAGAAGTTCACTCAACGAGGACAGGCTCCTTCACTCCACCGCCTATAAAATTGTAGGGCATCTACTACTTTGGGACGGTGGGGCGGCGCCTATAAAATTGTAGGGCATCTGCTACTTTGGGACGGTGGGGTCCATCCTTCACCCTCGGTCGAACAACTGAAGCTGGGGGTGAGGGTGGGCTGGTGGTCGATGAGAATTCCAATGGCCTGGCGGTCGATGAGAATTCCTCAATCAATAGATCCAGACATGCTCAATCAGTCGGAGTGGAATACATACTTCCTTCCGGTTGTCGTTACCATCCCGCCCCACCCTCCATTATAATTGGAGTAGTATCGTTAGCAGGGTAGGGCCTTCCGGATATTAGTACTATCTAGCCAAACAATAATAAACCCTCACGGGAAAGTAATGCTGATTGGAGGAGTTGTCAACTCGTAAAGGTAGTGTAGGGCCCTGTCCTAGAATTCTAGTTATCACTCTTTCTCTATGGCCACCCTTTACTTATCCCTCCTCGGAGTTGAAACCCACAACAGGGATAGTTGCACCATAGGGCCCGCAACAGGGATAGTTGCATTATGGAGGAACTCAATCTCGATCTCATGGAGGGAGGAACACAATCTTGATCTCCTTCTCTAGAGAATCAATATCCCTGATAAAATCTAACATTCTTTCTTAGCCATCCTTCACCCCTGCACGGTTAGCATCTCCAGTTAAACAAACAACTGTCCTTGGGGAGTTGAGGTTAGCTCCAACTATAGTTAATGAACAGGCTAGGGGTGAGCTCTGGTTGAGTCTAGTTAGGCTATCATGTATATAATCGAGAAAGGACTTTCTTGAACTCCTTGCTGAACCTTATTGCGCTCACCCACTTTCTCCTGGTAAAATTCTGAAGGATGTATGGTAGGATCGGTCCAGTAGGAAATGAACTTGGCCCAAAGTTAACGAAAGTAAATGAAAGCATGCTCAGCTAGGCTGATGGCAGGGTATAGGTATCAGATTAGTTGAGGGCTAGAACTCCCTTCCTTGGAGATGGGCGAGAACTCTAGTTGGAGATGGGCTAGCGGAGGAGATTGTTTCTCCGGTAAGGACAGTTCAGCCCCTTGCGCTTCGCACCGACCATGCCCTTCGGGATGGCGAGTATGGTCAGTCTTGCACGCTCTATAGCCTCCCACCCCCCTGGGTCGGTCCTGCATGAAGGGCAGGGAATTCTACCGGTCCAGAGAATGTACAGTCTTCCCACTAGGATGAGCTCTTACTTGAAGCTGCTACAGCCAAGCCGAGACTGCCTACTACATTCCTCTCGAGTTCAACAACTACTTTATGTCCATCGATCCTATCCATCGAGGAGCCCTTGTACCACCTTCTGGATTTCTCTGGGCTTGCCTAACTAACCTTCCCTCCAGCCATTAACTAACTTTTCCTCCGGATAACTCGTCCATAGAATTGTAGGGCCATCCGTGCAGGGGTGAGGGCAAGGTCCAGCTTGCCTTATCGACCGGTGGAACGAGCTGGATAGTTGTTGAATTCCTCTTCGGAGGAGCCCAACAGGAGGAGCCCAACTGTGCAGGTGTGAAGGCGAGTTAGTCCCTTCCTTTCGAAAGTAGGAGCCCGTGTAGCCATAGTAGTTGTTAACTCGTTACTCCCATCCGAGGGTCTATATTACATATATGAGCGCATCTTATCAGATTAGTTGAGGGAGAGCTAAATAGTTGAGGGAAAGTATGAAGACAAGCAATAATATCACACACAGGTTGTTTCATTACCCCCGGCTCCCTGATCAAATGCCGTTAT
>VDFB02086081.1:63101236-63149212 GCA_007258455.2 Sequoia sempervirens | reverse complement strand
TATGACTTTTCAAAACTTTTTTTGAAAGTGGCCACAAATTTTCTACCCATCTCCATGCACCTGCCCTTTTGATCTTGCCCAAAAACCCTAATATGGGATTAAATTTCCCAACTTGGTGTATGAGTCCTTGTCAACATTAATTTCAACATTTTCAGCATTTCAGATCTTCATTCAAGCTGCTACAGGTTTCCAAGTGCACCATTTTGATTTCTTAGCTTTTTTTTGGGTTTTACATTCATTTCTAGGTCTTTTATTCAAGCCTTGCATATCATTAAGTTCCATAATTAGATATTGCATATATCATTAGTCTTTCCAAGCCCTAGCTTGGTGGTGAACCCCTATTTAGTCATTAATCATACCCTAGGACAACCTTTAGCAAATCTCTTTCCTTCATTCCATCCATGGATTGAGATCTCTAGGGCTTCCTTGAGTGAAACAAGAGAGAGCAAAATAGGAGGAACTCTATCTCCTCAAAGGATAGAAACCATCTTCCCATTTTTGTTGTTTCACATATTCACATTAAGTTTGGGGCCCTTTTAATTAAAATGGACTTAATTGTGCCTATTTTTTGGTGTTATAAAGTGCACCTTTACACTTTCACACTAATCTAGGGATTTATTAATTAATTGAGGTTAATTTTCCTTAATTAGCCCCTTTAATTCAAATCCAAGTCAAATTAATTACAATTTTTGAGGGATAAAACCCAAGATTCATAAATTCCATAGCATAATTTGTTTAACATTGATCAATATGTGTCCTAGGTAAGTGACCTAGGACCCATTCGCCATAGGGCGAATGGGTCCTCACTTGCACCTAGGACCTAAATTCAAATTATGTTTTTCGTGATTTTTCAATGATTTCAAATGTATATTCAAATGTCGACTTGTGATATTTGAATTTCGGGAATTAATGTTAAGATATGTATAAATAAGACCTGCCATTTCACTATGTTTCAACTAAGATTTTCAAGCTAGCAATTTTGAAGGGAGTATTCCTAATAGCAAATTTATGAGATCAAGAGCATTCAAGAGCATTTTCAAGGCATTCAAGGGCATATTTTTAGAAGATTATGGGTGAACCCACAAAAGTGGTTTACAATTGGAGTGAGGAAGGAAAAGTTGAAAAAAATGACCCCATTCCAAAAAATTTCATTTTTGGGGTTCGAATGAACTAATAGGTTTGAACGAACCAAAATAGGGTTCACTAGAACTAGGGTTTGAGAAAACCCATTCAATGGACTTCCCACCATTCCCGCCAAAAAAACCAAAGAAAACCCTTTTTGAAAGGGGGTTTGAATGAACTAGGGTTCAAATGAACCCTGGTTCGAGCGAACCCCCCTTTTCCCACCTTCCCACTCTGACACATAAAAACATCAGAATTTTTCCCTTTGAAGCTTAGGTTGAGGATGAAAATGGAGGATACTTCATAGACCTAACTGGATGATGGTAGTCCTCAGAATGAGCTATCCAATGGATATAATTTTAATATGTTTTGGTTTTATTATGTATTTGTTTTTTTAGTTTTATTAAACATAGGTTTTTCATTAAAAATCAAGCTCTTTGTTCTGCACATATGGAAAAATAGCAGATTATCAAAAAAAATTGAAAAATATGGGTTCACCAGATATTGAAGTCCTTGATCCAACAAAAAAAACAATTGAATTTCGATAAATACAAAAAAAGTAGCGTGTTATACGGTTTGCCTATGTCTAAATTGTAATTGGTTTGACTTTGAAAATTGATTAAGGAAAAAAATTCAATAAAACACAATCTAACCAATTGGAAGCACTAAATATCAGAGTAACAAATCTAAATTCAAAAGAATCAGAATTTTATCCTTCATGGAAAAAATGTAATGCGTTATACAGTGAGCGTCACTCTTTAAAAATGTTGTTTACTGAAAAAAAACTAGTTTTCGAAGGAGATGGAAAAAGAAGTGCAATTTGATTCCAAAAATTTTGAAAAAAATATATTTAGAATCTACAAACAAAATGTCACAAATCACTAGTTTGCATCATCTTCAAATTCCTCACAGTTTAGCCACTATAGGTGCCCAAAAGTGAAGATTTACTTAGAAAAAATTATTTCAGTGTCCAATTTGGCTAAAAATTGTAAATTGGTATTGTGGGATCACCCTTATTGCAGCAATCAAGATTTCATTATCATGTCAAAGATTTATTACATCATGCATGTTGTTTGAGCTAATATGGTGATATAGAGTTCAAGATCTATTCAAGCATTCAAAGGCATTGTTTCAAGACAAGTTTCATGATCAAGATCCACATCCATTGAGGCCACTTCATGCTAGTTGCAGATCGACAATCCAAGGTTCAAACAAAGGTTTGGTGAGTTGTGACATTATTTTTTCATTTGTCATTCCTTCATGATTTTCTATTTCATTTCAAGGTTTAATTACCAAAACGGGGTTTGACCAAGGTAAACCCCCATTCACCTAACAAACAACATTTTTCTCTTTGATGTGTCATTGTAGATTTTAGGTGGAAGATCCTTTGAAGAGAAAATTTGAAGAAAGTTGCAAAGTTGTCGAAGTTGCAAGGAAAGTTTTCATTTCACAAAAACTCTTCTACAAAATTTATTATTGGTTGTCTCATAGTGAAAATTGGGAATCTAGGAGTGAAGACACATTAGAAGAGAACCCAAAAAGCATTTTTCAAGAGCCCTAGCTAGAACCCATTCACCATAGGGAAAATGAGTCCTCAATAAGCTTCAAAAAATAACTTTTGTTGAATGGTACACATTTTTCTCCGCTTTCCAAATCTTCCTTTTAATTGTTGTTTTATGTCAATTTTGAATATTGTCCTTCATTTGCATTTTATAGCTTGCATTTTGGAGTTTGTTTGATGGTTTTGATCTTTCTCTCCAAAGTGTTATTTGAATATAACCCCCATCCTTGCATAGAGAGTAAATTTTCTAATTCATACCTTGATTTGACTCACCTTTTTGGTTGTTAGTCCCTTCATTTTTTGGATCTCATTTCCTTGAACAAAATTAGAGAAATAGGTCCCTTTTTATCAATTCATTTCACTCACCCCTATTTTTCTTTTTTTCACAAGTGCTATCAACATTTCAAAAAATATAGTAATGCATTCAAGGACAAAGCATATCTCTATCCAGTATCACTTTCTAAGAGAGAAAGTTGTTGAGAATGAAGTGAAGTTGGAGTATGTGCCTACAAAGGACCAAATAGCAAATGTTTTCAAAAAGGCTCTTCCAAAAGATACATTTGAGCATCTTAGGAAGAAGCTAGGGGTCATTTCCCCTCCTTCTTTCAACTAGATGCATGATTTGGTGCATCTGTCTAGGTGATAAATTCAATATTTATACTTTATATTGGATTGATAAAGGCTACCTCTTAGGGGGGGTAGGTAGTGGTGTCTTTGGTTGGTGCAATCAAGGGGATCATATCTTGTTCCCCTAAGGGGGAGAGAGAAGTGGAGAGAGAGCGATGGAGATAAAGTAGGTTGTAGGTGTTGATTGAAGTGAAGTATGCAAGTGTTTCCCTTTTCCATTGATGTCAAAGGGGGAGAAAGTGATGTCTAAAAAATACGAGAGGAGAATGAAATCTGCAATGTAAGTAAGGGGGAGCTTCTTGATGCAGGTTTGCTAAAATGTTGTTGATGGTTTTTCAGAGCCAGTGTTGCCATCAATGACAAAGGAGGATATTGTTGGAGATTAGTGTTGTCATTGATGTCAATGGAGAGATTGTTGGAGAATTTTGCACTATGTTGTCTTTAGTGTTGTCATTGATGTCAACCTATTTCATCCTATAGTGTGGTTGTGATAAGAAGGTTTTGAGCAGGTGTTGAAGATGGGGAGATTTTTGAAGTTTCTTGTGGTGTTGAGTGGGTGTTGTTGATATGTAGTTGGTTCACATGGTTCCAAGTGTTTTTGAGAAAGTTTGAATAGAGATTATACAAGGTGACAGAGTTATGTTCTACATTGTGCTTTGCATTTCTTCATGGTTGAAGATGTGCTTGTGAGATTTGGTTGAGATGATCAGATGTGTTCAGAGGTGTTATATCCAAAGTTTTAGGTTTTGGATCATGTGGCAATGGACTTGATGTTTTTGATAGTGTGTTGCCTATGAAAAAAGTTTTCTGGGGGGAATAGAATTGCTCCACATTTCTCAAAGTTGAGGTTTCTTGTCTTGCAGATTTGGGAACATGCTAATATTGTTTGTATATACCTTGGACCCCTATATTTTTTGGTGTTTAGTTGTTCCACAAGGTTGGTTAGTGAGTTGTACATGTCTGTGGGAGTGTGGTTGGTTGCATAGGGAGATAGTATTCTCAATTTCAAGGTGGTTGTAGAAGTGTTGTTGAATATTCTAATGGTGTTGGAATATTCTAGGATGTTGTGTGGATGTTTTGTATTGTTTCTTCATGGTCAACAGAGTGATTCGGGACCTTGTGAAGCGTGATGTGATTGTTTGTTAGTGTTTTAATACAGGTTCAAATGGCTAACTTAGTGTGCTAGTGCTAATTATGGAGATGGTTTGTTGTTAATGGAAACATGGTGTAGTTTGTCGATGTAGATTAAGTCCTGGTTAACCCTTGGTTTGGTCCACCTTCACTTATTTCCACCATGGAAGTGTTTAGTGCCGACCTATTTGTTAGTTGCATGTTTGTGGTGCATACATTTCATTTAGGCTGACCTAGAGAAGTTGTTTGAGGTCATGGTTGATATATATGCAAGGTTAATTGTTGGAGATGTGTGTAGAGTTTTGTGTGATGCGAAATAATCTGAGTGAGCAGAAGGTTTCTACATTCTGGTTGTACCTAAATTTGTTGGAGGCAGTGAGCCAAAAGTTGCATATGGTGTAGAGTTGTTGTGGTGGGTCTTCTTGCTTCTCTGAGGTAGTGAACCTCCTTGTAACAGTCTTCTTCTATTCTCTTCTATTCCAGATAGTGAGTCCTTTAGGTAGTGACCCTTTGGAAATGAGGCATTCTTTTCTTTTATGTAGTGAGCCCTTTTGAAAAGGATTCTATTGTATTCAGTTTTGTTATTCATATATATGTGAGTTAATCCTCACCATGGTTTTTCTTTGATTAGGGTTTTCCACTTAAATCTAGTGTTCTATGGTGTATGGTTGTGAATGTGTTTATGTTTCATTAGTTTATATTCATGTTGGTGCATAATAAGGGTTTGAAGGTTAATAAGGGTTTGAGTGTTTTAATGTACAACTAATTCACCCCCCCTCTCAATTGTCTTATGTGTCTAAAACACTAAACTTGTGCAGGTTGAACAAGACAATGTGTACTTCAACATGTAACTTTGTATATAGCCTAATATTATAGCATGCATAATGGCATGTAATTACTTGTATAGATGCATGAAAAAACATATAATATTGCAATCCTCATAAATTTTAAGCCTCTTGTATAGAATTGTTTGATCCTTTTGTTTCAAATTTTGAAATTATTTAAATATTTTTTGTTAGTAATCAAAGGGAAAGAATTGAGCCCTAAGATGTTTCAACATCTTAGGCCAAAGTTTGATTTTTTCTTCTTATTGTCTTCTTCTTAAACTCTGCACATTTTCCCACCATAGAGCTCAAATTAGATAACCAAGGAGCTCAAATTAGATAACCAATTGCATTTCAGGTAGATGTTTTTCTCCTAAAAAAATCTGATGAGTCCCTTGGTTGTCATGTTTTCCACAAAGCTACCTGTATACACCTAAAATCGGTCAAGACATTTAATTAATTAAATAATAGTTATTTAATTAATATTTCATCTACTTATAAATAAATTCTCAATTTATTTATATAGTTCATATCTTCTAATTCTCCAAATCTAAAATTGCATTCCTCTAATTTAATTAAATAAACAAATTTCTATAGTTTGTTTTATTTTATTAATTTTCACTAATCCCAAATTTGGAATTCAAGCACATGTCTACAACTTTTCATGCCACCTCACCAAGGTCACATGAAATTAAATAATTAGAATTTTTAATTAGAATTATCTTCAACATATGTTGAACACATGGTCTTTTCTCACACACTTGATTCCTTCATCCATTTGGCATGTTTTCTTTGGTCAAGGGAACATCCTTCTTGATTCTCTCCATCTCCACCATTCATCCCTCATGTTTGAATTTGGACCGTCGATCGCTGCCACATTACAAGATTCTTGGAAAATCCTATAAATACAACCCTTTGCTATAGTATTTTGCATCCCATATTTGAGTAGAGTTATTATGCAGGAATAGCTTTGGAGCATTGGAGCATTGGAGCATTTGGAGTTTATAGTTAGCATTTTTTAGCATTTTAATAACAAGTTTGCATTGTAGCATCATGTTAACTCATAATCATCTTTTGCTTTATAGTTATATTTTATTTCATGTCTTGCTTTATAGTTTCATTTTAGTTCATCATATCAATGGTCATTTGAGCATATGAAGAATCATTTTAACTTCTTATCATAGCACTTGTATCACATAGTTTAGCAACAATATCCATTTATCAATATCTCCATTATCATGGCATCATGGATTTCATCACATAGTTTCATGTAGGAACTTAGTTTTCTTGCATTTTGAATAGCATCTCATTTCTCAAGTTTTCATTTTAACAACCATAGTGCATATACAAAAATATAAAAACCATTATTGTTTAATAAATCCTTGAGAATAGAGAACAATGGAACATTTTTGAAGATTTGTTTAACTACAATTTAGAGTAGTTATTTGATTAAAATATTTAATATAATACGTCTCATTGGTGTTTGTGTGATTTAGTATTGATTTGCTAACTCTCCCACATTTCACACACACACTACCCATATCGATTATACCTTCATTCCTCTTCCCATCATGACCCTAGCCAAAAATTTAGGATCCTGAAAACACTAGCCACAAGAGCCTATCGAATTTGTGACAAAGAAACTTAAACCAAGAGTTGGACCATATTTGTTGTGTCTTTAGGTCGAGAATGATTATACCAACAAGAAAATTTCTAGAGCTCTTAGCCAATCCAAATCAAATTTATATTCCAACTCCAACACCAAATCCTCCCAACCTTTGTTACTCTCAAGTATCTCTTTACCTAGATTTTGAAGGAATATCCCACAAAATCTCTAAAATCCTTCTTAAAAGGGCCTTTTATGTGCTTTAAATCCCTTTTCCATGTTAAAAATTATATCCTCCTCTTAAAGACTCCAGAGACATCTTTCTAGATTCGAGAGTCTACAAGGTTGTCTATTCATGTGGCACTCCTTATATAGGTGAAATTGGTTACTCTTTCAACACCAAAATTGGATAGCATAGTGTCGACATCAAGCATGAACATGTTCTTAAATCTTCCCTAGTTGAACACTCCTCATCAACCAAACATCATATTTTTATAAAAAATACTCAAATATTTTTCAAAGAAGACAACTTCTATAAGAGGAAGCTAAAGGAAGCCATGGAAATCAACAATCACCCCCACCAACCTCAATAATGATGAAGGGTGGAGTTTAAGCCTCTCTTGGCAACCTCTTTTATCAAACCTTAGTAGATATTATCACCCCTTACCTTGACCTTCCCCCTGCTTCCACACCTTCCTCCCTCCCTAACCTATATTTCCCCCTCTTCCTTTATTTTTTGGTCCTCACATCCTCTTGAGCCCCCTCTTGTGTCTCTCATGTGGATTTATTTATCGTTTTCTTTTATGTTCTAACTTTTTGGTTTATTTTTTGTTGTAAATTTTGATTTCAATCTCCTCAATTTCCTTGTGTGAATATTTTTGTGTAGTTTATATATTCATTTAATTTAATATATTTCATTTCTTTTAATTTAAGCAATGTATATTATTTCATTTCTAAATAATAAATATATATAAATTAGATGTAAATATTTGTATATCTTTTTAATTAAGATATGAATAAATAACGAAGAATAATTTTTTGGAAAAAAATTGCAACCATTTAGCTAAATTATTTGCAAATAAAGATTATCTTTTCTTTTTGATAGATAAGTGAGTAGATTATATTAATTTTGTAAAAATTTACATGCTATGATTGTGTCATGCCAGAGTTTATCATGGCCACCAAACCCCACCAAGTCCCAGACCAAACACCCAAACTAGAGAAAGATATACCCAAAATTGACCATGCAAGGTCAGATTATTGCAAAATTAGACAAGTATTGATTTACTAAACCGACCAAGAGAGACAACAAAATTTGAGGCTTTTTGAACTAACCAAGGCCAAACATTACTAGACTAACAAAGACAGAAACAAGATCACATTTTCCATACATTCTTTTGGAGGAAGACTCTGAAATCATACTTCCATGAAGCGTTCTGCACTACCACCAACTTAAACTTTTTCTTCAGGAATTCCTCACCCGCAACAGCCAAACGATGGTGTTCAATGAGCTCCAAACCCTACAAATTGAGGAAGAATGGGTAATACATGACCGTAGCACCTAGAATAGAAAGGAGATGGAGATCCCGGGGGCGCGAGATGCCAACACCCAGCGTGGCTACCTCAAGAGCCTCATCTAAACCCACCAATAAATCCTTCCTAAAAAGCTTCAATGTGATCACCTTCACCTCCCTTTCAGGGAACACTCAAATCCAACAACCCCGCCAAGATCCTGGATGAAATATTGGTGTCAATATGATATCCTTCCGCCCCCTCCATACTGTGAACAAATTATCTTATTGAGTATATATATATAAGCATATAAGTTTGATTAATTAATTAATACAATATCTAGGCTATATAATCTCATTCATAAAAAATGGTTTAAATACAAAAAATACATATTTATCTAAGTTTCACATTTACTCAAAACTTTATATATATATAGAAACCAATTATTCAAAATTAACTACTTGCAAGAAAATTAAAATATTAATACTAAAGCTAAATATGCATAATCATATATTCATTAAGAATAAAATTATAGATAATATACATTTTATATTATCTATATAAAATTATATATATAATCAATTTTCTATATATATATATAATTTTCTTATTTATAGATATATACAATAATGCATATATATAGATCTTATTTTCTTATATATAATATATAATATAATATATAATTTATCTACTTTATTGAATGTCTTAATTTCTTATATATAGATATATAATTTATCTTATTTGGTGAATAAACCATAATTCCTTATGATGTGTGTGTATATATATATATAATACACATTTTATATATATTCCTTTATGAAATCTAATGATATAAATATAAGAAGTAAATAATTATAAATAACTAATTTTATATATCATATTAATATATAATTATAGAAATTTAACCTATTATATATATTAGAGTTATTTAACTCGTATATGTTATGGTTATAATTTATATAATTGTATATGTTATCTCCTAACTTTATATTAACTTGATTTTAAGAATTTTAATAGTGTATATGGGTAAAAGCACACAATTGTGTCACACTTTTAGCCAACTTATCAGCACAACTTAATTTAAGAATTTCTAACAAAAAAATAATTTTGGTCAAACATATGATCTAGTAAGATTAATTCTATCTAAGTTAGATACTTCCACAACTTTCTCAACTAAAATTGCTGGCTAAAAATATATGGAGCAACACTTTGAGTCCAATTTACCAAAAAAATAAAATTATTTGAAAAACTTGAAGTTTCAATAACTCCTACTAATGTAAATAACATTTTTTTTTAAATATAAAAAATACCCTTTTGTAGATCCATAAATGTAGTTTTCAAAAATATATTTATTTTAATAGTTTAATTATTATTTATATTTTATTTTTTATTTTTACAAGTAGGTTATTAGCACAAAATATTAGGTTGATTACCATGCCAAGGAAAAATACTAACTAAAACTTATTAAAAAAATTGAAAAAAATATGATGCACTAGATAAAAGAATCTATTTCAAGATGGTATAAAAAAAAATTCATTTTAGATAAATATTTAATATGAAAGTTGGCGTCTGATGGAAACAACTATTTTTTGATTCACGCACATTTTAATATTTATTTAAAAATATATATTTATCAAAATTAGAAAAAAAAATATCCATGCACTAAAGTTTCAAGTTATAAATACACAAAAAAATTGAAAGAAAAAAAAAAATTTACTATAAAAAGTTTGACATCTCATGCAACTTTATTTTTCAGCATTTTATAGCAACTAAATTATAGTGTTAATTTATTTAATTTTTTTTTTAAATACAAACATAAAATATACTAAAAATACATATTTTACTAGTTTACATCATTTCAAAATTCAAAACATATATCCAATTTTTTAGTGATTCAAGTTTAAAATTTGGATCAGTGTTGGTCGTTTCCTCTATAAAATGTGACACATCTTTGTGTTTTTACCCATACTTATAATATACTAATACATATATAATCAAATAATATAATATAACTATATAGAACAAAGTTATAGATAATTTACTCTTTTTATAATATCCATATATATAGCTATAGAAAGTATATATGTTATTTCTTAACATATATAATGATTTCATTATCACCTCGAAGATAATTCAAAAACTTCCACAAAATAATCAAGAACAAAAAATTAACCAAGAAACTATCATAAAAAGTGTGAATGTGCACAAGAAACTCTCCTTGTATATGTAGGACAAGGAGGAAGTAGGAAGGTGAAACAGAAAGACAAACTAACCCTCCAAGAGATGTGACCCATGTAGAACACTTGGGACAAGTGTGAGAGCATGTTTCATGTGTCTATGAGGTGTTACAACTAAACCTCTAAGTGAACTTAAGCTAGTGTGAACAAGACTACTAGGTGTAAGAACTAGATAAATGATAAGTAGATGCATAGACATTTTTCACACTAACATCATGCTCAAAAGAAAAGAAAAGAAAAGAAAAGAAAAAAGAGTTCATGTATAGTACAACATTATTTAGGAAATGATTGTAAATGGATAGGTTATGTTGATAAAATTTGAAACTCGAGATAATTCTATAGATTCTCCTACCAAGCCTATGAGCATACATGAATTCTCTTGGTGTAGAGATTCTATGGGCCTCATTTCTTATACTTAATCATTTTTATTTCCCATGGATATATTTATAATTTATTATTTCAAGTGGCATAATATTAGGATTAAGGTTCCATCAACATTGTAAATCCTATGTCAATTAATTTGTTACAACATCATTGTGAAGGTGTCTTTAGGCATCCAATGTGTTAGTGGAAAAATAATTTATAAACATATTCCACCTACAGTTTGTAAATGAATTCATAAGGGATGAAGGAGTCAATCTTCACCAATAATTAATTGCTATGGAATAACTAATTATCTCCTCAATTCAAACACTTGGAAAGTGGAAAAAGATGACTTTTCCTATTCCATACAAGTGAGTATTGTGTACCTCTTGTTTTGTAAAATCCTAGTGGTATCCTTCATCCAAAATTCCTATAAATTGGAGCCTTGAAAAGGTGGTAAGGTATTCCATTTGGTTTTTTAATTGAGGGTTCAAAATTACATGAATGTTGAAGAATTGATACAAAGAAAGAGTGAAGGAAGTATGTTTCTTTGTAATACTATTTGTGAAGATAATACATACATGACCTCTCTTCTTTGTGGAGTTCTTTCCCACAATGATTTCTCCACATAAATCATGTGTAATGTGTTGATCTCATATGATTTTTTGATTTATTTTAGTTGATGATTTACATTTATTAATTCATTAATGTTATTCTACAAATTAAACACACTAATTTTGATGGTAATTCATGAACCAGCAAACTTAATTTTAGATTTACACATTTTTTTCATATTTCCATATATTATAGTAGTTTATTTTTTATTCATAACAATTTATTTATCTATAATAGAGGGAGAGTACATGTTTTCTACTCATTCCTACAAGGATTCTATTTTTATTTTGAGATTGTGATCAAATCTTGGTTTGTTTCAAAAAGTAGTTAAAGTTTATTGCAATAGTTAGAGTGTCATTATCTTGGAAAATAGCCTAACCTTTTATTTATGAAAAAGAATAGTAATGTGTAGTATTATTTTATTTATGACATGGTAGAAGATAGGTATTTTTAGATAAATTTAATTATTTTGAGAATTTTGTGTAAGCTTTGGAAAAGCTATTTAGCATAGTGAAGTTTAGGTTACAGTCTAGTAATTGTATGGTCCTCTCATCTCCTATGAAATAGTTGATAGTGTTCATATTAATTTTCTCTTGTAAGGTGTTTGATAAGTGGGAGAATGTTAGGAAAATATGTTTCCAAAACTACATCCTAATGTTCAAAGATAATTTATGAGATATACATGTCATTTTTCATCACAAAATTTACCAAGACAAATTTTAACCAAATAAAACAAGTTACAAAAATGTGGAGCTCTTTAAAATCTACAATTTTGAAACAATAGGATTAATTAAATTCCCATATCAAAAGATATGTTTTCTAGAATTTCTCATGGACCAAAAATGTAAGAGCATCTATGATGCATAAAATGTTGACATATGTTGACCATGAACATTCACCAACCTCTAACATGTTATTAGGAATATCATAAATCATCTTTGGAAGGTTAGAATAAGACAAATTGGTGTTAGTGTGAACATGGTTTATTACCTAACTAGTTTCTTATTAGGTCATGTTCAAATAGCATACTTAAGCTTACTTAGGTCATTTACTTTTTGTGTCAGGTTCATAGGATTATTGACAAATCTATTGATTCTATTATTTATGAGAGATTTAACCATTTTAATTGAAATTGATCCTTGATTTTCTATGGGGTTGAATCAACAACTCTTATATGGTATCAAAGGCCTAGATCTAAAATTTTGTTTCCTTTTTTCTAGAGAGTTCCAATCAAGAAATTTCAAATAGTACATCCAAGTACAAAATAAAACTCACAACTATGTCCAAAAGATGTCAAAACCTTAAGACCACCTATCCAAATGTTGAAACCAAAGACTATGAAAAATTAACAATTTTTTTTAGGGTCTTGGTAAAATTGTTAGAAATTTTTCATAAGACCATATAGATCCATACATATTTTTATAAACATATAGTTCATACAATCACCATATGTTATCATAGTTCCTTCAACTATAGGTTGCAGTAATTTATCTTCTATTAGAAAGTTTTATTTTGCACATCAAAAGTTTTATCAATTATCACAAAAATAGAAATATTTTCGCTTTACTTACTATTAAAAAAAAAAAAAACAATATTGAATCTTGATATTCTATAGTGATTTATTTTACCTATCAATTATTGAATTTATCAATAAACTTTTATCCCACCCCCACTATTTCTCCACCTCTTGTCACGTTCCTTTTATTGGATAATTTAATTATTAAATAATTATATAAATAATTTTAATGCTTGTATGGCGAGTGTGGAATATGCCCTGTCGGCATGTTTCTTCGTTGGCTGAGTTTGTGGATCAGGGAAGTAGGGCCCCTGTTTCTACTCCCTTTCTTCAAGCTGCTTGGGCGATTGGCCCTTCCTTCATCATTTGGAACCTTTGGTTGGAGAGGAATCGTCGAATTTTTCAGGATATGATGATGGGGGCCCCTCGCTTGTGGTGGAAAATTTTGCATTCTTTGGGAGAAACGATCGCGGCTAAGTGTGATCTGTCTGAGTCGATTGCTCCTTCTGATGTTGGCTGTTTCAACGGCCTTCATCTGCCTCCTTCGCATCAGCAGCTTATGCGCAAAAGGTGTAGGCATCCTACTCCGAAGGTGAATAGGGAGGGAAGATGGTCTCCTCCTCCTCAAGGCATCCTTAAAATTAACACAGATGGCTCTTCTCGTGGAAACCCTGGTCATGCTGGAATTGGTGGTGTTGGTCTGGATAGTTCGGGAGATGTTCAATTTATTTTCTCTATTTATAAGGGTCTTCATACTAATAATCTTATGGAGGCTCAGGCAATTTTACTTGCTGTGGAGCATGGCAGTAAGTTGGGTTGGCGCAGGATTATATGTGAATCTGATTCCCAGGTGGTGGTTAACTTGCTGAACAGGCGGAGGTTAGAGGATGTTAGTTGGCACTTGGCTTTGATTATTGAACAAATTCTCAATCTTTGTGTTTCTCTTGAGTTTGTTACTTTCACTCATATTCCTAGGGAGTGGAATGGTGTTGCTGATTGTTTGGCTAAATGGGCTTCTGACCATATTCATGATTGGAATTTGGTTAATCGGGGTCAATTACCCCCTAATTTGTCTCAACAGTTGGACCATTTGGTTGAGCTTGATAAGGCTATGTAATGTTTCGGCTCTGTATTTTACTCTTGTGTTAATAAATTTTTACCCCTCTTTATGTTAAATTTTAATGCTTGTATGGCATGATTATTTGTATCATAAATAAATTAGTTACATATATTTTATTAAAGAAAACAAAAAATACATAAATCAATAAATAAATAAGTTTATTTATGGAAAGTGCTAGAATTTTATTAGACATAGAATGATAAATAAAAATAAAAAATAAAATAAAATGAGAATTAAATTAAAAAAACAGTGAGAATTTAGCTACATGGAAATGTCGTTGGTTGCGTGCCACGAGTGTATGTGTAACGGTCCTTGCATTGAATAATGTAGTAATAATCATGAAGCGGGGAGGAATCTTTACAAGGGGGAATTTGAAGCGTTCACTTTCGTTGTGTGGATGCTTGTTGTATACTTAACTGGAAACCGCTACTTGATGGAGGGATAGAATGATGATGGCGAAGGGCGTGGAAGGTGTTGTTACAGGCGGTTCAGGGTAGACAAGTCGAATATCATATCCAGATCGATAAGAGTTTGATTCTTCCATCAGTCCAGGACTAATGTGGGTATGGAGTTCGTCGTTTATACAATTCAGTATGGCATGTAGAATGGGCTTCCGGGCAGTTGCAGAAATGGATCTTAGAATCAGTTATCTCGGCCTGTTCCCATGGACAAAGAGTTTGAGTCCAAAGCAACTTCGGTTCATAAAGGGCACAGGTTACATACACGCTTATTTAAGATTTACTCTTTGATTGTTGCTCACTGTGTATTCATGTCTTGAGACCGTAAGTAAAAGTCAATAGATTATGCATAATATGTGAAGCTTACTTAATTCAGTTTTGTGTCCAAGTTTATGCTGTCTAAGTCCTTTCCTTTGATAAGTTCTTTCATTCATGAGTCTGAGACTTGAACAAGTTTCTCTGACTATTGCAAGGTTTGGTAGTTTCATTCTTCAATTTGATGTATTCATAATGCTTTGAAACTAGGGCATTTGAAAAATGTTGTGCACCTTGACTTGTCCAACAAAGTATTTTGTCGAGCCATTGTATGTAGATATATTTTTTTGTGTATCGTGCCATCTTACCTTTGGAGGTCTGCTAGAGTTTTCTTGGTTGGCGGGCTCTCCCTTGACCATAATTTACTTCTCTGTGTTTAAATCTATATCCATGTTCTATTTATATTCATTGTTTCTGCCTCCACTTTTCTGTGCTTAGACTATAAGGTACACATTGTAAATCCAAAACAAGGCCTAATTCCTGCACAGATTATGAGAAAACAGCAGAAAAAAAAACAAACCAAATAACTCAGAAAAAACAGAGCACTCCATAATTTATTTCTTTCAAAAACAGAGCACACACAGAAATCTGTATTTTTGCAGACTCAGAAAATGAGGTTCCTTTATTCATGCTTAAATAAAAGAGCAATTCAAATACATTGAATGCAGTTTCAGAACTTGACACAAAAAGATAACCAAAAAAAGACTAAACATTTAAAACAGTCGCTGCAAGAAACATGCATTATTCCAACTGACGAAGATTGACAGAAAATGGTGAAATAAAAGATGACGGCGGTGGCAGAAAACTAAAAATAGATGTAACGTAAGGAGCAGCGAATGCATCAATTGTCCACATACTCCCCCTTGATGCTGAGAGGGCTCACAATCTGATCTTTGAGTGTCAAAAACTAATCTTTTGCAACTGCTTTGGTGAAGATATCTGCTAATTGTTCTTTTGTGCTGATATATTTCAATTCTACTACTTTCTTCTGCACCAAATCTCAGATAAAATGATGTTTTAAATCAAAATGTTTTGTCCTGCTGTGATGAACAGGATTCTTGGCCAATTTAATGGCACTAATGTTGTCACAAAAAATCACTGTAGGCTGAACTTGTATCTCTCCAATTTCTTCAAGAAGTTTTATGAGTCATAATGCTTGTGTACCTGTTGAATTGACTGCAACATATTCTGCTTCCATAGAAAAAAGAGCAACAATACTCTGCTTCTTTGAGTTCCAAGTAATCAAACCAGTGCCCAAAGAAAAGCAATTAACAGATGTAGACTTTCGGTCATCCAAACTACCTCCCCAATCAGAATCACTAAAACCAACAAGACTGAACTTTTTAGAATTGTAGTAATGAATACCAAAATATAGAGTGCCTTTCACATACCTCAAAATTCTTTTGGCTGCCTTCATATGCATTTCAGATGGCTCTGTCATATACCTTGAAACAAGTGAAACTAAACAAGCAAAATCAGGTCTTGTATGAGTTAAAAACATTAAACTTCCAACAATGCTCCTATAAGTTGTCTCATCAACTATTTCAGCACTGTCATCTCTACACAACACAACTCCATGAGCAACTGGAGTGGAGGCTGGTTTACAATCAACCATATCAAAAAATTTCAACATATTTTTGGCATACTTTGTTTGACAAATGAAAATTTCATTCTCACTTTAATAAACCTCAATTCCTAAAAAATATTTCATAAAACCTAAATCTTTCATCTCAAATTCATTCATCATAGCAACTTTGAATTCATCCTTCATCTTAGAACTACTACCCATATACAACAAATCATCAACATACAAACTTACAATAAGAATATCATTACCTTCTTATTTGTAGTAAAGGGTAGGTTCACTCTTACTTCTTTGAAAGTCATTCTTTTGAAAATACCCATCAATCCTATCATACCATGCTCGTGGTGCTTGCTTGAGGCCATACAAAGTCTTCTTCAACTTGTAAACTTGATTTTCTTTACCTTGCACTTCAAAACCTTGTGGTTGTTCCACATACACTTCCTCTTCTAAGTACCCATTCAAGAAGGCACTTTTCACATCCATGTGATGAATGCTCCATTTATTTTGAGCAGCTAATGAAATCATCATTCTAATAGTCTCTTGTCTTGCTACCGATGCAAATGTCTCTTCATAATCAATCCCATACCTTTATGTGAAGCCTTTAGCAACTAATCTTTCCTTATGCCTTTCTATACTCCCATCACTATTAAACTTGGTCTTGTAGACCAATTTGGTGCCAATCTTCTTCTTGTTATGCGGAAGCACTATAAGCTCCCAAGTATCATTCCTATGAATGCAATCCATCTCTTCTTTCATTGCCTACATCCAAACCTCATTAGTACATGCTTCTTCAAAACATGATGGTTCAAAATCAGCCTTGGAAAGTAAAGCAAAATTTACTGTCTCACCTATTGGATCTTCTTCATGTGCTTAATTTGTACTCCTTTGATAAATGTCAATTAAGTTTCGTACCTTCCTCATAGAACGTGGACTTGAAGTTGGACTTGCACTTTGAATTGATGAGGGGCTACTTGATAGACTTGTAGCTCTTGGAGCTAAAATGTTAGTGGGCTGCTCATGATCAATTTCTTTAATAATATTATCATTCTAAACAGATTTTGGTTTTTCCACATGGCCTTTTTGATAACCATAAACTCCCCCTTCATCAAAAATTACATCTCTAGAGATAACAATATTATGAGTGAAAGGATTATACAACCTATAAGCCTTGCTTTCCTCACTATATCCAACAAAAATACATGATTCACTTTTAGGATCTAGTTTTTGCCTCTTTTGATCAACTACATGTACATATGCTAAACACCCAAAAACTTTGAAATGCTTGACATTAGGCTTTTAATCATACCAAGTTTCATGAAGTGTTAGAAACCCATGATCAGATTTGCAAACCAGAATAACCTTCCACAGAAGAGAAAATAAAAAAAAGCAAGATATTTGCAAATATGTGCAAATAATTATATTCGAGAATTTAATTAATTGCAAGATATGATTTGCTTTATAAAAGCAAAGATGTAAACCTAATCTTATCTTGAGCAACAAGATAGCTCGATAAGATAAAGATGAAAGCCTAAAACTTAGGAATTAAATAAATCATAAGTAAACTTATGCAAAGTGTAATTAATAATTAATTACACCAACACCCCCCCATAAGTGCAACTTAGGGAGAAGCAAATAAAGCATGCACCTAAAACTAAGATGAATGCAAGAAAGCATGAATGGGTCCCGGCAACAAGGCTTGATCAGGTACCCAAGTACAAATGCAATATGAGGTAGAGAAGGAAAACCCAGTGGGACAAAACCCCCCTACAATGAGATGACTGCTGCAAGAAGCACTGGAAGATCACTGTGGAGTAACACTGGAACCGCAATCTGACAAGCAAGGAAAGATACTTCTGTCTACAACTGAAACCAAAACTAGAATCAAAATAATGTGACAGCAGACCCAATGCCACGGAACACTCGAAAACTCACAAACTGGAACAACCCTGGAATCTGTGAAGCAAC
Source organism: Sequoia sempervirens (assembly GCA_007258455.2). Taxonomy (NCBI): domain Eukaryota; kingdom Viridiplantae; phylum Streptophyta; class Pinopsida; order Cupressales; family Cupressaceae; genus Sequoia; species Sequoia sempervirens. Next base: position 63,130,655 of record VDFB02086081.1, on the reverse strand, counting down.
AGGAGATGAGATGATGACATAATCTGGAAACCATGTATCTCGATGCCGATGCCAACTGTGACTGAAACTCTTCCATGGGAAGGAGTACCAAAAATAGACTCTGGAACAATAACCACAAAAACATGGCCCTCAAACTGAGAAGAATCTGAACCAATGAAGATCAAGAAACGTAATCTCTCAACTGAAGTGTGAACCAATGAATCCGACATGTGTCAAGATATAGCAAAAAATGTGGCCAAAAAAAACTAAGAGACCAGATATAACCCATGCAAGCTATCATCAAATCAAGATGAATAAGAATATGCAAAAAACCCCCCCTGAATGGAACTTTATCATAGTTCATTTATTACAATAACCCAACGATTGTAAAAGGATAGCATACTAAAAATGCATAAACAGAAAATATAAATGGATTTCAGATCTGTGTAGAGGACAAAATCAGCTTTCTGATGTCGCGAGAATGACAAAAAACGGATCACCGAGTCAAAAGATATGCCCTCCGAAGCAAAATCTGAACATCTGACTTCAACTAGAAAAAAATCCCATCAAACAGCAAAATTTCTAGAAACAAACTGCACCATCAGAAAATTGGTCTCGCCAGCTTTCTGGTGATATCTCGTTTCAAAAAATCCGCCTCCAGGATCAAAAGTTATGATGAAATGAAAAAAAGGGCTATCCGTGGGCAAATCAGGGTACAAGAAGGCTCAATGGGCGCAAAACTCCAGCCCCTGGGCGCTGGCTCTCGGTCTTCCATATGACCGCAGACTAAGAAAAAGCAAAAAATAAAGCCCGCCACCAGGCGGGTGGTGGGCGGGCGGAGTATTGGAGCGGTGGTGTGCGTCGTCGGTGGCAAATGGGGGCGCCTCCCCTGAATACTGAGCCCCCGGCATGTGAGCCCAGGAGCATCAAAGTGACCAGGGCGCGGAGAATAGTCAACGCTGGTGGGAGAATTAAGATCCAGCAGGGAAAACAATGGCGTTCGGAAAAGAAATGGCCGGCAATGGTGCCAAATGGGCCGACAAAGTCTGCAATCGGCCTATACGGCCCTGCAGACTTTAATATGTCTGCCGATGTTTTAATAAAACCCCACAAATAGAATGCCACCAATATAATAAAATGCCCAAATAAATTTTAATAGCCCGATTAAAAAATAATATATGCAAAAAAAAAAAATTGAAATTTTTTTTTGTTCTGCATAAATTGTACCCTGTACCTGGCGGGTCGTACGGCCTACTGGGTAAAAAAAATTTGCCTCACGAACAGCTGATGCCAAACATAGGCATATTATATGTCATTTTTCATCTCTCGGACGCTTTGGATCTGATGGTGAGGTCCAATCTGCCTGAAAACGCACCAGAAGCTTCACAACTCCCAGATCTGACAGATCTTCAAACCCTCATAACTCTGGCATAAAATGTCGGAATCAAGCGAAACAAAAGTTGATCTTGACTTTTTATATAGCCTTGGACTCGAAAATGAGCTCAGATTTCCTCCAACGTGTGCCAAAAGAAACCATGCAAGAACACCCAAATAGAGAGACAAACTTGAGGTATGAAAACCCTCAAGGAATCTCGAACGACTCTGCAATGAATCTCTCCAGAAATTTGAGAAGGGGTTGCAAATCAAGGCTCTGATACCATGTTAGAAACCCATGATCAGATTTGCAAACCAGAATAACCTTCCACAGAAGAGAAAATCAGAAAAGCAAGATATTTGCAAATATGTGCAAATAATTATATTTGAGAATTTAATTAATTACAAGATATGATTTGCTTTATAAAAGCAAAGATGCAAACCTAATCTTATCTTGAGCAACAAGATAGCTCGATAAGATAAAGATGAAAGCCTAAAACTTAGGAATTAAATAAATCCTAAGTAAACTTATGCAAAGTGTAATTAATAATTAATTACACCAACAGAGTCTTCATATCAAGAGCACTTGTGGGACTCCGATTGAGAATGTATACTATTGTAGCAACTGTCTCTCCCCAAAAAGAATTGTTAAGACCCTTGGTTTGTAGCATACTTCTTGCCATTTCTACCATGTTGTACGATTTTTTCTTTCAGCTACTCCATTTTGTTGGGGTGTGTATGCAGTGGTGAGATGCCTCCTGATGCCATTCACCTCACAATAATCTTGGAAGGCTCGTGAATAGAATTCACCTCCACGATCAGTCCTTAAACATTTGATTGTGCACCCCTTTTTATTTTCAACACTTGCTTTAAACCTCTCGAACATATCAAGGGCTTCATCTTTGGCCTTCAAAAAGTACACCCAACATTTTCGTGAGTAATCATCTATTAAAGTGATAAAATATGATGACTTACCCAAATTCTTAGTTTGAATAGGACCACAAATATCATAATGAATAAGCTGAAGGGGATGATGGGACCTCCATGCATTGCCTTTTGAAAATTTCACCCTTGCGTGCTTGCCTTTAGCACATCCTTCACAAACCTCCTTGTGCTCTTCAACCTTAGGTAAACCACAAACTAATGCATTTGATGTGAGAATCTTCAAACTATGAAAATTTAAATGTCCATACCTGAGATGCCATAACCAACTGATATCCTCATATGCCATATTCACAAGGTTGTTGTTATGTTCACCAAATTTCAAAAGGAACATTCTATTTTCTTGTCATAGGCACAACAATCACAACCCTATTGCCTTGATTCTTATCATAAATTGTACATTTCTTATTCTCAAAAAAAAATTTATAGTTCTTCTCACATAGTTGTCCAACACTTAACAAATTATGCTTTAATTGTGGAGTGTAATAAATATCATTTACACTCTTTATACCTTTAGTGCACGGACTTCCATAGCTCCTTTTGCAGCAACCTCCAATGATTTGTCATCCCCAAGCTGAATCTTGGACTTGAAACTCTCATCCTTTGTTGAAAACAAGTTTTCATTCTCTGTCATATGGTTAGAGCATCTAGAATCTAGATACCAAACTTCTTTACTATAAGTTTCACCTTTAGATTAAGATAAAAATAAATGATCTAGAGGATTTTCATCACTTTCTTTAGCGTAATTAGCACTTTTATCATTATTGCCTTCTTTGAGTCTACACTCTCTTTCAAAGTGGTCATACTTATTACAATGGTAACACTGGATATTTCTCTTATCAAATCTGCCTCTACCTCTTTCTCTTGAATCACCTCTTCCTCTTGAATCGCCTCTTCCTCTATTTCCTCTTGATGAATTTTGATTTTGACCTCTTCCTTGACCTTCATTGTTTTTGGTGTTGCTATTGGCATCCTCTTTCTTTGTGATTTACAATTTGAATGAAAACACTTTCGCATCACTTTCTCCAAATGAATCTTTCAATCTCTCTTCATGAGACATAAGACATCCAACCAAATGATCAAACTGAAAGGTTGTAAAATCTTTTCTTTTTTCTATGATAATGGCATCATGGTTCCACTTTGGTGTTAGAGACCTCAAAAATTTCTTGATTAAAACCTCACTACTTATCGTTTCTCCTAGAGTGGCCATTTTATTAACTACATCATTGACTCTGACACAATCATCACTTACTTTCTCAGATTCTTGCATTTTCAAATTTTCAGAGTCTCTTTTTAAAGTTTGCAACTTAACTACTTTTACCTGATCACTTCCTTGGTAAGCTTCCTTTAAAATCTTCCAGGAATCTTCTACAATCTTTGCACCTGCAATCCTTGGAAATAAGCTCTTATCAAAAGACATTTGAATATGAAACAAAGCTTGAGAATTCTTCTTCTTATCCTCCTTTCTAGTTGTTCTTTCATTGGTTGTAAAAGTAGTCCAATATGTTGGTTCTACATAGCCTATTTCTACAATCTCCCACAAATCTTTTCCTGTCAAAAATTCATCATCTTGATGCACCAATATTTATAATCACTTCCATTGAATTCAGGAATTGGCAATGAATTAAAACCAAACATGATTACCAAAACAAAATTAACTTGCTCTGATACCAAATATAAATCCAAAAGAAGGCCTAATTCCTACACAGATTATGAGATAACAGTAGAAAAAAAACAAACCAAATAACTTGAAAAAATAGAGCACTCTATATTTTATTTCTTTCAAAAACATAGCACACACATAAATCTGTATTTTTGCAGACTCAAAAAATGATGTTCCTTTATTCATGCTTAAATAAAAGGGCAATTCAAATACATTGAATGCAGTTTTGGAACTTGACACAAAAAGAGAACCAAAAAAAGAGTAAACATTTAAAACAATCGCTGCATGAAACATGCATTATTCCAACTGACAAAGATTGACAAAAAATGGTGAAATAAAAGATGGCGTCGATGGCAGAAAACTCAAAAATAGATGTAACATATGGAGCAGTGAATGCATCAACTGTCCACACACATGTCGTATCTTGTAGCATATATGGGTAATTTCTCTATTCCGATATGTTTATGTTCTTGAAAGCTTCTATAAAGTATTATGTAAATAGATATGCATGACTTCTTGGCTTTTATTTTGAAATAGTTTATCTCTCTTTGAACCAGATTTAGAAATGTTTTTCCCTCTAAACCATAACCCTACCGTATCTAGATGATACTATGTCTCTGGTCAGACAATCAGTGTCTTGGTTTCTTCTAGTGCAACGTCCCCAACTTTTAAAGTCTATTGTTCACAATGCATGCAACATACATGCATTTTCCCCTACATGTTAAAGATCTTTCTTTTGAATCCCTTAATTGCAAACTTTTTTCTTTATATTAATGGTAAAACAATTCAACCTTTGGGATATGTGTTCTATTTTAACTAAAAATAAATGATACATAGGTATCTCAGTTATTCGAATTTTGTCTCTAGTCATTTCAATATATTTTGTTATGAATATTCTTAGCTTTTTTTGCCATAACTATGCAATAGTGAGGTGACACTCATGTATTATAGTTATACAATAATAATGAAACAATAAAACCTTCCATCCCTTAATGTGTTTAAAATAATATTACTTTGAACCTCCAATCCTCTTCAGTTTAATTATATTTTAGGCTTAATTATTTTCTAGATGTAAATGATTAAAAGTCTTCTTGGTCTAGTTCACTATGATGGTATGATTACTTGGTCCTTTAAGAGTGGTTTTTGGGTCTAGTTAAAGATTTGGCTTGATAAGGTTCTCTTTAGAAATTATTATTATTTTATTTTCAAAGATAATGGCTTAAAGCCTCTTTTAAGTGGATAACCTTAAAGTTATAGTAGAAAAATGTGTTGAATATTAAAGGTTGAATCAGGAGATTGCGATTTATAATAGTTGTGCAAAATGAGTTCCTTCATTTAATATAAAATATATAATTTTGTTGATTACATGGCTTTATGAATAAGTATCTATGTAGATTATTTCTAAAAATATAATCATTTACTCTAAGATTGTATGTCAACAAGTGTATTGCATGACAGCAATAAATACAACCGTCTTACACAACAAAAAGTGATTGTTTTATGTATGAAGTTTTGTATTAATGCAAGATGTAATACAATTAATTGCATGAAAGGAAAAGAGTAATCAATTATTTAAGTTATGATCTATGGCTTTATATTCTTGTTATACTAATAATTAAGGAAAGATCAATTTTTATCCTGAGTGTCTTCTTATTGTGATTATTATGTGAGTTATTGTTTTCATGAGTGCTTGTGGATAGTTACCATCCTGGACGGGGGTCGAATATGGGTATTAGGGAGCGTAGACTACTTTTTCCAATTCTCCTATTATTTAGTTGTATAAGACTTTATGCTTGGCCAAGCGTATGTAAACCATTGAGATAGATGAATTGCTTATATCATATTGCTCTCTATTGTATCCTAGTATCGATCATAGCATTTTCTAGTTTAATAGAAATGCATGTAGATATATTAGGCATGCACTAGATTCCATCATGTACATTGATTTCTTTTTGCTAAGCATCTTGTGCAAGGTTGGTGATTCTTCATGTCAGGAAGAACTCTTCGAGGAAGCGTAAGTGTCGTGGTTGGGTAGAAAAAGTGTTTGGACTATGTTCTCATTTACTAACTTGTAGATGACTACGTGAGAGTCAACAGTAGTCAGAGACTTGTTTATTTCCATCTCCACATTATTGTTGACTTGTTATTGGCATGTATGTACTTCTAGTTTGTGTTGGAAAATGGTCAGTGCTCCCCTCAAGATTCATAAGATGGACTAACCACCTCCCGTGGATCTGTTAACTTTGGTGGTTGTAACGGGCATTAATAGGTCAACCTTTTGGTGCAACAAAAACCGTGGGGCCAACAATTGGTATCAGAGTCAAAGGTTTTGGGTTCAAATCCCCTCAACTTACACTGAGGGGGATATTGTTGGAAAATGGCCATCGCTCCCCTCGAGATTTGTGACATGGACTAACCACCTCTCATGGATCTATTAACTCTAGCGGTTGCAACGAGCATTAACAGGTCGACCTTATGTGCAATAAAAACCGTGGGGCCAACAGTTTGTACATTTTTTTTGAATGATCAATTCTAGCGTATTTTTACATTATTTGTACAAGTTCATTGTGTTGTTATGACTTGGTGATGAACCGCCTAAGTCAACCATCGTACCTCATTGTTCTATGTAATTTTCCAATGTAAGAATGTAATTTCAAGTGATGACATGCCATGTAATGAGGTATTTCTCTTGAATAATTATAAATGAATTTATTTATTTCCAAATGTGTGGTTTATTATTGTTATAAATGAGATTTGTACCTTACACACCTCTACTCTCGCACTATCAAGGTGACACTCTAAGCTACCTCTACCCCACTGGCAGCCATGCCACCACACCTATACCTAGGATCCACATGGCACCAATGTCCCACCAATATTTCAACCCTATATAGAAGTCCTCTATTCATATCAATGAGTAGGGACCATACTCCAAACACTAGCCTCCTATGCCCAAGTTCCTAGTCATGTGGGTAACCAGGATTTAGACCTAGGTTTTAACTTTTGCTCTATGGTCCAATAGGATAATTTTCATAATAATAGTCATATCTTGGTCATACAATGCAAAAATTTTACAAACAAATAAGCATTAGAAAGTTGGGTCTAATCTCTACATAGTCATTCACTTAATTTATATATTTTTCACTTGATAACTATTAGTCTAAATTTATACTTAGTACTTTAGTTTATCTTTTGGAAAACATGTAAAAATGGACTTTTTATGAAAAAATGGTTTAACATTGTGATGGGAATTTTTTGTTTCTCTTTCTATTTTATACGCTCTTAAATGTATCAATCATGAATCAAATTCATATTGCTCCACTTAATCCATAAAATAATTATCCCCTATATGGGTGGAAAAACTAAATGGACATGCAAGTAAAGAATTTGAGATTATATTGAGTTGCAATCGGTACAAAACTTGAACCAACAACTAGTGTAGAAAGGAGAAAGTGGTATGGCATGATTAATGAAGCATATAAAACATTATGCATGTCTATTTCTCCTAATCCAAATATGGACTGCAATAGATTTTACTTGGGAAGCAAGATATTTTATGAGGTTTTCGATTGGAGAATGAGCTTACTGATTTGAATCCTAAAAACTTGGATAGCATCCAAACCTTATTCACTAAGTTAAAATCACTATAATTAAAATAGTGTGGCATTGAGAAAAATCACACCTGGTTTTATGCTTACCAAACATGGTGGACTAATTAAACTCAATTTTTGTTTCTACATTTTATGCTACTAGGGATGATCTCAGTACTACATTTCATATGCACCCACTTAATAATTTTCTACATCACTCATCAAGTAATACACAAAGTTAGTATAGATGGGCACTCTAAAGTCTTCAAAAAATAGGCTCTTAGTGCTAAACAAATCACAAAAGATCAAAAGGATTCAAATAGTAAAGAAAAGAAACAAAAAAAGACTTTAAGAATAATGAAAAATCCAAGGAATCACCATCACATCATATCCATAAGTCTTCTTCCTCTTTTAAGGGGGAACCACATATAAGGAGGGACCCAAATGTGCATACTACAAAAAATAGGGATGTGATGAGCATCAGTGTTACGTAAAATAGATTGATGAGTTGAAGTATCTTCTCCAAAAGAACAATACCCAATTACCTTTAATAATGTCATCTAGTTATTCTTCTTCTTCGAAATCATCTTCCTCTTCATAGTTAAGGACAATTGGAGTGGCTATTAGCATAGAAAATATGGAAGGAAAGGAAAAAAATCATCTAAAATTCTTGAGTTAAGGAGATGGATTCTTGGTTTTGAATCTTCACATCATATTGCTTCATCACAGGGTATGTTCTCTACATTTTCACCTTATACTATACCAAATCTATTGATGGGAAATAACACATATATGAGTGTTTTTGGGAAATGATCTATTGATATTAGAGAAGTCACTTTTAATGCACTTTATATTCCTTTTCAATAAATATCCTTTCCATCTATCAAATTACACATAATGGAGTAGGGAAGACTAATAGACCTTCACACAAAATTTAGTGATTATTAGAAACTTGAAGATTAGTGAGATTTTTATTTTTGGTATATTTGACCATGTCTCTCATTTGTACACCTTTTTAAATTTTTCCCTAATGATATTGTAGTTCCTTTGACTAATATTCACATTTTTTCATCTTGTGGGAATTATATTTCTAAGGAGAATTTTGGTCACTTAAACCTTTGCATTCTTTAATCCACTTAATTTTTTGAGACTTATGTTGATCTTTCATCTCCTTCACCTACTACTTCAAGCTTACTGTTAGTATTGCTTCCAATACTTCAATTCAACAATATGTTTCTAGTCTCTCAAATTCAACTTTATGGGATGACTTTTTTATAGGTATTGTAGATGTTTTTGTGATACCCATCTTACACATTTGATATACACATTTTAGGATATCAATTTCCTCTTTGATTATAGTTACAACACACCTTTTAGCACATTATTCTTGTCTTTTGAGATTTTTCTAAACGAGTCTTCATAATATTTTGGACAAGTTTCACCTCAATGCATTGTGACACCCTTAGATTCTGACATGTGGTTCAAACTTGAGTAGTTTTTAGAGTCACATATCTTGAGAATTTTTCCCTCATATCTCTTCTTGGAGTGGTAGTTTTTTCTACATGCACCATTGGATTTATTTTTTCCTAAGGAGATAAATATTGTTTTTGGTTTTGGATCATCTTCAATATTCATCTTTGAGCATTCACCATAGGCATAAGAGCTACTTCTTTGTGGGTGGGATACATAGTCTCTCTTTTTCTCTCATATGGGGGATATCTATTCTACATTGATAATAAAAGTAGTCCTTGTGTGGTCGATTTTGTGAGCGTTAAATATGTAAAAACAAATGAATTAATCACACCAATAAGACATTATATCAAAACAGAATATTAAAGTAATAAAGATTGCAAACTCAATATCTTGTTATCGATGTCGTCCTATCGTCCTCTATCTTTAGTATTTTCATTGATTCCAGCTGGCTCTCAGATTGTATGCTAGGCTCAACGAATAGTCCTCCTAAAGAACGAGATTTGAATATGAAATGCACGTAATGCTTAAGCTAAGACATGATTTTCTGAAAATGAGAGACTATTGATGATGCTATGAATAATAAAACTAGAATGCTATAATGCTAGAATGCAATTAATCTCTAATTACTCTAATATGTGTTGTGTAACCTTTGCTTGGATTGGCTGTGCTATTTATAGAGTTTTTCAAAAGCTTTTGATTGGTTGATATGATCAACGATTGTGAAAATTCCTAGCAGATCGAATGGTTGAGGATGGATAAGACTCAAGAAAAACAAAAGAAAGTAGAAAACAAGATTTGTTTTCTTTTTCTGTAAAAGAGGTAAGATAAGATGATGAAGATGATTTGTTAAAAATCATCTTTTGTTGAGATTATGGAAAGAGTTTGAAGAAGATAAATATTGAATTATTGAATTCAATTATTTATTTATGGGTGACACAAAGATTTTTCTTAAAATAGAATATTTACCCTAGATTTGAAGAATAATGGAAGATTTCATAATTTAAATAGAATATTTAATTATGATTATGGAAAGATATGGAAGATTTTTAATTAAATAAAGATATTTAATTAAACTTTTTGAGAAGTGGTATGTAAATGAAATTAATTAAATGAGATATTTAATTAATCTAGAAGAAAGATTTGAAAAGAAATAATTAAATTTAATTAAATCAAAAAGACTTAATTAAATTCAAAAGTGATAATTAATTAAAATAAATAAAGTGCATTTATTCAATTAATCAAGTGGACATATGAATATGAAATAATTAAATAAAAGTTGATTTATTTAATTATGACAGAAGAATAAAATGACTGAACAATATAATTAAATTAATTAAATTTAATTATATGTAGAAGACTTTAGAGAAATTAATTAAATAATAAATATTTAATTAAATGCCAGGATTAATCAGATATGACCAATTTTATGCATCTACATTTTCCCCCTCTTTGAAGTAATGTGTGAAACGCATTGCTTCAAAGAAAATATTCCTGCTTTCAAAATTTGTTGTGTTCGACTATGCCCCTTTTCTAAAATATATGCCCCTGATCTAATTCTGATGAGTTCCTGATCGAAAGATGCTGCTATTGTTAATGATGTTTCCCCTCTTTAAAGTAATGTGTGAAACGCATTCCTTCAAAGAAAATATTCCTGCTTTCAAAATTTGTTGTGTTTGACTATGTCCCTTTTCCAAAAAATATGCCCCTGATCTGATTCTGATGTGTTCCTGATCGAAAGATGCTGCTAGTCTTAATGATGCCCCCTCGGGAGGTAAATCACTAATGATGATACGAGTTTCTGATACTGTTTGATTTGATGAGGAGAGTTTGACATTGATGTGAATTCAGTGATTTAGCTTGCGAAAAATTATTTATAGAGATGCCCCAGTGTGAAAAATAAAGTCAAATTTGGATAAAAATGTCACAAAACTTACCTTTGGTTGACCTTTAAAGGTAAAAAGGTAGAAAAGGACAAGTCATTTGCACTTTTTGACTTTTTGAATCCTGTAGCTCTGACAGTGACCTAGTGAAATGGAGATTTCGTATCACCATCACAGATTCGAGCGATCTCGCCAATGCTAGAGGCCAACTGCGTATGGACCACTGGTGAGTCGATCTAACCGCTTGTGCTTTCAATTTTTTTTGTTTTGAGTAATATTTTCCATGTTTTTCCACAGATTTAAGTTTTAGTCCTTCGTTTTAGCGCATTTAGAAAAGTTTTAGCAGTTTCGATAAATGTTTTAGCGCTTTCGATGAAAAAATTAGCGCATATAGGATAGATCTTGCAAGTTTAGCGTAGAAACCAATTTAGCGCATTTGATGAAAAAAGTAGCACTTATAGGATGCCGTAAGAAAATTAGGGTTTTAGCTCATCTAGGGAAAATAGTAGCGCATATAGGGTTATCGCGCATCCAGGAAATGAAGTAGCACTTAGGTTTAGAGTTTTAGCACTTAGAGGGAAATAGCGCATATGGGAACTGTTTGAGCGCATCCCGAGCAAAGAATGGCGCATCCAAGTTTTAGTGCATCTAGGATACAGAATAGCGCATATGAGTTTTAGCGCATATAGACCACAGAATAGCGCATTTGGTAAAAAAAACAAAATGTGTGATTTGATGAAAGTGATGTGCAAATGATGATGTATATTGCTTTCTTAGTCAATAGATAGAAAAATTGTCTTTTCATCATGTTGATATGCATAGAAAATCTGATAAAGAATTGATAACTTTGTTTCCAAAATAGAAATCAAAGAGTAGATAGTTGATAACTGTGTTTCCCTTGTATGAAAAAACAAAGAGTAGATGATTGATAGGACTTCTGATAAAAAAAAATTCTGTGATAGAAAACAAATAGTAGGTGATTGATTGAAAAGATATTTGCATTCATGATTGAAATACAAATAAGATGATGTTTTGATTGTTGATAAATTTGCTTTTTGCGATAGAAAACAAATAGGATGATGATTTAATTGTTGATAAATTTGCATTCTTGAGAAAGAAAACAAATAGTAATTGATGATAGAACAGATTGATGTGATATTCAGATAGATAGTTGGTGTATTGATCGCTTGATATGAGTCACCTAGGTAGAACACTTGATATGGGTCACTAATATGGGTCAATGATAATGTTCACTGATATGGGTCACTGATATGGGTCATAGATAGGTATGAGTCAGATTGATTTTTCCTGATTGAGATTGAATCATTGATATGATGTTGATTGACTATCTTGTGTTACCCGAAAATAGGTCTTCAAAAACCTCCAGATTAGGGAGCTACACTCGGCAGGGTGGGATAGGATAGCCGAGCTGACACCATATCAGGTAGCATTGATAGGGACATGTGGATTGAGACCTTTGTTCGCCATGCCTTCGATTTGGGTCAACAGGGGACTATTGACCCCACTAGTAGAGAGGTGGCATTCGAAGCACAACACCTTTCATTTGTTGACTGGTGAGGTGACTGTGACTCCAGAGGATGTCTACAGGATTCTTGGTATTCCCGTGGTTGGCACCCTTGTGTTCTATGGTCACAAGGAGCTCGGTGGAATGAATGCATTGAGGAGAGTTTATGGGGATGCGCACATAGTCGGGTACTGGGTACCATGGGCCGATTTCAGGGGATATCCAGTCTTTCCTGCAGTGTTAGGTGCGTTCATTGGGGGTCTCCTTTGTCTGGATCACCAGTCAAAGGGACTATCAGTGGGATCGGGGAGGATCCTGGAGCAGATGTTGGTACAACCTCAAAGATATGCCTTGGGGAGTTGCATGTTGGCTCACTTATATCATTATTTACATCAGGTGGTATACAGGGGTGCATCCAGTTTGTCGTGCGGTGTGACATTGCTTCAGGTCTGGGCGTGGGAGCATATTGTTGTGATGAGACCAGCTTGTCCTCGAGTGAGGCCACCAGGTAGACCTTATGTGTATGCTTATTCTATGTTCCTTGTCCAGCCCAAGTTGGGAAAGGTGGATTACTGGAGACGGTGCCTGGACGATATGGATGCAGTGATATGGTGGCCATACCTAGATTGTAAGCCATGGGATACGGATCACCTTGAGATGCCATTTGTAGGTATTCCTCAGTCTGTGATAGGGAGGACCCCTTTCATCATTGAGAGGTTTTTGGAATTGCGGGTGCAGCGAGAGTTCAGTTTCACACAGGGGGTTGCGCATTATGCATGGAGCAGAGATGAGGTCGGATGGGGGCCGTGTATTTCATATCAAATAGCATATATAGAGTATATGGATTTAGCGCCTGAGGCATGGGATGATAGATGAGATATTGTTGATACTGGCATGTCTGACGAGTACTCAGTCTATTACCATACACATCCCTTTCCACGGTTTACCGGTCCTGATGAGCCAGCACCCATTTTGGTAGTACCACAACCAGGAGGATGTGGCAGGTGGGGAGCAGGCAGCAGTTGGGGGAGATGAGGAGGAGAGTGGAGGGGAGGATAGCTCAGATGGGGATGATGGGGATGACAACAGAGATGAGGGGCAGGTGTCAGGGAGGCCAGGGCCAGACTTTCTGAGTGGTGTACATATCATGCAGTAGCCGAGGACTAGGATTGGGTGGAGGACAGTGATCAGGGTTGGATCCTCATCACACCAGGGATAAATAGCCACTCTGCAGGCCCAGGTGCAAACATTGCAAGGACAGCAAGTGCAGTTGCAGAGTCAGTTGGTGCAGGCACAGGGATTGGTTGCACAACTACAAGCACAGTTGGCTCAGTCACAATCACAGCCACAGCCACAGGCACAAGCACAGGCACAAGCATAGGCACAACCTCCTACCCTAGACCCACAGATAGCCCAGTTGATTATTGAGAGAGATGCATTGAGACGGAGGGCAGTAGAGGCCGAGGGTGTTGCACAAAGGCTTATGGGAATTGTAGAGAGTGCATCATTGTGAGATGCCATTGCAGAGGGCTTCGAGATGGCTAGAGAGGCAGAGTACTACCGGGTCAGATATGAGGAGTTATGTCCTCCTGAGTGCAGATAGCCTTTCCCACTATCCCATACTAGGACCAGGAGCAAGACACGGGTGGCTACCCAGAGCATGGAGGTTACAGGGCCCCAACGGGATCCAGATGTAGGGACCAATGGGAGGCCACCATCCTTGAGACCAACTCCCTCAGGGGGTTCCACCAGCCAGTCGTGATGTATGTAGGATTTTATGTGTTGTATCCCATATTCTTTGGAGCATGTACATTGATTTTTGATCATATCTCATGTATCTTTCTAGACATTTCAGCGTCATTGGACTATTGGACATTTGTATGTATTTTTTATGAGTGATGTTATGCAGCAGCAATGAGTTTTGATGATGTGTTGCATATGATATGATGATATGAGATGAATGTGCATTAATTTCATTGCTTATGTGATATGGATTTTGATATATGATCTACTGACTAACGTGATTTGTAGGATGATGTGATAGGATTATGATGTGCAATATGATGTGTACTAATGATCCTATGTAGGTGGACGATGATGGTAAAAATTCCATGTGTCTAGATGATATGATATGATATGAATTATGAATGATGTGGAAATGTAATGTTTGTATGAAATTATTGTGTTTTTGAATTTCTAAAATGTTATAAATGATGATGATGTGATGTGATGATGTTACCATATGATATGTAATATGAATCAAATGTTGTATAAATGGTATTTGAAAATGAGAAAAGATGTGAATGATAAATGATGAAATGTATGACATGTAGTGAACATAAAATATAATGACTATGAAAAAGATTGATGACATGATAAAATGAGATGTAATGATATGAAATGTAATGAAAATGAGATGATATGGAAAATGTAAAAAATGAAAATGAGATGAAAATGAAATGTAATGATATGAAATAAAATGTAATGAAAAAAAGATGATAAAAGGTAAAATTGAAATGATGTGAATGATAAAATAAAATGTTATATAGTGATATGATATGCAATGTAATGTAATGAAATGTATTGGAATGAAACGATAAAATAAAATGAGATGAAATGATATATAAAAAAATGTAATGTAATAATATGAAATAAAATGTAATGGAAGAAAAATAGAAATAAATGTAATGGTAAAATAAAATGAATTATGAAGTGACCTAAGATGATAAAATGATATGAGCCATTGCAATGATAAATGATAAATGATAATTATATGAATAATAAGGATATAATAATGATGAGAAAATAATGTGAGGAATGTGAAAAATGATGAAATAATGAAAGCATTGAAAATGCAATGTAATGACATAAAAGGATGAAATGACATTGAATGACATGATATGCAATGTAATGTAATAAAATGGGATGATAAAATGAAATGAAAAATTGAATGATATGCTATGCAATGTAATGTAATGAAAAGATATGGGATGAAAGGAATGAAATGATATGATATGTGATGATGGAATGTAATGAATTTAAATGAGATGATGTGCAAATGGTTTTAAAGGATGAAATGTAAAATCAAAATGATGGATAGGATAAGAATGAAAAGTAAACGAATGATGAGAATGAAATCAAGATGATAAAATTGAGAATGTCTAATGATATGCAATGAAATGATACGAAATATGAAATGATAATGCATCATGAAGGATACATACATGGGAAAGGATCCCAATGATGGATGTTTAAACTATATGATATGCACAAGACCGAGATGAAATGATAATAAAATGAGGATGAAACAAATGCCCAAATGTCCTCCACATATAATCTAAAGAGACATGACAACCGTTGATTTATCTGTTCAGCTTTGTTTGAAACTCTAATGCGAATCTAGTATGCAAAATATATACATTAATCTAAATAAAATGCAACTAAATAAAACCAACTATTCATTGAGCCTTCGGGTAGCTTTCTTGAATCATCATAGAGCCTTATAAAATGTTGGAAGTATGTACAAGCATCAGAGGGGAGATTAGCACCAATGATGACCTGAGTACCACTTTCATGATTTTTGATATAGCAAGCGAACACAAGCATCGAGGTATAATTGAACCAAGATGACCTGAGCATTTCTTGCATAAACAGGCAAAGACTAACCACCTTCCGATGCAAATGTGGAACTGTCGTCAATGATATGCTTTGGAAATCATGTTTCACGACATATTTGCATCAAACCAATAGTTAACCTCAAGACAGCAGACAAAGAAAAATCATCCTCCTTCCTTGCCACTCTAGTTTAGTACATCATTTAGTGTGCCCCAGAGAGATGATATCGAAAAATCAAACAATCATTGTTCAAAATGTAAAACTGATATTCCAATCATTATTCAGATTTTAGATCATCCAGATATGAGTCATGATATGGTATTATGTTGAAAAGTCGTTGTGATATGGATCGATGATCGGGTATTTGTTCATGTGTTGTGATTGTTTGTTCACATGACTAAGTTCTATAGTGTTGCCGAGCTGCTTTGGTAGATCCTGAAAGTTGGTTGCCCCAGAGTATGTCAATGTTTTCCCCTAGTATTTGACACAACTTGCTAAAATGGATATGTACAATAATCAAGCCATGGTAAGACGTTATCGTTCTAGGAAAATGATGGTGATATGATGTTGGGATGACCCTAAGATGAAGGAAAGATGCGTGAAATGAAAGCTTAGTGTAAAACATAAACTAATAGATGGAGAGATACAAATAGCGTCTGTTTCCCAAATTTTCACTATTTGTTTTTATTGCATTTTTCTTTTCTTTTCTTTTCTTTTTTTTGTTGTTACTGAGATGCCTGTTTGTTGGGTTTTCATCAGGGTAACCATTTTTTAGGACTTTTTCTACTATTTTTGTATTTATTCAGGACTTTTTCTAATGTTTTTGTATTTATTTAGGACTTTTTCTAATGTTTTTGTATTTCTTTAGGACTTTTTCTGATATAATTGTATTTCTTCAGGACTTTTTCTGATGTTTTTGTATTTCTTCAGGACTTTTTCTGATGTTTTTGTATTTCTTCATGACTTTTTCTAATGTTGATAACTATTTCAGACATAATACTTTTTAAGGTGCATGTTGTTGATGGGTTCATCAAATAGGTCTCCTTCTGGCGTTGACAGCTTGTATGCTCCTAAACCATATACTGCTATGACCACATACGGACCCAGCCAATTAGGTTCAAAATTTCCTTTCTTTTCTCTATCTTGTTGATTGTGTGGGTTCTCTTTTAGAACAAGATCACGAACCTAAAAGGTACGAGGTTTGACTCTGTGATTATAGCTGTGAGACATCATTTTTTGATAGGATTTCAAATGATTAGTTGTTCGTTGTCTCTTTTCATCAAGAAGTTCCAATTCTTGAAGTCGGGAAACTTTGTATTCATCATCTGTGATTAGACCTTTCAGAGATACTCTAAGTGATGGAATCTCAACTTCTAAAGGTAGGATGGCTTTTGCTCCATAGACAAGAGAAAATGGTGTGGCTCCTATTGGCATTTGGATACTAGTGTGGTAAGCCCATAATGCGGGATTGAGTTAAATGTGCCAATATTTCCCTGCATCATTCACTGTCTTCTTCAGAATTTTCAATATTGTTTTATTTGAGGCCTCTGCTTGGCCATTCCCCTATGGGTAATAAGGTGTTGAGTATATGTGTTGAATATGGAATCTCGCACAAAGTTCTTCAACATTCTGATTCTTGAATGGTCATCCATTATCTGTAATGATGGAGTTGGGAATGCCATACCAACAAATGAGATAATTGAGTATGAATGATGAGATTTGTTTGCCAGTGACCTTAGTAAGAGGTACTGCCTCAATCCACTTGGTAAAATACTCGGTTGTTGTGATGATGAACATGTGCCCATTCGAAGATGAAGGATGAATCTTTCCCACTAAATCCAAGCCCCATTCAGAGAATGGCCAAGTTGGTACAAACGGTTGTAGTTCTTGTGCTGGTGCATGAATGAGATTTCCATGTATCTAACATTTAGAGCACTTTGTGACAAAAGTGAATGATTCCCTCTCCATTGTAGGCCAGTAGTAACCCATTCTAATCAATTTCTTGGATAAGGTTAGTCCACTTGAATGAGTACCACAAATTCCACCATGAACTTCTTGTAAATCCTTATCGAATTTGTCACATTCAAGACATCGAAGTAAAGTACCATCAAGACCGCAACGATAAAGAGTGTCAGCGATAAGGGTATAGCGAGAGGATTGACGGATAAAATTGCACTTTTGGTTACGAGATAAGTCAAGTGGTAAGATGTCATCTTTTAGGTAGGCATAAATCTTGCCATACCAAGGTGAATCGGATCCTACTAAGTGACAAATGATTTGGATTTTGGGTGTGTCATAAGTAGGCATAAATGATTGTTCCACCAAAAATTCGTAGCGAGCCTGAGTTTCTAGGAGTTGTAATAATGAAGCGATTGTGGCCATAGCGTCAGCTGCCTTGTTATCAAGCCTTGGAATTTGAATGAACTTGATGCCTACAAATTATTTCTTGAAACCGTCAACAATTTTCTTATATGGCAACAATTTGTCATCTTTGGTCTGATAGTCATCATTGATTTGGTTAATGACTAACTATGAGTCCCCATAAACTTGTAATTATGTGATTCTCCATTCCAGTGCTATTTTGAGTCTAATGATTAAAGCTTCATATTTGGCTATGTTATTAGTGCATGGAAACATTAGTCCATATGACCGAGGAATGGTATTTCCTTGAGGGGTGACAAAGAGTATGCCCGCCCCCGATCCATGTTGAGTAAAGGATCCATCAAAATATAACGACCATGGTTGATTTGATTCTGCCGCGAAGACATCAGCATATGGAAATTCAATGTGCATGGGGTGTTCTACTTGTAGGGGTGCTTCAGCCAGTTGGTCAGCAATAGCTTGTCCTTTGATTACTTTGCGATCAATATAATGAATATTGAACTCGCTTAAGATCATGACCCATTTTGCTAACCTTCCTATCAACGTGGCTTTTCTCAACAGATATTTGAGTGGATCAATCTTTGCAACAAGATTGATTGTATGAGTTAACATGTAGTGTCAAAAAATTTGCGAGGCAAAGACCATAGCTAGGAAAGCCTTCTCGATGAAAGTGTAGTTGAGTTCATGACCTGTTAATATTCAGCTGATATAATAGATTGCATGTTCTTTTCCTGTAGAGTCTTCTTGTGCTAACAATGCCCCTAAAGATGTCTCTATGCCAACAATGTACAAGATGAGTGGTTTGTCCGGATTTGGTGGTAGCAGAACTGGTGGGTTCATTAAATACTGCTTGATTTGTTGAAAGGCCATTTCACACTTATCATCCCATTTGAAAGGGACATTCTTATGTAGTAGATGTGTGAAAGGTAGACATTTATCTACTAGTTGTGCAATGAATCTTCGTATAGATTGAAGTCATCCCTGCAGTGATCTCAACTGACTGATATTCCTTGGTGGAGGCATTTCCATGATTGCTTGTACCTTGGCAGGATCTACTTCAATTCCTTTTGTTTAAACTATATATCCTAAGAGTTTTCCAGATGTGACTCTGAAAACTCATTTCTTAGGGTTGAGGCGTACTTTGAACTTCTTCAACCTTGCAAATATTTTAGATAATATCTCGAGATGTCCTTCTCTTGTGTATGATTTCACCAGTATGTCATCGACATAATCTTCCATGAATGTGTGCATCATGTCATCAAAAATTGTAGTCATAGCTCTTTGGTATGTAGCCCTAGCATTCTTTAAACCGAAAGGCATGACGTTCCAATAGTAAGTCCCCCAGGGACATGTGAAATTTGTTTTGTCCTGGTCTTCAGGTGCAATCTTGATTTGGTTATAACCAGAAAAACCATCCATTAGTGAATACATGGCATGGTCAGCTATTAGATCAACTATAGTATCAATGCTTGGAAGAGGAAAATCATCCTTAGGACACACCTTATTAAGATCTCTGAAATCTGTGCACACTCGAATACTTTTGTCAGGCTTGGATACGGGAACAATATTGGAGATCCATTCTACATAGTCAATTGATCTTATAAATCCCACATCAAGGAGTTTCTTAAGTTCTTCTTTAGCTAGTAGTGCCACATGAGGATGCATCTTTCTAAGTTTTTGTTTCACAGGCTTTACTCCCGGTTTAATGGACAAGTGATGCATTATAAAATTAGGATCAAGACCTGGCATGTCTGCATAAGACCAGGAAAAATTTACTTGATTTGTTCTAAGAAATTCCATGAACTCGGGTACTTCTTTATCTATCATTGATGCTGCTAACAGTAGAATCCTCGATTTCTCTGTAGTTTCAAGATTAATTGCTTTTGTAGGCTCAATCAAAATAGGTGATCACTCATGATAGTGCTCTGAGAGAGTGTCAAGCATCCCATCATCTGGTTCCTTAAAAAGGTTTTCACCATCTGATACGCTCTTTGTTTTATCTTTTGTTTGATCTAACACTGCCAGATTTTGGTTTTCACCATTATATCTTTCTTTCTGATTTTTACTTTTGCAGCTAGGAAACTTGACACTCTCCTGACTAAGGATCTCATGCCAAAAATCACCAGTGGAACAATCATTTACATCATCTGTGGAAAGGAAGTTTACGATAGATTCGTCAGTTGGGAATATAGGTATATCGGGAGGTTCAGATAGATCCCAGTCAATGAGATCGTGATATATTAGCAGTAGTGGGTCATTAGGTTGCGTGAAATTGGCTATGGTTATGGTCATAATGGAGGCGTCTATAGGATCCGAGGTATGAGGTAGATCAATGATGGTACTATCCTCACAATAGTCTTATTCAATTAAATCTAACTCGGTATCACTAGAATCATAGTTGCGTTGTAGTTCAGATTCTCGTGGTTGGGTCCCTGACCCTTCTCCTTTGATTAGAGTGGCGTATACTTGTGTATCACATCAACCTATTTTTCCCTCCAGAATTCATCATTATGGATGGTATCCCATTCGTATTCTCCAGAGTCTGTGTCAGAGTTATTATTGATGAAATTCTGAATTGTTGTCAAGCTTGATTCCCTTGGATCAGAACTTTCCTGTAATGTGAGCACAATATCATTCAATTTTTTGGATGTTGTTTCTTTCGAGTTAGTATCATAGCCTAGTCCTGTTTTATTATTTGCAGCAAGTCCTGGAGGATCGATAGGCTCAACTACTCCTTTTCTTTTTCCGATAGGACCATTACCCTCATAGCCCATCTTTTGCATGATTGAATATCCCTTACCATATTTATCAATTGGTAACTTGACATTTAGAACTATATCGTCTTCATTTTCATCTCTATAGAGCCATTTTAGCATTTCGCTATCCTCAGGATCTTCCATCGGGAATTTCTCCTTGATAAATTGTCCATTGAATTTTGTGATTGCTTTTGCCGCTGATTGTGTTGATGTTGACGTTGTAGATATCTGATGGTGTACGATAGAAGGTTGTCTATGTGACCGAGGTGACGTGGGAAGATTAGCTAAACAGAGAGAATATTCTCCTACGCCATTATCCTTGAACCATAGTTGCTTGTCAAAGATTTTGGTCACTTGACTGATTTGTGTATCAACTTTTGGAGAAGTGCTAGTGGTTGCTTCTCAATTGTTAGGAACCAAAGTGTCTTGACTAGCTTTGATGGTAGCACAAGTTTGACTGTGAGAATTATCAGCTGATATCATGATCTCCTGTCCAACATATGGAAAATTAAGACACTAATGATATGTAGATGGTACAACTTGCATGTCGTGGATCCAAGGGTGACCCAACAAGATGTTGTATGTGAGATCACGGTCTAATACTTGACAGAAAGTATTTTTGATAACGGGTCCCACTTTAATTGGTAACATGATTAAACCTTTGGATGCTCTTTCCTCATCATCATAGGCTTTAATGGTGATCTTTCTTCTGGGATCAATGCAATCCTCAGAAAATCCTAAAGCCCTAATTAATTTCATGGTACATATGTTCAAACCCGCACCTCCATCTATTAGTACACGTTTGACATGACACTTGTGGATCATGACTTCTAAGTATAGTGATGAGTTATGGGGATGTGTCATGGAAACATCATCTTTTTCAGAAAATGAGAGGCATGTGGGTGAGGATAAATTTCCCACCATGGCTTGAAATTAATCCACATTTAGATCATCGGATACAGTTGTTTCAATGAGGGCTTTGTCTAGAATTTCCTTATGTGCTGGGGAAATCTTCAGAAGTTCTAAGATAGAGATTTGAGAAAAAGTTTTTCCAAGTTGATTGATTAAATCATATTGATGTGGAGGCGGTGGCACAATGGTTTTTGAAGGAGCGCCTTTTAGGACAACTTTAGCTTGTGCCCTTTTTGTTACATTAACTTCTCGATACTTCGCCTTCTCTTTGACTTTTATAACATTAACCCACTCGTCATCAATGTAGATATGATTGATTATATGCTCATCAACATGATTCACATTCTTTCCAAAAGACTCACCCTTTTGATAGTTGGGCAAAGGGTTTTGAAATGCTTGGTGGTCTTCGTTTGATTGTTGGTTCCCTTCTATTGTGACAATGTCTTTGTCGATTAAATCTTGAATAGCATTCTTCAAGGCTTGGAAATTATTTGTTCTATGGCCTTTACATCTATGATATTCACAATAGTATGCATCATTCCATGATGGTGGCTTCATAGTAGGTTTGAAGTTACGTTGAGGCGGTAGGGTAATAACGTTCTTTGCCATCAAGTCTTTAAGGGAAGATTCCAGAGATTGCCCCAATGGAGTAAAAGCTCTTCTGTTGGAGAAAAAAGAAGATCGTTGTGGATTCGTGTTTGATGTATTTCTTAAGGTGTTACTATTTTTTCCACGATACCCTTGATTGTTGGTATTATTCTGATTTGAAACAAAAGTTGGATTTTGGTTATTTCTCATAGGAGGAGGGGAGTTGTTTCCCTGATTTGTAACCGAGTTGACATTGTTGTAGTTGTTGTGAGGAACACTAAGAAAAATTGGCTTAGCTGAGACATGATGTGCATCCACAACACCATCATTCACCACATTCTTGTTGCGAGTCCAAAATTTAGATTTGTCATTGTGGTGATTAGAAGAGCTAGGATTGTCTCTATCAAGTTTGATTATTCCCCTCTGGACTAGTGCATTTTCAATTGTGATTGCATTTTCAATCATTTTCTGAAAATAGGGAGGACAATGAAGATTTAGATGATAACTCATCTCTTGATCCAAGCTATTTATAAATGTAGTGATCTTTTCCTTTTCAGGAACATGACGTGGATATCTAACGAACAATCTTCTCCATCTCTGAAGAAATGTGATGAACGATTCACCAGGTTTTTTCTTAGCCTTGCATAGATCAATCATTTTGATTTGGTGTTGTATGTTATAGGAATATTGTGAAATTAACTCGTTGATCAACTCCTCAAATGTTTTGACAGGCGATGTGATTTTTGATAGCCATTCCATAGATTGGCTTCCAAGACTTCGTGGGAACAAACGCATTAAGTATGTATCCTCATGAGAGAATTCTAAAGTCATGTTTCGAAAGTCTCTAATATGGTCAATGTGATCCGATTTTCCGTTATAACGATCAAAATTTGGAATTTCACTTGATGCTTAGGAAATGGAATCAAGTTGAGACGTCGAACAAAAGGATATGGACAAATATCATCAAGAGCGTATGTCTTTGTTGTGGCTCCCCCTTCTAGAACTTTAACTTTTCCTTCTAATGTTCTAATTGTTTTAGTCAAAGCACCAAAATCAGATAAAGGTGTTTCATCAGGATTACTATTTATGTTCGCAATATCAAAATCATGAGGCAATTTGGCTCCTTTGTCAGCCAAAAATAGGAAATATTTTTTTTATCGCGTGCTATGAGCTTTTCTACCACTCTGAGAAATTTAGGATCTTGCTCGGCTTCTTTAAGGTGACGATCTTCTTGCTCATCTTCACTATCCTCAAAGGTTTTTCTCATATCTTTGTCGGAAGTAAATGAATCCTTTGCTTCTTCAGTCATGTTATCTTCAAAAAGGGGATTTCGACTTACTTTATAAAGGGGATCCCTACCTTCACCTTCTTCTTGAGTTGTTTCAATATCTTCCTTCATTTTGTTGTATTGTGATCGTGTAAAAACAGGCATATGATTTCAATATGTTCTCCTAAACCTAGATCATAGTTTGATGAGTGCAATCAATGATGATGTTTTAATCTGATAAGATGAAAATCTTATGATATGATCAAAACTATGTTCCTAATTCCTGGTTGTGGCTTCCAATGATAAAGGATGTCAGAATCCTGTTGGGAGAAGTTGAACCAAGAATTTGGAAGTTTGTGATGGAAGGCGCATTTGTAAGACTTGATCCTTGTTTGCAAAGAATGATCAATATATCATATAGCCTATTTCAGCTCAATGAAGTATTTGACTAGGATGTGTCGAATATTCGATAGAAGGTTGTGGTATGTAGTTGAAATCAAGAGGTTGATTGTGATTATTTCACTGAGAGAGAGCTCTTCTTTGAAAATAGGCTCGTGAATCTAAAGGGTCCACAACATATTCGTCAGTAAATCAGGATTGACAAAATCTTGGTATCTATGGAGAAATATGCGATAATGGAGCAAGATGTTTCGACTCTTCTATAAAAACTTCCTTCGTTGTAAGATTTTCTTATAGCTTAGAGGTTTATTGGGTTTCCTGATCTTGTTGGTAATCGACTTCTTAACAAACTTAGTAGATTTCCACTCCCTAAGCATGAGAGAAAATGTGTTACTGGATCAAGAATGCTATAAACTCAAATCTGTCAGAATTAATGATTCGGAAAAAAATGACAGATGCACTTTTTTGTTGCCTATATGCACTTTAGAAATAGGGATATGCGCCAGAGAAATGGTCAAATGCGCTTCAATATGTCCCAAATGTGCCACTCTATATCATATATGTGCTTCAAAAAATGTTTTGACAGTGACCCAAAAACTGTTTACAGAATACTCAGCCTATGCGCTAAAACAGACCTTATATGCGTCAGAATGTACCCTAGATGCACTAAAATAGTTTTTCCAAGGAATTTTCCCGAACAGTTGAGAACATTTTTCAACTAAATTTTGACATGTTCATTTCGGATGATCTTTTATCTGAATTAGTGTGATTGAAAACACAGCAAACACCTTGAAAACATTTGTTTTTAAATCCTATACTAGACATCAAGTGTATGATCAAAATGTTTTTCAAAAATTATTTTCATAGGTTTTACACATGACAGATAGTTCAAGCAGACTCACTCTTAGTACTCAAGTAGGTCATCATAATAATCAACAGCCCACATCTTAGAACTGCGTCGACTCACACAGCCGTGTCACCCCTGCAGGGGTGCCCATTTTTTTGTCTTTTCCAGGTGCATACTCAGAGTGATGGAAGTGGATACCGGATCCCCTGAGCAAACGGTTCTTAGCAGTTATATAGTGAGTATCTTGGGGGTAGATTCTTCCCTCCCCTGCACTGTGATTATTATGATGTTCAGAAACTGACTTCGAGTGGATACTACACTAGGTTCGTAGTAAGGGTTTCCATTTGGTGCGGCAATAATAAACTCCCTTAGGAGACCTCCCAACCTTTAGAACAAAGGCTTTGGGGATGGTTATTTGCACACTATTGGAAAAAGAGGATTTCTCCTGATTTGCTTTAAATTTTATAGTGGGGCGGAATAGCCTGGCTTTGGCTTGAACCCACTTGAGTTGTTCCTCTTGGGTGAGTACTTTTTCCCACAAGAGCAGGCCCTCTACAGAATGTAATAAAGCAGTAAAATTGCATGAATGAAAAAGGAAAGTCTGGTATTCTGGTCACCCAGTTAAGGGGAGAGCATAGACCTATTGCCACAAACATAGTAGACACTGTTCTTTTTAAAAGCCCAAATCACAATGATCTAAACTATGTGAAGATGTTGCTTCACAAAAAGCATGGGATTCATTTTAACTGCAAAATCAGTGTGTGGTGACTATCCTAGATTACTTTTTTTTAAATCCATGTCTATCCTAGGGTTGCTTCCTTTTAAAACCAGTTGTGACTATCCTAGATTGGTTCTTTTTAAGCCAAAAAAAGGTTTTGTCTGCGGAAGGCGTCAGACTCAAAAACCTATTTAGTTACAACCTGTATGCGCCAAAAGATCTCCTGTATGTGCCACAAAAATAAGTAAATACGCTATAATAAACAGTAAATGCACTACAAAAAGTCCTAAATGCGCTACGAAAACTCCTAAATGCGCTAAAATAGAATGTAGCTAAACTTCTTTTCTTTTTTTTATTTTTCAGAAATTTTTAAAAATTAATTCAAGCATATGCACCCTTTTGTTTTGTAGATGTGCCAAAACAGTTCTTGGATGCGTCGTAACAGTCCTTGGATGCGCCGAAGTACCTGCAAAAGCGTTGAAAGAAGCCATGGATGCGCTTTAAAAACCTGTGGATGCACTTCAGAAATCGTCGTATGCGCTAAAACAGAATTTTTTGTCGAAAATCTAAATTCCCGAACGCGAGACCCTGTCAGAAAACCTACAAGTAGATGTTAAAAATGGGGCAAGGCCCCACAGTGGGCGCCAATAATGTGCGGTCGATTTTGTGAGCGTTAAATATGTAAAAACAAATGAATCAATCACACCAATAAGACATTATATCAAAACATAATATTAAAGTAATAAAGATTGCAAACTCAGTATCATGTTATCGATGTCGTCCTATCATCCTCTATCTTTAGTATTTTCATTGATTCCAGCTGGCTCTCACATTGTATGCTAGGCTCAATGAACAGTCCTCCTAAAGAACGAGATTTGAATATGAAATGCACGTAATGCTTAAGCTAAGACATGATTTGCTGAAAATGAAAGACTATTGATGATGCTATGAATAATAAAACTAGAATGTTATAATGCTAGAATGCAATTAATCTCTAATTACTTTGATATGTGTTGTGTAACCTTTGCTTGGATTGGCTGTGCTATTTATAGAGTTTTTCAAAAGCTTCTAATTGGTTGATATGATCAACGATTATGAAAATTCATGGCAGATCGAACAGTTAAGGATGGATAAGATTGAAGAAAAACAAAAGAAAACAGAAAACAAGATTTGTTTTCTTTTTCTGTAAAAAAGGTAAGATAAGATGATGAAGATGATTTGTTAAAAATCATCTTTTTGTGAGATTATGGAAAGATTTTGAAGAAGATAAATAATGAATTATTGAATTCAATTATTTATTTATGGGTTACACAAAGATTTTTCTTAAAATAGAATATTTACCCTAGATTTGAAGAATAATGGAAGATTTCATAATTTAAATAGAATATTTAATTATGATTTTGGAAAGATATGGAATATTTTTAATTAAATAAAGATATTTAATTAAACTTTTTGAGAAGTGGTATGTAAATGAAATTAATTAAATGAGATATTTAATTAATCTAGAAGAAAGATTTGAAAAGAAATAATTTAATTTAATTAAATCAAAAAGACTTAATTAAATTCAAAAGTGATAATTAATTAAAATAAATAAAGTGCATTTATTTAATTAATCAAGTGGACATATGAATATGAAATAATTAAATAAAAGTTGATTTATTTAATTATGACAGAAGAATAAAATGAATGAACAATATAATTAAATTAATTAATTTTAATTATATTGTAGAAGACTTTAGAGAAATTAATTAAATAATAAATATTTAAGTAAATGCCAGGATTAATCAGATATGACCAATTTTATGCATCTACAGTCCTTGATGGGTTTTTTTAAGTCCTCCTTTCTTCCATCACATGTACATGTTTCTTTGTATTTTTCATCTCTTTTGGAGAGGGTTTTTTCCTACGAGTTTTTATCCTTTATCTAACATGGCCTTGTAGCTAGGAATCATCCTTGCACATTTTCATTTTATCATACTCCCTAAGTTGCACTTAAGGGGTAGTGTTAGTGTGAACATGGTATATTACCTAACTAGTTTCTTATTAGGTAATATTCACGCAAGCATACTTAACCTTATTTTGATCTTTTTTTTGTCTCATGTCATAAGATTCAACATGTGTCATGATATTATTTTATCCTAAAGTTTCATCCTTGTCTTTATAACAAGGATTTGTCATTGTATATTGTACCATTATTTATTTTTACATCTAATGAATTATCAAGCTTCATCTTAAATCTGGGTATGTGCAAGATCATGATGGGCCAAACAGACCCTTAAGTGGCAATGAAAATTCAAAAAAATCAGAGTTAGGCAACTTGATGTAAAAATTTGAATAAGTTTTCTATATTATTTCAAAAACATGTAAGAATAGAATCTGTGGGAAATTGAATGTAGTTTCTAAACTACTAGGTTTATTTTTTTTAAACAAATCTATTTGGTGTTTGAAATTTCAATGCAAAGATACTTAAATTTTGTGAAAAAAATAAGAAGTAGGTGTCTCGTCTGACCACCCTAACCATAATAAAATGATAATATTTTTTTTATGATATTTTAGGATATATAGTAGAGGACTCCAAGTGTCCGGATGTGACACATATTTTTTGTAATTTTTCTAAGTAAATAATTAATTATGAATTTTTTATTGAAACCTTTTAAAAAATATAAAAATCAGATGTCCCACCACCTTTAACTTGGTCAAACTTATGATATTCATTTTTTTAATCCTAGTATGCGAAGCATAGAATGTGACGATGTTTTAATTCAAAAATATGATACCGCTGAAAGTTATAGATGTTTTACAATCACCTTTATCAATCGACTTTAGTCATAATTTAATAGAAAAATGAATAATAATAATCTATTAAATTCAAAATAAAGCATAATTTATCTTGGCAAAAAGTTGAGAATCTCCTCTACAAACCCTTTTCATTTTATCAATTTTGGCTAAAACTAAAGTCGTCAGCCACATTGGCGAAGTCTGGAAAAACAAGGTAAGCTATTAAAC
This sequence comes from Sequoia sempervirens, assembly GCA_007258455.2. NCBI lineage: Eukaryota > Viridiplantae > Streptophyta > Pinopsida > Cupressales > Cupressaceae > Sequoia > Sequoia sempervirens. The sequence goes on along the minus strand of VDFB02086081.1, from coordinate 63,101,739 downwards.
ACGCTTTTTGTGTTGAATTTTTAGGATTGGCATCTCCTAACCAAATACCAAAGCAAACCCGAGCCTATTCCCTAGGTAATGAATTTTGTGTCAGACATATCGTATATCGGATTTAAATCGGATATCCAATTTGAATCGGATATCCTATTTGAATCGGATATCCAATATATATCCGATATCCGATTTGTTTACATAGCATTTTAAAAAATGTCAAGACTTTATAACATATTATTTAACATATGCAATATATCTCGTTTGTAGTTTATAGTTTATTTTAATATATTTAGTTTAGAATATATGATTTGGTTTATATATGATTTTTAAATAGTTTATAGTTTATAGTTTATGTTAATATATCTAGTTTAGAATATACAATATTATTTATAATTTAATATATATAATCTCTTATAAAACTATATAATATATAATATATTATATTATTTTGTATAATATGTTTAAATATTAAATTTCTATATTTTAGTTAATATATATATTACTAATAT
>VDFB02086081.1:62861534-63101136 GCA_007258455.2 Sequoia sempervirens | reverse complement strand
AGGATGTTTAGATGAAATGGGATAAATTTGGATAAATTAAGTGTCCAAATTTAGGTGTCTACATTTTTCCCCTCTTTGAGATGGTGTTACAAAGTAGCATCATTTCAAAGAATATCAAAACATAGAACCCAAAAGAAGATAGATTGGAAAATATGCCCTAGTCATTCAAAGGAGTGACTAAGAAGAAAAAAATGATGGGGGTGAAGATGAAGATTAGGGATGAGGATGCCCCCTTGAGAGGACATGTGAGTTCAAGAGAACACGAGTGTGCTCTCGAAATGGATGAGACGATGAAAGGGAAGATGATGTGAAGTGATAGATAAGAAAGGATGATAAGCTATCGGGAAGTACAAATGGATTGAAAAGAAAAGGTGATGTTGCCCCAGTGAAGCTATAAGCCAAACTAAGTGGATGATGAACAAAGTGTTGCCGAGGAGGAAATGGTATATCCCAAGACAACACAAAAGGATAGAGAAGGATATAGCCGATGATGATGATGAAAGTGTTGTTGATGAGGGAAGGATACATCCCAAAACAACACAAGGATAGGGAAGGAATACATCCCAAGAAAAAGGGTTGTTGATGAGGGAAGGATACATCCTGAAACAATACCAAAGGATAGGGAAGGATACATCCTGAGGATGAGGACGATGACGAGGATGATTGGATCGAGGCCTGTAACAACGTTGGGGATAGGACCGAGGATGTGATTAGATGATTTGTGCTAGATGGAATTTATGAGGATCAGATTGAGATGTGAGATGGAATAAAATGATGGGGGACAAGATGCTTAGAATAACCAATCGATATTATTCTGAGAAGTTTGAAGAGATGACGATAAGAGATTAGATGGATAGGGGAGGGAGAGTGATGAAGGATGAATGGATGGGGGGGATTTTGAGGATGGGGGATACATGTACGACAATGGAATGGAGAATGAAATGCAATCCTGTTGCAATTTTCCATCTTCGGAGCACTGAATTTTGCTATAGCATAGGACACTGGGCATCAGGGTATGTAAACCAAGACGGATTAGTGTCTAATACATAAAAAAAACACAAAAAACAAGAAGGCTATCCCAACACCCCAAAGTCACAAAGACCTTGGTCGGGCCAGGTATTCGGATAACCACAAGCACAAGAGGATGCCCCAGCATAACACAAGACTGGAGGGATCTTGGTGGGTACAACGTGGGACAACCAAGAAGACAAAAACAAACAAAATATCAAGATATGCCCCAATGTTTACTAGCCATAACACACCATAATATGATAGATCAGGGCGGCCTTGACAAGTGATGATAGGGGGCTCAAACGATAAACAAAAGCCAAAAGCATCAAAAGATCACAATCAATTTCAAACATCCTTTGCCATAGGATTGAGAGGATGGATGGGGTTGATGAGGTCTGCTAGGAAGGATGCATCATGTTGAGACCGATGATGGATACTAAACTAAAGGATTGATATGACGCAGGATACTTAGAACTGATTAGATCTATTGATACTAGTGGATCTCATTTTTTAAGAACCAACTAGATAAGGGCATAGCTTGACGACATGAAACAAGGAAGACAAGACACAAAACAGATGATTGACACACCCTAAGGACCTAGGGGCTCAGGGGCTGATCAAAGATTAGTCTTGCCTACGTGAAAGCACAAAGCCCTCATAGTTCGATAAAAGGCTGACGACTGGCCATGGATAAAAGTGGAAAGAGGATGATGAAGAATGATGGTGGATGACAAGGACCGGGTGGACAAAAGCAAAGACCGATGATAGACAATAAATGAGCCCCTGGGGTGGATCAAATGATTGACCTTGCCTACATGAAAGCGCAGGGGCAACATAGTTCAACAAAAGGCAAAAGACAAATGATAGATAAAGGATGATGAGATAACCCTGGATAAGGGGATAAAATGAGGGGACCGATATGATAAGATAAGACTGACCTAGTGGATAGGATGATGGTGATCAAACAAAGCTCAGGGATGGGATAGTTATCCAAATCATCAAAAGATGAATTGGGAGAATGATACAGTGGAGAGATGAATGATGAGAAGCAAGAGGAGATTGGAAAGATGCACAAAGGAAGCATGAGTGATGACGATGAGATAGATGACATTGGATTGCATGGGGAGTGGCCTATAGCTAGATACCAATGACAAGGGATTATGAGATGGAATGAGGATAAAGATGAAGGGATGGATAGAGAGATAAAGATGGGGGATGGGAGGGATTATTTGGATGGAAGGGATTGTTTGGATAGATAGGAAGATAATTATGGGTAGATGGAAGAGATTGTTATGATGGATGATGTCTCCAAGGACTATGTCACAAAGGGAGATAAGTTCCCCCACTCTAAATATGTCATGTGTTATGAAGCAAGAGGGACGTAGGATGAGTGGATGGGAAGATAAAGGAGATAACTAGAGGAGGATAGGATGGGTGACTAAGGAATACGATAGAGCATGGATGAAGGGAATGTATACCAAGAGGTGTCCAAAGCATGCATAGATAGGTGCCCCTGTTTTGATGAAGATCACAAGAAGGATGGAGGGATTGGAGATAAATGGGATATGATGGTAGGATGCAGAAGATAGGGTGGGATGGAGGATGAATGAAGAGGATGTATAAGCGGGAAGATGGGTGCATAGCTAGAAGCATATGCTTGAGCTTGCGCGAAGTAGATGGAGGAATGCTCGAGGAAGCTGCCCCAAGTGTGGAGAAAAGGACAAATGGGGATTGCATGTGATGCTGTTTGTCGGGGTTTCATCATGGTACTTATCAAGGTGATTTTTGCCAATTTTTTCACCAATGGGCCAATTATTTCTCTTCTCTTTTTTTGACTTTTGAATTTTTTTGACTATTTTGACTTTTGGATAGCATCACGAGAAGGAGATGGATAGGGATAGGGATGTGGATAAGGGGATTTAGAAGATACATAATAAGGATATGGATGAAGGACTCAAGCATCAAGTTCCAGCTGAGGTATTAAGAGCCCATGTGTGAAGCGATGATTTGAGGATGGTACAACCTGATTAGGGTAAATGGATTATGCAAGAGAATGGATTAAAGGGATTTGATGGGGAAGATATGTGGTATAATGGATGGGATGTTGGAAAGTGTAGGGAAGAAATGATGGGGTAGGTATGTGATGGGGTAATGAGTTTAGGACCAATATTGGCACATATGGTGGTGGATGTGAAATGATAGGAGGATTAATGGATGGAGAATGTGGGGATAATGGAGGAAATGGGATAGTGAATTTTGGGACATAAGGACCCAAAAAATATTTAGGAGATGAAAGGGGGGTATGATTAGCTTTTGGATTAGCAAATTTGGATGTTGTTACATATTTTTTGTTTGAAGGAATTGCATCTTTTTTATTTGGGATCCACATGGTTTTGACTTTTGCTTTGGTGGGCCTTTGTGGCTGATGGGTTTGATTTGGATTTTGGATCTAATTTTGGATTGGATTTTTCTTTTCTTCACCATGTCTTTGAGAGGGGGCATGGGGAGCTTTTGAGTCATGTGGATGTTTAGATTTATGCATTTTTACTTTGGTATCCAAAGTGCTTTTGACAGCAATGGGATGGGTGGGATGCGGTGGATGATGTGGCGAGGATGCAGATGAGTGATGGAGGTAGGATTTTGGGGATGATATGTGGATAAAGGATGTGTAGGTACGTGCCTTTTTTGATCTTGATTAGGGGACATGAGAGGGATATTTCTGATGGGTGACATGGAGGGGTGATGGATGGATGAAAGGATGAATAGGATGAGCTGGAGGAGGTGATTTTGGGATATAAGGGCCCAAAATAGACGTAGTGGGTGGAGGGACATAAGGACCCAAAATGGATGGAGTAGATGAGGGAGGAATACGGATGGTTGTTTTGAGGTGGTACGATGGAGGAGGAGGGATGGTAGCATATGATCTGGTGGAGCGATGGGAAGAGCCTATATTTCTTTTGGAAGAGGCTCATTGAGGACATCTAGAGGTTGTGCCAACATCTTTGGATTTTGAGTCTTGAGAAATATGTCCAAGACTTTACATATAGATTTCTTCTTTGACCTGGATGGACTCTAAAATACCTTGCTCATGAAGGCCGAAACCTTTTCCTTGATAGTTCATGTTCTTAAGCATTCAATCCATGATAGGATTCTTGTTATTTTGGAAGAATGATGCGAGTCCATTATTAGGTGGAGGATGATGGGTGGCATGTATGCTTTGTTTTTCTTCTGCAAGGAGATCGCCATGGAAGAATGTGAGGGTACCAAGGGGATATACAAGCAGTGTGGGGATAGTAGGTTTAGGCAACAATGGAGGATCATGAGATGGAGATGATGGGATAGTAGCATCTGGATGGGTGGTATCAGGAGAGGGATTAGGGGACATGATAGGATCTGTATTTGTGGCAGTGGGAGATAAGGGCTCATACGATGGAGTGGTCGGATCTTGAGTAACAAGGGGATCATGGGATGGAATGGATGGGATATTATGATCTTGAGATGGACTAGATGGGATGACATGATCCTGATGTAGAGAAGGGGATATGCTGGTGGTATGCTTTGGATCGAGCTCTTGGCATAACTCATGTTGTGTGGGTGGCATGATGGTGGAGTCTTGGAGGAAATCTTCAAGTGGGGAAGATGAAAGGATAGAGGATTCAAGGCATTCATGGGAATGGATTTCAGTGATACTGGGAGTGGGAGAAGTGGATTGGATTTGGGTGTCTTTGATGGATTGGATGGATCTAGGAGTAGGGGGAGTGGATTGGATTCGGTTATTGTCGATGGGTTTGATGGATTTTGACGTAGGAGGTGGTGGTTCAATGGATTCAATGATGGTTTCAATGGTGTCAACGGTTTGAGTGGTGCTTGGGATGATATTATCAAGGATAGGTGTTGGATGGAGAAGGGTTTCATCACTAATGACCATAGATGATGGATTGGGAGGGCATGGTTCCACTACTTCAATGTGTGGAGTGGGGGATGTCTTCTTTGTCATAAGTCCTTGTAGAACTTATGGAGTGAGGAACTTGCATACTCGAGGCTTAGATGGGGTGAGAGGAATAGATGGAGGATTAGGGATTGGCGAAGGGTTAGGATTATGGATTGGTGAGCTAGGGTTAGATGGAGGAATGGGATTAGATATAGGGATAGGAGTAGATGGAGGATTAGGATTGGATGGGGGGTTAAGGTAGGGATATTGGTATGGTGAAGTAAGATAGGACGACATGGATAGTGGATTGATGTAAGAGGAAGTAGATGGGGAATTAAGATAGGGATATTGGGACGGTGGATTAGGACAAGAGGATATGGATGGTGGATTGTAGTAAGGGTATTGGGATGGCAGATTGAGATGTGAAGACGTGGATGTTGGATTAGGATAGAGAGATGTGGATGTGAGATTAGGGTAAGTTGATGGGGTTGATTGGTATGGAGGATTAGGATAGTGTGACATGGATGGGGGATTGTAATATGAGTATTGGGATGGTAAATTAGGATAAGAAGATGTGGGTATCAAATAAGAGGATGGTGTAGATGAAGGACATGATGAATATGCGAACTGTGAAGACACTGGATATCCCTTTTCAAAGGTAGCATAAGGACGTGGTTAGGCATGGATGAAGACGTAACAGGATAGCTCAAAGGATTAATTGGATTTTTGCAAGCAGGTGGGGAAAGCTTACTAGCGATGATAGCATCAAGGGGATCTATGTCACATACCTCTTCATTGACAAGGCTTTCGTTATCGTCATCAACGTAATTAGGGTTTCCCTTGACTCCTATTAACAAAGGATAAGGATTCATGATGATTAAAGATTTTGGATGGAAATGGACTAAAGCTCAAATTGGGATTTAGGTCAAGCTTAGATCAGGATTGGATTAAAGCTTAGATTAGGATGATTGGATGATGCGATGGGATTGATTATGACGATCGGATTTGATTGCCAAAGGATGATCTCAACACTGAATCTGCTTCGAGATGGAAGTAGATTGATTGGGTCAAAGGTGATTGGATAAGGATACAATTGGATTGGATTGGATTGGATTGGATTGGATAAGATCGATCGATGATTGATAAGATCGAATGATGGACCAGATAGGATGATGAAAGGGACTAGAAACCCTGTTCAAAGATTATCCTAGGTGACTTAGGATACTGATTGATCGGATTAAAGGATAAATGGATGATTGCGACACTAAATCCACCTTGAGATTAAAAGTGGATTGATTGGGCCGACAACGATGATTGACAGACTCAGGACGGATGACAATCCTAAGTAGATGTTGACGATGACAATCAGATTTAGAAACCTAGATCAATTTGGATAATAAATTTAAATGAAGTTTAGAGGATTTAGATTGAGAAAATGATAAGGGATGTGCAACCTAGAGATGCTTCCAGATGATATACCTATATGATTCAAATGATGAATGAATGACCTTGGGAGAATACATATGGACCAAAGCTCAGATTGGGATTGGATCAGAGGACATGATAGGATTGATTCTAAACCAAGTTCAGGGGTTTTAACTAAATGGCGCAAGGTGTTGACAATAAGGTTTTTACCAAATTTGGCAGTTTTCAAAAATTATCAAATTTTTCCATTTTAGGAAACTTCACAGACATACCTTTGAGAGTCCATTTTTTTCCCAAAAAATACCCAAAACTAAGATAGGATGAATTTACAACTAACATCCCAAATCAGAGACATGCATTTTGAGTTATTAACAAAAATGATTTTTCAAAAACTGAAAAAAACACTAAATTGCGATTTTGAGGGTCAAGATGAAAGTTTGAAGCCCCAAAAATGTGTCAAAACGGGGTCACCAATTAGGAATCCATATGCCACCTCATAATGCAACCACTTGTAAAATTTCAGTCCAATCAGGCACCTGAGTCAAAAGTTATGGTCTCCGGAAGTTTCGACATAAAAATCAAAACCCTCAAAACGAAGTCTATATGAGTGGGATGGATTATTTGATGGTAGATATGGACTCTGATGATGTTGTAAGAAGCACCTATGTGGTTTGTTCAATGAAATGATGACTTACGAAAATGTTGATGGATGCTCAGAACGAGGAAACGACCGCTCAGAATAGGCAAACAGATGCTTGGAACGGTTAAACAAAGGCTTGGAATGGTTAAACAGAGGCTTGGAATGGTTAAATGGAGGCTTGGAACGGTTAAACAGAGTGAAATTGACTATTCAGGGGGTAGGTCCGCCCCACTGCAGGGTAGGTCGCCCCACTACAAAGCAGGTCTGCCCCACTACAGAGCAGGTTAGGGCAAGTCCGCCCCTTTACAGGAAACAAGGACTTGGTTTGGATGAAAATGACTATGGAAAGGACTTAAAATGACAATAATGAGGTTGACTTGTCAAAAATTTTACTAGTTTGTCACAAGAAGACACTTCAAACAAGCATAATCCTATGATTAGTGTTAAAGGTATGGCCAACAAAGGTCTTAATCTAGGATGCACAAGGCTTCTAGGGAGTCTTCGATATACTTTTGGTACGTGAGGCCCAAATTGTGAACACCAACCTATCATAAGCGTGATTCGGGAACCCCAGCGAGATATTGAAGGGCTCAAATCAACTCTCCATGTCTATCTAGGTATCACCCTAGCTTCAACGCTCTGTCATACATGACGTGAATGGATTGGGGTACAACTTTGGCTCTCCCCCTTTCTATACCCAGCAGGTACGCGTGGTTGGGATTGTCCCTTGGGGTGATGAAATCCCCAAGCAGGTCCCTCTAAAAAGAAGGCACTAATCATTTCCAGCTGCTCCCTGGTCTCACACGAAGTGCAAGGGGAAAACAAAAACAAACTAATTCCCCCCTTGGTTAACACAAAAAATAGATTTATAGACAGAGCAAACAGTGAATTTTACTTCCCCCTAGTTAACTATGTTCCTAGATTAACGAAAACAGCAAGGAAAAATTTTTAAATTTGAATAAATAGATGGCCCTACAAGCAAGTGTTAGTTGTTTTAATCGTCGTTCTTCATCAATTACGAGAATATGCTACAAAATGTTAGCAAGAAATCCAAATACACCCACAAACAAACAAGGTTAGGGGGTTAGAACTTGAAAACAACAAAAAACTAAGACAAAACAAAGCTAAAATGACTAATTTTACCTTCTAGAATGTTTTGTTTAGGGCAGGTCTACCTCACTATAGTGAAATATCAGAAAACAACATGAAAAATAGGGAAAGTTTGCCCCACTGCAGTCAGAAGTCAGAAAACAACATAAAAAATAGGGCAAGTCCGCCCCACTGTAGTCAAAAATTAGAAAACAATATGAAAAACAAGGAAAGTCTGCCCCACTACAGTCAGAAGTTAGAAAACAACATGAAAAACAGGGCAAGTCTGCCCCACTACAATAAGAAGTAAAAAAACAACATGAAAAACAGGGCAAGTCCGCCCCACTATAGTCAAAAATTAGAAAACAACATGAAAAATAGGGCAAGTCCACCCCACTGCAATCAGAAATCAGAAAACAACATGAAAAATAGGGCAAGTCTGCCCCACTGTAGTCAAAAATCAGAAAACAACATGAAAAGCAGGGAAAGTCCGCCCCACTGCAGTCAAATGTTAGAAACAAAATGTAAACTAGGGTGTGTTTGCCCCGCTGCGGATAGAAGTCAAAAAACATAATGAAGAACAGGGCAAATCCGCCCCACTGCAGTCAAATGTAAAAAAACAACATGAAAATAGGACAAATCCACCCCACTGCAGTCAAATGTCAAAAAATAGCATGAAAATAGGGAAAATCTGCCCCATTGCAGTCAAATGTTAGAAAATAGCATGAAAACAGGGCAAATCTGCCCCACTACAGTCAAATGTCAGAAAATAGCATGAAGAACAGGACAAATCTACCCCACCTCAGTTAAATGTCAGAAAATAGCGTGAAGAATAGGGAAAATCCACCCCACTACAGTCAAATGTCAGAAAAAAATATGAAAACTAGGGCAAATCCACTCCATTGCAGTCAAATATCAGAAAACAACATGAAAACTAGGGCAAATCCACCCCACTATACTCAAATGTCAGAAAACAACATGAAGAATAGGGAAAATCCGCCCCACTGCAGTCAAATGTCAGAAAACAACATGAAGAACAGGGCAAAATCCACCCCACTACAGTCAAATGTCAGAAAACAACATAAAGAACAGGGAAAATCCACCCCACTATAGTCAAATGTCAGAAAACAATATGAAAACAGGGCAAATCCACCCCACTACAAACAAATGTTAGAAACAGAATGTAACCTAGGGTGTGTATGCCCCGTTGTAGACAAATGTTAGAAACATAATGTAACCTAAGGCATGTTCGCCCCTCTGCGATAAATTGCAAGGTGTGTTCACCCCTCTGCAACTTGTACCTACAAAAAAATTTAACAAACAAATGTAAAATGAAGGAACCCGTTTGTGGGTCCCACCGGGCGTGCCATAAATGTGATCCTAAATGTTTATCCTATTCTAAACGTGCAAAACAACTATTATGCAATAAAGAAAAACACAAGGGACACCTCAAAAATTGGCCTAAGGAATGATAACACAAGGAAATAAGATAAGAAAATATAGCAAATTATTATACCTTTGTGTTGTTGAAATCCCTTGGTTGGCCCTTGATATTGTATGCTTGTGTGCTCCTTGGATGGCTATGGAGATGGCAAGATGCAAGATGAACAATATGATAAAATGCAAGTGCTAATGGCTAAATGACTTGGTTAGATGAGAGAAAATGTTTGCAAGTTGAGTAATTAAATTGGTAGCATAAGGGTGCAAATGGCTAAGTGTTTCAAATGCATTAGAAGAGGGGGTATTTATAGAAGAATTTGAATTCTCTAGAGAATTCAATGGTTGAGATTAAGCCAACAAAGTCAAGATGACAGGCTATGGTGAGTTGAGGACTCACAAACCCTCACATCTTGACATGTGGAGGGTGAAGTGGATTATGATAGATGATGTGTAAGTGAGGTGGAATAAGGACAAGTGATGTGGAAGAAGGACAAGTACCTTGGGGGATGAGAATATTTCATCAAAAATGAACTTCTTGTCCCAAAATGAGGATGAAAATGACACTCAAGGAATTTTGGAATTCCTAAAAAATCTCCATGGGAAATGAGAAAATAGTTGGAGAAATAAATGTGAATTAAAAATTCACATGCTTGGGAGAATCTAATGGATAAGAAAGGGTTTCCAAAAATGTGGGAATTTGCCACATGTGAGTGATGTGACAAGCCAAATGTTCTAGAAGTTGTATGGGGATAAGGAGTTTTAAAAGAATAAATGTGAATTAAAAATTCACATGGGGAATAGAGAAATCTTGGATGAATAAAAAAGAATTAAAAATTTCTTGAGGGATGGGGAGAGTTGACCAAGGTATTTATTAGGCTTAACTGATCAGCAATTAGAAGACGATTAGTGGCTAATGAGGATTAAGAGCCAACTTGCAAAAGTTGAAGGATGTGACACATCCTAATCAAAGATTAGGCATGTGCACATCCCTAATGAAGAGATTAGGAGGTTGATTAGGGTTAAGGAAAGGATGTGACATGTGAGTCATATTTATTTAATTCATTTGATTAAATAAGGATTAAGAGATAAGGTATTTAATTATTAACTGAATACTTTAGGGATTTGGCTGAATTATGGGTATTAATTAAATAATAATAATATTACTTAATTATTTCAAATAAAAGAATGTTTAGACGAAAGGGGATAAATTTGGATAAATTAAGTGTCCAAATTTAGGTGTCTACACTACTAGTTAGTTCTATGTGGGTGGTGGATGCGACAATGAATATTGGTGAATATACAGTTGATTGTATCAACAATGCTATCTCATTTTTCATCTTGTTTGTGATGGGTCAGATGTTCAGAATTCTAGCAAGATGGACAGATGATACTGGGCAAGTGAGGTGACAATTCCCTCACTTAAATATTATGTAAAAGCAAATTTTTGGTGGTCCAAAAGCTTCTCAATTGGGAGGAAAGATCCAAGAGGATCCAAAAGACCAAAAATTTTACAATCTTAGAATATGACGAAACCAACAGCATCTTGAAGAGCTTAGAAAACAAAACCCAACACAACTTGAATGGGTGAAAAAGGAGCTCATACACTCAAGTTATTCCTGGTCAAATTTGGGGTGAAAGCGGGTACAGGGGCTAGTCAAAAAGGTGAAAAAAATCATCTATGAATTAGTCAAAGTCAACATCTTGAAAAAGAGCTCATTGCCACGAGTCCAATGCTGTTCATTTCGTTGAAAACAAAGCTTGTAGGAAAAAGTTATGCCAAGTCAAAGTTTTAGTCAAAATGGGTTGACCATGCTAACATCAGCATGGTGATGTGGCATACCGTGCAGTACAAATGTTGACGTGGCAGGTGACATGGTAGGTGATGGGGCATTGGCATGGTCCAATCACAAACTAACATGTTGCAGACATCAGCTAATAACAATCTAACATGTGGCACCTTTATCTTTCTCCGCGGTTGAACGGTTTGCTAAAAGCTTTGAATGGGATTTGATCCCATGAGCTCTCTTTCAGAGGTGCAACCGCCTACCAACATGCTAAAGAATCAATTTTATATATATTTGGCCACTGGTTTCTTTTGATATTGAACTGGTTTGGATTTTGTTTTAAAAATAGTTGGTGGCGGGGGTTGACCACCCAACCTACTCGGCCCCAAATTTGCTCTCTACCACTACGCCAATGCATGGTTTCAAGTATAATGCGGGGCTTGGTTGTACAAAAATAATTGTTAATCCTAAAATATAAACAATAAACCTCCTCTAATTAAAAATAAACCCTTTTAAAGATTGAAAGCTTGTGACAAAATACATACAAAGGGCTTAAAATGAATATTTAAAGATTTCTAAAGGATTATTAAAAATTATTATGGGGTTTAGGAGATTTTTAAAGATTTTAAAAGGGATAAAGGTGAGATTTATCCATACATAAGAAGATATTGTTGAAATTTACTTGTAAAAATGGGAGATATGAAATATTTTTAAATCTTATGGTTTTTAACCATAATGGACAAATTTTTATGTATAAAAGAGGGGTGAGAGTTTAGAATTGGGATAACTAAGTGAGGAGTGTTGGGGAAAATTCTTTTGGAGAAGAGTTTTTTTTGGTAAGCATAGAGACTTGTATTGCGTATTTCTTAAGCGTAAGAGGGTGCAAGTAAGGAGGCTACAAAGAAGTCTTAGGTGTTGAGAGAGACTGTAAGAGGAATTGTAATGCAGGTCTAAAGCTTGGATGATGTAAAAAGGCATTTAAAAGCTTGGTGTCATTAATAAAGCGGTCCAAGATTGAGAAGCGAACCTAGAGACGTAGCTCATGTTGAGCGAAATTTGTTAGCAAGCTCACGATCTCTCTTCTTCTCTTTTGTCTTATAATTTTTTCTTAATCTTCCAGTTTCAATTTACTTCTTTAAGTTGTTAGTTAGAGTCATTAAATTGTATTAAAGAATTAAGTGAACTCAATTTTCTAATTTCAATGGTTAAAAATACATAACCACGTAATTTTGTTTGCAATCAAGGGTAAATCTGTATTAGGAGTAAAGTGCAAATTATTTGTAACCCTTTAATTACAAATCACCTTCATCCCTACTTTCACTTCTGCTTCTCCCTCATCATCACCCCTCTCTCTCCCCCACCCGCTTAGCCTGCCTTTGGGTCCTAGTCCTAGTCTATCCCAAGGAATTGGCACCCCAAGATATGTGAATGGAGTGGGCCAATGTTGTAACCACCAAGCATCATACTTTGGTGTAGTACTTGCATCTATGAACTTTGGCCCAACACCCCATTGTATAGGTTGCAACTAGTCGAACTCTTGGAATGTGACATGCAGACTGATCATGGGTCCCTAGTGACCCACCTCCCAAGATGATCTAGTAAACATAGCAATACCAATGGGCACACCCTATCGCCCTTTGAATTGTTGAAGTGCCCTCTTAAACAACTACCTCTCTATAATATGTTGGGATTTGATTGTGCGTCCAATAAGATAATGTGTTTGTTGGTAGTACGATATATGTTGTGTCATCCTCCTAGGTGACACACTATCTATATGACCTCCAGGTAAATGCAAAAAGTAAATCTATCTCGTGCCTCTAATAGATTTCATCCCCAACATGTCTCTAAGTGATGACCCCATCATACATGAAAACATAAGGCAACCTAGAAGGTAGATCTCTCACATTGGTTTGAACACAACAATGTGCTCCCACACCCACACGTGGAGTAGAGTGACCCCACAACCAATTTAGCATGCTCCTCGATAGCTAAAATCGTGAAGATGGAAGTATAACATGGCTAGAACACATGGGCCCCAAGAATACACTATGCCCTCATCCATCATCCTTGTTAGCATGTGACCCCATCCTATTGGAAAATCGTGGAATCGTCGATTAGGAACTAAAACACTGGCTATCACACTACAAAATACAACAATCAGACGCTCATAGTGATCCACTAGGGTGTCCCATTTGATCTTATACTCCTCGACTCCTAGGTTGAGTCTATCCTGAAACATCATTGCATGGCTACTAACACAGAATTAGGGTCATAGAAAACTCTGTCCCCATGGACTGGGATGTGTAGGATGTGCCATACATCCTCAAGTGTCATTGTTGCCTCTCTAGTAGGTAGATGAAATGAGCTCGTCTTGGAGTACCATCTCTCTGCCAGCGTAGTAATCAACCCCCTGTTAGCCCTAATATCAGGCATGAAAGTAACATAATAGAGTCCAAGAGCATGCAAAGTGTCACTCCCTTGTCTAGATGAGTGCAAAGCACCATCGATGACGACTGAATCTCTGGAGTATATAGCGGTAGTATCTCACCTGCGTTCAAGTAACACATGGATTCAATCATGATACCTGCCTAAACCCATTTGACCATTTGAACTCTTAAAATTTGGCCTAAAAATGCATTTAATTAAGAAATAGTCAGATGCATCACTTTACTTGACAAATGTGTTGCTGAAATACACTTGCAGTGCACAATACATTTGTGGCTTAACATAATAAATGTGTCACACTATCCTACATGTGTGTCACTAAAATAAACTTGCGGCGCTAAATCCTACAAATGTATTGCCACAATATAATTGTGATTCTAATAATAGTTTTAGCTCACAAATGATTGGGGTTCCACAAAACACTTGAGGTGCACATTGACAAATCCAATGCTAAACTAAACAATTGCGGTGTTCGCAATTATAGATTCGGTGTAGAATTATGCACTGCATCCATTGCTCAATTTTTGTGCCTTAAAATCTAGCCAAAAATGAAAAAAAAATTAAATTAGGATATGATACATACCGTGTCACCTGAGCCCTCCATCCGCACGTGCCACCAGTGATGACTAGCTTTCAAAATTCTTTCCATAGCTTCGCTACTCTACTGCTAATGCTCACTCGTCTCCTCTAAAATTTTCAACTCAATGAACAAATGAGGAGAATGGCCCCCCAAAGTCCTATTTATAGACCTCCCAAGCCCTAATAGACCCCTCCTTCATAACTGGATGCACTATCCGTGCCACTAATTGACAAATATGGCTGACCAAATTGACCTATAAACACATTTTTTTTCATCTACGAATTTAATGAATAAAACCAACTTGTCAAATAAATCGACAATTTTTTTTGGAATTTTTGAAATTTTTGCCAATTTTTTTGAGGGGGCATCACACTATTCCGGTATCATCGAGGCATATTAGGGCAGGTCCTTAATGCAATTTTTTAATTTTTCTTTGACATAATGCTTAAAATCACATTGTATCAAAGAGGGGCAAAATGTAGATACCCAAAATTATCCTAGCTTGTGAATAACATTTTTACACTAATTATTGTCCTAGTCAAATGATTAAATAATGCTAAATTATTTAATTATTATCTAATTTCATATTCTACTATTAATTAAATGATTTTATATTATTTAATTAATTCACTTCAACATTAATCTTCCTTGGGGGGTATGAAGTTTGATGTGAATGAAGATTTCATTGCTAATATTACTGGGCTTTCGATTGAAGGTAAGAAGGTATACAGGGACAAGAAGGGTTTGAAGGCTGCTATAGAGGTTTTTTTCAAGGACAATGAAGCTCAAGACCTTAAGCTAGATAAGAGTGGAGGGCACTAGAGGAGCTCTCTCAAAGCGCTTTGGGGGGATGTGGCTGAGAAGCTGATGAGATATATAACCCTTGAGGATCGAGTCTCTCTGGTAAATGCATATCACTTTGTTCTCCTTAATCACTTTCACCACAAAAAGAAAATTTTATTTCCCTTTTATCTTCTGACATCTTTGGAATATGGGTTGAAGGATCACAAAAGGAATCCCAAAAACCCTAGTTTGCATGTGGGGCTCATCTTGTTAATCATTGATTATGCTAAAGCCTTTGAGGTTGTCAAATTGCTTGCTACCCCTAAGGGTAAGCAAATTAAATTGACTGAGGAGTATGCTATGGTTTATGAAGAAGAGTCGGGTAGCAAGAAAGGGAAAAAGAGGAAATTGGTTTTGGAGGAGTCTGAAACTGAGGACGACATTGATTATGTCCCGAACTCCCAAGCTTCCTTGGATGTGCCCTCATAGCTTCCAGAAGTGAGAATGTCTGGTAAAGGGGAGTTGGGTTCTATTATGAAGGGATATGAGATTGGTAGCGAGCAAAAAGTTGATGATAAACCGATTAATGTGGATGCCCCTCCTACTAGTCAAAAGGAGAAAGTTGAAGAGGGCCCCCCTCTATCCCCTATTGTGCAAAATAAGAGAAAGAAGGATCTAGAGGCTGGCAGTAATAAGAAGTCGAATGTAAGGTCTGCAAGTCAGTTGTTGGAAATGCAAGCGAATTCTCCCTTGAAGGATGTTGGTAGGAAAATTGGTATGGAATCATTGGGTGTGGATGTGGCGACGCTAAATAGAAGATGGTTTTCTACTGAGTTTATTGTTGATTCAGTTTACAAGCTTCAAATGTCGATTCTTGGTGGTAAAGGTAAGAAGATTTGTGTTAGTCAGGAAAAAGTTAGCTCTTCTGAGGAGGATACTGCTATGAGTAAGGATGTGTTTAATTTTGATCGTGAGGATATCTCTGATGTTTTGGGGTTGGCTAAGGAGAGTTATATCTATTTGTTTAAATTGGTCAAGTGGGTGTTTCATGAACTTAATATGACAAATGTTTAGGTTCGTGGCTGTGAGTATGGTAGGTGAGTCATTGACTCAAAGTCAAATTGATGAGTTGTTTGAATCTTTTAAAATTGTGGTTGAGCAAACCCTAGACGTGAAGCATATGTTAGAGCTTAGAATTTTAACCCTCGAGGACCAAATGGAAAGGCTTAGTGCTAACTTGGAGAAGGGTGGGGAAGGGAATAAATCTGTCAAGCTTGAATCTATTGGTGTTTCCCCCCTGTGGTTGTGGCCAAGAAGAGCAAGGAGATGGTTCCTGGTGGGGTTGCTGATGCTGTTGGTAGGCCTGTGGAGGAAGCTGTGACTATTGATAAGGATGGTGATTGGAAAAATGTTTTCTTTAGTGAGGTTAACTTGGGTGGTCCTGGTGCACGTAGTGTAATAAGACCAAGATGCAAGGTGGTGCTCTTGCTAAGGAAATGTTTGAAGTGATGGATGACCTTCATAAGACTGGGATGAGCGACATGGAGGCTGCTACTATCTTGAAGAATATGTAGTGCTGTTGTTTTGTTCTTATTTTTTGGCTGATGTCGTGTCGATGGTGTTTTGTTTTTTGGCTACTGTGTGCTGATTGTTGTTATCTTTTGATACAATTGTTCCTTTTTTGTAAAGGGTTTTAGGGCCCCTTCAAAACCTGTTTTACCTCTAATAAAAAACATTAATCTTCCTTGATTGATTAAATAATTATTATTTATTTAATTATGTCCCTAATTACCTTTATTCTTCTAAATTAATTAAATAAATTAACATTATTTAATTAATTATCCATTATCCCTTTCTAAATTAAATAATTACTTTAGTTATTTAATTATCCACTTTTCCACTTTCAAAATTAAATAATTAATTTAATTAGTTAATTATCATAAATCCCACTTACACATTCCTTTAATAATTAATTAATTTAATTAATTATTAATCTCATGTATTTCCACCTTGTTCCTAACAAACACTTTCTCTAAGTCGACTGACTAATCAATTTCAGTCTACTAATCAATCAAATCAGTTCCCTCCCACTCAATGTGAGTTAACAAAGCATTCAATTCTCTTAACTAATTCATGCAAATAGTTAACTGAAATCATGCAACCAGTTGCAGTCAGTTAACAGATCAATCAATTCCTCTCATTTGATTCTCCACCCTTGATCTCTTTAGTCCTTTTGATCTTGATTGTCCATATAAATTAGACTTTTCTATAAAATAAACCTTCATTCTCATTTGAAAGCTAACCATGAATCTTTGATATTTTGCTATCATTATCATATTCATATTCAATTGAGCTTAAGCATAATAGTGCACACATAATTTCTAAGAGCAAAGTCAAAATGGAGAAGAACAATGGGGATAAAATCAATCTTGACATAAGAGGAAGGTATATTGCTTTAATTATTCAATTTCTTATGTTTGATTGTGCTTCATTGATAAATTAGACTTAGATTGCTTTAATCTATATAGTTAGTGGTTGCTATTCATGATTCATTGCTTTATTAATCCTCATTTTTGGTCGTACAGTATCATTATCCTTGTCTTCTTGTTTAGGTTTCTCTCTGTTAATCTCCAAAGTTATGGTAAATGTTTACTTTATGGATTATAATTATTTGGTATTTAAGAGTACTATTATCTATTTTTTGTTATCTTTATTGCTAATGTTATTCTTAAGATTTAATTTCAAAACTCATTATCTTTCTTCTATTATTTTTTGTTATTCCTTTCAAATGGTTTCTAGCTTTTATTTCCTTATTCTTTTGTATTTTTTGGTTCTCAAATCTACATATAAAATTAATTAAATTGGCATATTCTTTTGTTCTCTCATTATTCCCCTTATCTTTATCCTCAAATTTCATTCTCTTGCCCCCTCTCCTTCTATCACTTCTGTTATCTCTTTTTATTGTTATACTAGGTTTGCTAGTATACCTTATCTCTTCCTTTAACCTTAAGTTTTCAAGTTCCTTCAACCCATCCCCTCTTCTCTAGATTTAATTCTACAATCTATTACTGTATTTTTTCATCTTCTTAATGGTGGATCAAGAAATATGATTTGAAATGTTGATTTAAAAACATGCACATTTTTACATAAGCATCATAACCTATTCTAATGGACTATATAAATATCATGACTTTAACCTTCTATTTTATTTTATTTTTATCTATTAAAGGCTACCACTCTAAACTCCGCCTCGTTGAATTTGAACCAACTAGAAGAAGATTTTGGATGCATATTTGACTTTACATTTATCAATTGTTGAGTAAATGTCTCAACCTTACTTTGTATTTAAGTACTAAATGACAATTAGTAATTATCTTTTAGTTGTCATGAAATTTGCTAAATGCAACTATGACAACTTGTAAAGTATTTTTTAGTTGTCAAATTAGAAAGAACATGAAAAAGGGAAAGTTAAATGTGAACTTGGAGAAGATACAAAATATTTTTTAGTTTTAATGAGCACATTACTAAAAGGTGGAACAAATCACAAGTTGAAAGAGGAAGTTTCTTATTCTTGTGATTTATGCCTAAATGGTTTTAGAAACCATTCGTGATTTGTAGTTTCTCTCATGCCTATATATTTAGTGCTTGAGTTGAAGGAAAAACAAGTTAATTTACAAGTTGTTGAAGCAATGAAGTGTTGTAGTAATTCAAAGAGAGAAGTTGCATTGATGCAACTCATTTGAAGGATTAATACAAGTTTTGGATCTCTTTGGTGTGGAGTTTTTCTCTGCAAGTATTACTCCACGTAATTCTTGAGTAATGGTTTGCATTTATATTGTAGTCTATTTTCATCTATGATTTATTGTTATCTATTTATTTGGATGTATAAAATAATTCACATATTTCCAGTGTAAATTTTTACCTTTATTTTCAAGATTAATTAATTAAAATTTAAAATATATATGGTCAAATGGGTATCCAAAGTGCTTGGTAGACATTGTCAAAGAAGACAAGCAAGGACCCAACTTTCATTGAGTCAACCTCCCTCTTGCAAGCATAAAACTTTCCTACTCAAGAGTGCCCAAATATCAATGATGAAATAAAAAATAAGAGAGAAAGATCTAGGATTGTCATGCAGACAAAGCAAATTGATTGTAAGAAAGTGTACTATGTTAATGAGTTGAATGATAATTGTTGTCAAACATATTGCACCCGAATGCTTGAATGACTAAATTCAGCAATCTGTTGAAACATGGGAACTATCTTCAGGCTGTGGGTATTCCTATGGTGAAGATAGACCTCCAGATTCTAGGCTGGTTATTATATGATGATCATTTTGGTACTTGAATGATTTGTTTTGAGAAAAGGGTAAAAAGGATTGAACCGAATGCATGAACTAAAATTAAAACTTTGGTGATGCACTTAATTGGAAATCTAAATTGCAAATTGACTCACAAAATGATTACTCGGTACTTTAATTTGCACAACCTGATTTGATAGTCTAATCACCTAAATGTTTTAAACAAAGGCTTTGATTTAATACAATTTTGAGGGAAAACATGGTTTTCACGACTAAACTGATTAATTAATTACATGCACAGTGTATAACTAGTGAACTTGAACTAAATTGCATATAAATATTTATAAAGGAGAAAAAAATTAAAAGTTTCAAAACTGAAAATACAATAATCCTTCGATCAAAATCCCATACAATAAAGATGCCTAAAATCTTGAAGGCAAAACATTGAAAATACTGGAAACTAAAGGAATCTTTTGCTAATCACAAATAAATTAACCTGTAAAAAATGTTGCTGTATTAAATTCTGAAAGCTGAGTTACATGATATTTCTCTTTGCAGAATGCAAAGGCTGAAAAACAAGAACTAGAGGAAAAATATTAAAATTTTCCAATATATACAAAAAGCCTCTTCAAGGCATGAAGATGAAACTGAAAGTCAATTTTAGTGTGAAAATGATAACTCTAAAGCAAATCCAAAGTAGAAATAAACAACTCTAGAAGAAGAACTCAAACTCATGCAAAAATGAGTGAACTCAGGCTCAAAGTCAAGGTCAACTCATGATTGACACATGGGTCACTTGAACTGAACTGGAAATCCCTGAAAAAGTGGGCCAAAACATGCAAAAATTGCCTCGTTTTTATCAATTCACCCATGATGATTGAAACTCCATCTCTATATCGTGCATGTCGATAATATCTTGTGAACTGATGTAGAACTGGAGAAATGTACCAATAATCTTCATAAATTGCATGATTAAGTTCTCCAGTTAGCTTTCACTTGTATTCTTGCATAGATTTAAGAAGGCCTTCATTTAATTAAATGTTAAAAATAATCATCAAATGATTATTTTAATATTTTGACAACTAACATATACCCCCTTATTTCTTGTCTAAATATTAAAGTAGTAATAATATTACTTTTAATATTTAATTGAACATTAAATACTTTTTAAAATCCATGCAAGGACAATATTTCAAAGTCAAAGAATACTTTGAAATTGGCCTCAAAAATCACGAGCCCCTTATTTCATTATTAGGTCAATTGACCCTAAGAGTCAAGACCACAATGATAATTAAAATGAAATGATTATTTGAAAAAATAGAGTAAAAAATTAACTCATTAGTGAAAGGCTCTTAGTAAAAAGCATCAAACCCTAAAAATCATTTCATTTTTTGCATCTAAGTTTGAAGAAACTTCATGAAGACTGGTCGCCGACCTAGGTAGGGTTTCTCAAAAATTGCTTAATTAGGAGCTCGAAATCCACCATAGCTTACTATTTTTTTGGATTTTCCATGAAGATTTTCAGTGGGTAAATTGTTTTCAGTCACAATTTGGAGATATTGCGTAGCATTTCTGAAACTTTAAGCTCCAGCTGTAGCATAATTTCTAACATATTATTTTCTCTTATTATTCTGTTGTCCTTCAATTGTTTTGGGCCGCCATTGAAGTGTTTGAGCTTGAAATTCATAACGCTAACACCATTATATGCTACGCCTGGGATGAGTCTTTGAAGATTTGTTGCTGGGAATGAATGGTAAACATCATTCCCAACCCAAAACTGGCTTTTATCTCAAATTTAGAAGCATTTTCGGGCTTATAGCCGCAACTATGCGATATATTTCTGATGTATTTCCTCCTTGTGTATATTTCTGTTGTTGTGTGAGCTCGACTTATGAATTTTGAAGCTCAAGGAGAGCTCAGTCACAGACTTGTTTGTTCTCCCTTAGGTGCATGATGGTAAGTTCTTTCTTGTTTTTATTTTCTTCATGGAATCTTCTGGGTTTTCTCCATTTTGAATAAAAAGAAATCCTCACTGCATTTTCATTTTTCTGAAAATTTTGCACCATCTCTACAGAAAAATAAGAAAACCCATCTACATTTTTGTATATATCTTACTTTCAAAAATAATAAGAAGCTTCTATCTGTACATATCTCCATATCTGATGCTAGTTTTGAGAAACACAAAGAATTTTTGCTCATATTCTTGATTGAAAGCCGCGATTTCATATTTGCATTCTGGGTATTCTCTTTCAGTACATATTACATTTCCTGTAACTGCTGTTCTGAAACCCCTTTGAGAATGATGAAAAGTAGGAAATGACTTTCTCTCTTTGCTGTTTCCATAAAAAAGTGAATGCCTGTAATTGTTTCTTGATGCTTTGACTGTATATACAAATCTGTAACTCGAATATTTTCCTGTAGAAGTGTATCCTTTGAAAATTTCATGAAGAAGACTTGTCACTGTGTATATTGCATCACTGGTAAATGGGTCTCATTAACTGTCACCTTCTTTGTATTCATGTAGTTCTGTCTCTGAATACTTTTATTTTTTATTTTTTTATAAGTGACTTCTTTACATATCATCTAGGACAATTACCAGTGATTGCATTTTGCTATGTGACATCTCAAGTGCTTAACTGGATTCTCATATTCTTATTATAACATGAAGGCAATGAGAAAATTAATTGTGATCTATTGCCGTACGTTGTTCTTGGGCATTTTTTAATGCATAACAATTTCCTATTGGCACAAAACTCTTGATAAGGCAGTGCTATTGAATCCTCGTGAAATATTCCTGTGAGAGTTGATATATAAGGAAAAGATTGATGTCATCATGTGACTTATTCCTTGAAGGCTTGACTGCTCATTGTGTATGAACCACTGTGATATGAGATGATTTTACATTTTCATAACCCTACTGCCCTGTTTATAGTCAAGGATGCTTTCCCAGTTCTTATGACTGTTGTAAACCTTAGTGACTGTCTTTTAGTTCTAAATCTCATAAAAATTAAGGTTGCTCTTCCTTTCAAAATGATTGTCAATGGCTTGACTGCTCATCAAAAGTGATTCATGCTTTGTATATATGCATTTGTTCATTCATGGTTGTCGCCTTATTTGCTGTTACAAATTACTCTGTCAATCATAAAATCATTCATATGCAATATGAAGTAGTCTGATTCCTGATATTCTTATTTTTAAATATGTATAAAGCATGGTCCTTTTCAATCCTTCTGTAGGAAAACAAAGATAATGATATCTTATAAAGTTGATATGTGAATGATGCCTCTTGAATTCAAGATGTAATAATGCTGTCCTATAGTCATATGGACTATTCTCTTGATACTTGATGTCTCTCATGTATGAATGCTGAATGAGAGGATGTTTTCCTGATATGTAGGGCTCAACCCTTGTGGGAGCCCGTTTTGCTCCACATATCTGACGAAAATGATCACGAACATAATGAACCTGTTCTTACACATTTAAACAAACAAGTTAACAAAAATAATCGAAGCTGAAAGCTTCTATTTGAACTTCGTATTCCTTGATTCTCAGCCTTTGTATTTCAATCATTTGGTGAATGCATGATTGGATATATATTACATTCCTGTTGGTAGTGTAGGCATAAAGTAGGATGTAATTTATCATTGCTCTAACACCATTCTTTCACAATCTTGTAGATTCATGGAGCGTGGAATCAAAATTGCTGTAGCTTGGAGACATAACCACTGAAGACAACGAGTAAAACGATTCATCATCACAGGCAATGATGAATTGCTCTCCTCCTTTGTGTTTACATTATCTTCAGTAGTGTAGTATTTCATCCCACTTGTACTCATTATTTGATTAAAATAATCAAATTCAGCTACTTCCACGGCTTGTGCGGGATTTCAATTTTTACAAAATGAATAAAAAACATTTATTATGCAAATGTCCAATTTTCTGTTACAAATACTTGCATAATAAAACTGAAAATCAAATGTAATTTGATTTTTATGATAGATAATGAATACTTTAGTAGCAAAATTTGAAATTTTCTGTACCTTTCAACAATAGATTCAATTTAGCTCTACCTCTTTGAACTCGTAGTGAAAAATAGGTAACAATAACACGACAAAAATGCCTACATAAGAGCTCCTATTAAGAGGAAAATGAGGTTGTTAATTGTTTAATTGAAAACTCCATCACATCATCCTTAGACGCAAGTTTTGTAAGTGATCTGTACCCAAGAAAAAATGAAAAAGAAAAACGTATCTATTCTGTAATTGGGTGGTGGTAGGAGAGATTAAATGACAGTTCATATGAAAATAGCCTACAATATAACTCTAATATGAAAATAAAGATGAAGATTCATAATAAAGATCCAATATAACTTTTTTTTAAGAGTCGTTCTAATAGGTTTGGCGCCTGTAAGATATCCGGTTAGAACGAGGAAAGTCATATGTGGCATTTTCTAGGACGTTCCGAAATCCGAATTCAGACACACTGATCATGGCCAACAGCTCAAAGATTATAACTACAAACTTCCACATCGATGGCAAGAGCGGGTTCTGTGAATCGACTGGAGTCTACCACAGCAAACGAGAGGCCGTGACTCTCCCCTCGCCTCATCAGCCCTTAGACATCACTACCTACATCTTCTCCCGCCGGCATCACACAGACAATGCTGTCATTGATGCTCCCTCGAACACTCGCCTCACATATTCCACGCTTCAACATAATGTAAAAGCCCTGGTAGCCAGTCTGCAGCGGCTGGGAATTCGAAAGCGCGACGTGGTGCTCGTCATCTCGCCAAATTCACTACACCTTCCCTACATTTACCTCGCTGTACTGTCAATTGGAGGAATTCTCACAACCGCCAATCCTCTCAACACCGAGGCGGAGATACAAAATCAGGTAAGAGATTCCAAACCAGTTATCATCTTCACAGTTTCCCAACTCCTCGGAAAATTAAGCTCAATCAGAACCCCATTAGTTCTTATTGATGGAACCGAGGCCAACAGCTCCTGGACATCATGCCGCGGCGCCAGCCTTTCTGCTCTTTTGCAGTCAAGTGGCAAGCTATTATGTAGTGAATGGATAGATGAAGGAGGTAGTGAGAGAGAAGCTGCCATTGCACAGGACGACACAGCCACCCTTCTGTATTCATCAGGAACTACGGGCAAGAGCAAGGGAGTCCTTCTAACCCACAGGAATTATATTGCTATCATTGCAGCCAACCGTGCAAGGTACGAAATGCAAGGTATCTACCTGTGCAGCATACCAATGTATTATATCTATGGTCTTCGCTTCACGCTCTGCACGCTGGCAGCCGGGGCGACCCTCGTGGTTATGCCAAGATTTGATATGAATGAAATGCTGCACAATATAGAGAAGTACAGGGTGACTCTGTTGCCCACTGTTCCCTCTGTTTTATCGGCTTTTGCCAAATCTAGCGAGGCCTGTAAGTATGATTTGAGCTCGCTGCAGCAGATTGGCCTTGGCGGGGCGCCTGTGGGATACAACGTCATGAAGGACTTCTCTGCTAAGTTCCCCGGAATTGAACTCAGACAGGTGAGGTATATCTCTCATTTTTGTAAATTATGTTTTTGTGCTGTGAATAAATAGTCACCAGGAATATCAGGTTCCAGAATGGGGACCTCATGCCTTTATCAGTACCTGTTTTACTGGCTAAGGTTTATTTATATAAGGCCAACACTGTCCCCTACTAACAAGTCAGTCATTGGGAATGCATGAATTGCACCAACATCTTCCAACCTTATGCCTGCATCAGTACCCCTGTCTACTAGTGAAGTCTTATTCACATATGGCAACACTATCCTCTACTAACAAAGCCAGTCATTGAAATTGCTTGAATAGCCCCAACACTATCCAGTCATGGGTAAGCATAAAAGACTAGGTCTAGATACCATATTGTCAGGCTAGTAGTAGCATAGTTTAGAGCTATTTATGTGCTCCTAATGATTGGCTTTGTTTATAGGGAATTATGATTGTCTGCACATACTCTCCCCGTTATCCTAATTCTGCTTCAAAATGATGCGGTTGTCCCTGTTCATATGCCCCCACTCTAGTGCCCGATTCAAAATGATGTCCTTGCCCCTGTTCATATGCCCCCACTCTGGTGCTCTAAATCAGAATGATGTCCTTCCCCCTGTTCATATACCTCCACTCTAGTGCCCTAAATCAGAATGGTGTCCTAGCCCCTGTTCACACGTCCCCTCTCTGGTGTCCTAATTCAAAACAATGTCCTTGTCCCTCTTCATATACTCCTGCTCTGGTGTCCTGATCCAAACTGATGGCCTAATCCTGATTACTCGTATCCCACATCTGTTGGTGATGCCAAAAGAAATTTTTAGTAAATTAAAGATTGAATGGAATTTGATTTGGGCAGGGATATGGAATGACTGAGAGTACAGCTGCAGTGGTGTAGTGTGGGATTGTTGAGTGGTGTTGTGGAGGCCAAAGTGGTAGATCCCGTTTCTGCAATATCTCTGCCCCCAAATCATAGAGGAGAGCTTTGTCTGCGAGGCCCCACAATCATGAAAGGTACTGTCTGCCCCAATTGTTTGGTATCCATTTCTTCAGGAAAGTTAGTTATTGTACTTGCAAGATCCAAATGTAGAGACTTATAGGAAATGTCAGTAAATAAGAGAATTCTTTTATGGGAAACTTGAGAAGGGTTCAGTATATTCTTGATAAACTTCCTTGTGCTCATACTAGGGTATGCCCTGTGGTAATCTTCAGTAGCTTTGCTTGTACAAATCCCCAATAACAGTGAATGAAGCTTCCATCAATAGAACCTATTCTCCTTCGTATAAAGTCCTGATTCAATCAATATTGTTCAAGTAATTGTTTGAATGCTCTCCCCTGTTCCACTCAAGGGGTGCCTCTAAGGTGAAGCACATAACCTGTAGCCAGTTAAGTGCTTTTCCACCTTGTCAGTTGCATAAGACAGAAATACTCTTTGGCTTCTTTAGCAACCTTGACAAACTTATCAAAAACATCACCTGGCTTCTTCAGCAAGGCCAACAACGTCTCTGCACTCTTATATGCATTAGTTAACATCAAGAGAAAAAAAAAGTTAAGCATACTGGGGAAATTTAGTGTTTTCCTCCTACAAATAACAAAAAATAACATTTAAAATACAAAGTGCTCCTGTCCATTGGAGAGACACAACATCTGCAATATATGATGAGATTTAATAAACTTCCCGCACCCTCATTGATGTAATACCACAGACTACAATATTATTATTTATTATTTCATCTTCTTCATAAACTTTCTACTGTTAGAACATTTCCCAAGCTTTTCTATTTTAGAACTCTTTTAATTTGCAAATAAAATATTGGGAAAAAAAAATGCTTTAAACACCCTTTCCCTGCAGGAAGTATGAGAGGAGGAGAAGGTCCAATTTCTGTGGAAGCTCTTGGCCGTGGAGTCCCAGGAACCTTAATTAGTTCATAAACAATAAACTAAACTAACCTTGAAATAAGAAAACATCCACAAAAATATTTCAAGAATGTGTCAATTGCTTCTTCCAACATTTGATTCAAAGGTAGAGCCCAACTTATATTTGCTTGCAAAAGGATATCTCATATTCTTATGTGGAAGACCTTGCATGCATAATTACCATCATAATCTCTCTCCAGTAAATCTTCTCTACACACGTTATGCACATTATTACACTTTTTGCATGTGGCCAAGTAGATTTCACAGGCTTTCTTTCTTACTAGCAAAAATCTTCCAACAGTTTCTAGAGCAACTAAATGACTTAAAGTGAAATATTACATGATCCCATATCAATACCTTCTCGTTTAAATTTGAGCCTCATGCATCAATCCTCAATATAAATCTCTTTTTTTAATCTTCATCCATTGACAACACAGTATAAATCTCTTTTCTTCCTCTTCTTTCATCTGTCAAATTGTATTTACAAGAAATCTACTTCTCTATTGTCTTGTCAAATGGGACGTGATTATTTCACATGGAGTGTAACTGGGTAACAAAGGAGATTTATAAGGCATTACATACACCAAAAG
This sequence comes from Sequoia sempervirens, assembly GCA_007258455.2. NCBI lineage: Eukaryota > Viridiplantae > Streptophyta > Pinopsida > Cupressales > Cupressaceae > Sequoia > Sequoia sempervirens. Next base: position 63,073,672 of record VDFB02086081.1, on the reverse strand, counting down.
CTTTTTCAATCAGGAACAGGTTTTGAGGTGGAAGCCCCTGGGTGGATGTGTTAGCATCTTCTGTCTGGCACTAACTTTTCTTAGATGTACTTGATGTGCTTTGTGAGTCCCCTTGCACTGCCTTGCGATTATCACCAATGTTTTCAATGGTTTGTGAATGATAATTTCATTCCTTCAATTGGAATTAGTCATCAAAGAGATAACTTTGCGACATACACTTAAGAATCCCGTAAAATTAATACTACATATCATAGCAACAAAAATCTTTAAACCAAAAGTTCAAGATTTTTTGAAAAAATTGGATTTTAAAAAAAATGTAAAAAATTGTAGAATAAGAGGTAAAAACTGTTTTTTTTTAATTGAAAGGCATTTCCATAGCAATAGAGTTATAGAGAGCAAATAAAATAGAGAGTTTAACAAATGAATCATAGAAAATAGATTTTGTTGTTTATATTCATATTGCTGATTACATTGCATTCCACATCTTTCAAAGCATTAGTTCACAATGTATAACCGATAGATGACAAAATTTCAATTACAATATAGTTTGTACAAAGTCAACCTATAAACTGAGTACAAAGTTTCAAAAAATCAGAAGTAGCCAGTGACTCTTGCTAGTTGCTACTATAAATAGAGCTATGCTAGAGGGATGCAGGTCCTGATGATGAAGCTCCTGGGGCTTTGCCTCTCCTAAGTCGTTCAATCAAATGAGTATCAAAGTTGGACTCTGCTAGGATCTCAAAATCCTCAGCTTCAAGAAATTCATCACCAGCAATCCACTCATTGTTTGGATAAAAAATTGCCTCAAAGTAATATGGTCTCATGGTGATGGAATGCCATGACAATCAATAGCAACCACATTTCTTTGAGGCAATTTTTCAACCAGTTCATTGCCTTGTCTATGCTACCACATTTTTCATACATGTCTACCAAAGCATTTTATCAAACAGTTCACTGCCTTGCTGCTATGGCTAAAAGCCTAAAACAAGTGCTTTTGAACAAGCTATGGATGCTTGGAAAAAATCTATCAAAGCATAATAGTAAACAACAAGCTATAGACTCATGGTTTTTTTTCGTGCAAAAATCAGCGTGATTTTATTCATATTTTTTTTGCAGGTTTTAAATGCATTTTTTTGGCAAATTGGTCCAACTAATTAACAAATTGGAAAGTCTTCAATTGATGATCATCTGATTGGTCAATTTATTGTCGGCTCCAAAGAATCTATTCTTTTCTTGCATCACATAAGGTGTGGTGGCTGTTTGCATCAGATCTGTGTAATCCATTATGTCACTCAGATGATGAGTCTCTGTCATCTTCATGGAAACAAACATATTCCTCATCTTTGCTTTCTTGCATTTGTCTCCACCAGACTCATTCACTTTCAAGTTCAACTTCTTCTTTGTGTTCGACTTGAGTATCCTCTTCCATTCAATCTTAGCTTACACTTTATCCATCATTCCCTATGTAAAATCAAGCATATGTCGTGCATAACCAATCTGACACTTCAAATGAATCATTGTTTGGATTAAGCCCTAGAAATCTCTAGCAAAAGAATTATAATCTTTGTTGTTGCTGAAGTTCACTCCTGCTCTGATACCACTTGATGAAAGGCATTTGCAGGATCTTAAATAAGGTCATAAACAATATGAATAAACCAAAATGACCACCAAGCAAGGAAACATTCACATAACAGTCATCCACAAAAAGATTTCAAGAGACAAAATTTATCGTTAATTTCTTCCTCTATTCAACTCCAGATTACTTCAACTTCTGTTGCTTGCAAAGTTACAGTTCATCTTCTTATATATAAGAGGTACATGCATTTCTACTTACTACCACTGTCTTTCTCTAGTAAATTTCCACTACATATCATGCAAATTATTATGCTTTATGCATGTCACTTCAATTGGACTAAGTGAGGCAACAGTCATAAACATCATAATAGTATTTGTGCATGAGTTTTCCATGCTTTTCTATATTATTAATTATATCTTTTAAATTAGCTGCCTCTGGACTATGAGTGGACTGTAGCATGCTTGTGCATCAGGAGAGGAGCATTTATGAACTTCAATGGTAGTGAGTAGCGAATGAAGTCCTCTTTCAGATGTCTATGTGCAATTGGACATTGCCATTATTTTGGGGTAGAAATAGAATCTATAGATTATCTTTTCACTTTAGTGTTTCACCAAAGGTTAATATGATCAAGTTTGATTGCAAGTAATAATTACCATTTACTGCTTTAATTTTTAATTTGAGCAACGAGTATGGCTTTGAAGAAAGTTGGTTTTGGATAAGGAAGAAAAGGAAGACAGATGTTTGGAGTCATTTGAAGAGTCGTATTCATAGCAGAATAAAGGTCTTAGAAAGGAGTGTTAGAAATGTTGACATTGATGTCAAAGGCGTATATGAGATTGTTGCAAATGTTGTCATTGATGTCAAGAAGGAATTTGTTGTCCAAGATTGGTAGAAATTGTAAGCAGTCATTGTCTTAGTTGTAGTCGGCTGTAGTCGGCCAGTTATTTATGTTCAATAAAACTATAGTTGTAATGCAAATAATTAATGTAGTGTATGTCATATGTACTTGGGTAATTAAGTCCCGATTAGTGGTCAATGGGTTGTTATGAAATGCCACGACGGTTGGTTTCTCAACCACCGCCAAGGGCTATATGTACTAGAGTCCTTGTGGTCGGGAATATATGATGATAGTACTGTTGACATCTATGTTATTGTAATATTGATACTTTACTGTTGGACAAATGAATAGAAACATTCCTTATTTCATGCATCTCGTGTTCTAGAATATGTTGTACGTATCTATGTTCTGTGCATAACTCAGTTTACTTCCATAGTACGTTGAAATACATCCTGTGAAGTAAACAGAAATATCGTAATTGATGTCAAAGATATGGAGAGCATATTGTCAATGAAGGACAAAGGCCAAAGGCCACTGATTGATATATATATTAACCAAGTATTGGTATTTATGAAAGACAAGTTTAAGTTTATTTCTTCATATGTTGGCCAACCTAACCTTGGTATATTTTCCATGACACATCCTACATAATTATATTGGCCAACCACCTTTTGGAATATATTCTAAGATATATATATATATATATATTATAAATAAATATTATCACTCAAATTAAAGTGTGGATGTCTAACTAATTTATATCGATCTGAAGGCAGTGATTAAAGATAGCGATGAAAATAGTTAACAAATGGCAGGTTGAAATAAAGCTTCAGAGGTCGACCCCTTCCCTGACAAAGCCGACTCTCCAAATGATGTTGCCTCCTTTGAGTAGATTAAAATGATTAAAATTAAATATTTACTGGCCGCCCAACTTTGGGAATTAAAATAAATTAAACTATGTTTGGTTGATCCCTTAATGAAGCACATCCAAACTAAGGACAAATCGATGTTATGAAGAGGTGCCTCTTGATAAGCTATGTCTTTAAATGAGTTGCCAAGCATGTATTGATAGGAGATGCGTGGGGCCATAAAGAGAGTGAGTTTTCAATGTAATATCATATGAATAAAAGCAGATTTTGTGCAGACATTGAACAGAATTATAAGAAGGAAAATATGTGAGTATGGAACAAAAGAGAATATATGTAAAGAATACTCAAAGAGAAGAAAGTGAGGAATCAAGTGTAGCAAATGAAGATATAAGATAAATAAGAGGAGATCATTCAAAGAGAGATAAATATGTTGAGTGATAAAGAAAAGTCATATATACCAGCAAAGATATATATGCAGATTTAAAAGGGGATTATATGCAAAAGTAAAAGAGGAGTACATGCAGATTTGAAAGAGGAGCACATGAAGATATAATAGATCATTAAAGGTAGATATCTGAGTATGATGGCGGATTTATGGCAGATTTGTTAAGGGCAGTGCATTCAGATTTGAGAAGGAAAGTGGATGACAGTGGTTGCATCATTCAAGAGAAGATTTGTGAGAGAAAGATTATGTACATTCAGATTCTGTGAAGAGTTTATGAAGGCAAATCAGTTGTCCATCATCCATTGTAGAAGCAACATTCGTAAGGTGGAATTTTGTTTGGAAGTTGGTGCTTCCTAAAGAAGAGATTGGTGTCTCTCACTAAGTTGGTGCGTAGGAGTGGGCGTTGGTGCCTCCGGTAGGTTGATGCCTACAAATTGTGGGGATTGGTGCCTCCAGTAGGTTGGTGCCCATGAAATTTTTAAGAGAGTTTTATATAAGAATTATTTTTCCATGGTTTTCTCCCATAAGGGTTTCCACGTAAATCGTGTTTTCTTGTTATTGGTATTGTGCAATTGATGTTATTGTGATTGTTAAGTTGAAAAAGTAAAAGATTGTATCATACTGATTCACACCCCTTCTCAGTATAATCATGTGCTCATCAAGGAGACTGAGGCATAATCGTTTCCAGACCTTTGAACTTGATCCTAAGGATAGACAACACCAAAGCAAGGATCTTCATTGAAGTCTCCAAAATTATGGAGTTTTTGAAGTGGTTAAACCCGAAGCATTCATAGATTGGTTGGTTTCAGGTGCCAAGAATTTTTTCTTAGTGGTTGACACATAGATACAAATGATGATACAAGAGCACCTTAAGGTCCAAAGGCAATCTGCATCAAAGAAAAGAAAAAATTTCTGTTTTGGGGCCTTCTCTGTTTAGTCTGTAATCGTTTGATGAGGAGCAGTAAATTCCAACCTGGGGTTTTCTTATTGAACAGATAATGCAATAAACACTTATTGGGTGTCTGATGTCAAAAATGAAATTCTGATAGGACTGTTAAAGCAAATCAGATTGGTTTTTATCCTCCTTGAATTCAAGAAGGTTCCAGGGGGTGGAAACATGGCCTATAGAAAAAGATAACTGTGCAACATTTGGGGAACAGCTTCTTCTACTAGCAATTGAAGATCAGCTTTCCTGTGTTTGCAACAGGGGTCTTTTAGATTGGCTGCATAATTGATCAGCAGAAGTACCTGAGTACTGTTGTGAGCCAAGATCGCTGGATTTACTTTCCAGTTTGGTAATTGTTTTGTTCACTGTGACGGCAGTCACTGCCAATGTGACTGAATTGTGAGCTAAGGTCACTAGATTTGCTTTCCAGTTTGGTGCTTGTTTTGTTTAGGAGTTTAATGTGACTGCTGTCACTGCCTCTGTGGCTAAATTGTTACTAAGACTGTTTTGTGTTGAGGCACAATCTCAACTTAGCTCTGTATTTGAAATTTGAAGATTTTAACAAATTCTGAGTTATATTTTAATTCAATTGTTTTCAAGTTCCTGCTGTGTAACTCTGGTCTGCACTGCTTGTTACCTGACCCACTCCATATACTGTGTCAAATGATCTAAGGAAGGTGAAATTTGTTATGAAGAAAATGAAATCTTATGCAGCTTAACGATTTGATCACTTGCAACATATTTAATAAGCAAGGTAAGGAAAAGTTCAAGTTGTGTGCCAAACTGCTTGAGTATTTGAGGAAAAAATTACATGCTTCATAGGTAGGGCCAAATAAATAGATAATTAAGAATATGGAGGTGAATTGTGAGGATCAGCCTCCAAATAAAGATAAGAAATTGAGTGCATTGTGGACATAATGGCGATGGCTAGTTGTACTGGCCACCATATAAGTCTTATTTAGTAAGGAATTCCAGATTCTGATAAACTTAGCCAAGTTAAGGACTTGATGAAATATAAGAGGAATAGTCTTAGTATTTCAATCTCCGTTTGATTCAGAGAGTTAAGAAGTCTTTTCTATATGGGGAGGATGATATAGTACTTTCCTGCCCTAGCTCACATCAATGTTCCAATTGGCTATTTCTTTTTTCTGACACATATTATGAGAATATTCCTGTGTATTTGTCTGACGCATGTGACTCTCTGCTGGAGAGAAATAAAAACAAAATGTATTTCCAATAAGCTAGAGAAAACTTCCAAATCAGTTTTTATTTACCTCCAATTAAAATATTTTGATGCTATTTAGTGTATATCCCCTTGGTATGGTGTATAATATAATAATAATATTAGTAGCTGGCAGAGAGAAGCTTTTTGTTGAACCAGTAACCCTTATTCATATTTTTATCTCTTATTTTTTATTGGGTCAGATGGGTTAATGTTTGGGGATCTATATAAAGAGTTAAAGTCTCACTCATGCCAACATTGAATTTACAACTTGAGCCTACCCTGGCATTTAAGCTAGGGCTATTTAAGCAGAATAGAGTTATCCTTTTTTAAGGATGGTTGTATGGTCAAGCCCTACCTTGAAGATCAAATTACAATGGCAGCTTTACTCTTTCATCTTTCATATTGGATTATTTTGCAGTTTTTTTGTTGTTTTACTTTTAACGAAGTTGCTGGTTCAGGTTTGCGTTTGCAATATGGTGGATTTTTTTTTCTGGATTCAGGTTCAAGTATGTCCATACATATATATACATAAAATATTAAAAATATATAAATATAATAATATTTTATATAATATATAAATATACAATTTTATAATATAAAATTATTTTAAAAATATATTAATATAAATATATAAATAATATCATTAATATAATATATAATTATAATACAATCTGTAATCTATAAATAATAATAGCTCTGGAGAACATAAGAGTTGAGGCCAAGACAGAGGCAATTCTCACAACACAAATTCCACTTCACATGAATGAGAATAGTATAATTGATTTTCTCGCTTAAAATATAATATTAGCAAGTCCATCAGGCAGACCTTGATCAAGAAATTTGACCCCACAAGTGAGTTACGTTTTATCAGTAAATGCATATCCTCCACTCAATGGGACCCTATGCAAAACAGATTTCTTCCCGTGATCTCAAGCTTCTTTGGAAGAGGGGGAGCATTTCAACTGACTATTGAGCACAGGACAAACACCTATGCCCTTATTTCAATAGCCTTAACAATGCGCTTTGAAGATTGTTAATTTTCGTTTGTGAGCTTTTTTGCCTCCTTGAACAGAAATTAAAAAAAAATGTTTTTGGTGCATTTTTGGGCTTTTTTCATGGGTACAGCCTGGGCTTGCTCAAGATGGTCTCACAGGGGACCTAGGGTGCTTGGGCTAGACCTTGGGCAAACCCAGGGCCATCTTGAACTTGAACTCCTGTTAGAACTGAATTTGTGCAATACAGGTCCTAAATAGGAGAACTCGATAAGATTGTGTTTTAAAATAGTTTTGCTATTGGATTGGGTATTCTCAGGTAGTGCTTATATTATACTGAAACATATTTGCCATTTTTCCATTTTGGGTTCTTAACAATAATATTTAAGCATTTGTGTTCATACTAGTGCCATTAGAGCATTGGGGTTAAAAGCAACAGTAGTGTAGGAATAAAGGAGAAAGAAAATGAATTACATTGAAAGTTCTTGGGCTTAAAGGATAGGATCATGTAGAGATATCAATGGTTTTGAGCACCTAATAGATTCTTGTAGTGCATCCATTTGCAATTGTTCCTGCTGAACTTTCTAGTTCAGATATTCTTCTCATATCTTCACTTGCCAAGACCAGATTTCTTACATTTGGCGATGAGAAATAACAGTTGCTTTCTACATTCACTTGTGAATTTTCCAAACTTCAAGGTTTGATCAAGTTTGAACTTAGCAAGTTGAATCTACTACATTTCCTAGTGTGTGTATGAGTCTTATAACAATGTGTATAGAGGAAAAATGCAACCTAACTTAGAAAGTCTCTAGACTCTCCAAATCAGATGATTTGGAAGTGTTTTGCTACTGTTTTAAGAGCAAATGTTTAGACTAACCTAGGAATTTGCTTTAAACTAAGAAATTGAAATGAACAAAGTTAAAGAAACAGAGTTGAAATGGAAAATTACTGTTAATTGCTAACTGAGATAAAATTTCATAAAATTAGCACTAGAACAGGGAACAACAACTAGAAAAGAATCTGTAGACAGACGATGGAGCTGTCTGGTTTGCACACTTGCATGATGTGGATGTTAGTGTGGTGTCCTTTCGTCCACATGGCTTTTGTGAATCAGCTCACCAGAAAACTCACTTCAAATTTAAATTTTAGAATTGAGTTCTAACTACACACAAGATGAAGGAGAAAAACTAGTACACTTCTAGGTATGAAAGAAACTAAAAAAAAAGCATTTTACTCTAAAGATTTAAATGATAGATTGCTCAAAATACTGGTAAGAATGATAGAATGCTAAGAGAGGGAAAGCTTGAGTGTTAGATTGCAAGATAGATACAAAAAATGAGGAATAGGAGGGAGATAAGGGAGTTGGGTAGCCGTTTGTTTGCTTCTCTGTTTGATAATTTAAGCACATGAATTAATAATGGAGGTGAATATGCATGCGTAAAATATATCTTTATTCGCTCATGAAATTATTACAAAAGAAGACTAGAGATGGTCAGCCAAGGATCAAAGTTGATCCAACTAAATCATACTACTCTCCTTGACAATACATAATGTATTTAAAGGACCCGATGGTTGCCAAGAAGAACACAGCCATTAACCAACTGATGCTTATAACTACCCATAGCCAGCAAGCAATTAATACATAGTTAGTTAACCAATATTAATGAAGCATAATAATAGACATTGTACACTGACTACATCATCCCCCCCAAAAGAAAAAGTTGTCTTCTAGACGACAAGTAAGCATCAAGTAACATTAGGGAAGACTTGCCAAACTGATGATGAGTGTAGACAAGGACCTATAGACAAAGTTGGGAGTGTATTTTGCAAACTTGAAGTTGGAGTGTACTAGGCAATGTAAATGAATGTGATGGGGTTTTGGGGGCAACGCCCCTAGCGGGGGTTTGGGGGCAATGCCCCCCATTGGGGTCGAGGGGTAGCGCCCCTTGTAGGGTTCGGGGGCAACGCCCCTAGTGCGCTCCTTTAAGACCTTTGAAGCCACACAAAACTTCATGACGCACTTCATTTTCATGATTTTTGAAGAGGCAAAAAAGAATGTTGATAGAGCCAAAAAATAGAGATTTTTCATTGTTTAAAGACCCGATGAATGGTATGGTATTATTCACCCTTGCCAACCGTACATAAACTTTCAATTGTTTTACTCTCTTGCTAGGCCGTATGGATATGTTCCACGGAGTTTCCTGAAGGGGACGCGTCCCCTGTTGGAGACGTGTCTCAGGGACGGGGGTACAAAGGGTCTAAGTTTGGGGATGGCGGGGGGATGGCAGTGGGGGGGCGGCGGGGGAGCGACATTGATATACATATGGTACTTGAATAACTAGTTATAAAAAGATGTTTCAGAATAACATTTCAAATTAAACTTTGGAAAATTAGTAAAATTGCAAATACTAACATTTTGAATACTTGATTACTATTATTAATCAAATAAAATATTAAAATTTGACAAATGAAATTGTCGAATTTGAGATTTCTATTATATGAATATCGAAAATATGACATGTCACATCGTAATATCATATCATAAAAATGATTACAATGAGTAGCATGATACATTGATATCATAATCAAAATAAGTACAAAATGCAAAAATGTAGTGAAGGGAGGCCTCTTTTCATCCCCAAACTCTTCATCACTTGAACTACTGGAATCCTTGCGATCAAGCTCTGCCAAACTAACACCAACCAGCCTTGCACCTGAAGCCGAAATTGAAGCATCCTCATCAATCTATTTTGGCTCCTCTGGCTCTACATCCCACCATGTCGCTGGACTCTCTTTGTACAAAAGTATTTTGCAGTCAATGAGACACAAAGCACTATGTACAGCCACAAGCTTCTCTGCTCTCCTAGAGGTAAGTCTGTTCCTCTTAAAAGAGTGGATGAAGCTATATGTAGACCAGTTCCTCTCAACAGTTGAAGAACTAGAAACCTAAGATAACAATTGGATGGATAGAGTGGTAGTCAAAGATCCCAATCCATGGCAAGTCCACCACAAAATTGGGTCCTCCTGCGCCATAGTTCGCATATCCATCTTTGCTGCATCTAAATAACCCCTTAGAGTGGCAAATTTGGTCCACTAAGTGCTAATCACATTGGCATCTACATCATCATACATCCTCCCAATGCACCTAAAGAACCCTGCCTTCACCTCTGCATCCTCTATTAGTGTCACTCTACCAAGCCTAGTCAAGTACCACTTAGGATTAAGTGCATAGGCTGCCATGTGCAAGGGAGTGTTGAGCTTCTCCCATCTCCTGTGAATGATTGGTTGAATGTGCTCGTGGTAGAATGCTAATGTGGGGTCCCTCTCGCACAACAACCCTCATCTGATCAAGCATAGAATCAATGCACTCATACACCTCTCCAAGGTTAGGTGCATCCGCATCCCCATACCTGATAACTTGGAAAACTGGTTTAATGATGGTGACAATATATTTTGCATTGGCCCAAAACACATCGCTCTTCACCGTATCCTTCACCCTCCTCCCCTGCTCTGTCTTAGACTCGACCCACCTACTCCAATCTGCTGTCATGACCATGAGTTGCAGTGCCTCTTGCAACTCAATCATTCTGTCCAAGAGAATGAAATAGGAAGCATATCTCGTATCAGTAGGTTTCAGGAACTCCTTCTTAGCGAAGGTCCTGAAGAGTGCATGTGATGTGTGGTGGTTGCAGATAAACATCTGCTCATCTCTCGCATCATTAACCATTGCTCTAATCCAATTAATCTTTCCCATGTGCTTGAGTGCATTGTTCATGGTAAGCACACAACATGGGGTCCACCAAATATGCCTATAAGTAGCCTCAACAAGTCTCCCTGCAGCTTTGCACACATGTGCAACATTTGTCACAACTTGGACCACATTTTGTGGCCCAACCTCCTCAATAGCATCCCTGAGAACCTCAAATTGAAAATCAACATCTTTGCAATGCCCTGAACAATCAATTGCCTTAAGAAAATATGGGCCCTTAGTACATGTAACCATGATGTTAATGAGTGGACGATGGCTAATGTCCGTCCACCATCCATGACTATGCTACATCCTGTCTTAAACCAACACTCCTTCATCTTCTCCATCAACAAATTGATCTTGGAATAGTTCTTATCCAAGATCGTGGTCCTCAATTTCGTCTCACCTGGTGGCACATATGATGGTCCTCCCTTTGCCACCATCGATATCATATCCTTATAATAAGGAGATCGGACAACATGAAACGGGATGCCATTGGAAAAGAAGAACTTGCCAATGGCATCATCTATGTCATCCTTGAGCTGCACATTAAACAAATCTGCTATGGGATTACCTTGAGTTTGACTTTGCAATTTTCGTTTCCCCCTCCCCTCTCCTGCATAGGCACTAGAAGAAGAACCTTGCGTCCCTCCTACTCTCGTCTGCAAAGTATGGCTGGATCTTTGTTGTTGGCTATGCTGAAGTTGTGTCCTATGAAGCAAAGTAGTAGGCACAAGTGTAGCTAGAGTATCATCAGGAACACGCCATAAATTATTTATTTCAATTTTGAATTTCGTGTTTTCTTGTTTTGCCAAAAATTCACATATCCCCAAACCTTTTCCTTTAATGAAAAGGTGTGCATTCATTCTAGTGATGCTCCCATACCACCCCTCACCACAAAAGTTGCACTTCCACCTCCTTGTGACACCAGATGTTGCCCCTTGCCTGCTTAGATCTTTTGTTGCAAATTGTTTGAGAGGGGATTTGGGATCAAAAGGACCCTTAGCATACTTTGCCAATACTGCAGAAGGGCACTCTAAAGTACTTGCTTCACTTGCCATGGAACTAGTTTGGGCTTCATGCTCAGCCCCATGGTCATCCCCCTTAGCCTCAGGTGCATATTCAGGATTTGTATCACTATGTGAATGAACCTCATCCTCACTCATGTTGATGTCATGAGAGCTCATCGTGACACTGCAATAAACAAATAAATTCTATAAGTGCCTAGTTTCAGCCTAGTTTCACAAATTTGAAAATAAAATTTGAAAATTTCATGATGAATCTTGATGGAAAGATGAAAAAAAAACAATGAGCGTTGACATGAAAATTCAAAATATGAATATGCATTTGCAGCCATGTATATGAAATTATGATTAATATTTTAATCATAATTTCATAGACATGGCTGCAAATGCATATTCATGTTTTGATTTTCATTTCAATGCCCATTTCAAACATCAAACTACATTTTCAAAATGAATCTAAAAACTTGGAAAACAAAACAAAATAAAAATTGAAAAAACTTCAAAAAACAGTCATAAAACCCTACCTTGTGCTTGAAAAATCATTCAAAATTGGTGTAGAATGCTCCTCCTCTTCTTCTTCTTTCTCCTTCTCACCCCTCTTGCACTTGCAACACCTCAAACTCACTCTTTCACTCACTCTTCTCACTGGTTTTCCTCTTCTTCACCTAGCTGCTGCAAAACATCAAATGCATGTGAGTAAAAAAATGAGCAATTAGAGTGTTTTATTTCATTTAGAGGCTTTTAGATGGGTCCCACAAGCCTTTAGGGTTTGGCCCCAAGCACAAAGACCAATAAAAATAAAAGAAATTAAAAAAAAACACTTTAAAAACTGTCCCAGCGTGGCTAGGCATCCCCTGCGTCTCACTGGCATTTCTCACGTCCCGACGGCGGTGGTGGGACGGCGGAGGGATGTCTCCCAGCCATCTCCAATTGTCTGAAACGTCCGGGACGGGGGGACGGCTAAGATTTAGGGGGGAACGCGTCCTCATGGAACACTAGTTCATACTAGTGCCATTAGAGCATTGCGGTTAAAAGCAACAGTAGTGTAGGAATATAGGAGAAAGAAAAGGAATTACATTGAAAGTTCTTGGGCTTGAAGATAGGATCATGTAGAGATATCAATCGTTTTGAGCACCTAATAGATTCTTGTAGTGCATCCATTTGCAATTGTTCCTGCTGAACTTTCTAGTTCAGATATTCTTCTCATATCTTCACTTGCCAAGACCAGATTTCTTACATTTGGCGATGAGAAATAACAGTTGCTTTCTACATTCACTTGTGAATTTTCCAAACTTCAAGGTTTGATCAAGTTTGAACTAAGCAAGTTGAATCTACTACATTTCCTAACGTGTGTATGAGTCTTATAACAATGTGTAATAGAGGAAAAATGCAACCTAACTTAGAAAGTCTTTAGACTCTCCAAATTAGATGATTTGGAAGTGTTTTGCTACTGTTTTAAGAGCAAATGTTTAGACTAACCTGGGAATTTTCTTTAAACTAAGAAATTGAAATGAACAAAGTTAAAGAAACAAAGTTGAAATGGAAAATTACTGTTAATTGCTAACTGAGATAAAATTTCATAAAATTAGCACTAGAATAGGGAACAACAACTAGAAAAGAATTTGTAGACAGACAATGGAGTTGTTTGGTTTGCATGATGTGGATGTTAGTGTGGTGTCCTTTCATCCACATGGCTTTTGTTAATCAGCTCACCAGAAAACTCACTTCAAATTTTAGAATTGAGTTCTAACTACACACAAGATGAAGGAGAAAACTAGTACACTTCTAGGTATGAAAGAAACTCAAAAAAAGCATTTTACTCTAAAGATTTAAATGATAGATTGCTCAAAATACTGGTAAGAATGATAGAATGCTAAGAGAGGGAAAGCTTGAGTGTTAGATTGCAAGATAGATACAAAAAATGAGGAATAGGAGGGAGATAAGGGAGTTGGGTAGCCGTTTGTTTGCTTCTTTTTCTGATAATTTAAGCACATGAATTAATAATGGAGATGACAATGCATGCGTAAAATATATCTTTATTCGTTCATGAAATTATTACAAAAGAAGACTAGAGATGGTCAGCCAAGGATCAGAGTTGATCCAACTAAATCATACTACTCTCCTTGACAATACATAATGTATTTAAAGGATCCGATGGTTGCCAAGAAGAACACAACCGTCAACCAACCGATGCTTATAACTACCCATAGCCGGCAAATAATTAATACAAACAAATTAATACATAGTCAGTTAACCAATATTAATGAAGCATAATAATAGACATTGTACACCGACTACATCATCCCTCCCAAAAGAAAAAGTTGTCTTCTAGACGACAAGTAAGCATCAAGTAACATTAGGGAAGACTTGCCAAACTGATGATGAGAGTGTAGACAAGGACCTATAGACAAAGTTGGGAGTGTATTTTGCAAACTTGAAGTTGGAGTGTACTAGGCAATGTAAATGAATGTGATGGGGTTTTGGGGGCAACACCCCTAGTGCGCTCCTTTAAGACCTTCGAAACTACACAAAACTTCATGACGCACTTCATTTTCATGATTTTTGAAGAGGCAGAAAATAATGTTTTTTTTTTTATTTTATTCAAGGGGTAAACGCTTTTGACCGGAGCTATGAACCGGATACAACCATTCAACAATAACACCCCAACGGGGTTTGAACCTTGGTGGCAAGAACAACAATGCCACCTATAAACCATCACACCATGCCAATACCGGCGAGGCAGAAAAGAATGTTGATAGAACCAAAAAATAGAGATTTTGCATTGTTTAAAGATTAGATGAATGGTACGGTATTATTCACCCTTGCCACCCGTACATAAACTTTCAATTGTTTTACTCTCTTGCTAGGCCGTATGGATAGGTACCCTCCGGGGCTTTGTACCATGCAATCAATGATCATGTGTATTGTGAGGAACTTCCTCTGTACTATCCCAATCCGTACTCTTCTTCGTACTATGCAAGTTTGTTGCCACTGTATTGCACACTCCTGTTTTTGTCGTACCATGTGAGTTCCCTGTACTCTGGCATTCTCAGTTGCTATCTTGCGTACGGTGTAATAATGTGGAATAGATCACTGTACAGTGGAATCAATAATCTTTTGTTCCTTCCCTGTGCCACACAGTACAGTACGTTGCTTTAGTACATCTTTGTCCCTTCGAACCATCTGTACTATGCAAGGAATTGATTGACCCCACTCTTGTACCGTGCAATCCCTTACCTATTGATCCCTTCGTTCGGTATTTGCTCTTTGATATGGGTTGTGTGTGTTGATCATAGTTTGAGGACTCTCTGAGTACTCTGCAAGACTCTCCAAACTCCTGAGTCTTTGAGCTAGCCAAGTCGAGTTGACCAGACTCTTGAGGCGAGTTTGGCCAAGTCTTGGAGAGTACTTGGCCAAGTCTTGCTCCAAGACTCCTGAGTTTGTAATGTCTTTTTTTTTTGGGATCCATATCTTTGCAGTGGTTAGCCTACTATCTGGTTCCCATAGGCTAATGGGATGTTTAGGGGACCTTGTTGAGGATAATTAGGGGTTCCTTAGTGAGTTTTTGATGTTTATCTTAGTATTCTTTTGCTTAGTGACTCAGTGTTTTGGTGTTGGGCCTTCTGGAGGTCATCCTGCTCGATTTCTTCCACACTTACTATTTATAGTAAGTCACTTGGTCATGTTGCCTATACTTACTATTTATAGTAATTCATACTTGGATCAATCGTCATCATGCCTTCATTCGGAAAATATGATTAGATCACTCTTTGAGTTGGTGTTGGTTAATTAATGGGGAATTAATGATTTAATTATATTATTAAAGTTAATTGACTTTAATAATATTATTATTTAATGATGACTTTATTATAATGTGATTTAAGGGGTTAAATGGCAATTAATAAATTATATTATTTAATGATGCTTTATTAATTATTATATTAAAAAGCCAAATGTATTAAAAGCATCAAAAGCAAATATTTTATTTAATGATTATTTGGCCAAGTGAGGATTTGGAGAGTATATAAAGCAAAAAGCATTTGCTTTTTCATTATCTTTGATCATTGTTTATTCTCTTGAAACTTGTGCAAATTGGAGAAACTGGGCAAGGGTTTGCTAGTTTTGAAGATTGAAGTTTTTTGAGGATGAAAACCCTCAGAGAGAACAATGTCTACAGGTGTGGAAGATCACCCAAGGGCATTTTAAGAGATAATCTCATACAAAGGTTATTATAAGGCTTCATTGATTATTCTAGAAGTTCATTTGCAACAAATACTGAGGGTTTCATTGACAGATCAAAAAGTGTTTAACTGATCATGATTGTTGTTGTTCATCATAAGCTAGCATGTGAGTTATATGGCGGATTGTACACCTTCACGCGTGGGAGTTTTCATCTGCTAAGGGCGTCTTGGTTGCATATACCTAGGTCGTGGGTTTTATTATATTAAAAAGCCAAATGTATTAAAAGCATCAAAAGAAAATATTTTATTTAATGATTATTTGGCCAAGTGGGGTTTTGGAGAGTATTTAATTCATTATCTTTGATCATTGTTTATTTTCTTGAAACTTGTGCAAATTGGAGAAATTGAGCAAGGGTTTGCTGGTTTTGAAGATTCAAGCTTTTTGAGGATGAAAACCCTCAGAGAGAACAGTGTCTACAGGTGTGAAAGATCACCCAAGGGCATTCAGAGAGATAATCTCACACAAAGGTTATTACTAGGGCTTCATTCGTTTTGTAGGAGTTTATTTGCAGCAATTACAGGGGTATTCATTGATGGGTCAGAAGTTGATTAGCTGTTTATTATTGCTGCTGTTCTTTCATAAGATGGCCATGAGATTTAAGACAGATTGGACACCTTTGCTGGTACGTGTAACCCCATTTATGCAGGCCGTACCATTCTTGGCAGGCCGTACATCTTCTTAGCTGGGTGTGAAAGTCTCATAAGCAGGTTGATTGGATTTTGTTGATGTGTAGCCGCGGGCCTCTTACTTCCAGCCACGATTTTAATGAAGCAATAAATTAAATATAGCCTACGGCTATTTATTTATTGGAGACGTCTTTTTGTGAAAAAGCGCTTCACTTAAATATTAAATAATATTTGTTATTGTGGCCGACTTCTTGATATTCGCCACTCTTCATGTGAGACATATCCTTTCATTGGTGGCCGACCTCTTGAAGTAGAGACGCGTCTCTTGGGAGAACCACCTTCATATTGTATATATAGGTGTTCACTTTCCTTCATTACACATTCATTCATTCGCTACTTGTTCAAGTTCGCACCTTAGAAAGAGATCGAGCATTATCTTCAGCAGATCGAAGTCTTCAAGAAGGTTGAGATTTTTTCATCTACAAGGAGATCAATATTATTTTGTATTGCATCAAGTTAGGTGTTGATATTCGGCCTTGTGATTGGCCTTATTGTAAAGCACATTGCTGGTTATTATTCAATATATAAGTGATATATTGTTGCTGGGTTTTTCTCCCTCAAGTTGGAGGGTTTTCCCAGGGTATATGCTGTGTCAAATTGTTTAAAATTGCTCTATATCTGCTTATTTAATTTCTGATCCTAAAACTAACAGATTTGAGGGCAGAAAACTGAGATTCTTGAGGTGTTTTGAGCTTGCAATCAGGTCTGCAACAAATCTGAGGTGTGAAAGAGGAAATATGGCTTGTGGCGTCCTAGGGTTTGAGAAATCAGATTGCTGGTTCAGAAAATCAGACCTATAACTTTGCAATTTAATAAATGGGTATGATTTGAATATGTTATTTATGCAATAAAAATTACTAGGTTCAATTCAGTTCATGCTTTCCCTTAGTATTTTAGCATTTTTGCAATTATCTTCATTTCCTATATTGCCTGGCAACCCCAATTAAAATCAGAAAAACATTTAAAACAATTAAACTTCAGAGGTGTTATTAGAGAGTCTTAGGCTTGAACTCCCGAGTTTGAGTTCAAACTCTTCTGGCATCTGAACATAATAGACATAGTGGCTGAAATTTCAAATTTTGAGAGTTTGAGGATCATATGACATGTGTAATGTTTGAATTATGCCAAATTGATAGTCAAATTAGACTTTTATGTTCTCTAAATGCACTTATTTATTTTTTTGTGTGTAATTATGAGGTTCTTTTTTATGCCGAGTCCTGAGTCCGAGTCAAAATTTTGGGCTGCCGAGTCGAGTCCGAGTCCTAAAACTATTGTGCTGATCTTTCTCCTTCTCCATACGGTGTGTTTGAGTCTCCAATTTCTAAACCCTTCGTCACTTCTTATCTGTCATGGCTCGATAAATGGTATGGTATAGTTAATCTTTGTCAGTTGTACACCTTTGAATTCGGAATTGATTCGTACGATTTGTTTAATTCTTGTTCGGTTTACCAATTTACTGAATGCACATCATGTGGGAGACTAGGATTATGTTGGCCGTACTATGTTATGTCTGCAATAAATCCTCCATCGATCCGTGTAATAGTTCACCCATTGTGCTATGCTCACCCGCCGTATTGTCAAAGAATTCACTCGCCGTACTGTTTAAGTTCTTTTATGTCGTATAGTTTCTTCTTTATGTTGTATGGTTTCAACCCTGTGCAACTTGACTCCTCTCTGTACTGCCTGCCCTCCGTATGTTTGTTGTTGTACTATGTTGGTCTTAGATTGTTTGACCTTCCGTGTGCCTTGTTCATACGAGGTTTTACTATGCCGTTCGTTCGTACTCTGTACCATGCGTGGGATATGTTGTACTATGGTCGTACAAGCTTGCTGTCTTTAGATCGTACAGTGTGTTTTATAGTTTAATCATACGAAATCCTTCGTACTTTAAAAAATTTAAATTTCCTTAAATTTTTTTCATTGGTGATATTTTAAATTTTCCTGGTTTTGACCTTTTATTTTTCCGTCTTATAATTGTTATTGAAATCATTTTAATATTTTCTCCTTCAATTGCTGACTAATATTTTCGCCTCTTCCTTTACATTGTTCTTTATTTTCTAATTTTCTTTTTCTTTTTTTTGTAATTTTTTTGTGAAGTTGATTTGAATTGACTAGTATTTGTGCGTTCCAAGTTAATTATTTTTCTTTTCGTGCTCTGAGACATACTGTCTATTATTTTGCATTCTTCTACAAAGTCGGATACATCTGCTGTAATTGGTATCTTTTGCCAACCATGGACTGCATCCCATGTACATAGACTATCCAACTTTTCAATATCATTTTTGATTGGTTGCTCTTCATTGAGAGTCGTAGCTTCGAGAAAATTGCAAGTTAACAAAAATACCTCATAGTCCTCCATTTGCTAGTGAAATAGGCCACAGAGGGAATTTGTTTCATCGTCTGAACATGATTGTAACTCCAAAATTCCTTAATCATTTGGTTCCATCGGACCTTGACTCTCTGTTCATTCTTCTCTCGAGTTTGAATCTGACGAATCCGAGGAGGTTGCTTCCTTATTGACTTCTTGGTTTTTCAAATCAATTATATTCTTTCGACCCTTATTCTCAATGGAGATTGTATTCTTTTTCTAATTGTGATTGGCTTTGGCTGCCACCAACCCCGACCTAACAATGCATTGTATGCTTTTTTCATTAATGAAATGACCACAAAGTTCAACAAAAATGTTTGTTTTTCAATAATTACTTTTTGTCCCTTTAAAACTCCAAGTACCTTAATACCTTGTTGATCTACACCCACTAATTGAAAAGTTGGCGGCCAAATGGTGGGCTTGCCAAGACTTCTCCAAGTGTCTTCTGGAAGTACATTCACACCCGACATGCCATCAAGAATTGTATTGGTGAGATTTCTCCCAAGGATCTCCATATTCACCACTGTTGGTTGCTTTGTCATGTTAATGCCAATAACATTGGATCAATCACTTGGTCGCCTGATAGCGAAGGTTCAGACATTGGTTCTTCATTCTCACTAGGTTCCAATTAGGCCATAGCATGCATCATCTCATTCTCCCCCGATACAATAGAATTTCGAAGTTCAAGAATACTCTGTAATAAATCCACTACTTTAATTGGTACAATAGCTTGGAGTACTTGTCATGCAATATTTTTCTCGGGTTGTAATTGGTTTGTTACCATGCATTTGCATTTGAGTGGCGTCATTCATTGCCCATAGCATTCTCCACTTTGGCCCTTGCTTCATGAAGCCTTTCTTTTTCTGTATGTAGGTCCAAATACACAACCTTCTTTGCTTGGGCATGAGTAATGGCCAATACTTCATTATGCCTTACATCAATCATATTGATACTAGACTTTTGCTTCGTACATCCGATGTCTTTGTGGTTTCCAGGTCCACACCATTTGCACAGTAATTGCAATTTATCTTGTTTGTTCTGGCAGTCTCTCGCAAAGTGTCCCCATTTGCTACATTCTCGACATTGTATGATATGGCGTCCTTTGGGGTCATATTGTATTTGGCTTCGTCCTCCTCTTTGGTTTGGATAACCGCCTGAAGATGCATTTTGTACAGTGAACTCTCCATGTGTAAAAAGTACTTGTGTACTCCTCATCTTCAAATTGTATGGCACTCCTTTATTGAATGACCCATAACTTGGCAAGTCTCACAAAACGTCTTTTTGGGACAGTTACCTTTTGTGTGCCCCTCAATTTTGCACTCAATACACCATAACATGTTTTCTTTGTTGGTTTTCTTTCATCATTCGGAGCATGTCCCTTTGAAGTTCTTGTATCATTCTCGATTCGTCATCGCTATTATCATCCAAACTTCCATCTTCCTTTGTTTTTCTTTTATTGTGCAAGGACATTTTATCTTCACTTTCTATAGCCCAATTGTAGGCTTCAGTGTACAATGACGAAGGCACTACTTTCATTTTCTTCCTCAGTGAAGGAATCAATCCTTCGATGAACCATCTTTTCTTTAGGCCATTAGTTGGATAGGTTTCTAATTTCACCAAGAACTCCTTCAGCCTACGATTACAGGCTTGTACGTTTTCATGTTTTCCTTGCTTCTTGTTGTATATCTTTGCTACGATTTCATTATCATCTCTCAGAAGTTTGAATTCTTCATGGAATGCTCTTTTTAATGCATCCCATGTGGCTTTGTGTGATATGTCCAATTCTTTATACCAATTGATCGCTATGCCTCTGAGAGTCGTTGGAAATGCTCTTAGCCAATATGCTATGTCATCTTGACCATTCGCTACCCATATTGTCTCGCAAGTTTTACAATGTCGTATAGGGTCCTCCAACCCATTTCTGGTGAACTTCGGGAGTTTTTGCCACTCCACATTTGGACTTTCTAGAGGAGTCACCATCTTACCTCTCTGATGCACCTTTTGTGACAATAACCTGTTTCGAGAGTTTTGATTCGTACGTTCTGGTGCGTTCCCTGCACTCTTGGACATGCTACAATCCTTACTCGTTCCTCTTCAATATTCTTCACCCTCGGGTTGCCTTTGGGGCCCTTCCAATGCTCCCTTTGTCCTGGTGTTATCGACTCTGATCTTCCAATGTCCATTTCTTTCGACAATGTCCAGTGTTCAATCTTGCATATGGTCTTGTCAGACCTCCTCCCTCACCTTCCCCTTCGGCTAACCTTAATGCTACGCACGGTTCTCTGTTAGCAAGGTTGGCAGTTTCTTCCTCGCCTTCCCTTTCGCCCGACTGTAAACCTTCGTCAATTGATGTTGCTTCTTCGTTTGTTAGCGGCAATGCTTCTTCGTTTGTGATGATGGTCTTTATGGTCTCTGGCAATGCTCCCTTCTTCACTTTCCTTTTTCGTCCAATGTTGATGGTACGGGCGGTTCTCTATTTCGGTCGACAAGATCAGTGTAGTTGAATGCTTCGATTTCTACGTTCTCTTGTCCTGACAGTTCTCTTTCTCTCCCGACTACGACTTCGATTTCTACTTGTTGCAAGTATGAAGGTGTTGTCATTGATGTCAACAGGAAGTCTATTGACTGGTGTTGTCATTGATGTCAATAGGAAGTCTATTGACTGGTGTTGTCATTGATGTCAACTGTGTGTTAAGGAAGTTGTTGCATGATGAAAATGTCGAAGATATTGAGAAAATTGTGGAAAAGAGGAAAACAGGTTGTTGCAAGTTGTGCATGTGTAGTTGAGATATTGAGGAAGTGTTGAGTACAAGGAGCTATCTTTTGTTCAGTGTTTGAAGATGAGTTGGAATGAAGTAATGAGTTGAGATGATGTCTTTGGTACTTGATTTGCAAGTGCTTTTGAGAAAAATTGATAAACAAAGAAAATAGTGTTGTGCAAGTGTTTAGAATGTGTGTCGGATGGTGCTCCGTGTTTCTTCTGTGTTGATGCTATGCCTATATGGATTTAGTATGTTGTTCGAGCTTGTCAGAGGTTGATATATTAAGAATTTTGGGTTCTGGATCATTGGTGAAAGGATGTTGTGTTCACCAGTATGTGAACTAGTTTTGCAGTGTTGTACAGAGGTGTCAGGGAGAAATGTATTTGCTCCACATTTCTCCGCAGTTGCTTTTAAAGACTTGTGGTTTTGAAGGAGAGTTAATGGTGTTGTTCTCTTTTTTGTGTCAAGAGGATTCGTGGTTAGGTGTGTTGGAAGTTTCAGAAGCATGTACTTAATGTTTAATGTGTTTTCGCGGGTAACGACCGACTTGGTGTCTACACTACATTAAAAAATGTTCAAGTATTAAAAGATGCGTAGCGTGGCATGTGAGACTTAATTTTGGGTCTAGGTTAAGTGTTGATTCGATCCCCTTTCATTCCTATCCACCGCGGGAATGTTTAGGTGCCGACCTAATTTGAATTTGTAAATATAACGGATAGAATGCTGACCTTGGAGAAGATGTTTAAGGTTGAGGTTGATATAAATAAGAGTGGAGTTGTGAGTTGAAAAAGAAAGAATGAAGAGAGAAGCAAGATAGATGCGAGATCAATGCAAGTGATGTGTGTGATGCAAATTTGAGCAGGGCAGTGCGAACTTCAAAGTATTGGATTCCTGAATGTAGTGAGCCGAAGGTGTCTGAAATCTTTAATGCTAGATTGCAAAAGTGTTGGAGCATTGTGGTGGATTCCTTGTTGCATTGAGAAAGTGTTCTCTATGTAACATTTTTCTTCTATCTTCTTGTATTTCTTTCTATGGTAGTGAGCCCTGGCTGTGAGCCTTTTTGGACAGTGTGTTCTATTCTGGCTGTGAGCCCTTTTGTACCGGTTTTGCAATTACTTATATTGTGAGCTAATCCTCACCGTGGTTTTTCCCTCATTGGGTTTTCCATGTAAATTTGGTGTTCTCTTGTGTATGTTGTTATTTTAGTTTATGTTATCTGCATTTCATGTTTAATCATTATAATAGAATAAGGGTTTAATGAATGCATGTGGATCTGATTACTGTTGAGGGTTTTTTATGTTTTGATTAGATACAACTGATTCACCCCCCTTCTCAGTTGTCTTGTTCATTCAACACTACTTTCGGTTGGACTTGGGATTTCCCTCGGAAACCCTTCGCCTTCTTCAACTTCACCCCTTAGTCGTCTCCTTCGTTCTCTCTATTCAATGATCCTTAAAGATCTCTTGATCCCTTGTTCTTGACCACGTGGTCTCTTCTTGCCTTTATTGGGGTCTAAGGGCATGAATCTCTCAAATCTGACCCGATTTCTTTAAGGCAACAGTGCCAAATGTTTGTTGCTTTGTTTGATAATTTAAGTACATGAATTAATAATGGAGATGACAATGCACGCGTAAAATATATCTTTATTCGCTTATGAAATTATTACAGAAGAAGACCAAAGATGGTCAGCTAAGGATCAGAGTCGATCTGACTAGATCATACTACTCTCCTTGATGATACATAATGTATTTAAAGGACCCGACAGTTGCCAAGAAGAACACAACTGTCAACCAACCGATGCTTATAACTACCCACAACCGACAAGCAATTAATACATTGTCGGTTAACCAATATTAACGAAGCATAATAATAGACATTCTACATCAACTACACCATTTGGGTTCACTCCATAGTGGTTATCACTAACCTAGGTAGGTAGCAGGTGGCAAAATGATCCAAAATAACCATTGAATCGTGAATTGTTGTGGGATGCTATGTGTTGTAGTAGTGTTTGGACAATTTTATCTCTAGAAATGGCCAAACACTAAAAAAACAAGACTAAGATAGCTGCAACATCAATTTTGACAAAAAGAACCATGGGGAGCAAGGCCTTGGCACCATGGGTAGAAAAGGTTAAGGCAAGGGTTGAATGGACCTAAAAAATACACTAGGAGAGATATACACCATAGTGAGTCCAAAATATAATGGGAAATTGCAAGGGTAGGCAATTTCTATCATTACACAATGATGTTAGGTATGCTATCCAGTAATATGAGGGTTTTTGTTTATCTTGCAAAATCTAGTCTCCATTGAATATGTAGGTATGAGTAAAGGTTCTTAGAAGAGCAACCTTGTTGTGTAAATATTTCACTTCAACCAGGATAGTGTTATCGTCAGTGCAATATTGCACCTAGTTATTGAGTTTATTTAGGTAATAAGGATATTTAATTATTCTCACCTAGGTAGCCAATAATGACATGTTCACCTTGACTTGAGGTACACAAGTGCCACTAGTGCCTCAAGATGGTAATTAGGTGCCACTTTTGTTAAGGATACCTTTATTTCAGTTAGGTCGATTTAACACACCACTTGCTTGGGAGTGATTGAAAGTTAAACTCATACCTCTTGGATATGCCATCCCCTTGATTCATGCATCCAAGAGGTCTATATATTTTTATGTTACTCTTTGTAATTTGCTCCATTATATTGAATATTAAATATCATTATTCGATTCACTTGATTTTGTGATTAGCTCATAGGCATTAGGTCCCAAGTAGAATTCTTGTTTATGCAAAATTCTAACACTTTTAGATACCCATTTCTTGTGGCCTCCATAGCATTGCTAAAAGTACATGGTTACAAGATATGGTAGATATAGCAGATTAAAGATCATTGGAATTTTATAAAAGAGGCCAAAACTATTTTGGTTGTGAAAAGTTATGGGAAAATGTTTCTTGGCCAGAACCTTATATGTTACATATTTTCCTCCCTAGCAAATAAAAACTTAAAACATGCGATTGCTTCTAATTGATTATTATTTGTTTATAGCCGTTGAATTGTGTCTTTTAAGTTTTAAGTGAACTTTAACAATTTTCTTCCAAATAATGTAACTTATAATTTTCAGATTTGTACGTGCAACCAACACAATTTAGTACTCTCATTCTTTTTACTGAATTGTTGCATCTTTAAGATTCTGAACTATGCTTGCCCTTCACAGAAAACTATGCTCTAGATTTACGTCTTTCTTTAGAGATTGACAAGAGAAGCATATTTCAATATAGAAAAACATGCTGATAAAGTTTCATTTATGAAAAATAGGATATTTTATGAATGAAGAGGCAACTTTGGCAACTTTAGATATGGAGGGATGGCTAAAAACAGGGGACCTCTGTTACTTTGACGAGGAAGGCTTTCTCTTTGTTGTGGACAGGTTGAAGGATATGATAAAATATAAAGCATATCAGTATTTTTATACTAAAATCAAATTCAGTGAAAACATATTGGAGTAACTCTTGCTAAATCACACACCATTTCACTTGCAGGTTGCTCCTGCAGAATTAGAGGAGTTGCTTCTCACCCATCCCGAGATTTCAGAAGCTGCTGTGATACCGTTAGTATCATTAAGTTGTGCTTACTGAAATATATTTGTGAATCCCCAAAACATAAATTCAACACATTCTCACACCACGTGATGTCTAGTAGTAGGCTATTTGTATATTTCCTCAATCTCTGTTTTGATATCTCATTTTATTCAGATTACTCTTTTTTTTCCTTTTGTGGTTTGGCATGCCAGGTATCCTGATCAAGAAGCAGGCCAAATACCAATGGCATATATTGTGAAGAATCCCCACAGAAAACTTAGTGAGAAAGATGTAATGAGTTTTGTTGCAAAACAGGTAATGGCAAGAACTTCTGCATTCTTTCAGGAAAAATTCAAATAAATGTTTTATGCTATGTTATTTGGCAAGCATAGAAGCCTGAGGAAGAAATTATTTCTACATATGAATGCAGGTTGCACCTTACAAGAAGATACGCCGAGTGGCATTTGTGAATTCAATTCCAAAGAACTCATCTGGAAAAATCTTAAGAAGGGATCTGATCGAGAAGAGCAAGTCTCTCTCTAGATTGTGAATAATTAATCTTAAAGAGAGAAGAGCAAATTTTTATGTTCCAAAGTAGTTAATAATGTTTCTTGAAGTTGTACAATAATTGCCAACAGAATGATCTTTTTGGCAAGGGGATTTTGGATGACTAATACATATGCTTGACATGTTCGAAAAGCTAATTTGTAAATATTAAAATATATAAAAATAGGGTTAATATCTGAACACAGCTAATATATGAAAAAAGATTCCCACAGGTAAACATTTTGACTTGTATATAATATATATGGAATTCTGTTCAATACTCTTATTCTAAGTTACCGGGTTCTCTTTTGCCCCCCGTACCCATGTGGGTACAGTTTGGGTCCTGGTTCTTTGTTGGTTCTTCTCTGGCTTCTCCCAGGGTCCCTTTCAGGAACTCGGGGTGCTTGGGAGGGATCCTGGGTGAACCTCGATGGAACCCAACCAAAAAAAATAAAATTTTAAAACATTTCTATAAACAAAAATATTGTTACATACATAATTTCGCCCTTAAGTGACAAAATTGTGAAAATGGCATGCATATTGATTGCAATTTTCATTGTGTATTGACATTTGACAAATCATTGAATTATGAATGTATGAGTATTTTCATTTTTGCAAATTTTGAGGTATTTAAATATTTTTTTTATTGGCAATTATGAATGTCTTGGTTTTATATTATATAATTTTAAATTTTGTACTACATACATACATACATACATATATATATAATATATATTCTCGTACCCATACCCAAGGGAAAAAAATTGTCATACCATCATACCCGTACTCGTACCTGTATCTGTACCCGTACCCGAACTGGTAACTTAGTATTATTTTTTAGGTCTACCTTCTAGATTCCTATATTTGTTTCAAGTCAAATATTGACTTCTTTTAATCTGTTCTTCAACTAATAGTCAGCTATATAAATTATTTAGATTCCATGCCTATAAGCAACAGTCAATTTTAACATGGAACATATGTGAATGTTTGTTATCAAGTTAAAAACATTCATTTCAATTTCTTACTAAATACTTGTCACAGAAAATTGGTGCCTATGGCCTTTGGTATATCGTTGCAAGGCCAGTAAGCTGTGATGATTCACTGATGGGATTGATGGAGTTTGAAGTTGCCTACCACGACTGTTTTCTAGTTAATGTTTACTACGCTCGAGTGGCATGCAAAAGCTAAAAGGATGAGACTTTTTAATCCTAGGCACATTTTACCAAATACATACATGTTACATCCGATGTTATAGTCAGTAAATTTTGCTTGAATTTCCAATTTTTGATCCTGCATTGCAGATCATCACAACGGGTATCAGCTTGAATCAAACACATTTTCTCCGAGTCTTGTTATTGTGAATGTGGGGTGGATGAGTGGAGTGATGATAATTGAGAAGAGTAAGACAACCTTGAACACATTTGAATCTATATTCAGATGTAAAAATAACAAGGCTCTGGTGATATAACAGTAATAGGGAAAAGCTTATGGCTCCAAGGGTACTGTCGAGTTTGCATTGTATGAAGTATTTTACTCTTGAAGGTAGGTTCAAGACTGTCCATGGTTACCATTTCCCCATTCTTAACCATTTGAGACATGGCAAGAAAAATCAACCTTCCTTTCTACTTGTTCTTGTCTTTGGAGGCTTGTCAATGTGACACCAAAGGGTTGGGTGGCTGCAAATCTGCTAGACTTGCCCAAGTCTTGAGAGGAGAGAATTCTAAAAGAACCAAAGGCGAAAGTTTTCTTGAGGAGTCTGAAGAAGAGAACGATGACGAGGAGTTCCTTCCTCAACCAGACGATGGTTGGGAGGAGGAAGACTCAAAGAACAAGTCCGAGGAGGATATGCAGGAAGATGAAGAAATGGAGGAACATGAAAGAGATGATAAGGAGGAAGAGATGGGAGAGGAGAATGAGCAAGAAGAGGTCAAGGATACAAAGGTAGGGGAAAGGAGCCAATAGTTGAGTATGTTTCAATAGTTGTTATAACATTTATTGATTTAATGCCTAATATTTTTAACAATATTGAACCAATAGTTGTGACTTTAAAGTTGTTAGTGTTCATGATAACTACCAATAATTGAATAATATGTATTCCTTAGATCTAAAAAGCAACAAATCATGTGATGCCACATCAGTGCACCAATAAAACATGATTTATTGCACAAGTATTGGTCTCACTTTTTTGTTGGACCTTTTGGACACCTCAACAAAAAACATGCTAATGTGGCATCATATTTGATGATTTGAAACCTTAGTTATAAGAAGAGGCATTGCCAAGCAAGTTGTAAAAAATTGAGATTTTTTTGAAATTTCCACGTAGGATTTTGAGAAGCACGAAGTTAGGGTGCTCAACTACTGGGTCCTCTCCCCTAATGGAAACAAAAATTTTGGTTCCCCCCTCCCTCAGGTTTTTGGAAATCTTGGATAAAAATGAGGATGAGGGACCTATGCCAAACATGGTTAAGGTCACTAAAGGAAAAGACAATATTGATATTAAGGATCTCCAGGCTAAGGTGGAGGAGCTAGAAAAGAAACTTGAAACCAATAGCAACAATGACAAGATGAAACACATGGAAAATGCCATTTCCAAAATCTTAATGCTCACTAACGGCATTATGAACAAGGTTGTTATGGGGACTGTTTTTGGTCTTTCTAAAATCATCAAACAAAAAAAGAAGCTAAAGTTGACAGACTACAAAACGTGAAAGACAAGAACGACGAGGAGTTGATGGTTAAGGAGGATTGGGAAGCGTCCTTGGATGCCCTCCTTGCGGACTAGAGTTTAATTTGTTAGCCTAGGTGTTATTGTTTCTTGATCTTTTCTTTTTGTTTTGTTTTCTTAGTTTCACTATTTTGTTGGGCCTACATGCCCTTTAGTTGTTTGGTTGGGCCTACATGCCCTTTTGCTTCTTTTTTTTTTCCTTTTCTTTTATGTTGTTTTAAACTTATGGGATCAAGGCCCTTTCCCTACTTGTTAAATAGAAAATAGTAACAATTCAGTGGAGATGAAAATAGAGTAACGAGAATAATTGACTGTTCAATTTTAAAAGTAGGGATAGTTATTAACTATTACATTGATTTCTAAAAGAGGGAAAACATTTCATTATGTTTAAATAAAAGACATTTAACATAACAAAAAATAAAGAATTTGTTTCTTTTTTTTATAAATTGAATATTTATTAAAGAGCTTTTTTTTGTCAGCCAAATTGTTGACACTAATAATATTCAGTATTCATGAATATCATGAAGAAACTCTTTTGTCAATATTATTTTGTCAACATGCAAAACATAATGATCAATTAAAATGAGAAACCATTGTCAAAGGGATTTAACATTCTAAATGTTGTTTTTATAAAAAGTGCATCCATCATCCTATAGTGCTATTGAAGGGGTATACTTTTCTACTCCTTAACCCATTCATACATAATGACATATGCAACATATATGCATATTTACTTTCAATGAGTTTCACTATTGTTTTAAGACATCTTTTTCCTTTATGCAATGGAGTGTATTCTCATTTATCCTAAAAGGGATACGGTTATTTACTTTCAAACAAATTCATCAATTCTTTAGATTTTAGTTTTTATTTATTTTATTTATTTATTCATTTTTTTATTTTCCTCTAGGCATCCTTGGTGATTGTTTGTTACTTTGTTTGATAAATTAAATACATGATTTAATAATAGAGATGACAATGCATATCAGATGCATGCGTAAAATATATTTTTATTCGCACATGAAATTATTATAGAAGAAAACTAGTGATGGTCAACCAAGGATCAAAGGTGATCCAACTAAATCGTACTACTTAAAGAACTTGGCGGTTGCCAAGAACTCAACCGTCAACCAACTAATGCTTATAACTATCCCAAGCCGACAAACAATTAATGCATGGTCAAATAACCATTATAATCAAAGCATAATAATAAACATTGTACATTGACTACATCATCCCCCCAAAAGAAAAAAAAAGTCTTTTAAACAACAACTAAACATCAAGTAACATTAGGGAAGACTTGTCAAATTGATGATGTTAATGTAAACAAGGTCTTGTAGACAAACTTGGAAGTGTACTTTGCAAACTTGAACTTGGAGTGTACTTGGCAATTTAAATGAGTGCAATGGGAATACGGACAAAGGACAGTGCTCCCAGCAAAGTCAAGGGGCAGCACCCCTTGTGAGGGTTCTAAGGACACTAGGGCATAAATTATTGCAGCTTTAGCTATAACTACTTCATGCTAGACAAAGGTGGGTGCACTCAGAACTTTTGAATGGACTAATTTAAAATGTTCCAATGCATATAGGATGTAATGAAAAGAATAAAAAGGTTAAGGAATAAAGATTAGTTTCCCATGGAAAAACAAAATTTAAGTCATTGAATGAATAATGAATAAAAAACAAACAACCCAAGATCAAATCCCATAAGAAAAATTGCCCCTAAAACCAAATAAGATAAAAATGTGTTACGGCTGAAAGGAAATATTGAACCTACTTGTTGGTAATAGGAAGAAAGTAATTCATGTTTAGTATCTTCTACCCTTGAAAATCTTTAAAGCCCTGCCATCTTTTATGATCAAAATTAAACCACCAATGAAAGACCTGACAACTTCATATTGATATTGGCCAACACAATATTTCATATTGATTTCAACAAGTACAACTACATGGTGCCACCCATCTCAATAAGAGATTGTAGACTTTGTATGGCGAGATATGAGTGGGTGAATAATGTGTTTGTTGTGTGTGCTAAACAGTTGCACAAAGGCATCTCTAGCTTGTGTTGCACAATTATATATGCTCATCCTTCACCAGTTCAACACTCTAATCTTTCTTGCTGGGGGGCCACCATGGCAAACACCTGTAAGTCCCTTGGCACTACTTTTATAATAATGAGTACATGTCATTTATTTTTTAATTCTATATCTTCTTTAAATGTGGAAACTAAGTCATTCCTTTTTTCAAATTCTACATTATCCTTATCTTTATCAGATTTAAAAATTTGAAGTTGTATATTATTGTTTTACACATATCTAATTGAATAGAGATATAGAAGAACCATAATTCTTGCCTATTTGATTGCTCTTAAATTTATGTCATCGTATTGTTATTAATCATATGGTAGATCTATTATTACAAGTTCAATATTAAATTTAACAGGAGATGAGAATAAGATAGTGTACATGTTTTAATGCAAGCTAGGATATTATCTTAGCTTTATTTTCACCTAAAATTTATAGTCTTATAAATTAGGTGTTTTTTCAAATTACTTATTAGAGGCCACTAAATCAGAAATTGATTATTCCAAGACATTAAGAATGTTAGTGTATATATTATGCAATAGCACATGGTTATACACATAACATTAAGTCTAATTAGGTGTTCTAGTTAGATACAATTCTCTCACCACCTCTTGCAAATTTTGAGAAAGTTAACTCAAGACCATTTTTTAATAGTAGGAGTCGACTCTCTAGTCTTCTCCACCAATCGTGCAGGTAGTTACTCCTCTTTGCTATATGTACACCTCATTTTTGGCTTAATTAACATGTTTTTGATAAAGTAGCAACATTTATAGGGTGTTGTACCCTTTACATGGAGAGCCCTTGGGGCCAAAAAAGAGCTAGTTCAAAACAAGACATGAACTAGAAAGAAGACAAGAGGGAGACGATCCCTTACAAACAGGAGCCACAAGGCTCGACAGAAGAGGCCAAACAGGCCACACACAAAACAGTACCAGAACACGAACAACCAACATACATGTTGAAAAAAGTACTGGGATTAGACAACCCCAAAATTTGGGGGGGTAGATTTGACTCCCAAAACCCAAGGTCGTTGTTTGGGGAGTTCCTTCTTTTTTTTCTACACTATAGACTAGGAAGGCTCGGAACCAAATTCAACCGAGTGAGGCAAGATGAGCGGTTCATCCACAACCACCACGGACAAAGAACCTCCACACAACGAAGCCGACAGTGCAAAAGAGGAGTTGAGAGCATTCGAGGGAACAACAAAAGTGTTCAGCGAGGGACGGGCAGAATCAGTTGGCACAACGACAACAGATTGGGGCAATGGTTCCATAGAAAAGATAGCCGGAGGAGGATCCTCGGGAGCCACAACCTTAATTAATATGTTGATTTATCCATTCTTGTGTATTATTTGCTTGCATTGTTTGTGTTTTTGATCTCATAGGTAGAAACATGTGTTAGTTTATCTTATGTGGCTTGCCAATACAAGTGTTCATTCTAGTGATCTTTGACGATTTCTTCATGGTATTAGAGCAGATCTGGTATTTGGGTGGCAATTCGATATTATTTCTTGAGTTTATTTTTCACAAATGGCAGTCTCGTTGTGTACGGATTTGTGTGTTAGTTTTTTGAGTATTTTTTTAGTACATTGCTGCAGTTTTTTTTGTGGTTGTTGTAAGGTCATTGAAACCACTAGAGGCCACATATTGATTGTGATTGATCAATCTCTACAAAAGGTTTTAAATGGCCTGATCTACGATCTAATCATCCCAAAGCACATTTCTAGCCCCAATTGGCATGAAAATCAGACGATACATGTTTAAACCTTCCATCAAAAACATGATTTTATGGTTCAGACCCACGATGCATGTCTTAAGTAGTGATGAAAGAGGTGAATTTGATCGTGCAGGCTGGGCTTAAGTGTCACACACTAAGCTCTGGCTTTTCAGTCGAGTCAAAAAAAAAAAATTTCCGTTTCCGTTTGCGGTTTCAGCACGTCACTGTCATGGCTGGGCTCCGTTTTCCATTTCAGCACGGTACTGTCACAGCTGAGCTTCGTACCATTCACTGTTCCAGTGCCTGACATGCTGAGTTTGACATTGACTTTGTCTTTGCTTGACATTCACAGGCTTTACGCTTCCCTATCTCATCCAAATAAATCAATTCGAAGCTTAATTTGCTTCTTTGAATGGGGCACCTCCTTAGTATTTCATGCGGGATGTTAATGCTTTCTTATTGGAATTGATATAGCTATGTAATTTAAGGAAAATCAGTGCTTAAAAATAATAATTAGAATAATCAGAATTTAGACAGTAATTAAATATAAGTTTGTTGTTTAAAATAATAATAATAATATTATTATTACTATTTTTTGACAATAGAATATTTTGTTGTAATTACGCTAAATAATTTTAAATGATATTTTTAATTTAATATAGAATTGTAATGTTTTGATCTAATGTAGGATGATTTGTTTTTTATTTTGGTTAAGTTTTATGGTTGTAAAATTGATCTTCTAAACTATGGATGAAGTCCTATATTTGTAAAATGGTCCTCTCTTGTAGAAATGATTTGGTTGCTTGTGACTTGCAAAAATTGGTTGCCCTTGCTATATCTAGACTAAGTGGTATCTGAGGATATCTTTGGTAGGTCATTATCTATGGATCTTTTCCTTAGAAAAACTTTTTGATCCAATTTAATAACATAATATACAATAACATAATTGACCCAGGTCAATAAATAAAAGATATGCAAATTGAATCTAGATCATTAGGATGTATGGAGTTAGGTTCAATTTAAGATCTTGTCATTTGCCTATTTCTACACACGAACTTGGCACTAGTACACTAGTAAATATTGCAATTGGTATACACAAGTCAAATTGAGTCCAAAATAGAGGGGAAAAGTACAAAGTATGCATTTTTCACCCTTACATTTTTCCCTCACCATGACTTGCATTTGACAAACTATAACATACATATCAAAATAAAAGAAGCAATTTCTATGAAAGTAAATAACAAAAAATCATATATATCAAGGATATAATTATGGACATTGATTCCACACATGCTCCTTGTAATTAA
This sequence comes from Sequoia sempervirens, assembly GCA_007258455.2. Lineage (NCBI taxonomy): Eukaryota > Viridiplantae > Streptophyta > Pinopsida > Cupressales > Cupressaceae > Sequoia > Sequoia sempervirens. The sequence continues at coordinate 63,039,995 of VDFB02086081.1, read as the reverse complement.
AGCTTCATATTGAAACTCACAAGAAAAAAAATTCATGAGCAATATTTGATAAAAGAAATTAGAATAGGCATGAACAAAAATTACGTAACATTGTCAACGAATTGAAAAAGTAATAAGAGTAATATGGGTGCATAAAATCCTATGAATAATATGGTTATGTGAGTCTTCAAGAAAATAAAAAATGATAGGGGCTAAGCAAGAACCTACATAAAATTGGAGATAAATACTACGTTGAATAAGATTCATCATAGCTCATGGATAGTCATTGTAATGATAATTATCAAAGGAATGTTAATAATATAATATGCCCTATCCAAGAGGTTACATACAAGTAAGCAAGGAGTTGGAGGATAGGAAAACAAATATAATCATTTAAGCATAACTATTCAATATTAAATGAGCATTCTATACATAAGCATGTGAGATAAATAAAATTTATATAAGTACGATAAACATAATCATGAGAAACATGTAAGAGTCATAAAATATCTTGATCATGCACTATCCAAGATAAGTAATCATGAAGGGGATGCCCTCTGAGTAGGGAAACATGTCATGATCCAAAAACAAAAAAAAAGCATTGGAGGCTTGTGTTTTTTACTCAATTTTGATAATTCATTGAAGATGAAGAAACTTTAGATGCATCATTCATAATTATTATATTTGCAAAATGTAGAGGTGGTTGATCATGCATGTTATGTGGAGGATAGTGTATATCATGATGCTAATTCTTAGGTGTAGTACAAGTGTCACTTGTCCATTACCATGGATCTTTTATCTAATTTTCTTTAGAAGTTTTGTATTATGTAACTAATTTTTTTTCTCTTCTTTGTTCTCCTTTTTGCCTTAATTTTAGGATCATAGGATGCGTGAACATGAGGATAATGATGAACATATATTTTTATATAATGATGATAATTTTTTGGGCATTTTCAATTTTAGATATGTTTCTTAATATTGTACTAGGCTATTAATTTATTCTTCTCATGAAAAATATGATGTGTTATTTTATGATAGTGTTTATTTATGTGGAAAACACTTTGGTCGTATACTTATTAATGTATGAACAAAGAAATTTTAAAATAATCATCATATCATTAATAGTATTTTAAATGTTCAAAGATTTCACTAAAAATGACTTGATATTATGATTGATATTTTGGGATGTATATTAAATTTTCTATTTGGAGGTGGGTTCGAAAGAGAGTTTTTTATGTCATGTTTTTCTTTCTATTTTTAAAAAAAAATTCACCATATGCAATGCAAAGAGAAATGTAAAGTGGTACTACCTATTTTACATAAATGTATTAAATATTTTCAAAAAGATGAGGTGGTTACTTTTTTCAAATATCCAAATAAGCCTATTTCAAGGTTGAGTCACTTTACAATGGATATATATGTAAAAAAAATTAAAAGTCTCCAAATGAGAGACAAGTTCTTGTGAGCATATTTTTTAATAAAATGCATAAAGAAGAAAAAATAAGGGAAAATAAAATATATATGAGGTTGCAAAAACCAATAAGAGTGCAAAAAAAATTAGTTACATAATACAAAACATCTAAAGAAAATTAGATAAAAGATCCATGGTACTCGACAAGTGACACTTGTACTACAACTAAGAATTACATCATGATATATTTGATCCTCCACATAACACAAATGAGAAACCACCTCTATATTTTGCAAATATAATAATTATGAATGATACATCTAAAGTTTCTTCATCTTCAATGAATTGTCAAAATTGAGTAAAAAAAAAGCTTCCAATGCTTTATTTTTTTGTTTGTAGATTATGACATGTTTCCCTACTTGGGGGGCATCCCCTTCATGATTACATATCTTGGATAGTGCATCATCAAGATATCTTATGATTCTTACATTTTTCTCATGATTATGCATATCGTACTTATATAAATTATATCTCATGTGCTTATATATAGCATGCTCATTTGTTATTGAATAGTTATGCTTAAATGATTATATTTTTTTTTCCTATCCTCCAACTCCTTGCATACTTGTATGTGACCAATTCGATGGGGCATATTATGTTAGTAACATTCCTTTGATGATTATCATTACAATTTCTATCCATGAGCTATGATGAATCTTATGCAACCTAGAATTTATTTCCAATTTTATGTAGGTTCTCGCTTAGCCCCTGTCAATTTATTTTCTTGAAGAATCTCACACAACTAGATTATTCAAAGGATTTTATGCACCCATATTACTCTTGTTACTTTTTCAATTCATTGATAATGTTAAGTAATTGTTGTTCATGCATATTCTGTGTTTTTTTTAATCAAATATTACACATGAAATTGTTTTCTTGTGAGTTTCAATATGAAGCTTTAATTACAAGGAGCATGTGTGGAATCAATGTCCACAATTATATCCTTGATATGATTTCTTGTTATTTACTTTCATGGAAATTGCTTCTTTTATTTTGATATGTATGTTATAGTTTGTCAAATGCAAGTTGTGGTGAGGGAAAAATGTAAGGGTGAAAAATGCATACTTTGTACTTTTCCCCTCTATTTTGGACTCAATTTGACTTGTGTATACCAGTTGCAATATTTACTAGTGTACTAGTGCCAAGTTCATGTGTAGACATGGGCAAATGACATGATCTTAAATTGAACCTAACTCCATACATCCTAATGATCTAGATTCAATTTGCATATCTTTTACTTATTGACCTAAGTCAATTATGCTATTGTATATTTCAACCTAGTTTAGATCTATGACTACAATTTTAAGTCTTTTAAATTTAAATTTCAAAATAGACCCACACCAACTCCCTTCCTACTATATGTTACTTGCTAACTTAACTATGAAATGTGTGATTTGCATACTAGGGTGTTGTATAAGAGGATAAATTATAATTCACTTTTAGTATCCAATATTTGAAGCATATCTAACTCCAATCATCATTATCACTTAAAGTGCATCAAGTATATATCATTACATCATCAACTAGTATCATCATCTTAACAACAAACTAGACACACTACACAATTGCCTAGAATGCCTGCAATGTTTGTTTAAATTATTAAATTGGATCAAGAAGTTTTTCTAAGGAAAAGATCCATAGATAATGACCTACCAAAGATATCCTCAGATACCACTTAGTCTAGATATAGCAAGGGCAACCAATTTTTGCAAGTCACAAGCAACCAAATCATTTCTACAATAGAAGACCATTTTACAAATATAGGACTTCATCCATCGTTTAGAGGATCAATTTTACAACCATAAAACTTAACCAAAATAAAAAACAAATCATCCTACATTACATAAAACATTGCAATTCTATATTTAATTAAAAATATGATTTAAAATTATTTAGTGTAATTACAACAAAATATTCTATTGTCAAAAAATAATAATATTATTATTATTATTTTAAACAGCAAACTTATATTTAATTACTGTCTAAATTACAATTATTCTAATTATTATTTTTAAGCACTGATTTTCCTTAAATTACATAGCTATATCAATTCCAAAAAGAAAGCATAAACATCCCGCATGAAATATGAAGGAGGTGCCCCATTCAAATAAGCGAATTAAGTTTGGAATTTATTTATTTGGATGAGATAGGGAAGCGTAGGGCCTGTGAATGTCAAGCAAAGATGAAATCAATGTCAAACTCAGCATGTCAGGCACGGGAACAGTGAATAGTACGAAGCTCAGCCATGACAGTACCGTGCTGAAATGGAAAACAGAGCCCAGCCATGACAGTGATGTGCTGAAACGGTAAACAGAAACGGAAAATATGTTTTTTCACTCGACTGAAAAGTCAGAGCTTAGTGTGTGACACTTAAGCCCAGCCGATGGTGCAGACATGCACATAGGGAATTTGGACGTGAGAGTAGATACAAATAAAAGGTGCAGACTTGTGACCCTTGTAAGATAGCCTGTGGCAAGTAAGAGACAACAATTCAGACACCAAAAGAGGCGTTTAAATCCCTGTAAGGGCATTTCAATTTCGTGGCTAGAGGCATTTTAATCCCTGTGAAGATGTGGAGAAACCCGCAGGAAAAAAAAAATAGTGCGGCCAGAGGGCATGGAGAAACTTGCGAGTAGAGGGAAAGCAGATTGTGATAGCTTTTAAACAGTCAAAATAAAAGTGTGAAGTGTGAAGGGAAAAATTAAATTTGTCATAACTTTTGATTGGTGATTCGAAATTGTCGTTTTTTTAAGTTCATATATTTTTTTTGTCTGATCTATTAGAAATGCTATCACATTGAAATTATAAAGTGATTTCCTTCCGTTGGATTTGTTTAAGCACTAAACATATAAAGCCCCAAAATATGGGGGAGATTCGATATTGAATCAAGGGGATGTTGTGTGTTGTGTCATGCATGCACTTCCTATTTTCTTTTCAATTCTTCATTTTTACATTTTTATTTTTATAGCATTTTAGTTTCAAAGCATGGATTCAAATCAAGTTCTCACACTATTAACACCTTTGAACTATCACGACTAGAAACTAAAAGTACAAGTTGTGCTAAAGAGCAAAGGATTGCATAGGGTAACAATGGACGCTAAAAAAGAACATGTTGTTGAGGACGCTAAAGAAAAATGGTTTAATAAGTGTGATCAAGCCTTTGAACTTCTTTTTCATGTAGAATCATTAAATACACCTAATGAAGTTTGAATTGCATTACATTTTTTGGGGAAAGTAGATGAAATGATAGGTCATGAGTTAGAGAATGAACTCATCAGTTTGAGCCGCATTTCCTTCAACACTCTATAAAACTTCTTCACTAAGTTCAAATTAGTTAGGTTGTAATTAAATGAATGTGAAATAGAGAAAAAAGAGGATCAATGGTCAAAAAGCTTCTTTCGTAGCTTAAGTAGTTAATATGTTCCAAGAACGTGGCACAATGGAGTATACCATTGTGGTAGTGAAAACTACAGATTCTCCTACTACATTACAATGAGCTTGTTTATTTAAATTTGAAACATAAATTTTCAAGGACCTCACAAGAAAGCAATCAAAACCATTAGAATAACACCTAGTAGATCACAACTTGAATACTTGAATGATGCAATCTTCTAGGAAATAAAAGCAAGTGGCTTACATGTGTAAAGATGAAACCATAAACCAAGCACAAATCATCGAGGACATACATTATCCACAAAATACTTAAGATAAATCTTTGATTTGATTCAAATGTTCATTCATTGGGATAAACTCATATAAGTTGCAATATTAGAAACTTTCAAATTCACAATGCTCAAATTGGAAATAGGAACAAGATAATTTGATATCATTATACTCAAAAGTAAAAAGCCTATAATGCTTCCAATAATTTCCAACATAAATAATCTAGGTATATATAGTTTCTTGGTTAAAAGTCATTGGCTCTAAAAAATGTAGGTTTATTTCTCTATAAGATGCACTCACTAACCATGCAAAAAGGGAACAAGACCATGCAAGGAAGGAGGAAAAACTCATCAACAAGAGATGGAAACTTTAGGACCAATCTATAGGATTGGGGAAAATCTTCTTTTTTAGGCTCTACAAAATCTAGGAGGGTGCTCCTAAAGGTCCATTCACATGACAATCAAAAAGAAATGTAGAAAAAAGAAAAATATTTTAATTACCATGTCCTAATGGCAATCAAGAACAAGCCTACTAGACCTCACTAAAAACTAATTGGAAAAAGCATGCATATGCAACTTTAGATCAAAATTAATCAATATCACTAATCATGAATCCCTATATGCTTCACTAACATATATGCACATTGTGAGATCATGCACACTTAGTTGTTTGAATGTCTTTTATGGCTCTCAAATAGTATGTATTGTTGAAGCAATGAGTTGTGGTGATGAGTAGGACTTGGTAGGACTTCTACATGCATAAACCTTTGAAAATATAACTTTGAGAGAGATCTCTTGAGATATGACAAAAGTCACAGTGTTAGATTAACCCAAAGACTAAGAGGGGGGTGAATTAGTCTACACAAACACTTAAACCCTTTCAAACTTGAATTCCTTAACACAATACAAAATTCAAACTCTTAAGTAGATTGATAGAAAGATATAACAATTTAAACCCTTAGCAACTTCAATGTAATGAAAGATATAGCAATTTTAACTCTAACCATATCAACAACAATGATAAAAGAGATAAGAACACACAACCACAAGATGACACCAGATTTACATGGAAAACCCAATGAGGGAAAAACTATGGTGAGAGTTAACTCACAATATAAAGGCTCATTGCCAAAAAGGACTTGCAAACTAAGGCTCACTACCTCAACACAAGATACAAAGGACTTGCAGAACTGAAGCAAACACAATTTCAGGAGTAAGATACAAGGACCTGATGAGATTCACTATCTCAGAACATGATACAAATATTTAGAGAAAGACTATAATGTTTGTCAACATAGCACTTTGTTGACGAAGGTATTACAACACATTTGATTCTTCTTTCACACATTTGCACTTCTTTTGCGAGATCTTCAAATACAACCCACACTTTCTTGTTCGCACTCTTGTACACTTCTCCACTTTGTTGCATCTAGAATGATCATGCATTTATATCCACCACAACTCTTCAAAACCTCAATTAGGTCAGCTAGGAAGAAGATAAACAATGAATTCAACAAGTCGTCCACCAAAATATAATGCAGTCCTATCCCGAAGATAGAGAGGACCAAAAAAAACCAATACATTTTCCAATGTGATCCAAGAAAATTCACACACTGGTGCACATCAATCTAAGTTGGCATCAAGGATACGTGTAGATAAACATGAAGCACATAACCAGTCGACACAAAAACATTCTTTCAATTGAATTTACTCAAGGCGGTTCAAACCAAGATAGGTCAGGACCCTAATCTAACTTAACACATCTTTAATTGTTGGCGTAGACCCCAAGCACACAACACAATCAAAAGAACAAGCCTTGTTGGTCAAATATCCACAAATAACCTAGAAGGCCAACTCAAGACACAATGCAACACCAAAGCGACCAATCAACGACATGTGAATCACATGGGGATGTTCCATGAACATTTAACAACATTTCTAGAAACTTCTTTCATACTTTCATACCACTAACAACCATTGCCAAACCAAATAGGAACATAATACTTCATCGCATAAATATAGAATGCTCAATCATGAGATATAATATTAACAAATCAAATTGTGGACCACTTCAATACATGAAATTGGAATTGAGATACTGCACAAACGTTGATAACACATCCACCAAGCTGTAGTAGTAGACATTAGTGTGGAGAAATGCAGAGCATTTTCTAGACCAATCCAAACAACCAACAACATTACCAACCTTCTGAAATTCACAAAAATCTCCTCAGAAAACTAGTGACCTAAAAAGATAGGAGTGCAACATCCACATAAAACTAACTTTGAATCCCAAACCATAAGACCATATCTTTAACAGTGGAGGAATACAGAGCATTCTCCCAAACAGACTTCAATGCAACTTCCTGAACCAGAAGTTCACTTAAGCAACTTGTGGAGGCCAAAACTTTCTTTCAGCAATGCATGCTTCATTAGGGACATCAGGAGAGAGAATAATACATACTATAGACCTTTAGAAATATCTCTCTAGTTTCAGCAATACTTCTAATGCTTCTAATCCTCATCTTAATAAATCATTATGAAATCAATCTTTGCTGATAGAAACAAAGCACTATATAACTTTTCTTGACATAGAATTGGGCATGACATCCAACCATGAACTTCAACAAACATCGGATAAGGTATGACATCCAATCATGAACTTCAACAACTCTTCCATACAACCACGAACTTCAACAACTCTTCTTTTATAATCATCACTGTACATCAATGTTAATCCAACCTAAATATTGTCAATAATGACAACCAATGCTAAACAACAAGCATTATAATAATGACATTAGATGTCAACAATCTTCCTTACATATAAAGTGCTAACAATGATGAAAACCACAAACAATTCACCAAGTATTGCCATCAACCACTGTTAACAAACCTCACACATATGCAACAATCTTTACCATGTGTTGACATCAATGACAACCAACAATCAGTGTTGACATCAATGAAAACAACTACCAACGATAGAAATTAAGCTACAACAAAAATAAAATGATGTTTCTTGAAAGATTAGAACGAGTAGGTTGAATCCACAACTAGCCAAGTCGGTGCCTATTTGAAAATAAAGGTACAACATGCAAGAATGGAGGATAAATGTTTGGGCTGCAATAGAATTAGAGACATGCATTTGCACACATCATAAGAAAGGAATCATTGCATCATTTAAACATACTTAGTGATGCATTCCCAATAAAGAGTAACTCACATACATTAAAATAAAAAGTGTCATGAAGCCTTCATGATAGTTTTGCAATCCTTGTCAAACAAACTAATCCTTAAGGTACACACACCATTAAATGTGATGCAAGAGAGCTTACAACATAAACCCTCCTAAGGGACTCCTAGACATGGAGACATCAAATAATATAATGACCCAACCATACTATCCTTTCCTATAGCTCACATATATAGATTCCATTTCTCACAATGTTATAACATGCTTCAATTGAAGCCATAAAGTACACTTTAGACTGCAAATGCATGAAAATTGGCTCACAAACCAACCTTTTGAGCATATGACATCCTAGTCTATACAACACTTCCAACTAAAAATAGCCTTCCAAGCATAGGGACTAATGGCTAGCATGCTTCATAAGCTTCCAAACATTGTTTTGATCAAAATATTGTTGCATAGAGGAGTACATGCATTGGAGAATATTATCCTAGGATCTGCAATGAAGAACAAAAAGGCATGGGGCAGGGGTTTATTTCTCTTGTGCAAGAAATCATAGACCATTCTATAGGCCTACAATAACAACATAGGACATTCTCTGGTAGCATTCATATCAAGCCTTGAATGCAACTCAATACACCATATTTATAATACATAGGCGATTAGGTGAAGAAACAAATGCATTGTAGACAAAAGGCCAAGTTCATTGTCATAGTTCATGAATGCTCTATTGTTGATGGCTTTCCACTTCATGCTATCAACCCATTACATAGGCATGGTCACTTTATTACTAGTCCCATAGGATACACATAGTGCACATGTTGTCCATGGACCCAAAACACTTCACTATGCATGACCATATTGTTGAGGATCCATAAATTCTCCTCTAGTCTTCGAAATTTCTATCACTACTAGAACCTAATGGGATAAACCCATACAAAGCAAAAATTTAAGAATGACCCAATCAGAGATTGTAAGTATCAACCACCCACAATAATGCCACCAAGAGATAGACTAGGCCCTTAAGAGTGCATTCATGTCAAATTTGAGCCAACTACCTGTGAGGATGGTTCAAAAGGTCATCATGCAAAGCACACAAGTGGAAACCCTAGGTATAGAGTTTCAAGCATTAGTGAAGAGGTGTTTGAAAAGAAATTAAATGTCTTTCAACTTTGAGAGAATCAATACCATGCAGTGGAAAAGAGCATTAGAATGAATGAATGAAGGAAGGAATTTTAATGATGTCATCTTTTCAATTTTGAATCTTGATCAGGGAACTTTTCATTTTGTGAAGTCTTGCCTCCTCAAATAGCTCATCCAAACTGCCCACCTTCAAATTGTTTTTGAATTGAATACAAATATCCTCATATGTTGCACATTCAAAGGTGGAGTGTCTCTCAATTTCAACCACACCTTTGTTGAAAAAAATGTAAGTTCTTTCTTCCCATTCTTCCTTGGGTACCATCCATCCACCTTTTTCACATCCAAGATGATGGGAGTCGATCCTTAGATGTGCAACTAAAATTTTAACTTTTCCCTTAACTACAACTCTCAAGTAAGCTTTTTCATTGTATTCCCACTTGGGATTGAACTCTTTGACGTAATGCATTTTTTACGACCAATATGATTTGTCCACATGGCAGCCCTAAACTTTTCTAACACAAATTTTTTAATCTCTTTGATATTGTTTGGACATTCATGCAATTTAATGTCACACTTGCTCATCCACTTGTTGTTCTACTTCATCGAAGTCTTTTTCCTACATTTTAATTCCTCCTCAACAACCAACTTGGGCCAGTGATGCTTATCCATAAATGAATTATTGTCGATGCTTCCATTGGAAACATATGGTCCACTTCAACCAAAATGATATCATAGGGATTTTTTATTTGACCTTGAGACTACTAGTAATAAATGTCTTTGGATTCTTTCTACTCGCCTCCACTTGTGGATTGATATGATATTCCCCCAAACCTTGCCACCATAGAGGACAACTGACATGACCAACAAATCAATTTAAAGGATTTTTTATGGTTTTTCAATCCCACAACTCCCCTTTCCTACACCTATTTTAGAGTAGGAAAGAAGCTCTCCACCCTCCTTGTATCCTTTTTGTTCTACAAGTCACCTAGTTGAACCTACTGTGAAAATTAATTTCTAAGTACTTGTATTCTACCACTATCTCCAACTAACTTCCCTTGAAGATAAAGTTAAATTGTTGCTTCTTCCTTTTCAAATAAAAAATCATTACTATGGTCTTGCTGGTGTTCACTTGCATCCTAACCTCTTGTCAAAAAAGTTTAAGAGCCTTCAAATGCTCTCTCAAACCATGGGAAGTCCTTGCTCTAAGAATAAGATCATCGGCATACAAAAGTAACTTCACCACATAACTTGCTAGTTGGATCCCCTCTCCAATGGATTTTTTTAACCATTCTTCAAGTTTATCAATATATATACCAAACAATGTGGGGGATAGATGACAACCCTACTTGACACCAATGTCACTACCAAAGAGTTCAAACATACCTACCCTCTTTAGTTATAGTTTTAGCTCTAACCTGCTCATACATCTTATGAACAACCATTTTATGCACCTTAGGAATCCCAATTTCCTCCATTCTACAAATTTTGTCCCTAGGAATACTGTCAAAGATTTTTTTGAAATCCACGAAGCAAAAATAGATTGAGTGCAAACAAAAAATGTGCCTAAGCCATAACTAGTTGTCACTTGAAAATCCATTTTCAAGCACCATGACGCCATAGAGGAGTGTGTGGAACTTACCCATGCCATGTGGCATCACCTAACAGATAGAGGAACAATAGAACATTCCACCAATGAAGTAAGGCCCACCATTGCCATCAATGTGACATGTGGCTAGCCAAGTTAGCCCTAGAATCCACATGGGCAATTTTGAAAAGTTCTTGGAAATAAGAAGATGGGATCCACCAACATGATGTCACCACATAGACATGTGGCACTCACACATAATTCCATGTGACATCCATGTAAATTGATGTGGATCAATATGGAACTGTCATGTAGGAGTGAGATGTCATGCAAACAAGGTGGAGCAGATGTTAGCATTAGGTTAAGTAGAGAGCACACAAAGGGTGATCGGATGGTCAATGCAAAGGGGGGTCATATCCAAGGGTCTAGTACAACGTGGGTGAAATGAAGTTACAAGAATGAAAGTCACATGTCATGCACTACCAATGTGGTGGTGACATGCGGTGAGGCACGAGGAAGGTGGTAGCAAAAACGATGGTCACAAGGGAACCAGGGGCTCAAGCGGGTGGCTAAACCAGGGGCTCAAGCGGGTGGCTAGCCAAAGTGGAAGCAACTAGCGATGGAACACACAAGGGGTCAAGGACCTAGCAAAGGGGGCTAGCAAGTAGAACATGATCCAAGTGATGAAGACAACCAAGCAGGGTAGTAAATCTAGAGTTATACAATTAGCATAGATGCCTTAAGTTATGTGGTGACTTGCCATCAAAAAATAGACAATAAAAAAAAGTGGATAAGAAGTAAAGTGCAAGCGAACAATATGAAATTCAATGCGATTTAGGATCTAAATTTTTGACATGCAAAGGTATAGCATTAGCCAATGCATTATGGTTTATGATCAATCCATCATAGCCACCACTTGGAGCTCAAGCCAGAGACATCAAGGCACTAGTATAGGCATGGAAGGAGTCTTTTGGGCACACAGACACACCATAGTGGCACAATATATCAACAACAAAAGCAATCAAGGCCGATTTCATGATGTTAGGGGAGAGGATCTAGTTGAGTACGTTCCAATAGTTGTTATAGCATTTTTTGATTTAATGTCCAATATTTTTAATATTATAGCACTATTAGTTGTGACTTTAAAGTTATTAGTGTTGATCATGAGTACTCATAACAAAATGAAATGTATTCCTTAGATCTAAAAAGCAACAAAACATGTGATGCCACATTAGCACACCAATAAAATGTGACTTAGTGCACAACTATCAATCTCTTTTTTGGGGGCCATTTGGACACCTCAACAAGAACCATGTTGATGTGGCATCTTATTTGATGATGTGAACATGAAACCTTGGTTATTTTATTGCAAGGGACTTGCCAAGTAAGTTGTGAAAAATTGGGAGTGATTTGAAATTGCCACTTAGGATTTTGAGAGGCACGAAGTTAGGGTGCTCAACTATTGGGTCAGGTATCGTCTATTTGATTGGCCAATATTTACGTATCATGAAATAGGTACTTGCAATGACTCACAGACCAAAATACGACACAAATAACAAGAAGAAAACATTTAGATCATTATCGTGACACCAAATTCCAACTCCCAATTCCAACCCAAATTTGAAACCCTAAAATGAAGCATCTAAGGCTAGTTGTCTACGTAAGGTTACCAAGCATGAAGGAAGACAATCTACCAAAATAAGGCAGGTGACAACAAAACCCATAGTAAGTTTGGAAACTAATTTTTGACAATTTTTTTTTTTAAATAGTTGCAATAATTCAAAGCCACACTTTCCCTCCTAAATTCCTCTATAAATTTTCTTATGTAAAATACCCTCCTAAATTCCTATATAATATTTCTTTATTTAAATTATTTTAACATGTTTCAAGATGATAAATAAATTACAAAACCCAATAATAGGGTTTATGATCAACAGTGATATTCAAGCTTCCCACCAAAAGATAAACAACTTACTCTAAATTTCAATGTTCAATGCCAACCTCTGAGAGAGGCTCCGAATCGCCCTATGATAATCCTGCACATAGAAGAAAAGTATCAATTTTCCAAGAAAAAAATAAATAAGGTTGGTTTATTTTTGTTGCCCATGGTGTCTACAAACCATTAAATGAATTTACCGAATTTTAATTTTTCTTGCAATCGGTTCAATAATCATATAAAATATAAACAATATTAAGGCATGTTGATTACTTCTCTCTAATTTGGTGGGAAAAATGATTCCCAAGCATTTCAAACAAATTTGGAAGCAAAAATGGACAAGCAACAGTGTAGTTACATGGAAACCAAGTTTATATAAGTAGTTGATGAAATGCAGGTCCAAATATTTTAAGAATAAAATCAAATATGCACGAGAGATCCAAAACTTCAGAAGTAAACTAGTAAATGATTGCCATATGGATGCTCTGAAATCTTGTGGACAGGGAAATAATTGCAATCAAAATTTATTATTTGAAAAAAGGTTAATTAAGAATTAAATTTATGCAAGTATATGTTAGAAGATTAATCTTTACTTGGTAAAGGTTATTCTTTCATTATAATTATTTATTAACTTGTAGGAATATTCCAAAGGAATCCCTACAAGTCTTAAGTCTTTTGTCTTTTTTGTCATCTCACACATGTGTGAGGATGACTTATTTTTAATTCCTTTATTAAAGGATATTTGTAACCACCTCCTTAAGAGGTGACACTTTGCACACACATAGATGAATGGTGGCATTCATTGAGTTGGGAGTTACATTCTAACTCCTTCTTCTCACCTCTACTTATTGAGGTGCCTCTCCTCTCATTCTTCAAGACTCATGCAAGCAAGCTAATGGCTCTCTCTTTGTATTATTCTTTAGGCATTTTGCCTCCATTCATAATATTGGGGTTTTTTCTTGTTTTTTCCCCTTAACAAATTCTTGTGTCTCTCTTGCTTTGGTGGTGCTTGATTTGGCTACTTCAATTTATTTGGTAATCTCTTTCCTTCAAACAATTGCTCTTTATTAGTACTTTCCATTGCTCTTTTCTATTTCCTTTCTTGGTATCAGAGCTTGGTATTACTAATATCTTGTGAGCTATATTGTTGAAGGTTTACCAGATTTTTCAGCACACCATTGGAGACACTCTCAAAGAGGAGAAGAAGAGCAAGTGTCTAATCTTGGTTGTTTTTTGTCTTCTAACCTTTGTCCAGGATTTCTTATCAAAAAAATTTCCAAGTTTTATTTCAAATCTATGCAATATATTTTGCATGCATGTTTTATTTTTTGCATAATTTTTTTTTAAAACCCTCTAATAAAGGCTTGTTTTTCAAAAAAAAATTTAAAAAACAATTCATTAGTTCTGTAATTTTTTTTTGGAATATTAGGCTAAATCTCTAAAAAAATTACTATATTTTACATTTTGTCAAAAAAAAAATATTTTTTTTTAGAGATCTAACCCTAGTTCAAAACTCTTTTTAGAAAAAGACTAATCTGTTTTTTTGCAAATCTATAAAAAAAATTCTGCATGTTATTATTTGCATGTTGAAATTTCTTTTAAAAAAAAATCAATTTGTTTTTGGGCTTTTTTAGGATTTTTAAGTTTTAAATCTCAAAAAAATCAAACTTTAACTTAATTTCTTTTCAAAAAATCATTTTTTTAAGGGTTTCAAAACCCTCTTTTTTATAATACTCAATACAAAAAAAATTCAAAAAGCTCTATCTATATTTTTTAAATATATATCAAAACCCTCATTTTAGTTTTTTTTAAACTAAACCACCAAAATTGTTTCCACATAATTTTTTAAAATGAATCTTTATTTTTAATAGGCCTACCCCTTCACATTTTTTAAATTAAGCAATTTTACTTTTAAATAAAATCTTTAAAGGTTTTTTCCTCGTGCCTTTTTTTAAGAGAATAAGAAGTTAAGGCCTTTTAAGTAATTCTTTTAAGAATTATTTATATAGTAATTTTTTTTAAGTTTTTTTTAAAATTAAGTTTTTTTAATATTAAATATTAATTAATTAGTTATTTTTAGATATTTATTTTGTAATATCAAATCAATATTGTTTTTTATTAAATAATTTTTTTTAGTAATTTATTTCAATTTTTAAAGAAGTTTTTTTTCTAAGTGAATTTAATTTAAGGGGGAGTAATTTTTTTGTTAAGAGGTTAATTCTAGTTAAAAAGGACTAATTTTTTGTTAAAGCTTAATTAGTGTTATTTCCTTTCTCAAATTGTAAAGTATTTCTTTTAGAAAGATTTTTGTGCACTTAAATATTTTACAATGTCAACTTTAATTCCTGAAATTAAATTAACTAGTTCTAACTATCATTCTTGGAAGACTCATATTTGTTTCATTTTTCGTTTTAAACATCTTTTAGATGTAGCTACATATCCTAAATCAAAACTAGGTTCGTCTACATCCAAAGATGAAATCGAAAAATGGAATCTCAAAAATGAAGAAGTCCTTGGCCTCATAGGTATCTCCATGTCACCCAAACTTTATGTTCATATTGGGACATGCACAACTGCCTATGAAGCATGGGACAAACTCAAAACAATTTATGATAGTACAAATGAATCAAGAAAAAATCAAATTCAAGATCAACTTGAAGATTTGAGGTATTCTGATTTTAAATCTATGGATTAATTTTTATTGAAATTTGATGCTTTAAATGGTCAATTGGATGGTTTAGGAGTTAAATTAGATAATCTTAGATTAATTCATCTTATTCTTAAAAAGTGTCTTCCTAGACAGTTTCAGCAATTCATTACTAATATTCATGCTCAATTAGCTATTCCTTCTTTAGCTACTCAATTAACTTATGATATTTTTCGTGATTTATTAAGACAAGAAGAGGCTAAGTTAATTCAGTTTGGTAATCTTAAGTCTAATGAGCATGCCTTTTTGTCTAATCATAACCAAAATTTTAAACCTCATTCTAAACAACAACATTATAATTCCAAACCTCATTATAATAATGACAATGATCCTAGAGAGTTTAACTCTTCTAAGATACCACATTGCACTTATTGTAATAAGGATGGTCATTGGAAAAATACTTGTTTTAAAAAGAAAAATGAGAAAAAGCCTATGAATCAAAATAATCAGCAATTTCATAACAATGGTAATCAATCTAGACGTGCTTTTACATGTAGTTTGAATATTTCTAAACCCTTTTGAATGGGTTATTGATTTAGGTGCATCTCAACATGTTGCTTCACATAAAAAGTTTGTTTTTAAATAACTTCACAAGTACTTTATTATTGGACTTGATCAACCCAATAATAGTGTACTTGTTTTACTCAAATATATTTGGAATATGAATCATGTAGTCATGAATGCATGAATATCGTCTTAAATGGCTTATTTATACTTAATAATACTTCACTTCATAATATGCAATTCCCATTATTCCATCATACTTTTTTTTTTTTTTTTTAAATATTAATTTTCATAACTTAAGGTGGCTTGATTTGTGGCTTTTGATCTATTACAATATTTAAAACAAAGCTAGTGTTTCCTTCTCAACTACAATTATGTTGTTTTGAAAAAGGGAATTTGATATTTTATTATCTCATTAATTTGATATTGTGCCTTATTGGTAAATTTGTCATTTTGATGGATTTATTTCATCTATATATTTTTGAAAATTAAAAGCTCATTGGAGTATTTGCCTTCTTGATGGATTTATTCCATCTGGGTAAACCCACAATAGTTGGTTACAATTTTTCGAACGAAGAAAAATTAGAAATTCTCATAAAAAATTTAAAATGGTTTACCCCTTCTAATGAAGGGGGTTCGAATGAACCACCCCCCTTCTAATGAACCCGCCCTTCTAATGAACCCTCCCCCTTCTAATGAACCACCCTCCCTTCTAATGAACCCTCTTTTGCACCATATAAGGGGGGTTCTAATGAACCCCCTTTTTTCACCTTCCCCTCCACCATTTCAAAATTTATGCATTTTTTTGACTATCGAAGCTTCGAAAGGAGGTGCAAATGGAGTCAAATTGATAAACCAAGTTGGATGATTGTAGTGATCGAAATGTGCTTTCCAACAACTATAAATTTAATATATTTTGTTTTTTATTTTATATTTTATATTTTAGTTTTACTGTACATAGCTTTTTCACCGAACCTCAAGTTCGATGAAAAATCATTGTGGAAAAATAGTAAATTTGAGCAAAAAAAATTGAAAAATATATATCCTCTAGGTATTGATGTCCTCGTTCTAACAAAAAAAGAAAAAATGAATTTCAATACATACCAAAAAAGTTATGCATGCCGAAGTGCACCTATGTCTAAATTGTAAATGTTTTGACTTCAAAACTTAATTAAAAAAAAAAATATTCAACAAAACGTTATGAAACAAAATGAAACCAATAGATACCAGTGTTAGCAACCTAAATTAAAAAGAATCAAAATTTTATCCTTTGTAGAAAAAAAAAGTTATGCGTGTCGAAGTACACATCACTTTTTAAAAATGTTGTTTACTATTAAAAACTAGTTATCAAAGGAGACACAAAAAAAAAAAAATTTAATTCCAATTTTTTTTAAAAAAATATATTTAAAATCTACAGAAAAAATCTCACAAATCACTAGTTTACATCATTTTCAAATTCCTAATAGTTTACCTACTATAAGTGTCAGAAAGTGAAGTTTTCTCTGAAAATGTTGATTTCAATGTCAAGTTTGGCCAAAAAGTGTAACCCATTATTGTGGGATGACCCATCTATATATGTTTTTCAAGTTAATCACTTTATCAAGTCTCAATGGAGCCTTTACATATATTTTATGCGCTAGTTTCATTTGGAGTAATGTTGCATAGGGAGCCCTATCTATAATGAATCATATATTTTATCAAGTCTCATTGGAGTTTTTTTGGGGACCCATGGAAAATATTTCCATCCACGTTGATGGTATGCACTTACTTATTTATGATGAACTTAGATCTATTTTCTTAATTGATAGGGATCAAGTTCTTGAAACTTTTATGTTTCATTATTTTATTGAAGGCAATATGGTTTTTATACCATTATTAGAACTTTTGATATTGAATTTTTTTTACTAAGGCACTATGGTTTTTTTTAAACCCATCTTTAGGACCAATTTTTTTATAGTCCTTTATTATTAACCTTGATACAATTTCCCTTTACAATTCAATGATGTAGTGAGAGGAAACCTAGATCTATTATTGCTATGTCTATATACTGACATTTTATAATTTGGGCTATGCTTTTTTTCTATCTCATGGTTTCATTAGAAGTAAAAATGATCCAATTTATATATTAAGCATAGTGAAAATGATATTGTGATTTTTCTTTAAAGGTTTATACTAATTCAGATTTAGGAGGTAATCCCAATGATGGGAGATCCACTTGTGGTTATTGTTTCTTTGTTGGATTAGGTGCAATCTCATGGAATAGTAAGAAACAACAATCTACTTCTCTTTGTTCTACTGAAGTTGAATATAAAGGTTGTACAAATGCATCTAAAGAAGCATTATGGTTAAGAAGATTACTTGAAGACTTGGGTCTACCTCAAAAGGATCCTACTCCTTTATATTGTGATAATCAAAGTGCTATTACTTTGGCAAAGAATCCAATTTTTCATGCAAGGACCAAGCACATTTCTCTTCAACATCACTTCATCAAAGAGCAAATTGAAGACAAGAAAATTTCTCTTTTGCATTGTAAAGGTGAAGATCAAGTTGCAGATATCCCACCCCAAAGCTCTTTGTAAAGATAAATTTCTATTTCATTGTAAAAATCTTGGATTACAACCCATTGAAGGGTTTGATGTAACCTCCCCAAGTAAAGCTTAAGGGGGGATGTTAGAAGATTAATCTTTACTTGGTAAAGGTTATTATTTCATTATAATTATTTATTAACTTGTAGGAATATTCCAAAGGAATCCCTACAAGTCTTAAGTCTTTTGTCTTTTTTGTCATCTCACACATGTGTGAGGATGACTTATTTTTAATTCCTTTATTAAAGGATATTTGTAACCACCTCCTTAAGAGGTGACACTTTGCACACACATAGATGAATGGTGGCATTCATTGAGTTGGGAGTTACATTCTAACTCCTTATTCTCACCTCTACTTATTGAGGTGCCTCTCCTCTCATTCTTCAAGACTCATGCAAGCAAGCTAAGGCTGAAGCTCTCTCTCTTTGTATTATTCTTTAGGCATTTTGCCTCCATTCATAATATTGGGGTTTTTTCTTGTTTTTCCCCTTAACAAATTCTTGTGTCTCTCTTGCTTTAGTGGTGCTTGATTTGGCTACTTCAATTTATTTGGTAATCTCTTTCCTTCAAACAATTGCTCTTTATTAGTACTTTCCATTGAACTTTTTTAAAGGGAGGATTTTAGATTAGATCATTTCGTTTTGATTAAGATAAAGCAGGAAAGGCTCGTATTCAATACAAAACAGTCATCAAGGCAAGTAAGAAAAATCTCACTAGAGGTGAGACTAAAGAACCAAACTAAGACCAGCAATGCTTTTGATCGGGGAAAGGAATTAGAGAGAAACAAGAAATGAGAAACAAGGGTCTCAACCCTATAAAACAAACTTATCCAATAAGTTATGAGATGAGAAATGTAAGAGGTAGAGGAGGAACCTTTACACTTTGATGCAATGCAAGGGTCTCTACCCTATACAACAGACTTATCCAATAAGTCATGAGAATGAGAAATGGAAAAGGTAGAGGAGGAACCCTTACACTTTAGGACAACGGTCCAAGCGGTACTATTGTCCAGACCCCCACTGCAAGGGGGGACAAGGTACTCCCCCTACAGATCATTTTGTTATCTGATATAGAAATTGGAGTATTATATTTTTATATTAAAAAATAACTAAGTAAAATTATTTTATAGACTTTCATCATGTGTTCTCATTCCTTTTTTTAAGTGTGTTTTCATATTTTCATACAATTTTTTAATTATGGGAAAAATATTTCTCTATTTTATTGGAGCACATGGAGTGGGGTTCATAAAAAAATTTAGTGGCTAATGTTGAGATTTTTTAGGATTATTTTTAAGTGGGTTTATAGAGTAGTTTAAGTTAAAAGTTTAAGCTTCTAAATTGATGGAAGCTAGTGGTCTAATGAATTTTATTATTTTACATTTTCAATTGAGAAAATAAATAAAAATTTAACTGGTGGAAATTTAAAAAAACTCACATGATTGACAAGTTCAACAAATAATTCTTAAATAAGTTGAGTTGTAGCTACTAGCCAAATTAAGCTAAGCAACCACATGGGGACCTGCCTAATAAGAGTCAAAAATTTTGATCACAAGAGAATATAGATGCAAGAGAAAAATTTAACCAAGTTATATGACTTTGTAGGTTCTAGTTTTAGCAACATCACTTGGGATCCAAAAAATATTTCAAAGAACAACCAAGCGTGAGACATTAAATTGACTTTAGAAATTTAGGGATCTCAAATTTTGGGACATAATTTTAATACTTGATTTTGATGTAGTAGCATTCAAGAGGTATGAGAACTAATTTGTGTCAATTGAATTTTTAGTTTTTAATTTGTTTTAGTTGTGTGTATGTTGATTTCTGTTATAATAATAAACAAAAATATTATCTTTTATTTAGATTCTTGAAAAAAAAAACTACTTCTTTTCTCCTTAAGACATAATCTATAATTTTTTGAAAAGAGGTTTTTCTAAGCTCTGAAGATGGTTGTTATGTGGAAGAAATATATATATATATATATATATATATATACATATATATATATATATATATAGTTAAATGGACTACATGTGATGGATTATGACAACAATAAAACAAAAACCTTCTCTTATTCTATCTCGAAA
Organism: Sequoia sempervirens; assembly: GCA_007258455.2. Classification (NCBI taxonomy): domain Eukaryota; kingdom Viridiplantae; phylum Streptophyta; class Pinopsida; order Cupressales; family Cupressaceae; genus Sequoia; species Sequoia sempervirens. Next base: position 63,019,147 of record VDFB02086081.1, on the reverse strand, counting down.
AAAACTACTTTTTCTTTAAGACAATCTACAATTTCTTTAGGGGAAAATCTATTTTTTTCTAAGTTTGAAGATGGTTGTTATGTGGTATTATGTGTGTGTGTGTAAATATTCATGTGTGTGTGTGTGTGTGAATATTCATGTGTGTGTGTGTATAGTCTTGAAGGCAAATTAATTCTTTCTTTGAGCAATAAAAATACTAATACTTTTCCACAATTTTTTTTGACATATTGTTAAGTTTTTACTACATAAATATTTATCTTGTTGAATGTTATAATATTATATTGTTTATTTCTTATTTAACTTATTCATAACTAATTTATGTTGTGCATTATTATTTAGTTATGTGGGTTCATGTTTCCACATCAACATGGTTAGACAGTCCTTCTTGAGACCCTTTAACCATTTTTGCATAAAACTTGTTGAATTTAAAAAGAACTGAGATGATGTAAGGATAAAATTAGTTTAAATAGATTCACAAAACACTTGGTTAATGTATAGACAAGCAAGAGGAGTCAAAAAAAGAAAGATACATGAAAATTCATTTGATTGAGATTGAAAGATAAGGAGTCATGATCACACTTGGGATCTAAAAATAAAATAGTGAATATGTCTTGGAGTTGTAGATGAGTTTGAAAGAACAAAAGGAAGGAAATTGGGCTCAATTTGTTTTGGGTAGCCACAATTTGATGGTCATATGGTTATATTTAAGCATTTTTGTTTTAAAATACAATCAAAATTTTAGAAAGACTATATTACATGAAAGAAGAGATTTTGAATAGACCATTCAAATTTATATAAAATTATTCTATAATATATATATATATATATATATATATATATATATATATATATATATATATATATATATTTATTTATTTATTTATGATATAGATATATATTAGTATTTGAAGGGCAACTTCCAATGAATAGATAACATAAAAAAATTGTTCGATTAGCAAGGTCAACCGTCAAATTTAGGCATACAATTTTGGAAAAGGAATTCAAAGGAAAATATACCAAAGTATATATATATAATTATAATTATAATTATAATTTTATTTATGATATAGATATATGTTAGTATTTGAAGGGGCAACTTCCAATGAATAGCTATCATAAAAAAATTGTTCGATTAGCAAGGTCAACCGTCAAATTTAGGCATACAATTTTAGAAAAGGAATTCAAAGGAAAATATACCAAAGTCTCTTAAAGATGGATTAACAAATTTTAAAAGGAATAAATTATAGGGTCTTAAGCAAGACTAGAGAATCAAAACATAAAAACCCACCCTAAAAAAGGGTTTCAAAATCAAATTTTGCAAAGTTAGTTGAACAATATGAAGAAAACACTAACATCCAACTTTTAAATTAAAACTAAAACACGAGAAATAAGAAACAATAAAAACCAATGAGAACCTAAATAGAGATATGCCTAGACAAATAAATGAAACCAGATTTTATAAATCATAGAATGAATAATAAACCCTATGTAGTAGAAAGCAAGAAAAATAAAACCTTAGGAAGTAAACTTTGAAAATGCTAAAATTAAATGAAATCAACACATGGAAATCAAATATAACCATACATTTAAAAGAGAAAATTTATGAAAACATCATCAAAGAAATAATTGCATTTGGTTTTCCAATTATAAGGGGTTCCCAAGTCCAAATTAGGCTAGAACATGTTGTGGTCACAAGAAGTATAAATTCACTTGTTGGTAAGAGATCATCATCTAAGTATTCGTGATTTACAAGCAAAAGGTCTTCACATTTGATGAAGTATCACTAAAATTATCAAATTCATATTACAATAAGTCTTCACCTAGAGCTTAAATGTCATCATGTAATGTGGAATAAAATAATGAAGCTTCATGGCTCATTATCGAATCAACATGAGGTGTTAAGGAACAATCCCCTTAAAGGGAAATATCATCATGTAATAAAGCAAAATGCAACATACAAGTATCAATTGGTAGAGAAATATCATGATGTCACATCATCATCACAAATGAAATAAGGTAGCTCACACCAAGCACTATATATAGGCTTCTCATAGGATGTCACATCAAAAGAACATGAACCAAATAATATAGAGGTAGGTATATTATCGCAAGGTTGAATGAGATCATGAATAACTAAAGAAGGTGCACCCTTATCACATTGAGCATCACTAAAATAAATAGCTAGGACACTAGCATAGGCCATGTAGCATCATCTTAATACTTAGAGGCATAATTAATGACATTATTTAGTAAAGTAGAAAAACTATCAATAATAAACGATCTAGCAATGCAAATTGCAATCACTGGAAGGAGAGAAGGTATCAAATATAGATGCAACAACAAAAGTCTCAACCTTAAGAAATATATATCAATGAAACACAAGGGAGGAGATCCAAACTCTAGCCAAATTTGAAATGCAGATATAGTAATCAATAATATCAAAACTAAAAATAAGAAATAGAAAGAAAGTCAAAAACCCTTTGCGAGGTTTAAATGTTGGTTCACCAAAAATTATGAGGAAATGGAATACTTTTAAAATAAATCTTACAATAAATCAATTAAATAAACATTGATAAACAAATATTCTAAGAATAAAAGTTGGGACTAGAATAATAAAAATAGGACTGGTTATTGTTATCTAATTTTTTAAAAATCAAAACAAAGTTAAAAAAATAAAAAATTATGAAATCAAAAAAAGCATGCAAAAATAACAAAGGAGTTCACTAACTTCAAGGAAGTCAAAGGGGAACTTTTTTCATGCATTAGTTTAACTATTCATGCAGATTTTTTTTAAGAGAGTTCAAATTTCCATGCAAAAAGAAGAAGAAAAGAACTCATATTGAGTTTAGGCTCTCAAATCTATAAAGAGGCATATGCTTTGTAACAAATCTTTATAAAAGTTTATTGTGACAAAGTGACATTCAGTCCTTGAATTTTTTAGTCAAAATTAGGTATTTACTTCTATAATTTTTTTCATTGATTGCATCTTCAACCTTGTTTCACTATGAAATAATGGTTGATTGTATGCTTGTGATGTAATCATTTACTATTTTTTTCAGATAACAATCATTGTAGCAGCCTTCAGTAAATCAAAGATCGGTATTTTTGTCTGTACTTATTTCAATTTTCTTTGTATGAAAGAAAAATAGGTATTATTGTGAGTTCTATAACTCTTTGATTGATGCTACTCTAAGTTTATTTGTGAATTATTGTTGCAAATTACTGTGTGAAGCTTTAGATTGAGATTCATAAGTTGTGTTGTTGAAAGGAAGTAGAAATGTGTTATATTTGGTGTATCACCTTCATTTTTGGTTTTAGATGCAGATTATCAATTCTTTCTTATCTCTTTTCCTAGCAAAGATCTTTAGTTAGAGTTAGTTTTTAGGTGGCTTAACAAAGGGAAGCCACCCTTTAATCAAAGGTTGACTTCAATTTTTGTGAGTCCCACAACTCGAGAGGTCATCCCATGTTTCATAGGATAGTTAGATTCAAGATTCAACAGGGTGAATATTCTAGGTGATAACAATTTTTGGCACACCCACTGGGACAAGTCTGAAGACTTCTACATTTTCTAGCTAAGAAAGTGGTGTTGTGCTCAACAAGTGCATCCTTGAAGAGGAAAGTTTACAAAAGTACCTAGCGATTCCACTAACTTCTGGTTGTAGATCAAAGCTTGCATCATATGCCAAGAGTGCAAACAAGGGCTTCTACCAAAGGTAAAAGATTTCAATTTGTTGATTTATTAGCTAGTTCTTCTAGAAGTATAAAATCAATATTTTCAAGATCTCTTGTAAGAGAAACTAAAGTCGAAGCAAATCCAATAGCCCAATCTACTCCTCCTTTTGGTAGATTTCCTCAAGCTCAAGTAAAATTTTAGATTCCTAGAGTGACTAGGCAATAAACTTTGGTTACTTTTGATGGAGGAAACCCTCTTTTTTGACCCAACATGATGTTATACCAATTTTAGCTTTGAAATTTTTACCATATTTTACTAGTGATAAGACAACTACACCTTCAAAGCATATTCAAGATATTGCTAATATTTTTTCTTTTATCATGTTACTCAAGATAATTTTGTTATGAGGCATTTAGGATCTTCTTTTAGGGGAAAAGTAGGTGAATGGTATAGAGGGTTACCACATGCTTCAACCACAATTGTGATGAATTGGGAGAATCATTTTGTAAATAGTTTGATGACAAGAGCAACCATTTCTCTCTCATGGAGCAATTGCCTACGATCAAGAGAGCTCCCCATGAGTTCTTAATAGATTTCAATCGAAGGTTTTAGAAGACATGGGATAGGATCCCAACTTTGGTATAACCTATTCCCAATAATGCTTTTTAATATTATTTATGCTCTTTAAATAGAGATATTGCTTTGTCGATACAATCTATGGGTAGGAAGTATCACCCGATGCTTATAATTTGGCTATACAAGTTGAAAATAGTCTAATCCAAGATGGAAAAATAGATCCTAGGCCTACCATGCCATTATTCCCTAAAATTTCAGCAACTTGACCAAGCATAACTCTTATTCCTTCAGTTGTTGTTCCAACAACTCCTCTTGTTATACCTTCTAGTGAACTCCAAGAAGTAAAATATTTTCTTCAAAGCTTTAGCAATGAGCTAGTGACCCTAAAAGGGCAACAAATGCAGTAGAATAGGTCATATCAGTAACAAAATATTTCATATCAACCACAAGATAGGCCATATCAACCCTCCTATCAATAAAATAGGTCGCTATATCCAAAAAATGCACAAGGTAAAGGACAATTAAGCTATGATAGGCATTTGAATACATTAAATCCCAATATTTTTAACATCTCCAAAGTTAATGTTCACACACAAAAAAATCTAGTACAAGAGCAATAATGGCAAGAGGGAAACTATGGTCAAGCTCTCACAATGTAGGATGTACCTACCAGTTCAGGACAACAATATGAAGGAGTTGAGCATGTTGGAACTCAAGATTAGTATGTGCAAGGTGAGCCAACTTTGGATAATTGGGAAGAAGCTAAGATTTGTGATATGAACAAAGTTGGAACAACAAGAAAAGAGGGATTTTATAGCACAGTACAATAGAGCAATGAAGAAGAGAGTAATAAGATATGGATCAACTATCATAATTGATCAATCATCCATCCTACAAGCATCTTGAGGTGTCACAAGTGTTGCTACAAGAACAAATACTATTGTTGTTCTAGTTGTAGCATTTGTTCCAAAGGGAAATCTAGTGCCAGATCAAGTTCCAACAAAGATAGATACTATTGTCCCAAAGGTTAGTGTAGTTCCATGTTTAATATTGTAGAGAAAATGAAGAGAGATAACTTGAATGTATCAATGAGGGAAGAATTATCTATTCCTACGTAGAGAGACTTACTGTAGGAAGCCTTGAAAGGGTTTGATCAGCTAGCTAGGGAAACAAAGGAAAGTGTTACAACAACAACCAGTTGTAATAACCCATTCCTAATTATTACTAAATTATTATTATTGTAAATGACACATGAATATAATCCAAATTAAAAAGGCATAACTAGTGGCTAAAGTTTTGATTAAGGGGGAAAAACAAGTTTTGAATGGACCTGAAACCATTAACAACAGGTTTTGAATGCACCCAAAACCATTAACAAGCAGGTTTTGACAGGGACCTGAAACCCACACACAGAGACAAAGCTACAAAAGAATAGAACAAAGACTACCAACAATAAACTAGAAGCAGATTATAAAAGATTAGCATGAAAACTCAAATCTGCAACAAGAAGAAAGGTTTTAATGGGAACCTTAGACCCAATACAATCAAGGATTACAAGGGAACTTGAACCCAAGAACAACTTGAGATGGCTAGGTAACCATCAGCCTAAATCAACCATACTGCAGCACAACACTAATTAGCACCGACCAACAACAAAGAACCTAGGACGACCAGGTAACCATCAGCCTGAACCAACCAGCCAATAGTACAACACTTGACATTTCCATCCAACAAAACTAAAATCCCCACCTCGATAGGAGAATTATGAATTAGAGAAAAACACTGAAGAGCCTCAGCAAACACCCAACACCAATTAGCCCACATCACCAACCCAACCTCCACCTTAATAGGAAGGGGCTCCCCTCTATAGGAGAGGATGAGATGAGTCCCAAAACCATAGAAAATAAAACTTCCCACCCGATCGACAACACACCTCTCCACCTCAATAGAGGAGGGCTCCACCTTTGAAGGAGCAGTCTCCACCTCCAAAGAAGACCATAACTGAAAACACCGAAGAGAAGCAGCTACACCCATAGTAAAGAACACTATAGCATCCTTTAGAAAAATAGAAAACTAGAGCAAACGTGAAAAAGCAAAGCACTCCTCAACTAGCAACACACCCCCATCCTGGAAAAAGAACTTTAGGACCCAAAAGGGGGAGAGCATAGAGCTCAGCAAAATAGGCTGGCAGTTCGAGGGAAAACCACCCCTTTGTATCTTGGCATCTCTAGAGAAAACCACCCAACACAAACAAGGCTGGCAACCCAAGAGAGAAACCTCCAATAGAGAAGAAACCTTTGTATCCACCTTAACCAACAACCACTTTAGCCTTCCAAGAAACAAAACCATCAAAAACACGAGGGAGAAGAACCACTCCACTGAGGCCATCCAAAACACCCAACACCAAGAGAAACACTCCCCGCCGAGAGCAAAAAGAAAAAACATCACTAATACAAAGTAGGACCCAGAGAGGAGCAACCTCCCTACCTAGAAAGACAACCAACACCAAAGAAGAGGCAATGGGACCCTAAAGAAGGACATGGAAAGGAAAGCTTCCAAGTAGAGAGAGCAGAGAGCCGAAAAGACAATAAAGAACCACTTCCAACCCTACATGTTAGTCAAAGTCTGAAACATGCCAAAAACTGTCCACAAATAGCTCCACCAAAGGAAGACCAAAAACCACAACCTTGAACAATGAAAGCTCCTACACATAGGCGATAAAGCCCAAAAAATGAAAGAAAGAGCCAGGAAAACTAACAGTCAAAGAGAGAGGAGAGAAAGCACAACAAGAAATTACAACTTCCAACTCTACATGCCAATCAGGGTCTAAGATAAGGCCACCATTCTCCTCAAACAACTCCCTAGCAAGAAATCTTGACACCACCACCAGTGCCACAAAAGAAGAAGAAAAAACACGACAAACAAAACCCAAGTAGAAATAGCTGCAAAACGAAGGCAACCATAACCACGAGGATCCAAAAGTCGTAGAAGAAGCCAAAGAACACTCCCAACGCCAAACCAAAGGAAACTTAGCACAAGAAATAGGAACCCGACTCGCAAACATCGGCTCAGATGAATCCTTGAATAGTGGCCCAAGCCCAACAAAGAAACAAAGAGCCATCAAAGATCAACACTCCACCAAAAGCACGTAGACCTCTCAAGCCAATCATGACAACCAACAAAATCCAAGGATAGCACTCCAAATGGCCAAAAACCATCCACTTCACTGTCTGAATCATCGCCTCCATCTTCTATAAATTTCAAACCACTGTCGCTGCTATTTCTCCCACCTAGCGCTCCAGACCACTCCATCTGATCTTTTTTAGATCTCACTCATAAAAGTCACGGTTGTTATTCATTATTTTAAAATTATTTTATTTTATATATATCTAGTGGCTAAAGTTAATCATAGCTACACATGTCCATTTAAAATGAGTCAAAGATACTTATATTCACTTCAAAAGTAAAATTACAATATATAGATCTACTTGGAACCTAAGGCCACAATGTCATTACATAGCACATTTCTCATCAAGTACTTGAACGAATAACATCAAGATACATCATAGACTATGATGGTTTGGGAACAACTAGGGTTCTTCTTCAATGCTCGTCGCCATTGGTGGACGAGAACATGGTTGAAGTGCTTTACAACCCAACCACAAAGCTTATGCTTCCTTTGTATTCTTTCGACTTGAAGAATGCCTAACCCTACATGGAAAGTTAGCAAGAGAACAACTTGCAAGGTGGAATCTAGTGCATGCCCATACATCAACATGCAATTTCTATCTATAATTTATAAAAGAAAGTGCAAGATCTATGCTAGGAATGGAAAAGACTAAAATCATAGAGTTCATACATACATACATAATGAACCATATTGCTTGGCCAAGCATAATAAGTGTGTTGCAACAACAACAAATGATAGGTTTTGGTAAAGCAAACCTATACTCTCTAAACCCATTTCGGCACCCATCCTATCTAAGGTAACTTTCTACTATAACAACTATCTACCCTCTAGCAACAAATACCCATAGATGCTCTAGTAAACTAAGGTATCACTATTCTATTCAAGTATCAAATGTTCGTTTATAAATGTCTTCAAAGAAGAGACAAAATATAGATTTATACTCAAAAAAAAAAATCAGAATTGATGATTCTCAAAGTATTTCAAAAATCAGTCATATCATTCTTATGACTAGTTCTACTTAACAACTTAAGCAATTTTCTTTAAAATATACTAAAAACAAAAGAAGGTATGTCACAAGTATGTGTATGTACATAGACAAAGTCTATGTGCATACACATATATGTTCCTACTAATGTTAAAATTTGTGCATACATTATGAAATAATCATTATTCAGATTGCAATCTTCCAATAGTATTTTAATTGACGTTTCATTGTCAAAATAAATATTCTAAGCAAGTCTTATACTAATAGTTTCTTTCTTACTGTTATATTCTAACATTTGTTGTTTCCATAAGAACATTCATTGTTTAAACAGAATGAGTATTGTTTCCTACTAAAAAATCATAAAGCAAGTTGTTTACATACTAAATAGTCATAACATAAGTTGTTTATACATGAACATTCATTGTTTTAACAAAACATGTACTGTTTCCTACTAAACAGTCATAAAGTAAGTTGTTTACATACTAAACAGTCATAGAATCAGCTGTTTATACATGAACATTCATTGTTTTAATAAAATGGTACTATTTCCTACTAAACAGTCATAAATTAAGTTGTTTACATACTAAACAGTCATAAAATAAGTTGTTTCCAGCTATAAAGATAATTTTCAATTAAATAGAGTCGTTTGCTAAATAATAGCTTTTGTTTACATCATTAAATTTTTGTTTGAAACTAATAAAATATATTTAATGATAATTAATGCCATTTACTCATCTTGTTGATCTTAAGTTGTTTACAAGTAATTGTTCACTGTTTAATACTGAATGGATTTGTCCATCATGAGCAAAAATTAAACATATCAGAAAGCATAGTTTCAACCTTAAGAACAGAATGTCTTTAATTCAAATCTTAAACTCTTTCATCATTGGAATCACTATGAGCATCTTTAATATTATAAGGAAAACAACTTTGACATGCTTGTCGAAATGAGTTTCTTAAGCAATTTTTTTAATTAAGAGAACAAAGAGGTTTTGGGGTCTATGGTACTTTTTCCTACACAGGCTGCATCAAAAGATTAGGGTTTATTTCTAGATTTTGACCCATTTCTATGGTCGGGTATTTCCTATCTTAACCTCAAGTTTAATTCAAAGTCACCTTTTCAGGTATTATGGTTTATACCTTAATGCATGCTGCTCTATACTTCATGCAAATTCATATATGCTTCTAAAAAAGTAAATTACACTATCGATCTTGAGGATCGATCTTTACAAGTTTATGAAGAAATCCTTCACTAACAACCATCAATTCTTCAAATCGAGGCTTCTTTTAAGCACATATGATTACCACTGACTTGCATAAAAGAATGATTTACCCTTTCACGATTATCGACTAAGCCAATAATGGGAAGCATTTGCTTTAAAATATAACTTTGTTGACACATATTGAAGGTAGCATAGAGGTTTATTTCCTCTTTACATAGGTTTGGTAGGTGAACCTTACACAGTCAACACCAAATGGTACACATGAAATTGGATTATGATATCTGATAGCCATGATATGGCTTTCTCTATTGAGTGAACATTATTAACAGTTGCTTTTAGGATTTTAATGCCTCAGACTAGAATAGCTAGTTGAATGGCTTCATTCAAAAAAGACTAACATGATCAGGATGTAGGTCATGCGAATCCCTTGAAGGTGATCACCAAAACTATTCATTTGGCTCAAGCTAAAACACACAGGCGAATACATATCATGCCTCTATACTATCAGTTCTACCATCTTATGCAATGATAATAATAAACAATGAAGAGATATGATTAAAATATTGACACTAATTCATGAATCAAATTACCTCAATGGATGAGCCTGTCGAATTGAAGATTTCCTCATATTTTTCCTACAAATTTGATCTCTTTTCTACTTTTTGGGTGCTTGTTGATTTCCTTCCTTATCAATCCCTTGCTTTTTCCACCACCTTCATTCAAAAGAAGGGTAAAAATCCCCACTTTTTGCATGCAACTGGGTGCTAATATTATGGTATTTGCCTACCATAGCTTCCCTCCAATTTTGAATAATTCCTTTTATTATTGGGTAGGCCATGACCATCGTGGGTCTTCCTTGTAATCTTAATTGATTTTACCACAGTTCGATTCTTAAAGCATCTATTATCAACTTAATTTCCATTCAAATTCGAACATGAATATGTATGTATATGTACGTCTATATATATACACACACACACTTACATATTTGTATCTCTATGCATTTAAATGATTTCATTTACATCTTACCATGCATTTGAACAATGTATATATATATATACATATATAGATGTATATATATGTATATATATGTGTGTGTGTTCAATTTACATACACATTTATATGTATATATTCATATGTTTTAAATAAAACATTCATATACTAGTTGCTTGTTTGGAATGACTCAAAGGTTCCATACACTATCCTTTTAAGTAAGGAACTTTAATTTTCCATTTCGAGCTTCTTTACATATATATATTTATGCACTAAAGAATATAATTTTCTTTACAATGCTCATTATAGTTCATTAAAATCACAAAGATTGAATAGACAATTAAATCTATTAATCATTCATTTGCAAGCACTGAAAACAGTTCAAATTAGAAAAAAATATTTTCTTATATATGCAGATCAATCAAATTCCAGTCATCATGTCATTGTGGTGTGTGCACCCAAATTCCAACTGGCTTACTATTTGATCCGACTAAACAATCCTACTTCAACTATGTTCTCGTCCTTCAACCTGTCATCCTGCAACTGCACACACTTGCACTTACAAATTGATCAGTAATGTTCAAATTCTTGATGACATATAACAATAGTTTTTAGAAATCCACAAAGTCAAGATCAGTCAACTCTTTATATTCAACATTCGAATATTATGAAATATCCATTAAATATTTAGTTAAATTTCATCAATAATTCAATTTTCCACATTTAAATAAATATATAATAAAATTGGGTTATAACATCCTTCCCCTCTTGGAAGAGACATCATCTCAATGTCTAGTAAGTCAGAGTAAATAGCACCATATCAAATTTGAACATTTATGTCTATTTCAACATCACATGAAATATATGTCTATTTCAACATCATTTCAAAATATATGTCTATCTCAACATCATATGAAATATATGTCCATTTCAACATCATTTCAAAATATATGTCTATTTCAACAACACATGAAATATATGTCTATTTCAACATCATTTTAAAATATATGTCTATTTCAACATCATTTCAAATATATGTCTATTTCAACATCACATGAAATATATGTCTATTTCAACATCACATGAAATATATGTCTATTTCAACATCATTTCAAAATATATGTCTATTTCAACATCAAAATTTTAAAGCATGAAATATCATAGTATCTCAATCCAAAAATTTCAAACAAAATTATTGAGTTTCTTTTCAAAAAAGCAAGTGTGGAAAGGAGCATTCTCTTTCTTCTGCATCCTCCCAAGTAGCAATATCCTCTGAATATTGATCCCATTGGACCTTATACTAAGCAATATCTCTGCTCTGCAACTTAACATTGTGTCTATCCAAGAATCTAATGGGCTCCACTAACACCACTCCTAGATCCTGTACCTGCAAGGATTGCCAATCAATTATATGAGTCACATGAGGATGATATGGCTTAAGCAAAGAAACATGAAACACATTATGAAGTCGAGCTAGAGTAGGTGGTAGAGCTAGTCTATAAGCAATTGGGTTAATCACTTCCAAGACTTCAAACGGTCCCACATATCTTGGAGCCAACTTGGAATACTTTCCAAAAGCAATAGAGCTTTTATGAGGTTTAACTCTTAAGAAAACCTTATCCCCTGTTGTGAACTGTCTAAGAGTTTGATTCTTGTCGAAATAACTCTTTTGTCGGTTTGTCTCTTCTTTTAGTATGCTCTTAATGACCTTCATTTGTTCTTACATTTCCTTAAGCATTTTAGGTCCTACTATGATCATGTCCTCTAGTTTATCCCAAGTGATGGGGGTATGCCACTTCTACCAATATAAGGCTTCAAATTGTGCCTTGCCTAAGGATGTATGATAGGAGTTGTTGTAAGCAAACTCTACCAAAGGAAAATATTCTTCACACCTATAATATTGGTCCATATAATACATTTAGAGGAGGTATACAACTACCTGATTCACCTTCTCTATCTGACCTTTAGTTTGAGGATGATATGTCAAGCTGAAATTCAATTTAGTCCCCAATGTTGCATTCAAGGTTGTCCAAAACCTTGAGTTCATCCGTACGTCCCTATCAGAAATGATAGTCTCTAGCACTCCATGCAAAAAAAAGATCTCCTGAACAAATTTCTTAGCCAAGGTCAATGATCCATCCTTAAGGTTTCCCAAAATGAAGTGTGCAACCTTGGTCAACTTATCAATCACAACCAAGATAACATCATGCTTATTCTTTCTCAACGACAACCCTCGTACAAAATCCATACTGATCACCTGATCACCTCCCATTTATACTTAGGTATGTCATGTGGATACAATAACCTGGTTGGGTGTGCATACTCAACCTAAACTCACTGGAACTCCAAGCATTTGGCTACGTACTCCACTACATCCTTCTTAAGTTTGGGCCAAAAATATAGAATCTTCAACTCTATGATCATCTTAGATACATCGAGGTGTCCTGAATAAGGTGCATTGTGAACTTTTAAAAACAAATTTCTCAGCTCTCTAGAGTCAGGAATATACATTCTTTTCTGGTACCTCAAAATACCATATGGTTCAATTTCGTACCCATCGAACCGATGATCCGAAGGATTTTCTGCTAGGGCGCTCTTCACTCTCTCGTAGTGGTCATCCCCTGGTAGATTCTAAATTATCTGTTGCCTCAAGTTAGACCTTGTTGAAATCATGGATATCATATGCCTTCATCTAATAAGAGCATCAACCACTCTATTCTCTTTCCCTTTTATGTATTCAATTTCAAAGTCATACTTGCTAAGGAATTCTAGCCACCTTCTCTTCTGTGCATTGAGGTTTGGTTGGGTAAATATGTATCTCAACCCCAAGTGGTTTGTCTTGAGTTCAAATGGCTTTCCCAAAAGGTAATGCCTCCACATCTATAAGGCATGAACTGTGGTTTCCATTTCCAAATCATGAGGCGCATAGTTTACTTCGTGTTGCTTAATATTTCTTGATTCATATGCCACTAATTGTCCGTATTGCATTAATACTATTCCCAATTCCTCTCCAAAAGCATCAGTAATTACTATGAATCTCCCATTAGGATCAAGGATAGTCAACACGAGTGTTGTAGTGAGCCTCTCCTTCAAGAGTTGAATTGCTTGCTCGCATTTCTTGGTCCATTCAAACTGTGTTCCCTTCCTTTGGAGTGAGGTAATAGGAGATGCAATCTGGGAGAATCCTCACACAAACTTCCTATAGTATCTTGCGAGGCCCATGAGGCTACATAATTCTGACACATTTTGAGGCACTGGCCATTCCACAATTTCCTTGATCTTTTCAAGGTTCACAGAGACTCCTTCAGCTAAAATGATATGGTCCAAATAGTACATTCAGTCTTGATAGAAGGAACACTTAGACAACTTTCCAAAGAGTGTCCTTTCTCTCAAACGTTGAAAAACTATCCTCAAATGTCTATCATGTTCTTCGACAGTCCTTGAGTAGACTAGAATTTTGTCAATGAAAATCAAGACAAAGTCATCCAAACAGTCTCTAAATAAACTATTCATAAGGTTCATAAAGGTTGTTGGTGCATTAGTTAAACCGAAAGGTACCACTATGAACTCATAATGTCCATACCGAGTTTTGAATGTAGTCTTCAAAATATCTTCTTCCTTAATCCCGAATTGATGGTTCCTCGACCTGAGATCAATTTTGGAGAACACCGTTGCTCCCTCCATTTGATCAAACAACTCATCAATCCTCAGGAGTGGATACTAGTTCTTGATGGTAACCTTGTTCAACATTTGATAATCTATGCACAGATGCAAAGTTCCATCTTTCTTTTTCAAAAAAATAACCGACGCTCCCTAAGGAGACACACTAGGTCTTATGAATCCCTTATCCAACAATTCCATTAGATGGGCCTTCAACTCATAGAGTTATGTGGTGGTCATTCGATAAGGCACCTTGGATTGAGGCTCAACTCTAGGAACTAGGTCGATAGAAAAATTGAATTCCTGCTTTGGAGATAATTTCGTAAGTTCTTCAGGGAATACATCTTGGAACTCCTTGAGAATAGGATAATCATCTAAATATGACTCCTTGCTATCTAGATTACTAACATGCACTGCTTAAATCACACACCCCTTTCGATGATCCTTCTTGAGCTACATTGCAAAAATCTATCTAAGCTCTAAGGGTCTCTACATTCCACAAACCTCAACTAGGTTTCCATAATCATCTAGACAGTTGACCACCTTATCCTCATAGTTCACTAAATATTTATGCTCAATTAATCAATTTATTCCCAAAATTACACCATATGAGCCTAAGGGTGCCACATACAAGTTGACCTGAGTTTGAAAGGTTGGAAGTTCTAACTCACTACAAAAGAGATAGGTATCTACCCTCCACTTTGCTTGATTACCATATTGGATTGTCCATGAGTTTTCCATGTACCCAGGTCTAATGGGTATCTTGGATATTATTCTAGGATCTACAAAACATTCAGTAGCTCCAGTATCAATTAAGATAGAGACAAATTGGCCATAGAGCTTACCTGTTAGCTGGATTGGAAAAGCTAGGTATTTTTCTTTCCTGTTATCCACTGCAACGTGGATCTGTTGAGTCTATTGGTAGCTTCCTCACTTTTGCAACTTCAACCACTGAGGACAACTCGAGGCATAATGGTCACCTCCACAAGTATAACATCCATCACGAGGCCCTTTGAAACCTCCTGGCTTGTCCTCTCTAAATCCCTTCTACTTATGGTCATCCTTGCCCTTACCCTTGTCTGCTTTCTTGTTCTTTCCACCATTACCATCTTCACCCTTCTCTTGTGATTCACTTCCCCTCTTGAGATTACGGATATGATGGATCTTGTCTCCCTTATGAATTTTTTTCTTCCCATAATGAGACTTAGAACTCGAATTGTTGTGGTAACCATCTTTTTCTGAAAGCTTAGAGGAAGAGTCCCCAAGTGATCTCAGTAGGCTGTAGGTTTCGTTCCAAATTCTCATTATCCCACCATGTCATTACTTCATCTGAGAGATGATACATAGCTCATGTCACCTTAATCTGTTTAGAAAGGTTACAAAGCCCAAAAAAAAAATTCCATTTATATTATCCAAGCTTCAGCTCTGGTTCTGATAGCCTTACCATCGAACTTGGGCAATGCTACTCTTTTGAGGTCTTTCCCAAGCTCTTCTTCAATTAGCCCTCATGGACTTGCCCCTGGACCACTGTCTCCTTGATTTCCTTTTGCATTCCTACAGTCCCAGTCCTTGTGTGCCACTCAAAATTCTTGCTCTATGTGGTCCACACAAGACTCTTGCCGATTTAGAAGCTCTAGAATTTTCTCCAGTCTCTTGTTTAGTTTGTTATTGGGACCACTACCACCCCCATCTTGCTTGGTGGTCACCATGATGTCCCACACTTATCCTGCATCATAGTCACATTTATCGCATCTCAACACAAGGTTCTATGAATAAACGTTCTTATGCTACATCACATAATTTCATATGCATACATCCTTCAACATAAAAACATACACATTCAAGCAAGATACACACATTTTAGAGTCTCTCATTGAACACACCAAAAAAAATATTATCTAATTTAATTTATATTCAGGGTGAGTCAATAGACCCTTATTTACAACAAGCTTTGAGTTACATCATTCTGATTTATCAGTATCAGAAAGAGGGCATTCCTCTGGATCATCATCCATGTTTACATCATACTTTATATAAGAGGATGGTTGAGCACATAGGCTCTCTTTTTCCTCTTTGGTCAACAAGGGTGCATTGGGTCCACACCCTAGAGGCCAATCCCGAATTGTGGAAGGCTTTTTAATCTTGGGTGTCTGCTTCTCCTTAATCTTCAAGCCTATCTCTAGCTTGACTTGTGTAAGAGCTTGAGCTAGAGTTTTTTCATCAGGAATTTCTAGTTGAACCTCTGTCTTGGTGTTTCCTTCCTTAACGCCATTCTTTCGTGAGGTTCTAATAGTTTTCCCTTTCTATCATCCTACCTTTGACCTTCCCATTCTTGCATTCAATTCAGGTTCGTTCAATTCTTAGGACTTCCAATTTTGGGTCAAGGGTTAACTAACCTAGTCAACTATGGTAGACTCAAAAGGCCTAGAGTTGAACCCTAAGCTATGATACCAAATTTAATAAACTATTCCTAATTATTACTAAATTTTTATTATTGTAAATGACACATGAATATACTCCAAATTAAAAAGACATAACTAGTGGCTAAGTTCAATCATAGCTACACATGTCCATTTAAAATGAGTCAAAGATTCTTATATTCACTTCAAAATTCAAATTACAATATCAAGATTTACTTGGCACCTAAGGCCACAATGTCATTACATAGTACATTTCTCATCAAGTACATGAATGAGTAACATCAAGATACATCATATACTATGATGGTATGGGAACAACTAAGGTTATTCTACAACGCTCGCCTCCACTAGTGGACGAGAACATGGTTGAAGCACTTTACTGCCCAACCATGAAGCATATGCTTCCCCGGTATTCTTCTAACTTGAAGAATGCCCAACCCTACACATAAAGTTTAGCAAGAGAACAACTTGCAAGGTGGAATCTGGTGTGTTCCCATACATTAACATGCAATTTCTATCTACAATTTAGAAAAGAAAGTGAAAGATCTATAATAGGAATGGCAGAGAGTGAAATCACAGAGTTCATTCATACATACATAATGAACCATATTGCTTGGCCAAGCATAATAAGTGTGTTGCAACAACAACAAATGATAGGTTTTGGTAAATCAAACCTATACTCTCTGAACCCATTTCGGCACCCATCCCAAAAGGTAAGTTTCTACTATAACAACTATCTACCCTCTAGCATCAACTACCCATAGATGCTCTAGTCAACTAAGGTATCACTATTCTATTCAAGTATCAAATATTCATTCATAAATATCTTCAAAGAAGAGACAAAATAAATATTTGTACTCAAAACAAAAAATCAGAATTGATGATTCTCAGAGTATTTAAAAAATCAATCATATCATTCTTATGAGTAGTTTCTACTTAACAACTTAATTTTTCTTTAAAATGTACTAAAAACAAAAGAAGGTATGTCACAAGTATGTGTGTGTACGTAGACAAAGTCTATGTGCATACACATATGTGCCTACTAATGTTAAAATTTGTGCATACATTCTGAAATAATAATTATTCAAATTGTAATCTTTCAATAGTATTTTAATTGACGTTTCATTGTCAAAATAAATGTTCTAAGAAAGTCTTATATGAACAATTTCTCACTTACTATTATATTCTAACATTTGTTATTTCTATAAGAACATTCATCGTTTAAACAGAACGGGTACTGTTTCCTACTAAACAGTCATAAAGTAAGTTGTTTACATACTAAACAATCATAAAATAAGCTATTTATACATGAACATTCATTATTTTAACAAAACAGGTATTGTTTCCTACTAAATAGTCATAAAGTAAGTTGTTTACATAGTAAACAGTCATAAAATCAGCTATTTATACATGAACATTCATTGTTTTAACAAAATGATACTATTTCCTACTAAACAGTCATTAAGTAAGTTGTTTACATACTAAACAGTCATAAAATAAGTTGTTCCCAGCTATAAAGACAATTTTCAATTAAACAAATTCATTTGCCAAAGAATAACTTATGTTTACATCATTCCATTTCTGTTTAAAACTAATAGAATATATTTAATGAAAATTAATGTCATTTACTCATCTTGTTGATCTTAAGTTGTTTACAAGTAATTTTTCATCATTTAATACTGAACAGATTTGACCATCATGAACAAAAATTAAAAAAATTAGAAAGCATAGTTTCAACCTTAAGAACAAAATGTCTTTAATCCAGATCTTGAACTCTTTCATCATTGGAATCAATATGAGCATCTTTAATATTATAAGGAAAATAACTTTGACATGCTTGTCGAAATGAGTTTCGTAAGCAAATTTTTCAGTTAAGAGAACAAAGAGGTTTTAGGGTGTATGGTACTTTTTCCTACACAGGCTACATCAAAAGACTAGGGTTTATTTCTAGATTTTGACCCATTTTTATGGTTGGGTATTTCCTATCTTAACCTCAAGTTTCATTCAAAGTCACCCTTTCAAGTATTCTAGTGTATACCTTAATGCATGCTGCTCTATACTTCATGTAGATTCATATCTACTTGTAAAACAATAAATTGCAATATCAATCTTGAGGAATGATCTTTACAAGTTTACAAAGAAACCCTTCATTAACAACCATTGATTCTTCAAATCGAGGCTTCTTTAATTTATACACATATGATTACCACTGACCTGCATAAATGAACGATTTACCCTTTTTCCATCATCGGCTAGGTTAATAATGGGATGCGTTTGCTTTAAAATATAACTATGTCGACAAATTATGAAGGTAGCACAAAGGTTTATTTCCTCTTTACACAGGTTTGGTAGGTGAACCCTTACACAATCAACACTGAATGGTACACATTAAATCAAATTATGATATTCGATAGCCATGATATGGCTTTCTCTATTGAGCGAACATTCTTAATAGTCACTTTTAGGATTCTACTGCCTCAGACTAACACAGTTAGCCAAATGGCTTCATTCAAAAAAGACAAACATGAGCAGGTCGTAGGCCATGCAAATCCCTTTAGGGTGATCGCCAAAAATATTCATTTAGCTCAAGCACAGGCGAAAAGATAGCATGCATCTATACTATCGGTTCTACCATCTTATGCAATGATAATCATAAACAATGAAGAGATATGATAGCGATATCAACACTAATTCATGAATTGAATTACCTAAATGGATGAGCTTGTTGAATTGAAGATTTCCTCTGATTTTTCCTACAACTTCGATCTCTTTTTTGCTTTTTTGGTGCTTTTCAATTTCCTTCCTTATCGATCTCCTGCTTTTTCCACCACCTTCTTTCAAAAGAATGGTAAAAACACCCACTTTTTGCATGCGGCTGGGTGCTAATATTATGGCAGTTTACTGCCATACCCGCCCTCTAATTTTAAATAATGCTTTTTATTATTGGGCAGGCCATGACCATCATGGTTTTGTCTTGTGGTCTTCATTGATTTTACCACAGTCCGATTCTTAAAGCATCGGTTATCAACTTAATTTCCATTCAAATTCGAACATGAATACATATACGTATGTATATATACTTATATATTTGTATCTCTATGCATTTAAATGATTTCATTTACATCTTACCATGCATTTGAATAATGTATATATATGTATACATATATATGTATATATATGTATACATATATATGTATATATATGTATACATATATATGTATATATATGTGTGTGTGTTCTTTGATATACATACACATTTATATGTATATATGCATATATTTTAAATAAAACATTCATATACTAGTTGCTTGTTTGGAATGAATCAAAGGTTCCATACACTATCATTTTTAAGTAAGGAACTTTAATTTTCCATTTCTAGCTTCTTTACATATATATATTTTTGCACTAAAGAAAATAATTTTATTTACAATGCTCGTTTTAGTTCCTTCAAATCACAAGGCTTGAATAGATAATTAAATCTACTATTCATTCATGTACAAGCACTGAAAACAGTTCAAATTAGAAAAATTTCATTTTTTTCTACATACAGATCAATCAAATGCTAGTCATCATGCCATTGTGGTGTGTGCACCTAGATTTCAATTAGCTTATCATTCGATCCGGCTAAACAATCCTACTTCAACCGTGTTCTTGTCCTTCAACCTGTCATCCTGCAACTACACACACTTGCACTTGCAAATTGACCAGTAATGTTCGAATTCTTGATGACATAAAAATAATTTTTTAAAATCCAAAAAGTCAACATTAGTCAACTCTTTATATTCAACATTTGAATATTCTAGAATCTCCATTAAATATATAGTTAAATTTCATCAATAATTCAATTTTCCACATTTAAATAAATATGCAATAAAATTGGGTTATGACACCAATCCAATTCACCCCAAAGAGGAGACTAGTACTAGAAAAAGCAATAAGCCTCCTCCATTCTACATATCTTTGACCATTGGTGAATTCATTGTTCAAAATTGTATGATCGATTCAAGGGATAGTACTTTTGTTATGCCTAAAAAGTAGCTAATTAGTTGGATATAAAACATGAAACCACCACCAAGGGTGGTGTACAATTAGATGGCACTGATGTTAGGACTATAGGAGTCATTAAAAATCTGAAGTTAACCTTACATGCATGCCCACATTGCACTATTGTGCAAGATGTATTAGTTCTAGATCTTCCTCCCTACTTTGTCGTTCATTTATCCAAGGAATTTAAAACCAAAATAGGAGATTATTTATCATCTAATTGCTCTCATATTCTCTTTAGGACTAGGTATGAAACTAAGGTTAATGTGAAAGTTGAACCTATCTCCAAAGACCATATTGACCCACATACTCCAATTAATATGAATTGTAATATTCTAGACTAGGAGGAAAGAATTGATGATCATGAGGCTACCAGTCCCACAAAGGAATATCATATTTACTACTTGATGAGTGGGTAGCCTACTCCACAACTAATTTGTATGTTGATATGGAAGATACATGTTCGGGCACATATTGTATCCACGAGGAAAAGGCATAAATTCCAAATCTACTAAAGACACAAGAGGCTAAAGACAATATATGGAAGTTGTATTTTGATGGATCTAGGTTCGAGAATGGTGGGGGATGGTATTACTCTTATTTCTCCCCAAAGAAGAGAAATACTTCTTTTCTTTCAGACTTCATTTCATTTGTACTAATAATGTGGTTGAGTATGAATTGTTGATACAGGGTCTTCAACTTGCAAACAAAGGAAGAATCAAATTATTGTAGGAATTTGGAGATAGTGAACTGGTTATAGTACATTAGGTTAGAGGCAAAAGTGCCTCCAAGAATAGTATGTTGAAATTGTACAAGTACATAGTTTGGGATCTTATTGAAAGTTTTGATGCTTTCCACATCTAAGCTATTTTGAGAGCACAAAACAAAGATGTCGATTTCCTTGCGGAAATTGGGGCATAATTTAACATACCCAAGAATGTCGCTGAGGACAATGAACAACATGTTAAAGTGCTAGTAAGGCCTTTTGTCCTAGATAATGTAATCAGTTGGTAGGTTTTTGAGGATGATCAACAAATTACCATTTTTTGGTAGAAGTAGAATTTGTTGCTCAAAATCATTCAAATTTGGATCAATAGTATGGTGCTTAGATTATCCAATTGGAGACAAACAAGTTTCCAAAGGGTTTGGTCATGTTGGAGAGCATCTTCAATAGTGACGATTAGCTTAGGAAGGAGAAAATGACCATTACTATCAAGGAATATGACTATGAGGAAGTCCATATTTTTGAAGACAAAGTTCTCAAAGTGGGAAAGGTATGTTCCAAAGTTGAAAAGCAATCTTTTATTAGTCTTTGTAAAGAATTTGATGATATATTTGCATGAACATACAAATATTTGAAAGGATTTAATCCTAGTTTATCCCAACATACTATTGAGTTGGATCATGCTGCTAAACTAGTTAGACAAAGACAAAGTCCTATAAATCGTAAGATAGAGCATGTCATGCATAAAGAGTTGTCCAAACTCTTAGATGCCAATATTATCTACCCAATCAAACACTCATCCTGGGTAGCCTATCAAATTCATATCAAGAAAAAGAATGGTGAAATCAAACTTTATGTAGATTTCAAATACTTGAATAGAGCATCTCTTAAAGAGAATTACCCTTTTCCCTCTATGGAGAAAATTTTACAAACATTTTTTAGGGCTAAAATATTTTCTTTTTAGATGGTTATTCAGGGTATAATCAGATATTTGTGCAAGAATCAGATCAATTCAAAACAACATTTACTACAAAATGGGGTACCATGGCTAACTAAAAGATGTCTTTTGGTTTAATATGTTGGAATTAAGGAACATTGAGAGGGGGGTAAATTAGTGTTCTGCAATTTTTAACTTTATTAATCTGATCTTTAAAGCACTTATAACATTCAACCACAAGAAAGATGCATGAACATAAGACAAGCAACCACAACACCATAACACAAGTATTTTTTACGTGGAAACTCTATTAGGGGAAAAACAACGATGGATTTCAATCCACAATATGATCTGAGTATACTCAAAAGGTGTTTACAAAAGGAATGCACATGCATTCAGACACACTTCCTAGAGCTCACTGCTCAAATACAAAAGGAAGACTAACTTTCTTATAAAAATATTTAGATTACATCTATAATATTTGAACTGAGAAAATAGCATCTACTAATGCCTGATTATAGTTATGGTTAAGCACATCAATCACATTCTTGACCTTCTGTCTGATTCTATTCTTCTGCTCTGTCTGCTAAATTAATTCACATCACAAATCCTTTTATGCACAAGTGAAATTGTACACAATCGCTCTACAATCCTTCTGAAATTCACAACACACCGACACACTTCATACACACATCAAAATGATACAAATGATTGCTTATATATATCCACAACTAAAGATTTAATTGCTACATGTCAGCTTCAATAAAACATAAAATATTTACAAACCGTCGGCTCAAATCATGAATAATTTTCAATGCGTACCAACCAAAGTCGGCCACAACATAGTGAGGACCCAAATTAACATGCTCGAACACAAAAACACTTAAAAATTACTCCTCGAATATCCACAACATGCTACATTCACTTAGTGGGCTGATTTGGAGGATCTTCACCAAAAATTGAAGTTTCTCAATTTTCTCCAGAATTAGCATCATCAGAAAGAGGCTAAAATTCTGACTCCAACACAACTCGAACGGAGTCAAATGGAGCTACATAGCCCAAGATATGCTCGGTCAAACCTTGGTCAACTTAGGACCCAAGTAAGAGAAAAAAAAGGTCAAAATTTGACATCGTCAAAAGTGGTCAAAGTTGGCATCATTGCGAAGAGCTAGTTGAGATATTTCGGATGTTGTTCATTTCGCGCGAATCAGAGTCCATTTGTACCGACTACAGCTAGTCAAAGTTCACATAGAAGGTTGACTTTTGACCGTATGGATGCTAATGTCAGCATGTTGACTTGTTAGTCTATATAGTACAGACCATGACATGGACCACTCAGACTTTGGCACATGGCATATGCGTCAACTTGTATGGACCAATCATTGGGGGACATGTGGCATCTGTATGCCACATCAGCGGGCAGTCATTGACCACATCAGCGACACATCATCAGACACGTTAGCAAATGCGTCAACATCATCAACGAATGATAGCTTGACACATGGCACCCTCCTGGTGTGACACGTGGCTTCCCCTCTATCTCCTTCTGGTGGCGAGTGGTTTATTTTTTAAAAAGCTGTTGGGGGGATTCGATCCCCCCACCTCACTCCTACCATACCGCCCTCCTACCAATCCGGCTAAAATCTCGTGTTAACAATTATATGTCACTGGTTTGTTTTGTTATTATTTTATTTAGAATTTTTTTTAAAACAAACGACCACCGGCAGTTCGATCCCATGACCTCCAATTTGGTAAAAAGTAAGGCCACCAATAGACCCTCGTATGCCTTCGAATATGTATAGGAGATCATTTCATTTTGTTGAAACCATAAGCCTGTTTTCCCCTATTTTTGAAACCTTCCCTCCAAATTTCAAAACCAATAATCCTTTTTAAGGATTAGATATAACCTATTGAAACAACAAAATCCTGAAATATAAAATTTGAAGGGCTCAAATAATTTGTAAGGTTAATTATGATTTTATGGGGGGATTTTTCAAATATTTTACTATGTAAAGGGGATATTGGGAGGTTTTGAAAATCAATTGGTTATGATGTTGAGAGAGCTACATTGAAGACTTGAGGCCATTCTTGTAAGTCGGAGGAACGTTACGCCGTTGAAGTGCTGGAAGGGAATGGTTCCGCTTTGCAATTGTAATCTTATTCTTGGAGAATAATAGGATTGGTTGCTTTGTTGGAGAGGGACCCGAAGACGTAGTCCAATTAGACGAACTCCATTATCAATTGTGTTTCATCTTCTATCTCTTCTCTCTTTCATTCTATTATCACCTTATTATGTCGTTTAAGTATTTTTGTTATGTTAATTTCATTTGTAAGCTTTAAGCAATTGTTGTAATTCGTAAAGCATTCATTAGCAATTTTCATAGATCCTAAAATAGATCAAATTTGGTATCAGAGCTTTTTGTTGACTAGTATTGCATAATTGAATGCTAACGCGCTCCAAGCTTCAAAGAGGTGAAGGTGAACTTGAAGAATACAATCCTGAGATCGGCAAACAAAGGACTTCTCCAACAATGGATGAAATTGAAGTTGGGAAAAGAATTGAGCAAGAGCTTGATGATAAGGCTTTTCATCGAGCCTTTCTTGACATGAAGGCTATGGTGGAAGAGTTGTATGCAGAAAAGAAGAAGCGTGAAAAGGGAGATTCATCGAAGAAAGAAAAGGAGGAAAATATCCAGAAGCTCCATCTCCTCCATCTTCCCATCGTTCTCCATCTTCCCCTTCTTCTTCTTCCTCTTCTACTACTGTTAATCCTTTCAAAAGAAATTCTAAGCCTATTATCAAATTGGATGTAAAATTTGAATTGCCTAAGTATTGTGGTGAGTTAAATGCTGAAAAGTTAGATGATTGGATCCAACAGGTAGAAGTGTATTGTAGGATTCAAGGCCTAACAGAAGATGCTTCTATGATCCAATTATCCACTCTCTGGTTGGGAGGTACAACTCTCACCTGGTGGGAGAGTAGGACTCAGGAGGAAATTGCTCGCCATGGTAAGGTCAATATGACTTGGATGGAATTTATTGCTGCCCTTAAAAAATAGTTTTATCCTTTAGGTTATATGCAACAATTAACCATGAATTGGAAAACCTTTAGGCAAGGTAAGGGTCAGTCTATCCAAGATTACACCCATGCGTTTAGAAAACGGTCTATTGCTTTAAATGTTCCATTGTATACTTAGGATACACTACTTAAGTACATAGGTGGTTTGCATTCTTACCTAAGACATACTATTCTAATGTTGAGTCCTAATAACTTGGATGAAGTTTCAGTCCAAGCCACTCATTTAGAGTCAAGGGGTAAGAACACTTTCAACGATAATTTCTCAAAGAAACCATCTAAGTCTAAGGGGAAGTCTAAGGGTAAAGAAAAAGATAAAGATAAAGGCAAAGGGAAGAAGACAACTACAGTTAGGAAGGAAGGTGATGAGCCCACATGCTCCCATTGCAAGAAAGAGGGGCATGATGATTCAAAGTGTTGGAAGTTGCATCCCAAATTAAGGACAAAAAGATATGGAGGCAATAAAGGCAAGCAGAAGACTATTGCAGTGATTCAGCAAGATCTTGGATCCAACTCTCGAGATGAAACTTAGATTGTTGCTGCTGGGGTGCAAGGTATAATTCTCTCTTCTGATGCAAATGTTTCTAATGCAAGTACAGGTAACGTATCTACTCCTAAAGTTGATAAACAAAAGAATGAATTGTTTCATATTCAAGTTGTAACTAAGCACACTAAGATTGACACACTATTTGATACGGGTTCTCAAGTCAACTTAATATCTGAAGAGGTGGTAAAGAAACTTAATCTAGCTACAACACCTCATCTAAATCCATATCTGCTTGGATGGGTTTGCAATGATGCTCAACTGCAGGTAACAAAATAGTGTAAATTGAAATTTGCTATCACTGCAAACTTTGTTGATGAGGTAGATGTAGATGTTGTTCCTTTGGATATTTGTGGGCTTGTGTTAGGGAGTCCTTATCTGTATGACAGAAAAGCAATTTTTTATAGGGGGGAGAATAAGTATCATCTTTTTAAGGATGGGATAGAATACATTGTACATGCACACAAAGTTAAGACTAATCTTGCACTAGTTAATGCTGGTTAGATGAAAAGGTTGGTCAATTCTAGTAAGAACTTTGTGTTAATGCTTGTAAAACCCAAAGATGATGAAAAATTTGAAGCATTTAAAGGGTGTGATCCTAAGAAAAAAATTGAGAAGGTCAAAATAGTTTATGCTTATGATGAATTAGTTCAGGAGCCAAAGGGGTTGCCACCTAAGAGAGAGATACAACATGAAATCCAATTGTAGCAGGAAGTGCCTCTCCCAAATATTGGCATGTACCATTTATCAGTTTTGTAGAATGAGGAAATCAAAAATCAAGTTTAGGAGTTGGCGGAAAAAGGAGTCATCCATTCTAGTACATCTCCTTGTGGTTCTCCAATTGTGTTGGTTCCAAAGAAAGATGGATCTTGAAGAATGTGCATCGACTATCAAGCCTTGAACAAGATAACAATAAAGAACAAGTATCCTCTTCCTCGAATTGATGATTTACTTGATCAATTAAAACATGCAATTTATTTCACTAAGTTAGACTTGCATAGCGAATATCATTAGATAAGAATTGCAGAAGATGACATTTGGAAAACCATATTTAAGATAAAATAGGGACTTTACGAGTGGTTGGTCATGCCCTTGAGGATTTGCAATGCACCAACTACATTTATGAGAGTCATGAATGATGTCTTTCATCTTTTTATTGATGGTTTTTCCATAGTCTATTTAGATGATAGTCTTGTATTCAGTCGAACTTGGGATGATCATGTAATTCATGCAAAGAAAGTTTTTGATGTATTGAGAAAAGAAAAAATTTATGTAAAGATGTCTAAATGTGAATTTGCAAAGACATCTCTAGTGTACTTAGGCTATGTTGTAGGTGATGGTCAATTGAAAATAGACCCTCCGAAGGTCGAAGCTATTATAAAATGGCCTAAGCCACGTATAGTCATTGAAGTCAGAAGTTTCATAGGTGCATTCCAGTACTGGAGGAAGTTCATTGAAAACTTCTCCTACATTGCATCACCATTGCACGCATTGACTAGTATGAAGACAACTTTTCAGTGGGGAGGTCCACAACAGAAGGCCTTCAACACTTTGAAGGAAAAGTTGAGCACAACACCAGTTCTGGCTTTACCATATTTACACCAACCATTTGAGATCAAGACATATGCAAGTGGATTTTCCATGGGAGAAGTGCTAATGCAAGGAGGTAAACCAATCTGCTATCACTCTGAAACCTTTTTAGGTGCAGTAATTGACTATCTTGCTTATGATAAGGAATTGTATGCATTAGTTCAAAGTGTTAAAAAATGGAAACACTAATTAATGGGAAAAGAAACTATAATCCACACTAATCACCAACCACTTCAGTATTTGCATTCACAATCCAAATTGTAACAAAGTAGGCACTTTAGGTGGATGGGTTTTCTTCAACAGTTCCACTTGGTAATTAAGTACAAGAAAGGTGCCCATAACAAAGTAGTAGATATACTAGCTAGGCCTTTTGTTATGAATTCCTTGATTATCCTTAAAGGTAGTTCCATGGTGCATGGAAGTTTTCAGGAATAGTATACTAATGATGAAAACTTTAAGGAAATTTATTCAGCTCTAATTGCAGGAAAACATGTAGAAGAGAAAGATTACTATGTGCAGGATAAACAATTGTATCACTTGGGAAAGTTATGCATTCCAAAAGATGAACAAGCACAAGTAATCAAAGAAGCACATACCTCATTAATTGTAGGAAATTTTTGGGTAAGCAAAACAATTACTCAATTGCAGAAATATTGTTATTGGCCTCGTATGCAAGAAACTGTAGCTAAGTATATTAGAGGTTGTGTCATGGTGCAACAAGTAAACCTAGTAATAGGAAATTGGGTTTGTACACGCCTCTACCTGTACCATCCCATCAATGGGAAATTGTTTCAATGGATTTTTTTGAGGGGTTACGTATGTCTAGGAAGGGACATGATTATTTGAATGTAGTAGTTGATCGGTTTAGAAAAATGTGTATTCTAATGCCTTGTAAGAGATAGGTCATTATTGAACTGACAGCTCAGATGTACTTCCAATTTGTATGGGTTCATTTTGGGTTACCTACTTCTATTGTATCAGATCGAGATTCTTGATTCCTAGGGGAATTTTGGTCAGCTTTGTGGGGACTCATGGAAACCAAACTAAAGAAGAGTACAACCTTCCATCTGCAGACTGACAGACAAACAAAGGTAGTAAATAGGACAATTGTGCATCTTCTCAGAGGTTACTAGTTGTGGGATGAGAGTCTTCATTATGTGCAACATGCTTACAGCCATGCGACACACTCTTCTACAAAGAGGTCTCCTTTTGAGACTTGCTTTGGTTATGTGCCCAAAACACCGATGGATTTTTCTTTTGGGAAGGACAATGTTGAAGATGGATGTTATGATTTAGAGAAGGATTTAAAGTTCATCCAGAAAGTCCAATCAATTCATTAGGAAATGGAAGCATAGTTGGAGAAGAGTTAAGCCAAATACAAGGCTCGACATGATAAGCATCGTAGAGATCACCATTTTCAAGTTAGAGACAGAGTTTGGTTACATATTAGAAAGGAAAGAATGCAAGACGAAGGAAGGAAGCTCAAGCGGATTCAGTATGGTCCCTTTGAGATCTTGGAAAAGATCGAAACCAACGCCTTCCTCCTTAATCTTCCTCCATACATGAATATCTATTGAGTTGTCAATGTTGAGAATTTGAAGTTGTATGAGCCTCCAATGATACTAGATAAAGACATAGACATTCAGGTTCCATCAGTTGATGATATTTCGCTAGAGTACATGTCAGAATTGCCAGAGGATGTCATCCTAGATAGGAAAACCAGGACTTCACGAAGAGGAGTAGTTGAATACCTCAGAGTGGGACTGAAGGGGATGAATCCAAGTAAGGAAAAATGGATGTAGATTGGTAAAGTGAGGGAACTTTACCCTCACTTTCTGAGTAACCAGCTTTCAAAGGTCCAGGGGAGGATTGATCTGAAGGATCTTCACCAAAAATTGAAGTTTCTCAATTTTCTTCAGAATCAGTATCATCAGAAATAGGCTCAAATTCTGACTCCAACGTAACTCGAATGGAGCCAAACGGAGCTACGAAGCCCAAGATATGCTCGGTCAAACCTTGGTAAACCTAGGACCTAGGTCAGAGAAAAAAGGGGTCAAAATTTTACATCATCAAAAGTGGTTGAAGTTGGTGTCATCGTGAAGAGCTAGTCAAGAGCTTTTCGATGATGTTCGTTTCATGCAAATCAGAGTCTGTTTGCACTAGCTACAACCAATTAAAGTTTATAGAGAAGGTTGACTTTTGACCATATGGACATTGATGTCAGCATGCTGACTTGTCAGTCTGTATGGTAGAGACAGTGACATGGACCACTCAGACTCTGACACGTGGCATTTTCCTCAGCTTGTATAGACCAATCATTGGGGGACACGTGGCATTCGTACACCACGTTAGCAGACAGTCATCAACCACATTAGTGATACGTCATCAGACATGTTAGCATCGCCAATGAATGATAGCTTGACATGTGGCACCCTCCTGGTACGACACGTGGCTTCCCCTCTATCTCCTTTTGGCGGCGAGTGGTTTGTTTGTTAAAGAGTTGTTGGGGGGATTCGATCCCCCCACCTCACTCCTACCATATTTCCCTCCTACCAATCTGGGTAAAATCTCGCGCTATCAATTATATGTCGTTGGTTCGTTTTGTTATTGTTTTATTTAGAATTTGTTTAAAAAAAAAAACCACCGACAGTTTGATCCCGTGACCACCGGTTTGGTAAAAATTAGGGCCACCACCAATAGACCCCCGTATACCTTCAAATATGTATAGGAGCTCATTTCATTTTGTTGAACCCATAAGCCCATTTGCCCCTATTTTTAAAACCTTCCCTCAAAATTTTAAAAACAATAATCCTTTTTAAGGATTAGATATAACTTGTTGAAACAACAAAAGCCCAAAATATAAAATTTGAAGGGCTCAAATAATTTGTAAGGTTAATTATGATTTTATGGGGGGATTTTTCAAATATTTTACTATGTAAAGGGGACATTGGAAGGTTTTGAAAATCAATTGGTTATGAACCAAATTGGGTGAATTTTTGGTATAAAAAGGGGTGAAATTGGGAGGTGGGATATTCAAAAATCAAGCAGGTGATGATGCTGAGAGAGCTACATTGAAGACTTGAGGCCATTCTTGTAAGTCAGAGAAATGTTATGCTGCTGAAGTGTTGGAAGGGAATGGTTCTGCTTTGCAATTGTAATCTTATTCTTGGATAATAATAGGATCGGTCGCTCTGTTGGAGAGGGACCCAGAGATGTAGTCCAATCAGGCAAACTCCATTATGAATTGTGCTTTGTCTTCTATCTCTTCTCTCTTTCATTTTGTTATCACCTTATTATGCCATTTAATTATTTTTGTTATGTTAATTTCATTTGTAATATTTAAGCAATTGTTGTAATTCGTAAAGCATTCATTAGCAATTGTCATAGATCCTAAAATAGATCATCGACCTTCCTGCATTGTTAGCCAGAAAACTAATCAACCAGATCTTCTAACTTTCACACAAATTGATATGAGGCATTAAGATTCAAGGATAACATAGTTCATACACCAAAAAACCTTCCCTGAGATCCACAACTCAAAATGATAATAGAAAATTTGCATATGAATTGATGAACACAATTATGTAGGATGCTCTGTTCTAACTTTGATAGTTAATCACAAAACTTTGATCTGACTACTGGTATGATCAAATTTTGATGTGCGGATCGAATCACTGACTAGGGTTTCGATCAATGACAACACCAGATGACATGTGCACTGTCTCTTTCCAACAATCTCCTCCTTTGGCATTGATGGCAACACTTAGTGAAAAATGACTAAGTGTCAAATCAATACCAACATAAATTACACTGCCAATCTTCAAAACTTCAAAAACACAACTCCCCTTGAGATGATTAAGGAATTTTTCAATGACCCATTCTCCCCCTTTGACATCAATGGAAAAGGCAGGAATCTGCATACCAAAAATGAAACAAAAAATTCTATGAACAAACTGCATATGTACAAACATGCTTCTACAACTTACATAAACTTGAATATGTTTGCAAAATTGGTCTTCAATAGACTCAAACTAGTGTCCCAGCTCTTTTTGAGACTCTCCAAGATAGTCATGTGACCACAAAATAAGTAAGATTGCATCTCTACAGACTTAAGGTTCATCAGATCATTGACCGCCATAGCATCGTGTGCTTCCTTCAATGCACTAAGCATTGTCTCCATCTTAGGACCAATCAATCCTCTAAGCTCACACAATCTTTCAACAATTTTTCCTTCTTCATGCTTCAAAATTTTAATCTTGTCAAGTAGGGGATATCACTTGACCTTGTTGCTTTTCAACAGAAATAGTTAGAGGATCAAATGCTTGAGAGATATCTGATAATTGTTTCTCATATTCTTTCATTTTCTTTTCAATGTCTTCAGTGAACTTAGACAAAGATAAACATGACTTGTAAATGTTTCCACCTTCAGACAAAGCACTTTTAATACTCTTTACACAGGTAGCTAACAAATATTTGTCATTAGCAAACATTCCCTTCAACCTATTAAATCTTTTAGCATCAAATTCCTTCTAAACCTTGTCCATAGGTGATTTTTCAAGTGACTCAAAGTGAGTACTTACAAAATTGACAAGTTTCTTCATCTGATCGGATGAAGAATCAGATGAATCCTTGACATATGAAGTCATGATCTTCTCCAAAATACCAGATGCAAAACTTAACAACTCACTATTTTCAATATGAGATTTCAGAACCTCTTCCCTTGCCTTGGCCTGAATGAATGATGCAACTTTCAGTTTCTCAATGGGAGATAAAGTAGCCAAGTTGATAGGACCTTTAACTAGTTCAAGATAAAAATATTCTTGTTGCTCCTCCAAAAACTCCTTCAGTTCCTTTGTAGTGTATCTTGCCTCTACATGAACCTCCTTTGGTTCAGCGTTCTTCTCTTTAATCACTGATTCTTCCATAGCTTTTGGAATCTCTTTTTCTTCAACCAACACAACTTTAGGAGCTTCAATCTCCATAGGAATTTCAGTGTCATGTATATCTATAGGATTCAAAGTATCCTCAATTGTGTACTCTTTTCCTTCTTTGTTTATCGAACCAGGTGGAACATCTTCCACATGCACTTCTTCAGAAACAACATTGTATCTATTCTTTAACAAAATTGCCTTAAGGATTTTCTCAATATCCTTTGTAACTTATTTAGTCTGTCCAATCATCAGCTTGTTCACCCTTTTTTTTCTCTTAAAATCCCTTTTAGCTTCATTTAGAATATCCTTCATCTCTTCTATAGACATCACCAGACACAAATCAACAAGTATCTGTTCTCTCATTTTCTCTTCTTCATTTCTTGCATTCACTCTCCTCATCTCTAAGACTTTATACAGACCTTTGGGTAACTCAGACATTATTTCAATGAGAGTCATATTGAAATTATTCAAGTACTTTATTGTGGCTTCCTCAAGAACTCTTTGACTGGCACTATCAAAGGTATCATACCATTCACAAAGTGGTCTAAGATTACCATCCTTAATCAAGGATTTTTCCACTTCATCTACAAACATGCCTGATTTTTTAGTTTTCATCTTTTTCTTTGCTTTCTCTTCATCGGAGGGCTTTTCCTTAGAGAATTTTGTTTCCTTTGTGCCCTTTTACTTGATTTCTCTTATCTCTTCATCAGATTCAATTTCATCTTCTAAAACAACAACATAAACTCTTGTGCTCTTGTCCTTCTTCCTCTTTCCTTCTCTATTGGATGTCTTGGTTCGAGCTTTTATAGGACTTGACTTCTTTGCAGGACCAGATGAAAGATCAGAGTTCCTTGTGGATCTAGATCTGGCAGAGGATGCTGCCAAACTAGCAGACTCAATTCTAGTAGGCTCTTCTGCTTCAACTTGTTCTCTTTTCCTTCTAGCTTCTCTCATAGCTTTAGCCAATATGCCCATGATATCTGCAAAAGCTTCAACTTACTTTTTAGATTATCATTCGGTTCTTCAATTGTGCATGAACTTCCATATTCTTTTCCTCAAAGGTACCAAACCTTTCTTCTATCGGATCTCAAGGTTTACTTAGCAAGTGTTGAGCATATAGCTCCAAAATGTGTTCCTCAACCTCATAACCCATAGGCATTATCCACACTATTCTAGGATCAACAACTTCCATCAAACATTGATCAATATCAACCATGAAGCAAATTGTATCCTTATACTTCTCCACAATAGATGTGGGAATCATTTCCCTGGCTTGCATTTCATTCTAAAAGCTCTTGAAATAACCCCAGATAGCAGTTTTTCTAGCTTTACTATCACCAATTCCATACAAGATATCTCTAATCTGAATGTTGGAAAATGTGCCTCAATCTCACAGGCTAAAACCTTTGAGAAAGCATGGTTGCTATGACATTCCTGTTGTCTAGCTGACTGGCAGTTTAGTAACCTTGTGTTTTTCTCATGTCTCCAAGACAATGCTTCTATCTTGCCGACTGGTGATGTCGCTGTGACTTGTGGCCTTCGCTGTAACCTTCTACCAAGTGGAGACCTCTGGCCGACGGTTTGGTCTAGCAGATCTCGGGGAAACTCATGGCGATTGGATCATCGGGGTAACTCATATGTGTCGGAATGATGTCTCGACGACGATATGAAGTCTTGTTAATATTGGCATGACCTTTGGTCTATCTGGCCGATGTGGAAATTGGCATGACTTGCTCCTATCGGCATGTAGTCTTGGCAAATGGAGTCATCAGAGTAATGAAAGAGTTCGGTAAGAACTCTTGACGACGGGCGTTTGTCTCACCGACGGTGTGGGATGTGTTCGGCATGACTCATGGTGAAAGGTGGGCTCGGGATAACCTAGAGACTTCGGCATGAAGTCTTGGCCACAGGTGTTGGTCTCGCTGATAGTAAAAAGGTCCTTGGCATGACATGTGATGCTCGATGTAGGGTCTTGGCAAAGATGAATTTCTTGCCGACTGTCGGTGTAACCTTAAGAGTCTCGGTGTGACCTCTTGGTGAGTGGTATGTCTGGCCGACAGGAGACTTCAGTGTAACACATGTGTTTCGGTATGTTGTCTTACCGAATGTGGAAAGTCTTGCCAACTCGGTATGACTTGAAGACTTCAGAGTAACATCTCAGCGAAAGTGATATGTCTTGCCGACTGGGATGTTTCGGTATAACATGAAGAGCTCGTTATGAAGTCTTGGCAAAGAGCGATTGTCTTGTTGATGGTCTTGATGTCGGTATGACCTCTTAGCGAAAGATGGTTGTATTTTCGACTGTTGCTCACATCGATATGACTTTGGAACATTGGTATGTTGTCTCATCGAATGGCGATTATCTCGCCGATGAGAATATTGATGTCAATGTAACTTGTGAACTTTGGTAAGATGTCTTGGTGACACGGCGAAGTCTGAGTGCTAGCTTTCTGGACTCGGTGTAACGTCTTGCCGATAGTGAAGACTCTTGGCGATAAAGACGATATGGGCTCTGTGGCATCAGGGAGACACGGTTAGTGTCTCACCGACATGCCAACACAGGTTGAACGCTCTTGACCGAATGATGATTGTCCTACGTGGTGCGATTTGGACCAATCAGAGGAAGTGAAATTCAAACAATTGGCGGTTGGATTTTTCTAGTAGTTGCGATGGAACTGAACGGTTTGCAAGGAAAAATCTACACCAGAATGGAATGACGATAAGGATGTTGAGCTGGAGATTGTTGTTTTGTGATCTTGAACCGATTCACAGAGAGCCTGTTAAAGAATGAATGTAAATACATATGCATTGGACATTCTGAAAAGAAGAGAGAGCTGAGAAGCTGATAAGCCAATGAGTTGAAGAGCCGAGAGCCAGAGAGAGAACGATAGAGAGAGGACCGAGTGGCTAGCCGAAAGGTCGAGGCCATGAGGTCAAAGCAAAGGATTGAGAGGCAGAGTTAAGTTGTTGGAATCTCTCGTGATCGTGATTGCTTTGAAGTGATCTCTCAGGGATAGTTTACTACCAGTTGTATCTAGATGAACAAGATGTAATCTCTGACAAGGCTAAGAGCCTGAAACTGTATTGTAACTTTCTGTTGCTGAATAATACAATGGCTCAAACTTTGGAGAGTGGGGTTTTTTATCCGAAAGGATTTTCCCCACGTAAAATCTGTGTTCTGTATTCTGTAGTATCTTTCATCTGTGTTGTTGATTGTTGTTGAATTCACATGTGTTTTTCTCAGAAGGATTAATGTGGAAATAACTGTGTCTATTTCTTCTTTAGGACATAGTTGTACGTGTCTTTGAGGCAACCTAATTGAAATGAAAGTTACCGAAGGCACTACTGTTATGGAGTTTTCACTAGATGCGCTCCTAGATTTCCTTACACTGAATAGCTACTAGTTTATCACTTTTCCATTGAAATTTTCCAACTCCCAAAACTTCATTCATGAAATAGAAGAATAAGCACAACAACAGATTACCATACTTGAAGGAATTCTTCTTATCTTTCTTGATTTTACCAAGATTCTCCATTAGTTGGCTCCAGAGTAACTCACACAGGTCATAATTTGCATTTTCTTTAACCATCTGATATGTTGCATAGATTGTTGTACTGGATACATAATTGTTTTAGCTGTAGTGATAGATCTTATACCCAATGACCATAGAAGCAAATTTGACATCCACTTCAATAATATCATCAATTGTCACAGCTCTCTTGTCAAACACTGAACCAGTTGCATCTGTGACTCTTTGATTCTTGACAACTTTCAATGTCGGCAACCCACCAGATGAATTTAAACCAGTAACAATCCTTATAGCTTCCTTTGTGATCTTAAAAGGTTGATTTAACCACATAAACTCGACATGCACTCGACTCAATATATACCGAAACCATTTGTTTTCTTCAAACACGGGAAATTTCACAATATAAGTGAATTCCTTCTCCTCTAGAGATTTGAATTCATGTTTTACATGGAAATCATCTCCCATAATATGATTGGTGTACAAATTCAACAACTGGGAGTTTCCTAACTCTTCAACATTTGCATGAATGTATGCCTTAATATCTTCGATATGTAAAACTCCATACAAAACAGAGGAAAATGCACCTAAAGGTTTTGTTTCAATGGATTTGAAGGGGTGCCATTTGAATTTCGGACGGGGTCTATCCTTAATGTCTACAACCAACGGAGTAGCCATTTCCAAAAAAATTCAAGTTCACAAGTTTTTGAATAAATACCTTTCACCAGATTAGGGTTTGATTGCTGAATTGCCTTCAGACTTGAATCTTCACCAAACTTTGCTAAATTCCTTCAACTCTCTCCAAACTTCTTCTTCTTGAAATGCAATGTGACAAATGAGAGATAGAAATGACTTTTTATCATTCGTGCACCTAACTTTTTCATCGCAATAAATGCTTTTACCCTAGGTCTTCCGGATACCCTGTTCTCACAGACTATGAAAGAAAACTCTTATGCAGACCTTCAATTTTGCATAAATTTCCTTCACAAGATATTCCAAAACATTTTCACATCACTAATGTAATCATTGCAATCTACCACATTCCGGTTCCAACTACTGACAAGGGATTTAAAAGATTTTCTTGAGAACTCCCCCTAGGCCAGTGGCCTTAAACTAATTCCCGAAGGAATTACCAGAACCTGGTTTTGGTGTGGAATCATTTCCTGCAATAGAAGGACTCTTCTTCACCCATATCTTCTTCATTTTCTTCCCGATCTCATCTGTAGTAACTTTTCCTTTTCCCTTTTCATCCTTCTGCATGTTTTTCCTTTGATTTACCAGACACTTTCTTCCTCTACAAAATCTTGCAATGTGACCGGATTTGTTGCAATTATAGCACACCACATTTCTTTTTCCAAACCAGTTGTTCCATTGATTTTCTCTTGATCTGCACTAGTTAGCAATATGGCCAAATCTATTGCATGTATAACATCTGACATCTCTATTGAAAAAGTTGTTTGACATATTTTTGCATTCATTTGACTTATGACCATACTTATTGCAATTGAAACACTAACCTGAGAATGATGGACCACTTGGATTCATTCTGCTTCTACATTGAGCTTCCATATGACCAAATTTATTGCAAACAAAACAGTAACCATTGAACCTTTGAGCATTACGTTGTCTTACCAGATACCTTCCAGATTTTATCATTTGATTTCCTTTCCTAAATCTCTTTTGTCTAGATCCAAAGCTTTCTCCTTTCTCATATCCAAGACCTCATTTGTCATCTTCAGTCCTCTGACTTTTAATTAGTCCATCAAGCTTGGTTGAGCTAATCTTGAAATTCTCCTTGAATTCATTTGTAGTAGCAAGTTCATCTTTGAGATCAACAATCTGCTTTTCAAGCTCTTCTTCATTATTTTTGGATTGTTCTAATTCAAGCTCCAACTAATTGAATCCATCAGTAATTCGGTTGCATTCTTCATATTTCTCTTTCAAGGATTGAGCAAGATTCTCTTCATTCTTCTTTTTGGCTTCAATCTCCTTGGTCATCCTCATCATAATAGATTCCATCTCATGCTTTAGGACTGCATTATCTCTGGAAAAAATTTCACACTCTTCTATCTTTTCCTTCAGGGCTTGACTCAGTTATTCATCTTCCATGCTCTTACTTTCTTTCTGCTTGATCTGATCACAGAGTTCCCTTCTCTTATCCTTGGATTTATTGATTTTATCCTTCAATGATTGAATGAATTTTTCAATATTCATGAGGCTTGCTTGCAATTCCCAAACTTCATATTTTGACTAATCAAGATCATTTAGGGCCACCAAAAGTTGTTGTTGAAGACTTCTTGAATCCATTGAATCACTTTCTCGGATCTTCCCCAAGCTTTTAAACTTCTTCTGAGGAACTAGGCTCTGATACCAATTGTTGGAATCAAGGAACACTGAGAGGGGGGTGAATTAGTGTTCTACAATTTTTAACTTTATTAATCTGATCTTTAAAGCACTTATAACATTCAACCATAAGAAAGATGCATGAACATAAGACAAGAAACCACAACACCATAACGCAAGGATTTTTTACGTGGAAACCCTATTAGGGGAAAAACCATGGTGGAGGTCAATCCACAATGTGATTTGAGTATACTCAAAAGGTGTTTACAAAAGGAATGCACATTCATTCAGGCACACTGCCTAGAGCTCACTGCTCAAGTACAAAAGGAAGACTCACTATCTTACAATAATATTTGGATTACATCCAGAAGATTTGAACTGAGAAAATAGCATCTACTAATGCCTGATTACAGTTCCGGTTAAGCACATCAATCACATTCTTGACCTTCTGTCTGATTCTGCTCTTCTACTCTATTTGCTTTAGTTTGAATCACAAATCCTTTTATGCACAAGTGAAACTATACACAATCGCTTTATAATCCTTCTAACTTTTGCAACACACACCAACACACTTCATACACATCAAAATGATATAAACGATCGCTTATATATATATATGCAACTAAATATTTAATCGCTACATGTCGGCTTCAATAAAACATAAAATATTTACAAACCATTGGCTCAAATAATGAATAATTTTTAATGCGTACCAACCAAAGTCGGCCACAACATAGTGAGGACCCAAATTAACATGCTTGAACATAAAAAAACTTAAACAATTACTCCTCAAATATCCACAACACGTTACATTCACTTAGTCGGCCTTCTTGCATTGTTAACCAAAAAATTAATCAACCGGATCTTCTAACTTTCACACAAATCGATACGAGGCACTCAGATTCAAGGATAATATAGTTCATACACCAAACAACCTTCCCTGAGATCCACAACTTAAAATGATAACAAAAAAATTGCTTATGAATCAATGAACACAATTTTGTTGGATGCTCTATTCTAACTTTGACAATTAATCACAAAACTTCAATTTGACTTCCGGTATGATCAAATGCTGACGTGCGGATCGAGTCACTGGCTAGGGTTTCCATCACTGAAAACACCAAATGACATGTGCAGTGTCTCTTTCCAACATAAAAATGTAGGTGCAACCTTTTAGAGAGCAATGGATATGGATTGCAAAGGGTTGATGATTTAACTATTTTTTTTAAATATGAGGTTGATTACCTAGGTCATTTGAGGGAAGTATTTGACAAATGTAGGGAATTTGGTGTTTCTCTGAATCCAAAGAAATGTGGTTTTTTTGTTCCTAAAGGTAAATTGCTTGGGTATGTTGTTTCCAAGAAAGGTTTGTCCATTGATCCAGAGAGAGTAAGTGTTATTATTGTTCTCTCTTCCAATTCATAAGAAAGGACTACAAAGCTTTCTTGGTAAGATTAATTTTGTGAGATGGTTCATTCCTAACATTGTATTATTGGCTAAATCTCACTTGTTGAAACTCCTACCTTGGTTAATCCTAATTATGAGAAAGATTTCATTATATATGGTTATGGAGGCAAATAAATTATATCAGCTATTTTGACACTATAGAATGAAGATTCCTTGGAGTGCAACCAATTGTTTTTTGCAGCCAGCCATTCAAAGACTATGAGGTCAAGTATAGATTTGTTGAAAAGCAAGTGTTTTCTATTGTTAAAGCCTTGAAAAAATTTAGACATATGCTTTCTAACAACAAGATGTTAGTGTGAGTTTCTTTTGAGCAAGGATGTGAGTGAAAAGAGAGTTGGTTGGATCACAAAAGTCATGGAATATAACATTGACATCAAAATAGTAAGGTTGGTAAGAGGACAAGGGTTGTGCAAACAACTAGCAGCAAATATAATGACTGTTCTAGAAATGGTTTATGCTAATGAAGAGCTACAATTAGTTGAAGATACACCTCATACCAGCTGGTATGAAGATACGGTCCATTTTCTTCAAATGAGCAAATATT
Organism: Sequoia sempervirens; assembly: GCA_007258455.2. Taxonomy (NCBI): domain Eukaryota; kingdom Viridiplantae; phylum Streptophyta; class Pinopsida; order Cupressales; family Cupressaceae; genus Sequoia; species Sequoia sempervirens. The sequence continues at coordinate 62,978,698 of VDFB02086081.1, read as the reverse complement.
CTCAAGACTTAAGTCCATCAAAATGAAGGTATTTCAAACTTCAGTGCATTCCTTATGTTCTTAAATTGATGATGCTTTATTTAGAAAGGACAATAATGGAGTAATTTTGAGGTGCATTAAACAAGATTAGATTAACAAAGTTCTCCAAGAATTCCATAATGGCCTTTCAAGGGGTCATTACTCACTAAGGACAACTATTGTAAAAATCATGAGGGGTGGTTATTATTGGTCCAATTTATTTAGAAATTCTCACAAGTGGGTGAGAAGTTGTAAAGAGTGTTATTTCTACAGGAAAACAAAGACTTGTTGCCATAGGGCTGATGCAAGAAGTTGGGTCCACAAAAAGCTCAAAAAGTGGAAGTATTTTTGTTGTTTTTCAGAATTTGTCACACTTGGACTGAAAATTTGAGGCACTTACACAATAAAGCTTAAAATAATTTAGTAAAATGAAATTTAGCATTTTGAATCCAGTTTCCAAATATGTAATTTATTCAAATACCTAGATTATAGAAATTAAATTTTGATAGGGATGTATAAAAACCACTTTTTAAAAGTCCCTTTTTTTTACCATACCATGCATGTGTATGGACACCACTTTTTGACCTAAATAAAATTATTTTGCTAATTCCTTTTGGGGAAAGAGAGCTAACAACATGAAGATTGATGAGGAATTTTTTTTGTAATTTTTTTTGAATAGATATTTTTTTATTGAATTTTTATTGGTCTTAATTGTTGTTTTTAAAAATCAACGTGTATGGACAGCATAATTGGACCTAAACTAAAAAAAATTTGAATCTTTTTTTTTTCATTGTGTAGAGAATTGTCTGAAGATTGATGCCATATAAATTTTTTTACAAGAAACTTAACCAAAAAAAAATTTATTAAAAAATAAAAAAAACATGATATTTCAAGGTGAAGGAATAGTTTGCTTAGAAATTAATTAAAAAATAACAAATATAATCCAATATTAATAAAAATATATATATTTAGAAACTAGAGATCGTGTTCTCTAATGGGTTTTAATTTTATAGATTGATTCAGAAAAAAAGTCCAATAGGCATATTGCCAAAGTTGGACATTCTTCTTCAATCTGCATTAGTTTTTTAGTTGTAGGTCAAAGGTTAAGGGTCGGATTTCCAAGCCTTTCCCGAGCCTAAAAACAAGGCTACATGTCAGTTGGAGATTCAAATTTTTAATAATGTGTGCGCGTTATTTAAATAAAATGCATATGCATTATCTATTTACCTGTTGGGTAAAGATAACGGGTACACATTATATAATACGTACGTGTTCCTAAAATAGAACGCGTACGTGTTTCTTATATAGCCATTTTTTCCCAATTTGGAAAATACTGATAAAGCACGTTTTTTCTACAACATTCCTTTTCTGCAGTATGGTTCAAAAGTGCCATTTTCTGCATTTTTTATTGCAATTTTGTCTTATGCAAGGCATATTCTATTCAAGTTGTTGGAAGAGACAAGTACAGGTTGAATTTTCTAAAGTGGAATCAAGTACAAGAACATTTTACAAGAAGATTTGGAAAAAGAGAACTTTTGGATGTATTCATGATGTTTTTGTACTTCAAAGTTTATAGAAGAAAGGATCTTCATACTACATAGTTTTATTTGAATATTTGTAGGAGATGGAAATTTGAAAATAGGTTAAAAATCATTTTTTTGGTTATCAAAGAAGGTTTGGTAACCATGGGATCAAAGAAAAGGCAAAGAAAAAAATGTAGAAAGTTAATGACACCCGAAGAAATTCAAGCAAATAAAGAAATGGAGGCAAAAAGACAAAGGGATAGAAGAGAAAGGATTCGTCAAATGAAAAATTTGGAAGTATCTAGCTCCATGAATGTTGAAGAGGAAACCATGAAGGATGAAATGAATGTATATGATGCAAATATTGAGATGGTAAATATGGAAGAAAATGGAAGAAAATGCAATTATGGAGACAAACCCTTCTATGCCTTCAACTTCAACTTTGGATGATATGGAAATAGCATCTACGCAAACAACTTCAGGCGTGTCTTCAAATCCACCTCCCAATGATATTGAAAATGCACCTATTCAAACAATCTATCCAGGTATGTCTTCAAACCCAAGTCTTGATAATATTGATCTTAGTTATTTAGATGAAGTTGGATACACCATTGATGGTATCAATAATTCTAGGGTTGAAACAATGCAAAAAAAATAAAAATGATGAAATATCTTATAAGAATGCAAATGAGAATGAAATCCCTCATATTGATGAAAATGAGAATGAAATTCCTTTTATGTTTAAAAACGAAAATGAAGTCCCTTGTGTGAATGAAAATGAAACCCTTTGTATGGATGAAGATGAAGATGTTTTTTTTTTACAATTGAAAAAGATGTGCTAGATAGCCTTTGTGGTAAATTTTCTTAGAGACAAATTAGAGCTTATGGAAATAGAATATATAAAATGCTTTTTTATAGAAATAAATTAGGATTTCAATGTCAACTCATGGCGTAATGGATGAGAATGTTGAAAATGAGAAATGTGATGAAAAATTAGGTATTTTTGTAAAACCAAAAAAGAAAGATGATTCAGTAGAACAGGTCATATTTAGTGTTGCTAATGCTATTGATTTTCTAGGTAAGAAAAGTTGATCTAAAGATAAGAATGCAACTCGTTGTGCAATAACAATTGCTCTAGTTGATAAAGCAACTTCAAATAAAAGAATGTTAAGTAAGATTAGTAAATGTATAAAAGTAAATCCTAAAAATTTGATAAGAGATACTAAAAGAAGAGAAAGTATTGAAAAGGATCCAATTAATCAATGTTGGAGTTTTAGTGGTAGAATCCCAAGATCAAACATGAAATTAACTAATGAAATTAAATCTTTAATCAAAAACTTTTGGCATGATAATACAAGTATCACCTAACATTAGAGATGTCTTAAAATTAAGGGTGGGTTCCAAAATTCATGAACCTCATCCAAAGAATCTCTTAGATATGACTCAAATTGAATTATATAAAAAAAAATTAGATGATTCAATCTTACCATTGAATATTAGCATAAATCAAAGATCATTCGAAAAATGTAAACCTTGGTATGTTAGAATTAATAAGCAATGAATCTCTTGTTGTTGTTGTAAAACTCATGTAAAATTTTGTTATTATTATGATAGTTTTCGATTTATACGATGCACTTTGCATGCGAACCAAATTATGCAGGACATTTGTGGTATTAATATGCCACCTAAAAGAATCAAAGATTTTATAGAAAGTTTGTATTGTGAACCCTCTAATGGAAACTTATTTTATTTAAAAGCATACATATTTATGGAGAATGTGATAGATGTGATAACTTTTCATTATTAGGAGAATGTATGCATGAAAGTAGTTTAGATGAATTTGGACAACAATTAGTGGATGTAAAAATTTTTAAAAATGTTGAGTATTCTTTAAAACATGGAAAAATTGGAAAATGTTGTGAGCTAATTGTGGAAAAGTTTAGTGTGCATGCATTTATTAAAGAATTTAAAGATAATATTGTACCTAAATATGTTAAACACTCTCAGTATGCTCATTGGATTGATAATCAATTTTGTTTATGTAAAAACACATTCCCAATTGGAGCTATATTTTAGTTGTTGATTTTGTTGAAAATTATACTATTGCTCCACAAGAAGAAATTCAATCACAGTATTATAATTCAGTGCAAGTAGCTATATTTGTTCATATTGTTTATAGACATGTAGATGATAGTAGAGAAGATAATATAATTTTTTGAGAGAGTACCATTTTTTATGTAGGTGATAATTGATTACATTCATCTGAGTTTGTTCAATATTGTTTTGATATATTTTATAAAAAATTAAAAGAGAGGAATTCAAATGAGAACATCTCATATGGTTGGATAATTGCACAGGTCAATTCAAAAATGCTAGAGTGTTTTATTGGTTATAATGAGTTCAAAAGGAAAATAATATCCAACACGTGTGGAGTTTTTTTAAGTTGGACATGGTAAGGGAGAACACGGTGGAGCAGGTGCATGTGTGAAAAGAGCTCTTGCTAGAGAGAAACTAAAATTTGAGGATGTTGTGAAATTTAGAGACGCACATGCAATTGTAGATTGGTGCAATACCAAATTATGTACAAGAACAAGTGAGAGCTCAATAATTCGACGCTTCTTTTGGTTAGTTGAAGAAAATGATATTTTTCTCGACAAGATTGTGAAACAATTAATGGATTTGCAAAATGGCTTTCATTTAAAAGTTCAAATGCAAACACATGGACAATATGGACAAGGGAGTTGGCATGTTGTTTTCAATTTTGTATTGTAGGTGATTGGGAGGCGTGTGAAAATAAAGAATGGGTCGAACAATGGCAACAAAGAGCCTTAACACCTACATCAACACATGTTCAACATGGAACGACAATTGAAGATAATCAAGTGTTTTCATTATATGATTATGATCGTGTTTCAGATCTTGTACAATAAGGTACATTAAATTGAGTTGAATTTTATATGTATGCATGTTTATATGTGAATTAAATATAAGTCACTCTTTATTGAATTTTTTATTTATTTTTGTATGACATGTATGTTGTTGCACCTGAGGGGAATGAAGAGGAGATAGAGTATTGGTTGGATAGATGTGTTGAGAGAAAGCATAAGTTGGTACATCCTAGAGTGGATGATGACAACTTTGACTATCCAATTAGTTCAATGGTTGTTGTTGGCACCTAGCTTCAAAAATATTTGATAAGAAAGAATGGCTTGCCTGCATTTGAAGATTATGAAAGACACAAGAAGATTATAAATTATTCACATTTGATTTTTGAAACCAATATAAAACTAGTTAGATATCAAGGGAGGCCTTCTAATAATTTTTTATGGAAAATTTCAATGGATGATCATGAGACAATCATAGATGCATTACAAAAAAGAGGGGATGCAGATGGTACAACAAAGTAAATAATCATTGGTAAGTATATAGTTGTATATATATTTAATTGATAAATGATATGTAGTTAAAAATTTATGACATATACATGTCTATATATATATTTGTCTTTATTCATTTCCTAATTAAAGTTTTATATCATTTTTTTTGGGTCTCCCAAAACTAGGTACTTTACAAAAAAGAGAGGAGATGCATATATATTACAATGTAATTTGAATCTAGAGATAGGTAACTATATATAGTTGTAGATACATTTAATTGATAGTATAAATATAAAACTAAATTTAATTCATTGTCATTTTATAAATTTTTTATAATTTATTTCATATCCCCTTAAGCCATCCTCTTATATACCATTAATCCATCCTCTTGCATCCCCTTAAGTCTCTCTATTAATTCCCCTTAAGCCATGCTCTTAGGACCCCTTAATCCATATCCTTGTATATATACCCTTAATCCATCCTCTTGCATCCCATTAAGTCACTCTCTCAACACCCCTTAAGCCATATCCACATATATCTACCTTTAATCCATCCACTTGCATCCCCTTAAGTCACTCTCTCAACACCCCTTAAGCCATCCTCTTAGGACCCCTTAATCCATATCCTCATATATCTACCCTTAATCCATCCACTTGCATCCCTTAAGTCACTCTCTCAACACCCCTTAAGTCATCCTCTTAGGACCCCTTAATCCATATCTTCATATATCTACCCTTAATCCATCCATTTGCATCCCCTTAAGTCACTCTCTCAACACCCCTTAAGCCATCCTCTTAGGATCCCTTAAGCCATATCCTTTTATATCTACCCTTAATCCATCCTCTTTAATCCCCTTAAGTCTCTTTATTAATTCCCTTTAATCCATATCCTTGTATATCTACCCTTAATCCATCCTCTTGCATCCCCTTAAGTCTCTCTATTAATTCCTCTTAAGTCATCCTCTTAGGACCCCTTAATCCATCCTCTTATGTACCATTAATCCATCCTTGTATATCTACCCTTAATCCATCCTCTTGCATCCCCTTAATTCATCTCCTAGGGTTTAGGTCTTAGGGTTAATGGTTTAGGGTTCATCTCCTAGGCTTTAGGTCTTATGTTTTAGGGTTTACGGTTTATAGGTTTCATGAGATGCTTAGAATAAAAAATCTATATGGTTTAATGGTTTAGGGTTCATCTCATAGGATTTAGGTCCTATGGTTTAGGGTTTAGGGTTTCTAAGGTTCATGATATTATTAGAATAATAGATCTATATGGGTTTTAAGGGTTTAGGGTTTTCTAGGCTTTAGGTCATATGTTTTAGGGTTTAGGTTTTCTAGGGCTCATGAGATGCTTAGAATAACAAATCTATATGGGTTTTAAGGGTTTAGGGTTCATCTCCTAGGTTTTAGGTCCTATGGTTTAGGGTTTACAATTTCTAGGTTTCATGAAATGCTTATAATAACATATTTATATGGGTTAATGGTTTAGGGTTCATCTCCTAGGTTTTAGGTCCTATGGTTTCTAGGTTTCATGAGATGCTTAGAATAACATATCTATACGGGTTAATGGTTTAGGGTTCATCTCCTAGGCTTTAGGTCCTATGGTTTAGGGTTTACAATTTCTAGGTTTCATGAGATGCTTGGAATAACATATCTATATGGGTTAATGGTTTAGGGTTCGTCTCCTAGGTTTTAGGTCCTATGGTTTAGGGTTTATTATTTATAGGTTTCATGAGATGCTTAGAATAATAGATCTATATGGGTTAAGGATTTAGGGTTCATGTCTCCTAGGCTTTAGGTCATATGGTTTAGGGTTTAGGGTTTCTAGGGTTCATGAGATGCTTAGAATAACAAATCTATATGGGTTTTAAGGGTTTAGGGTTCACCTCCTAGGAAAGTTAGGTCCTATGGTTTAGGGTTTAGGGTTTCTAGGGTTCATGATATGCTTAGAATAACAAATCTATATGGGTTAATGGTTTAGGGTTCATCTCCTAGGATTTAGGTCATATGGTTTAGGGTTTAGGGTTTCTAGGGTTCATTAGATGCTTAGAATAACAAATCTATATGGGTTTTAAGGGTTTAGGGTTCATCTCCTAGGCTTTAGGTCCTAGGGTTTAGGGTTTAGGGTTTCTAGGTTTCATGAGATGCTTAGAATAAAAAATCTATATGGGTTAAGGGTTTAGGTTTCATCTCCTAGGCTTTAGGTCCTATGGTTTAGGGTTTAGGGTTTCTAGGGTTCATGAGATGCTTAGAATAACAAGTCTATAGGGGTTAATGGTTTAGGGTTCATCTCCTAGGCTCAAGGTCATATGTTTTAGGGTTTAGGGTTTCTAGGGTTCATGAGATGCTTAGAATAAAAAATCTATATGGGTTTTAAGGGTTCAGGGTTCATCTCCTAGGCTTTAGGTCATATGGTTTAGGGTTTAGGGTTTAATCCATCCTCTTGCATCCCCTTAAGCCATCCTCTTAAAGGAACCTTAATTCATATCCTCTTACATCCCCTTAATCCACCCTCTTGTATCCCTTAAGTCACTTTCATAATTCCCCTTAAGCCATCCTCTTAGGACCCATTAAGCCATATCCTAGGGTTCATGACATGCATCCCCTTAATCCACCCTCTTACATCCCTTTAAGTCATTCTATCAACTCCCCTTAATCCACCCTCTTGCATCCCTTTAAGTCATTCTATAAACTCCCCTTAATCCACCCTCTTGCGTCCCCTTAAGATATCCTCTTAAAGGACCCTTAAGTCATATCCTCTTACATCCCCTTAATCCACCCTCTTGCATCCCTTAAGTCATTCTCATAATTCCCCTTAATCCATCCTCTTAGGACCCGTTAAGCCATATCCTAGGGTTCATGACATGCATCCCCTTAATCCACCCTCTTACATCCCTTTAAGTCATTCTATCAACTCCCCTTAATCCACCCTCGTGCATCCCCTTAAGTCATCCTCTTAAAGGACCCTTAAGTCATATCTTCTTACATCCCCTTAATCCACCCTCTTGCATCCCTTAAGTCACTCTCATAATTCCCCTTAATCCATCCTCTTAGGACCCATTAAGCCATATCCTAGGGTTCATGACATGCATCCCCTTAATCCACCCTCTTACATCCCTTTAAGTCATTCTATCAACTCCCCTTAATCCACCATCTTGCATCCCCTTAATTCATTCTCTTAACTCCCCTTAAGGAATTCTCTTAGGACCCCCCTTAAGCTATATCCTCTTAGGTCCCCTGAATCCATCCTATGGCAAACATCACTTAAATTTGTAAGGAATTTATAAGATCCAATTTTCTAACTTTTACTATATATTGTTCTTTTCTCACATGAATTATTTAGTTAAATTACTCATAAAAACTATAGTTACTTTACTTACATTAATTATTTTTGCAGGTTCTCATCAAGTCGGTCTACCATGTGATTGTCATTGTAAATTTTTTTTATCAAGAGACTATGTAAATATCAATTTGCGGTCTTGATCTAAAATTTGATAAGCTTTAATTGTATCTACATGCACATATATGTTTCATCATGTTATATAGTTTTATTAAACATTAATATACATTATATATGTTTGTTCGATGTATGAACTTCGATGAACTTATTAGTCACTTTTTAAATATCTTGTTCCAATTTTATAGATTATACATTTCATGTCTTGTATTTACCACATTTTATATAATTGTTCAATTGTATAGATTATACATTTTATACATACAAGGAGATAGATTTTTGTTTAGTGATTCAAATATTTGCTAGAATTAGAAAATAGTTAAAATTACATGCCCTTAATTTATTATGAATATGATCTAAACTATTTAAGGAATGTTTTAATTTGTTACCTAACCATGCGATAAATTATATATATGAAATTTGATTGTAGATAAGAATTTACATAGTGCATGTATTACTTGAAAATTAGATAAAATATTTATACATACATGAGTGCATATAATCATCAAAATGAACATAGCACGATCATAATTGACTGCATATATAGTCATCATATTAAAGTCAACTGATATAAATAAACACAAACATGATCATATTAATCGATATAATGTATGTGAAATGGTCCATGAAATAACATGTTCAAAATGTATATGTCAAGTCCAACACATATATTTAAATAAAACTAGAGATCTATAGTCCATAAAATTTAAAACCGTCTAACTATCAAGGCGATTAGTCAAATCAAGTATCCTCTTTGTTCCACGTGGACTAGATGTACACATATCATACTGTAAAAGAGTACAAGAAACTTGAAATTAGATTTAAAGTTATTTAGAAATTTTCATATAATTAAACATATAAACTTGAAAATATAAACTCAAGATAAAAATAAATTTAATTAAATATCTAGTAAATACAATAAAAATTATTTTTAGTATGCATAAATTACCATATGATCATGTGAATCTACTGGCACATTTTGTTCAACGGGTAGCATAACTGTCACTTGAGAATGTCCAAATGCTTGATCTACTATATCTTGCATAATCATATAAAGCAAACAATATGTTAAAACGTCAAATATATATATTTAAAAGGTCCCTAAAAATTGTATAGGAGATTTAGTAAAGTTTACAACCTCGAATGATATGACCTCATGATCACGCACCTGAGATTTCCAATGCATAAATGCTGACGATGTCTTAGGTGCGCCCACCATGGGTATTACATGAAGTCCCTGCATATAGATACAACAATGTATAGATCATTCACACATGTGTACAAATTAAAATTAAATTAGATCTATGATATGTATTTATTTTAAACTTAACAAACTTTTGAAAGCACGCACCTGAGCTGATGATGACTTAGGAGCGCTCACCACAACTTGTGGTTGGTCGGTACTCGATATCGTATGACCTCCCTACATTTAGATATAATATATCATTTCACACATGTGTACAAATTCAAATTAAATTAGATATATCCACAAAAATTAAAATATATATTGGTTTGTACCTGACCAAAAGGTGAGCCCAAATCTATAGCACTCGAAATATAGACACGATCATATTGAGATTTAGGCATCGTGTGATCATGCATCTACACCGAACACTTCTTAAATTAATATTTATTATATATATAATTTGATGTTATTATTTACATGGATTCTGCACATTTCAAACAAATTATTTAAGTTTAAAAGATGAACATACCTGTGTAGGATGATCCTCAGAATATAGTAAATTCATATATGACTCCGTCCTAGATGCATGCGGGTCACCTGAAGTGGATTTCTAAGTATGCCCATAGCCTGAGCATCCATGCTCTCTATTGCCCACTTCAGTTGCCACGTGTGTAGTCTGATGAGTGAGATGTCTTGAAAGAGAACTCAATGCTCCTAATGTTGACAACATCGTCTATTGTTGAAATGCAACAAGAACACTAGGAGAAGGAGGAGGAACAATAGGAGCAATCTGAGCACGTTGTTGAGGATCGACACGTGCTCCTAATCTATGTTGGGGCATGCCACGCCCAACTCCCTGAAATGACCTCATATCAAAATAGTTGAGTTTTAAACCCAACTCAAACTCAGCCCATAACTTTCTAAAAAATTATAGGGGCACCTCACAATTTCCATGTGGTGGAGTATCAAACACCATCCACCATCTATCCCAAAAATTTGCAGCTATCTACAGGTGCCTACACCATAAAATTGAAATTGATTTTTGGTGGGTGGAATTGGTTCGTTTGTTTGGGGGCTAAAAAAATGTTGGAAAATGGTTTGTTTGGTAATTTTAAGGTCATTCAATTCTTTATAGGACAATTCATTTGCACAGAATTGTCTCCTTTCTTCACTCCATTGATGGACCTTATCTAGGTCTGCATCAATAGATCGAACAGAATCGACAACAATTTGCATCGAAGATGCAAATCATGTGAGATGGGGTGGGATTCTAGGCTCATTTTTTATCAGATCTATATTTCCCTGAATCACATTAAGGTTTTCTCTAATGCTCTCTCTTAACTAAAGTTGATCTACTATAGGGGGTGGGGGGTTAGGAGGTGGAGAGTGTGGGGTTTTGTTGTGGTGGCGGATCTAGATGAATGGGATCTTCAGGTTGTGCATCAGCTATAAAATCCTCTATGTTAAATTCAGGATCCATGTGAACAATGAAATGACAACTTCATGTTAAACAATTAAAAAATATATATCAACAAACTAATTAAATAATTCACACAATTTGAAAGTTATTTAAAAATCACATTGAATGTGCACAAATTCAAAATGCATTTCATTTGAAGACACATTCAATTTATAACATTAAAAATCCATAACATAAAAATCCATAGCATGTACACATTAAGTTGAGTCCAGTGTGTGGTTAATTTCAAATTATTGTATCATTCTATCTTGGACTAATGAATGGCATGCCTTAGTGATTCTTTTTAGATGATTCTATGTATGTCCTAACCTATGCATTGATTGTCAATGAAAGATGCCTCCTAGGCATCATGTCACTCGTCAAAGTGGGACTGAGGGGAAGGCTAAGAACCCACCTATGAATCCTATTGGTGGTCCTCAAGTTATTGATCTCCTTCAAGATATAATAGTAATGGGTCCTCATCAAGAGGCATCTATGTCCAAGAATTTGTAAATTAATGTAATAAAGAAGGTGGATGTGAATCCATGTGTAGATTGAATGCATTTTTAAAGGTGTTGTAATGGTAGAAATTGAGAGATTCTTAACATGTATTTGTGGGTAACTACAAAGTATTATATTTTCTAGCAAAGATGTACTATAGGACACTTGCAATAAATTGGTACTATTACTAAAAATCACTTGCAACCTAAAGATAACAATAAATCTTGTAAAAAAGGAGCAACCAGTACAATAGGTGACTTATATCATAGAAAGGTTAGAGGAACTTGCAATTTTATTTGAGATTTAGATATAAATATTAACTTAGATTTATTATGAGATGTAGATAGTGTTGGACACTAGGAACACTGAGAGGGGGGGGTGAATTAGTGTTCCAGAATATTTGATTTTCAAATAAGATCTTAAACTATCAACAACAATAATTGAATCACAAATAACATTCACAACAGATAAACAGAAGGAAACATGCAAGAACATTAAGGAACACCATAACACTAGAAATTTTTACGTGGAAACCCTGTTAGGGGAAAAAGCACGATGGAGATTAATCCACAAAGTATACTCTATTAAAAGTATAATAAAAAGGGAATGAGCTTGCATTCAGACACACTACCTAGAGCTCACTACTCAAAAGAGAAGGATCACTACCTTACAAAATATATTTGATATTATAAAAAAAAATTGAACTGAGAATATAGCATCTACAAATGCCTAGATTTAGTTCCAATGAAGCACATAATAAGATTCCAAATCTTTTATCCAATTTTCACTTTTGCTCTGCTCTACATACAAAAACCCATCTACTGTTCAAACAAATCTTCTGATATTACCTCACATAACTATTTTGTACTTTTTCACTCTTACACCTTCACTCTTCTTGATCAACACACACTTATATGTCTCTCAAAAAATATTTTCCAATCTCCTTTATATACCCGTTAACAAGAATTTTATTGTATGTCGACTTTAGAACAAAATATAACATTCTTTCTTATGTCGGCTCAAATCACTAATTATAATTGATGTGTACCCACACAAGTCGGCTAGACTATAGTAGGGACCCAAACCAAAATTCCAAACATAAGAAATAGTTAAACACATACTCCTCATACATCCGCGACATACCATACGCAATAGGTTGACCATAATGAGAGAATAAACAATAAATCATTCTACCAAATTTCTTAACTCGTACTCTAACTAATGCGACACCACAAAACTCACCAGTAGGATAGCATACATGTTGAACAAGCTTCCCTAGGGATCCACACCATAAAATAGTGATCTGGTGAAGTATTCAGATCAACTTATGAACCTTATACCCAGTTCTTCATACTTTCTACCGGCAGATTACAGTCTCTTACTTTTCTTGCCGGTAGGAGCAACTTCAACACTACAGACCATACTACAGACCATACTGTTGACTACAATTGCCATCAATGACAACACAAGTAGCCAAAAAATATCTCTCAAAGCCATATGCCAACAATCTCCCCCTTTGGCATTGATGGCAACACTTAGTGAAAAATGACTAAGTGTCAAAACTCAAAAACTCGTCAGAACCAAAATTATTACTCCCCCTTAGGATGTTGAGGCTTTTTCACTGCATTCTCTCCCCCTTTGACATCAATGACAAAGCTTCCACTACTTTTGCTCCCCTTCAATATTTTACTACACTTCTCTTTGTTGGCATATGATGGTTGTGGACATGATTTTTGGTTGCCTATGTTGTCATTGATGGAAACTAAAGTCTTCAATTTGGTCCACAGTATCAGTTATGATCGTACCGGAAAAAGATCTATGTTTCTGTAGTTTACTGGCTAAATAGGACATCTGGTTAGTCTGTTGATTCGATCACCTCACCGAATCATCATTTTGTTATGTGGATCTACAAGGAAGGTTTCCCTTTACTCTACTGAAGAAGTTTTGTGGCATTGCAGCTATCATAGTTTGAATTAAGAGGTTCGGTGGTATAACTCATTGTCTATTATTCTCTTGTGCCCAACATATTCAATATCATGGACCACAGGTGTATATGGAGTAAATGTTTAGTTATTTTCTTATGTTTGAACCTTTTTTTAGGTCCCTACTATGAGTTTAGCCGACTCATGTAGGTGTGCACTAAATTATGACTTATGATTTTGGGCCGACACAAGGAAAGCTATTATATTTTGCTTCAAGCCGACATATAGTGAAATTGATGATAGCAGATATATAAAGAAGATCAGTACTTCATCTTTGGTGTAAGTGTGAAAAAATGTGTGTGGCAAGTGTGTGTGTGGTATCTATGCAAAAAAAAATTATAGTACTGTGAGCCTACATCAAAAATTCATCAAGTGAGTTATTGTATGTGTTGTAGGAAGGTTTCTGTTGAAGTACAAAACAAAGCATGAAAAGAGTGCGATCAGAGAGCATATTGTGTGCTTCATTGGAACTAAACTCTGGCATTTGAAGATGTTGTCCCATCAATTCAAATTTTGTAGCAACATTCTATCATATGTATTGTAGGCAGTGAGCCTCTATTTTGTTGAGTTGTGAGCTCTAGGCAATGAGCCTGAATGCAAGTGTATTCCCCTTTTATCTTTACTTTTAATAGAGTAAAAACTTTGTGGATTAATCTCCACCGTGGCTTTTCCCCTAACAGGGTTTCCATGTAAAAATATCTGGTGTTATGGTGTTCATTATTGTGTGTACATGTTCTTATTTGTCTTATGCTTCTATTACTGCATAAAGTTCATATCTTGCTGTAGATGGTTTTTAAATTTGATATGAATAGTAAAATTTGTTGAACACTGATTCACCCCCCCTCTCAGTGTTCCTTGCGTCCAAAACTCTCCTTCTGTTGGAACAAAATTTTACTATTCTCTCCCCTTTGCAAAATAGAGAGTTTGATCAAAATTTGGAAAATTGTTGCACAAATCAGAAGATTATTTTATACTTACTTTTATTTCTGGAAGGAATTTATTCTAAGATTCCACCACAATCCTAATAGCTATAATCAAGTTGTTATTGTCTGATGTCCTATTGATAATCTGTAGAAGGGATTCAGGAATGGTGATGGCATTATCCAGCTTTTCTCCTTTCTTTATAATTTCAATCATTTGCTCCAGCCTGCATTCAGTATGATCTTTTACTTTCTAGAAAGCGTCCATAAGAGTATTTCTAGCAAAGTGAACTTTTGCATGCTCAACCTGTAAATCATGAATCTTCTTCTTAACTTCTCTGGCCTTGTCCAAAAACATACTGTAGTCATGTTTGATTTTGACAAGCTCATTTTCAATTTCCTCCAATTTTTCCTTGTATTTGCCAACCACATGAGGCCACTTAAGACAATAATTGAAGATCTTATTGGCCGAGTCAATGCACTGTCTTAGCACATTCATTTTGTTCTTCAGTTTAGCAAGAGATAGTCTAAAATGCATCTTTAGATGGGAAATTATTTCCTCTTCTTTTCTGTCCAAAGGCATAGAGGCTATAGCCTCCTTGACACACTCAATCAACTCTTCTGGAAGTACATTTTGTAGACTCTCCAATTCAATGTTATCAAAAAAGCATCTTCCTAGAGTGTCCTTAATGAGGTCTTTCTCATAAGATGGTCCATTCAACTATATATCAATTATCTTTTGCTTTCCATCTTCATCCTGAATAATTTGCAATATTTTTGCTTTAAACAGAGCACTTGCTTCATCACCATCTTCTGCTATTATCACTTCCAGTTCACCTAGTTTTGGTTCATCTCTGGGTGTATATTCCTCAGAGTCTTCATCCACTATATCCACAACCATCTGTTCTTTTCCTTTTCCCTCAACTTTTGTTGACTTGGGTGTCGGAGGAGTGACACCAACCAAATCTCTTCCTCTCTTCTGCTTTTTCTCTGCCTTATCGGAGGATGGTCCAACTTCAACTATTTAAATGGAAGAGGAATATCACTTACACCAAACTTTTCTAACATCTTCCTAAAGAAGTTTTCATAAACTTGTTCACCATTTTCAAAAGAGTTGAAATGTTCAAAAATTTGCTTGCAAATCGGTATATTTTCCTTCCATACCACATTTTCATTCAGATGCAAGCAATTCAAGAAATACATCATGATGCATATAGCTAGGGTACCAAACCTGAAAGAGTAGTCTATATCCTTTGTCAATTGTACATTCTCTAACAATTGATCCTTCATCAAACCACATAGGTCGAAGTCTTCATATTTTATTATCATTTTGTGAGCAATATACACTACACCTGTCGAGGTTGATCCTTCTCTATTTCTGAAGAATATTTTATATGAAATTCCATGTGTAATATACCTCGTTAATGGATCATTAATCATTGTGATCATCAGAGCCCTCTGATCTCCCATTATTCCAGTTAGGGCTTCAACCTCAACATTTCGAATCAATTTCTTTTTCAGAACATCGTGCCAACATTGCACAAACCTGTTAGATTTTTTATTACATCCTTAGAAATTTGATAGGGTTTATCCAAAGTAAGGATATCACCATCCAATTTGTTCAAGATAAACTGAACTACCTCCGCATTGACGAAATGAGGGAATTCATTCCAGATGTCCAAACTTTTATGTTTCGCTCCTCCAAGCTTCTTCAATTCAACAATAGACAATGAATTTCTTACACCCCTGACCTTTCGACAACTATATTCATCTAGATTTATTGTACCTTGAATTTGCTTCATTTTCTGTACCAAATAGGGTTCTACCGATCACCAAATAGATATGAAATTGATAAGCAACAAAGATACCTAGAGAATTCGCTGCTAAATTGACTTTTCACTCCTTTGGAATTTTGTTGAAAAGGTTCTCCAACTGTTCTCCTTCAATGCATGGTGACAAATTAGGGTTCCAAATGCCCTTTTATAACTTCACATGCTTAACTTCTTGCTGCATTAAATGTGTTGCCCTAGAAGTTCCGGTTACTCTGCAAACTCAGACAACAAGTGAAGAATCTGACTGCGAACCTTTAACATTTTATCCAACTCAAAAATGATTGTTGATAAATTTGACAATGAATAACACAATGGCTGACGACATCCTATGATTCAGAGCCAACTATACAGGGGGACAAAGGATTTTCATGAGAAACTCCCCCTAGGCCATTGGCCTCCAATCAATTTCCAGAAGAATTACCAAAGGGAGCTTCCAGTACAGCCTTATTTCCTTCATCAAATTCATTTTTCTTTACCCATTTTTTCTTCATCTAATCTCTTATCTCTTCCACAGATGATTTTTCCTTTCCTTTTTTGTCTTTCTGTGAATTTCTTCCTTGATAAACTAGGCCTCTTTTATTCATGTTTTTGTTTCTGCAAAATCTTGCAATGTGCCCAAGTTTGTTACAATTGTAGTATACCAGATTTTTTTGTCTATACCATCCATTCCACTAATTTCCTCCTAATTTGCATTGATTAGAAATATGTCCAAATCTTCCACAGGTATAGCATTTAATGTTACTTGCACTGACATACATACTTCTGCATTCTAATAACTTATGGCCAAACTTTTTGCATTTAAAACACTGACCAAAAAATGATGGACTACCAAAATTTATCTCACTTCTACACTAAGAAGCCATATGTTCAAATTTGTTACAAACAAAGCAATATCCATTAGATTTTTGAGCATTGGGTTGCCTTACCAGATGTCTTATGCCTTTGTTCTTCTTTTCAGGGTTCTTTTGTTTAGATCTAGAGCTCTCACCCTTCTCATAGCCAAGACCTCGCTTATCATTTGTGTCCTTTTGACCTTTAGTTATCTCATCAAGCTTAGCAAAATTTATCCTGAACTTCTCCTTGAATTCATTTGCAGAAGCAAGCTCATTTCCAAGAATAACTACCTGTCTCTCAAGTTCTTGTTCATTGTTTCTAGATTGTTGTAGTTCAATCTCTAGCTGAATGAATCCACTATTAATTTTGTTGCATTCTTCATATTTTTCTTTCAAGGACTGGGCCATATTCTCCTCATTCTTCTTTCTTTCTTCAATCTCTTTGGTCGACTTCATCACCATAGATTCCATTTCAAGTTTTAGGGAAGCATTGTCCTTGGCAAGCTTTTCACATTCTTCTGTTATTTATTTTAGGGTTTGATTCAGATGGACATCATCCAGACCTTTGCTATATTTTTGCTTCAACTGATCACATAGTTCCTTCCTCTTTTCCCTTGACTCATTTATCTTATCCTTCAGTGATTGAATGATTTTTTTTGTGGCCACAAGATTCACTTTTAGTTTCATGACCTATGCTTTAGACTGATCAAGATCATCAAGTGCCACCATAAGTTGTTGTTGAAGACCACCAATGTCCATTGTAATTCAAGATCCACCTCAAGTTGTTAAACTTTAGAAGAGGAACCTTGCTCTGATACCAATTGTTGGACACTAGGAACACTGAGAGGGGGGGTGAATCAGTGTTTCACAATATTTCATTTTCAAATCATATATTAAACTATCAACAACAATAATTGAACCACAAATAGCATTCATAGCAGATAAACAAAAGGAAACATGCAAACACATTAAGGAACACCATAACACCAAAAAGTTTTACATGGAAACCCTGTTAGGGGAAAAACCACAGTGGAGATTAATCCACAAAGTATACTCTGTTAAAAGTATAATAAAAAGGGAATGCACTTGCATTTAGGCACACTGCCTAGAGCTCACTGCTCAAAAGAGAAGGCTCACTTCCTTACAAAATATATTTGATATTACAACAAAATGTTGAACTAAGAATATAACATCTACAAATGCCTGGATTCAGTTCCAATGAAGCACATAATCGAATTCCAGATCTTTTATCCAATTCGTACTTCTGCTCTGCTTTGCTCTACTATGCATACAAAAACCCTTTTGTTGTTCAAATAGATCTTTTGATATTACCTCACATAACTGTTATGTACTTTTTCGTTCTTACACCTTCACTCTTCTTGATCTACACACATTTATATGTCTCTCAAAAAAGATTTTATGATCTCCTTTATATACCTGTTAACAAGAATTGTATTATATGTCGGCTTTAGAACAAAATATAATATTCTTTCTTATGTCAGCTCAAATCACTAATTATAATTGATGTGTACCCACACAAGTCAGATAGACTATAGTAGGGACTCAAACCAAAATTCCAAACATAAGAAATAGTTAAACACATACATCTGTGACATACCATACGCAACAGGTCGGCCATAATGAGAGAATAAACAATAAATCATTCTACTGAATTTCTTAACTCGTACTCCAACTAATGCAACACCACAAAACTCACTAGTAGGATATAATACATGTTGAACAAGCTTCCTTGGGGATCCAAACCACAAAATAGTGATTAAGTGAAGTATTTAGATCAACTTATCAACCGGATACCCAGTTCTTCATACTTTCTACCGGTAGATTACAGTCTCTTACATTTCTTGCCGGTAGGAGCAACTTCAACACTGTGGACCATACTGTTGATTCCAGTTGCCATCAATGACAGCACAAGCAGCCAAAAACAATCTCTCAAAGCCATATGCCAACAGATAGTAGGAGGTCAACTAGTGTTTGTGTTTAGTTTGTTTAGTGGTACAATAAATTGGATGAGTGTGTAGCACGTTGTGGTTTCTATATCTACTATAATGACAAAGTATGTTGTAGCTACTCTCATCTTTAAGGATTTTAGTTATATTTATAGCTTTTGTTTAGATATTGGGTTGGGTCCTGTTGTAGTTAGAAATTAATACAATATTTAGTGTGTCATTAGCTTGGCAAATAACCTAAACTTTCATATATAAATGAAGCATGTTGATGTAAAGTATCATTTTTTTATGATGTGGTGGGGATGGGAGAGAGATGTTAGATAAATTTGATAATATGAAGAATGTTGCAAATATGCTAAAAAAGCTAATAAAAATAAATAGGTTTAGATAGTGCGATGAAACTATTAGTCTCACATCCCCTAGTAAATAGTTCACAAAAATGATTGTCAATGATCTTATTGTGTCAAAGACCTATAATATGAAGGGTTTGTTGTTACTACCAACTCTATTGCAACTAAAAATGGAGATAATTGTCACACCAAGGTCATACAATTTTAATAAAATCCTACCTACATTACCTAAAACTAATTATTGAACACCTTTTAGTACTTTTGCAACCCTTCCAAGAAGAATCATCAAGTGTATCTAAAATATTTCCACTATAATTTAGATCAATATGTATACTATAATTAAGATACCTAAAATATCTAAGGATGCACTATTACATTTTGTGTACATGGAAAGGTTTCACATGTTGAGTTGTATAAGTGCTTCTACATCAAAACTTTCTAGACGATGACATATTTGTTATAATTCATCTAGGTGTTTTTATGTTAAACCTTTAATAAATGGGATGGAAATTATAAATAGTTTGAGTTAGATCTATATGTGGGAATTTCCCTTGGCTAATAGTGTGGAAATATTAAAGGGATATAAGAACTTAACTAGAAAAATAGGTACATAGGATACCTCTCAGTGAAAATAGGGAGGTACTCTAATTATAAGTCTGATGGGTAGAAATGAAATTAGGGGGTTTTATTAGAACCTTATGAATGCATGCACTATGTCATTGGTTTATTAAGTGAAAAGAAGACCATAAAGTTATTTTTAGCTCTATCACTTGATAATTAAACTATAGCCAAATTTGATGATATACATTAATTGAAACATGATCAATACTAAGGGGAAAAACAACAAGATTCAAGATAGCCACTCTTACCTTTTACTATTTAACCAAGAAACATAATATACATATATGCAACTACATGTGGCTAATGCATGAAATGAAAATACCCATGCCCAATCATTGAATAAAGAAAACATAAATACTTAAGTCGTGCAAATATTGATAGCAAGTCTAGGAAAAAATAGAATAAAACCACATGGATTAAGGTAAAGAATTAAGATTTATAAATAAATCACCATCAACATAAACTAGGAGTTGGATAAGACATCATGAATTGAGAGATTACAAAAGGCTACAATATCAACAATGAGGCTTCTTTGAATCATTATTGAAAAAATTAAATAAGAAGATTAGTAAATAGAGACTATGAACATGAGGTAAGGAACCAATTTTTTATAGGTAAAGGACTAAAGAATGAAAATAAAGACACATAGATATATAACTTTGATTTCTCAAATTGGGTGTTAATAGGAGGTTAGGGGTTATTTAGAGTGTCTTATATTACATATAAAGGTGGAAAAAGAGAAGGAAACCCCACTAATTTAGGTTATTCAACTCAAGAATGAGTGTCAAAATGGGTAAATGATGAAAACCATGTAGTTTAATTTGTAAAAATTATACTAGATTCTATCAACCTCATAAATTTATGTTATGATTTGTCGCTAGTTAAGAAAAATCTCCTCATTTCTCAACACAAATGGTTGTTGAAAGTATTGATTACTTTGAAGTTGCAGTATCTAAAAGGTGAAAATATTATGGATGTGATGAACAAAACAAAGGTAATCAAAGGTGTGTAGTTTTATGGGCTTAAGTACATGTCGACAAGTGATGATGAGGTTAAGGTTATAAGGTAGTGGTTGTGTATGGTAATTTCTTTGGCACTCGAATAAGAAAGATAAGTATAATAAAAAGACAACAAATCTAGACATTATAAATCTAATTTAGATTAAGGTTTTAGGGTTTAGGGTTTTGATTTCTAAGTTAAATGTGTCTAATTTAGGTTAAATTCTAGTTAATTTGGTTTAGTTTTTATGGTTTTCAATTTGCAATTTAACATTTTTTGTTTCATTGATGTTTTTGGTTTTTTAAATGCAATTTAAAAACTATAAAATATTGAATATAAAACAAACAAAACAAACAAAAACTAAATAACAATTACAAAATAGAAATGCAAGATATAAAGCAAAAAAAAGTAGAATTCAATCGACCTAGAGGTCGCTAAGGTCGGTTGTGTCGACGAGAGGAGGTGGCAATGAAAAATTGGTTAAATTTAGCCCTTCGAAACGTGTACGTGTTATGTGCTCTCCCTCAAGTGCGCAGCTAAAACGAACTGTGAAAATGAATTACACAGTTGTTTATTTAAAAAATTAAATAGCTTGGTGAAACACGTACGTGTTTTAGGTTGTGTGCCCGAATCTAAATGCATAAACGTTTGGATTTATGCTCGGGTACCCAATCCAAAACGCGTACGCATTTTTTATTGCAATTTTTTTTGTTTTGGCCAAAACTTCCCCTCTTCATGGACCCAACTTCCAACTTTTACCCTCTACCACTCCATCCTATTCAGATAGAACAACCATTTGTACTTGATGGGGTTAGATTTTATTGGAGTGATTAATCTACCTTCCAGTGCAGGTCACAAATGGGTGCTATCATCTAGCTATTGCATTGAAAGATGCTACTGTAGCTTCCATTTTAGAGTTTCTTGATGGGCTGGTTACAAGGTTTGGTGTTCCTTTCACTGCTATATCATATAATGCTAAATTTTTTTTAGGTATCAAAAATAGCGAATGGGTTTTCCAAAATGGAGTATATTTGAAAACATCTTCCAATTATTACCCTCAAGGTAATGGATTGGTTGAGTCTACAAACAAGAATTTGATTAGGATCATCAAGAGGACTGTTACGAATAATCAGAGGACATAGCATACCAAGCTTCGAATAGCCCTTTGGGCTGATAGGATCACACCAAAGAGGGTTGTAGGTAACTCTCCTTTCTTGCTAGTTTATGGTAAAAAGGCAAAAAAAAATTATCTTTTGAATTACCTTTTCTTGAAATTGCTCAACAATTGCAATTGTTGGAATGTGATGTTATGACAGCAAGGTTGGCAAAATTGATGGAGTTGAAAGAAGTTAGAGATCAAGCTATGAAAACCCTTGAGGTTCATCAAGCACAGGTCAAAAGGAAATTTGATAAGAAAGTTGTTGGAAGATTTTTTCATGAATGTGACTTGGTTTTGAAGTGAGATGATGATACGTCTTATCGAGTGGTCCCTACATCATGACCATCTCAATCCAATGCATTCCAAATCTCAAGGCTTGATGGCGAAGTTCCACATATCTCAATCAATGGGATACACCTCAAACATTGTTATTTATGTTTGAGGGACCTTGTATATTAGTTGATTGTTTAGTTTCAATTCCTCTATGTGCATCTCACACATTACTAATTGTTTTTTGATTCCATAAGTACTTTCAACACAATGTTGCAGGAGTATATTAGATGTTTTTTTTTCAAGTTGCCAAAGAGCTTTATGCACAAGTTGTTTGTAGTAAGTTCTTTTCAGTTGGAGTAGGTTGACAACAATGTTTTTGATGAGGCAAAGAGTTTTTGTTTTTTACCCATATGAGGATTCCACGCCCAATGGAAGGATGTAGGCAACTAGTCAGTTATTCAATAGGAGAACAACCAATTGAGATTGCCAAAATGTTATTTGATTTTTTTGAAAAATCAAAACAAAGTTTAAAAAATCTACAAAATTAAAAAAATGCAAAAATAATAAAGGAGTTCACTAACTTCAAGGAAGACAAAGGGGAATTTCTTTTCATGCATTAGTTTAACTCTTCATGTAGATTTTTTAAAAGGGAGTTTTGATTTCCATGCAAAAATCAGAAATAATAATAATAATAATAATAATAATTGTAGACATCCAAATTTGACAACTCCCATATGGTCAAATTCGTCTCCTTTATTCATCCATTTCATCAATATTAATTAAATGATTTATTTAGTTAATATTTCACCTTTTTTCCTGAGGTTCCTAAAGTATTTAATTTAATTCTTTACCTTAAATAATTAAATACTCTACATTTCATCCCTTCCTCTCTAAATTAAATAAATACATCAATTTATTTAATTTAGTCATTTAGCCTTTTTGAATTTAAATCAATTTTAAATTCCCTCTTTTCTCTCTCTTCGCCACATCCTCCATAATCTTCTCCCAATCTGGGTTAGTTTAATTAATCCATGATTATGATGTGCACACCCTTAATCAAGATTAATGTCACATCCTCCATATTTGGCCCCTTGTCTCTAATCCTTCATTAATCTTCTTAATCACTTGTTTGCACAACCTTAATCTAATGACATGCAATCTTTGGTATGTCCTCCAAGTCAACCTTTCATAAATGTTTTCCCTTTTAAGTCTTGACATATTCCCCATGTGAATTAAAAATTCACATTTATTCATTCAATGCATTTCTCTTCCACATGTAAGTTGTTGGGAAATTCTAAGTTCCCTCCTAGGTCACATCAATCACATGGGACAAGGACCTCCTTTATGAGGACCTTGTCTTATCCCCAAGGTACTCCCCAATACATTTATTCCCCCAACAACTTCTCACATCTCCATGATGATAAGAGAGGACTTTCTAAAATTTCACTTGTCACCATCATCCTCATACGAGGACAAGAACTTTTTTGAGGAAATCTCCCCTAATCCCAAGGTACTTGCAAGTACTTCCACCTCATATGTCCTCTTTCCACATCACTTGTCCTTGTGACACCTCCTCTTCCACATGGTAGGTTGTGAGGGCTTGTGAGTCCTCAACTCACCACAACCCTCAAGTCTTCAAGCAATTCAACTACTCTCAACC
Source organism: Sequoia sempervirens (assembly GCA_007258455.2). Classification (NCBI taxonomy): domain Eukaryota; kingdom Viridiplantae; phylum Streptophyta; class Pinopsida; order Cupressales; family Cupressaceae; genus Sequoia; species Sequoia sempervirens. The sequence continues at coordinate 62,954,582 of VDFB02086081.1, read as the reverse complement.
TCAAACATTTTGCATTCAACTTCCATTGTTGCACTCATCAAGCTTTCATTGCATCCATTCCATAGACCCATCTAAATACCCAAATCTTTCATTGCATTCATCTTGCAATCTAGATCATTTTGCATATCGTTTTCATCATATTTGCCATCAAGGAGCACACATTCAAGCTACATCAAAGGGCCAACTAAAAGGATCACTTGGACAAGGTATAATCTGTTATTTATCTTTATTTTGTTCAAGTCAACTTAGACTAATCTTGAGATGGTGTTGTGTTATTTCTCCTTTGCATTTCTTTGTTTTTGCATCTTTTAGGTTTAGTAAATAATGTTGCATCACAAGAATAAGCGCAATGTAGTGGCTAGTACTTGCCTTTATAGTATTTTAATTATCTATTGGTTTAATATTTGTTGAACAAATCGTGGAAAGAAGTTGTTAAACTACTTTTGTAGCTGACCCCGATGTCATTGTAAGTTATGCAATATAAAATAAAGTGTTTTTCAGTTTTTGCAGCCCCTACTATGCACAAGATATAGACCCCCTCTTCCTAAACTTGTTTTGGCCTTTTCCACCTCCCTTTTTCACATCAAAAATAATATGAGTTAGTCCTCAACTACATAATGAGAAAGCATCAACATCTTATATATAATTTTAGTGATGTTAGGTGGAATTATATCAATAGATTATATTATACATGGTGTAGCCAATGGAAGGATGGAGGCAGCTGGTAATAACCCCCTTGAGATCATCAAAATGTTATCTGATTTTTTTCAAAAATCAAAACAAAGTTAAAAAAAATCTACAAAATAAAAAAATGCAAAAATAATAAAGGAGTTCACTAACTTCAAGGAAGACAAAGGAGAATTTCTTTCATGCATTAGTTTAAATCTTCATGCAGATTTTTTAGAAGGGAGTTTTGATTTCCATGCAAAAATCATAAATAATAATAATAATAATAACTCATACTGAGTTTAGGATCTCAAAATCTATAAATAAGAGGCATATGCTTTGTAACAAATCAATGGAAAAATTTATTGTGATAGTGGCATCCAGTCCTTGAACTTTTTCAATCAAAATTAGGTATTTACTTTTGTAATTTTCTTCATTGGTTGCATCTTCAACCTTGTTTCACTTTGAAATAGTGGTTGATGATTATTATTATTAATCAGAACTTATACTGAGTTTAGGATCTCAAAATCTATAAATGAGAGGCATATTTGTAACAAATCAATGGAAAAATTTATTGTGATAGTGGCATTCAGTCCTTGAACTTTTTCAATCCAAATTAGGTCTTTACTTCTGTAATTTTCTTCATTGGTTGCATCTTCAACCTTGTTTCACTTTGAAATAGTGGTTGAGTGTATGCTTGTGATGTAATATTTTACTATTTTTCTAAAAAATAGTCAATATAGCAACCTTCAATGAATCAAAGATCAATATTTTTGCCTCTACTTGTTTCAATTTTCTTTATGTATGAAAGAAAAATAGATATTATTATGAGTTCTATGACTCCTTGATTGTTGTTGCTCTAAGTTTACCTCTAAATTATTGTTGCAAATTGTTGTGTGAAGCTTTAGATTGAGATTCATAAATTGTGTTGCTGAAACAAAGGAGAAATGTGTTATATTTGTGTCATCTTCATTTTTTGTTTTAGATTTGGATTATCAATTCTTTCTTATCTCTTTTCCCAACAAAAATCTTTAATTAGAGTTAATTTTTAGGCAATTTACCAAAGGGAGCTGTCGGAGGTTGACCTTGAGTTTTGTGAGTCTTGCAACTCGAGAGGTCATCCCATGTTTCATAAGATAGTTAGATTCAAGATTCAACAAGGTACACATTCCAGGTGATGATAGTTACCAAATCTAAATAAATTAAATGTAGTACTGAACCCTTAATTCAATGTGGAATCAAGCTCTACTAGGTGTCCAAAGTTAATTTGTTCATGTACCATTAAATTAGGATGTATCAATCAAGTGTATCAAAATCAAGAAGTATATATATATATATATATATATATATATAATGTAGAAATCTTTTCACAATATTATTATGTTCTGTAGAAACTTCATGAATTTAATCAATTCCAAAGATGCAGATTTTCCTAACATAACTATGGAGTTGATCCTATAATAACAATTCTAATACTTGTAGGCAAAAATTTAGTAATTTAAGTATGAAACATATTCACCTCACTTTTTAAACCTACATCAAGAGTTTGATTATATCATCAAAAGTTTGCATGTGATAAAGATAGTTTGCATGTGAATAAAGATAATTCCTCTCATGTGTTAAAACTCAATAAGGATATCAAGTCAATTTTGAACAACAATCAATCATACAATGCTCTAGAATGTTAATGCTAATGTCACTATAGTGTTCATTTCATAGATTTGCTTGATGTTGTTAATGAGGTAAAGTTAGCCCTTAAATACAGCTCCAAGGGTACAAATAATATGTTTCACAATTTGCGTTAACACATAACAAAATGGAAGGAAACAGGCCCAAAGTTTGAATCTAAATTATGAATGTATAAGAATTATATATACAATTATAGAGATGACCTAAATAAGATTAAAAATAAATATAAATAATATTATGCACTAATTCTTAACAAAAATCAACACCATTTATACACTTATCATTGCATAAAGAATAACCTATTTGAAAACAAACCAAAAAAATTGCAAAGCATGAAATTTAATGGGAGAACAAGAAAATAACCATTTTACGTCAACTTTGGCTTGTCAAACCATTGGTCTAAACAGATTATGCACCCTAGAAAGACCTGTTGTAAGGCATTTACGATAGCTCAAAATCGCGTAGTATAATTTTAAACATATTTATTTATTTGGCCAAAAACTGCTCAAAGTTCATTAATAATTGTTCCAAGGCTGTTAAATATCCTCATCCGACAGCATATTCTTCGTGTGCTCAAATGCAATTACTTCGTTTGAGTAGGAAGACGAGAACTCCATATAAATAAAGATGTGTCTACATGCTTATGCAATAAAAGCAGGTTCCAAAATGGAAAAATATGTTTGCTAGAACTTAGTACTCAGAATGCAACCTATGTGATCTACAACAATTTTGGTGATGGCATTCTGGACTAGGAAAACTCACTGCCAGCAAGTCACCACCGACAATTCACTGCCAACAATTCATCGTCATGACATATTCATCGCATATACAACTATCACCATTGTATATTCACCACATATACATTTTTCAATATTTAAGTGACTAAGAGCACCCAAAAAAGAAAAAGTACAGAGATTTTGTTGAATGCATAAAAAAGCATACACAGTGAATATACCACGACGATGAATTGTCTATGCAATGAATATGTCCTGACGATGAATTGTCTATGCAATGAATATGTCCTGACGATGAATTGTTAGAGGTGAATTGCTGGTGATGAATTTTCCTGATGCCCTGGATAACCATGGTATTGAAATCTAAACCAATAAAATTATCATTGTAAGGTAATATAAAAAACATAAAAAACACATTTAACGAAACTTCTTAGCATCTCAAACATAAACAAAAATCGTTGACCAATTCTTTCAAGCTGTATATTTACGGAACGTCCAAATGCAATTTCTTAATTTGAATCGCAAGACAAAAATTCCCGTAGAAGAAAAAAAAAATACTGAAATCAGAAAAAAAAATTCCCTCAAAACATGGACCAAAAAAAGAAAAATACATGTGCTTAAACCCAATACCCAAATGCAACCAGTTTTTCGTGGAAGAATTATTGTTTCTGCCATGGAAATATCAAGAGGTTCTCCTGAAATAAAGAAAACCACCAGTTCAACGAACAAAAAGCACATTCATATGTATAGAAAGACAAATAGTTTAACATTTACCAAACTCGCTTTCTTAGCAGCCCAAGATCTCAACAAAATATAGTTTCACCATATTTACATGTTTGGTAAATAATCGTTCCATTTTTCTTCAATATTCCCATCCAATAGTATATACTCTTGGAGTGTTCAAATGCAATTGCTTAATTTGAAGGGCAAGAAAAAGCCACATACAAGTAAAGATCTGCATCTAATCACTGAAGCAGAAAAGTAGTTCCACCTGAACTTGGTCCAAATAAGAAAAATATGTTCCTCAAATCCAATTCCCGAAAGCAATCTATGTGATCTACAACAGTTTTCGTGAAAGAATTCTGGATAACCATGCCACAGAAATATCAAGATGTTTTACCTGAAATAAGTAAAACAATCAGTTAAACCAATAAAAAGCATCTTCTTTCAGCATCAATCACCATCAAATTTGTTTGAATCTCTGCTTTGATGTATTTTGGCCAAACAGCAGCCACATAAATTTGTGGCAACCTCAAATTCAGCAATATGATGTTTACAAATTTGGCAATTGACAGCACATGCAAAGATTTACTCCCAATTTATTCATACTTGCAAGTTGCAGATAGGTATTTCAGGGTGATTCCTTAATAAAATTATCTGACTTGCCATCCACCATATACCGTGAATCCATCTGGAATGCCTAAACTAAACACCTCCACACCAAGTGAAGTCAGCAACATACAATAATGTCGCTTTTGAACAGCACCATGTAATTTTGTGTTTCATCACAACTTTATAGCTCCAACAACTTTATACTCCAACACCGTCCACTGCTTCTTTTTTCCAGTTAAGAATGATTCAGAAAGACTTCAAGTAAAATCAATCTATAAAAAAATATTATTTTGCAGAATTAACTGCTACTCTGCCATCTGATAATGCAATTGTCATTGCTACCCTTTCATCTGACAATGCACTTGTCCCTGCTTCATAAACAGTGCTTCCAATTCTAGTTGGAGGCCAGTAGCGGAGTACAGATCTTCCCAGAATATTCTTCACTGGAAGCGGCCCCCTGAAAGATAAAAGGAAATAGTATTGAAAAAACAGTTTGGGTCATGCATCCTGATTCTCAATAAAAAAGAAGCGATGAATGAGATTTGTAAGAAAATGAATTTTGCAAGACATCGCAAACAAAATTAGTTCTTGCGACTTTGAGCACTATATTTGATAAATATGGTATGTGGCAAGATAGAGACTGACAGATAAATGACACCTTAACATGGAAAAATTAATTAATTTAATTGGAGTGATGAGTTAAACATATATAGCATGAAAACATACCAAACATGAGAATCATAGCTGTTATTGCGGTTGTCACCCATTACAAAAACATAGCCTTCAGGTACAATCTGCATAGATAGAAATATTTATCTTCTTTAGCAACATATCATCACAAATTTACATTAGCTTTGGTTATTTGCAAACTCCTCTAGACAACATTCCAGAAAAGTTTCTTAGTCAAAGTAGTACTAAATGCAAACAATAACTAATTAAAAAAGAAGTCGAAGACTGCAAACATAGGATATTGTTATACACACAAATCAATCTCCCAAAGCATCTCATTTAAAATACTTGAGATATAAATAAAAATATGGTAGACCATTCACAGAAACTAGTTGCTGATAATGAGTTCAAATTCAACTTGAAGATATCATATTGATAAAGAAACAAGAAACATCAACAGCTCACCCATTTCGAATTGAATCACCCTCCACAATACAATCACATAAATGCCTACAATTTGGACATAACACCTGTTCTCTTAGAGTAAAAGTGGCATTAAACGCAAATGACCAAGATTATAAACCAAGGGGTATTAGAGCCCCATATGCATGTCAGGGAGTTTGAGCCAGGGTAGCCATCACTAAGAAACAAGTGACATTTAAATAGCCCAAGGAAAGATGACCGTGGCTCTTGCTGTCAAGCATCCAATTAACTTCTAAATAGGGCAAAGGCATTATCAAAGTAATCCCCACGTGAAAGGTTGCTACCAAAAATTACAAGTATACCCAACTTCACAGTAAAGACTATATTTAGGCTCCAATTCAAATATCCTTCGATAATAAATATAAGACTTAAGTTATAACATATAATTATATTTAAAGACATATTTCCAATAAGCATCCTAAACTAGAATTCAAACTTTTCATAGGGGAAGAAAGCCATTCAAGAAACCTCCGTAAAACTTAAGGTTTAGAGGGAATCAATCTAAGCAATATTCACTTAAAACAGGTCTGCAGATGAGTTGATACTGTATATATGAATGACTACAAATCCATTGAATCCTTCCGTGACCAGTATTGAGGTTTCATAATTCAATAGTTGTTTTCAAAGTTTTGTGAGTGCTAAACAAATGTCATCAAGGAATAGTCAATCAGAGAGGAGCAAGAGACAGAAGTGACATTCCCTACAACATAAAGCATCACATGACATTTTAGAATTATGCCACAAACAGAAAATGTAAAAGCAGAGCTTCTCAGCAATGTTAAAAGTGCTCTCTGCAAGTCAAAATCAGGTTCCTTCAAAAACTTTATCCCAATCCATTGTTTAGGAATTGTAATTTTTGAAATAGTAGAGAAGAGCGACCGATGCATACACGTACTATGTAATTTAAAGAACAATTAACAATCCATTAAATTTGTTCACTTTCCAAAAGAAGGATCATAGTCTAAGAGCAAACAAAGAAAAAAAACATCTACAATTGCCTCCACTCAGCTTAGAACATTTTTCCCTTCCCTTCAAAGTTAAGAAATGAAAAGTGAGATAGCATAAAGACAATACCACTGGACGCATCTCATATGCAGGTGGCTCAAGAATAAAATCTTCATTTTGGACAGTGCCATTCACCACTAGCTTGCCATTGCGAACCTGCATTGGAAATAAGAATAAAAGAGCAATATGAGAATAAGGACTCAAAACAAAAGAGATTTGCAAAATTTAAAATAATAATAGAAGTTTATAAGATGCATACCACCCAAAAACAGTCAAAGCAGTCAAATTAGCAATGAAGTTGCAAAATTTAAAATTATTGATGAGTTATCGATGGAAAGATTTTGGGCAAACAAAGCTGTAATATTATGACACATTTTCATCTTTCACATCTTAAGTAGGGTGTGAGAATGAGAATGTCATAGTTTTATTAAAGCAAAAAAGGATAACCAAGTCAAAATTTATAAAAGTAAATCAAAGAACTCCCTAAACCATTTCCAGACAATAGAATAGAGACACCATATATTCTAGAGAAGGCCTTCCTTTCTCATCTCCTTGATATTTGAATGCCCCTTGTAAAAGCCTCACATGAACACCCTTCCATGAGAAGATCAACAATTAAGCATTAGATGATTTAATGGGAAAAAATCCCCTTTGAAATTCCTTAATTGCAAAATCCACTCATATTCCCCCGGAAGAAGAGTCTGCTTTCTCAATTTGGAAACATACCTCGAAATTCCCAAATGATTTGCATTGAAATTTTGATTTCACTGTTTCAGTAAGTAGTGGTCAAACCACGGCCTTCTAGGCTTCTATCAAAGGGGGTTCCCACCAACCAAGATCAAGTACTTTACAATGACTTTCAAGAACTGGGCAGAATTTTTGAATTTATAAACCAATGAATTCCTTGCCTATGCTGTACACTTTGACACTTATAGCTATGAATTGAATCTATACCTAGACTGCACTCCAACAGAAATTAACTTAATTCCAGGTACTCAAAAAGATGCATGGCATAGATCAATGGGGAGATTTTTTTAGCTTTATTAATTATTTTAAGGTATATTTTTGGCTTTATTAAATTTGTCATGTTGCATGGTTATCCAAATAATCATGTCTTACAATGCAAAAACTTCAAATGATCATCACCATAAAATTAGCACACTATTATAGATGGTTTACACTTCTTCACCTGTTGCATTTCCCAGAAGTATCAGTCTATGTTCAGCTGCCTTACCTTGCACCTACTTATTTGACTGATGAAATGTCCAGTAAAAATCATGTACAAGATCTTTCAGTACTTGGAAAAGTTTTTAATGTGAGTTGCACTCAAGTTTGAGGTGCTACTGCCAACCATGGAAATAGTAAAACAATTATGGCAGAAACAGCGAAACAGCCACTGTAGAAACAAAGGAAATGGCCAAGGGTTGGAAATGATATAAAAGATTGTCTTATACCATATCAACATGCCAATGTATCTTTATTGTCATAGTTATAATTTTTAAACAGATTAAACAAATGCTCATATATCAGTTATATTATAATAAAGCAGTTAGTGAAGTTGCAATACCAAGATAATATGGTATACCATATATTTGCCTTTACACTCTTATTTCTCCAGATTAAACAATAGAGGCATTTAGTAAAATTAACTTCCACAGTTGATAAGGTTCAGACTAAGAATATCAACACAAAATATGACACCAACAGAAAAAATGTAAAAACAAATCAGAAACAGCTACTCCAATTTTTGTTTTGAACCTAGGGACAAGGTTTTACCTCCTAATAATTAACACAAAATACTATCAGTGAATGCTTTCTCAATTATATTATATTTATCGCACACTGTAAGGTTTGAAAGATATAAGTGATTCTATAAGACTGAATGTCGAAAGCGCAGAGGGAGAACTAAGGGCGCCACCACCTGCTAAGTACAAGAGCATGGTACTCAAGGTTACAAAAAAGACAAAATAAGATTTGTGTTCTTCATTCTTCATCTCCCTAGAATACACTCACAATCCCAATCTTAACAATGACAAAGCTATGGCATGATGTTAACATTGTTAAGAAAATAATAAAATCTAGATATGTCACAATACATGCTATGGCATGATGTTAACATTGTAAAGCAAATAATAAAATCTAGATATGTCACAATACATGCTACACAATAAAATAAGTGCCAAATGAAGAACTGTATGAACATCAAACAGATATAATGATGATGGATGATTAGTTTTTATTAAATTTGGCAATGCTAATAGACTTACTTCCACAATATCTCCCGAATTTGCTACAATTCTTTTAATAAAGACATCACCGGAAGTGTATCCTTTCTCCTGCAGGAAGAATTTAAGTCACAAAAAGAACTAAAAGTATTCAATCAAGAAATTTACTCAAGTTCACAAACTACACATGACAATCAAAGGCCCTCAATCAAGAAATTTACTCAAGTTCACAAACTACACATGACAATCAAAGGCCCTCCAAAGAAAACAAAATATTACCTGCAAAGCTGGGGGAGCCTTGAAGATCACTATATCGGCCACCTCTGGCTTTCTAAAATAATAAGAGAGCTGCAACATCCAAGATACAGCAACAATCGAAATATTTAGCAATGGTCTTCAAAAGTCATTTTAATGGTGAGAGGAGCATAAAGCAGGAAATGCTTGCCTTTGTTCTTCTTAACATAAGACTAAAAATTTATCAGATGTTGCAAATTCTAGAAGCACAATAAATCTTTCTTCTGAGAAAACTGAGAAAACTGAAATTGATTTTGAACAGACATGGATCGTGACAATATACCCTTCCTCCGAATTCAACCAAGTTTAATGACTAAAATGTTAAGGACCTAGAGAGTATTTGGAATGTCCAAAGGCATAGGTTATCTGGCATTCAATTATTGATTAAGGCACTAATATGTGTGGAGTGTTTGTTTTAATTCAGAGACTCAAGCACTCTGACATCATAAGGCTTTGGAGCTTATTGCCAAACAGCAAGTTTCAATGCAACCCACAGTACAACAAATTCTTTAGGTGTTCCAAGCCTACCAAAAACAAACCTAAAGAACGTGATCCAAACCTACCCAAAACAAACCTTATAACTGTGATCCACAAGCCTACCCAAACCAATCCTTACAAGCATGATCAACAAACCTTCAGAAGGTTATTCAAGACTACACAAAACAAACATTAAGAATGTGATAATACAGGCTTACCCAAAACAAACCTTAAGAAATTTATCCAAGTCTACCCACAACAAACCTCAGAAAGATGATTCAAGCCTACCCAAAACAAACCTTAAGAAATTTATCCAAATCTACCCAAAAAAACCTTAGAAAGATGATTCAAGCCTACCCAAAACAAACCTTCAGAAATTTATCCAAGTCTACCCACAACAAACCTTAGAAAGATGATTCAAGCCTACTAATACAGGCTTACCCAAGACAAACCTTAATAAATTTATCCAAGTCTACCCACAACAAACCTTAACAAATTTATCCAAGTCTACCCACAAAAAAACTTAACAAATTTATCCAAGTCTACCCACAACTAACCTTAGAAAGATGAATCATTGCCTACCCAAAACAATCCTTAAGAATGTAATCCAAACCTACCCAAAACAAACCTTTAGAACCTATTCCAGGCCCTCCCCGATAAGTTTTAATCGCGGCTAATAACATTGCCCAAAAAGTACCAAGCAATGCAAAATTTGACTAATGGAAAATTTAATAATGTAAAAATTATATGTATATGCAAAGCTAAAAAATACACTGTCAAATTTTATATATGTAACCAATTTCTTTTAAATAGGAAATGCCCAATGCTTTAGAGAATTCTATCATTAAATAAATAAGTTTCCAGAGTTCAATTTTAAAACATAGCCCACTAGTTAAGAATTACCTTTTCTGCAACAATCCGGTCTCCGATATCGAAGGTAGGATACATAGACAAGGAAGGAATGAATCTGGGCTCTGCTACAAACGACCTGAAAAGCACCGAAATAAGAACCGCTGCTACAACAGTCTTGGCATCCTCGGCGCTGAACTGTACCCAATCAGGCAGCCAACTAATTTTCTCACCTCTACTTTTCTTTGCGCCTTTTGAAAGCTTAGGTGTTTCATTTTCCAGCAGAGGCTTGGTTTCTACATCCCCACCCCCGTGATCCTCGTTACTGAGGCTATCCCTTACAACATTCCGTTTTCTCACAGAACCCTGAAAAAATTCGCTGCAGGGAAGCCACTTCATACTCTGCAGAAAAGGCAAGATGGGGGAACTGTTGACCCTGAGCATAGAGGCTCCCCCCATCGAAGAAATCCCTAACATCCCCACCATAGAAACCCTAGAATCTGATGTACAAACCCTTGAAACCCCCATGTTGCTACAGTTAATTGTGGAGGATTTTAGTTGCCCCTGTACAAAAGAAGCCCCCGAATTCTGTGGCTTTGACTTCCATGAAGGGCAGTACTGGAGCTTACACTCCCTCAAAGCCGCCGCTGCTTTCCTTGTCCAGAAACATTTGTATGAACTGCACCTTTTATCACGGGAATAAGATAAATTAGCCCCGCCCTTCTGCTGGAATCCGCAGGCCCCTGATAGAGAGGCAGCGAACCAGGCAGCAGGGCAGGTTATAGTCAATTGAACGGCCATGCCTGTGTATTTGCAAATTAAGCGGAACAATCGATACAGTGTTTTGCTTGGGCCTAGCAATAAAGTGCCAGTGTAGCCACAGTTTAGCACGCCATTGATAAATAATTCCTCGCCAAATCCTTTTCTAAATCTGTGAATTGGGTCTCCTTGTTCTTCCGATTAGAGGAGCCCTCAAACAAATTTAATCAAAAAATGAATTAGAATTCCGCAAAAAAGGCAATTTGGGTTACAAAATTTAGCAAAACTCTCCGCGACGTGAAAGTATTGCAGAGATTCAGAGCAGCCACAGCTCTCTTATCTCTCTGACTTCAAGCAAAATTATAGAGAGCCGCCTTAGAGTTGAATTCGGATTTTATAGGCATTTGTTGTGAATTGCATTTCGATTTATTTCACGTTAATTCGGCGTTGTTTCGCTTAATTCCAACTTCCTTCCGATTTCTTGTTTTTTATTCTATTAGGTAGCGTTGTTTCTTGTACTTCAATTTATTTTATTTCATTTCTGCGAAGCTTCAACTCAATATCTATTTCATTTAAATATTTTAAGCAGCTACCTAGTCAATGTTATCTCTTAAAAGACATCAGCTAATATCAGCTAATATAATGCATTTTAAAGAAAAAAAAAATTATCTCTTAAAGGCATCAATTTTTCATAGTTTATAATGATTAGTGTATGTGATTTTTGAATCTAAAAGTTATTGTGATGGAGAAGGTTGATATGAAGCAAATTTTACACAAAATCCATAATGATTAGTGTATGTGATTTTTGAATTCACACGTAAACAAATTTTACACAAAAAAAAAGGGATTATCTCTTAAAGAAGTTCATAATGATTAGTGTATGTGATTTTTTAATCTAAAAATTATTGTGATGGAGAAGGTTGATACGAATCAAATTTTACACAGTCTTCCAATTTTACACAGTGTTCCAGAATCCATAATGATTAGTGTATGTGATTTTTGAATTCGCATATAAACAAATTTTACAGTTAAATTTTACACAGCTTTCGAGAATTCATAATGATTAGTGTATGTGATTTTTGAATTCGCATATAAACAAATTTTACACAGTTAAATTTTACACAACTTTCGAGAATTTATAATGATTAGTGTATGTGATTTTTGAATCCACAGTGAAATTCACTGCCAACAATCACGGCAATGAATTGTTGGGGGTGAAATTCATCTCATGACAATAATTGTGCTTCAGAAAACACATACTACTATTATGGCTATTTTAATTTGTGCTTCATCGTGCTACAAAGATTCGTTGATTAATTTCATGTGATGTGGAAAAATTTAAGAGATTTTTATTTCACTTACACTAAAAGCAAAATTGGTGCATTTTATTAAATTCAAAAATAAAATGGTCCTCATTCTATTTTGATATAGGATTTTGTATGTAGTTTGATATCTAAGAAAATTAAGAAATTGTTTTTGAGTTTTATATTTCATTTTAACACAAGATTTTTATTAAATGTGATAATAGAAAGAAAAATAAGTTTTTCTTAATAGTTAGATTAATTAAACAAATTAGTTAGATATTTTAAATATATTCATTTAAAAGATGAAGAGAAACTTTGATCTTGAGATGTCCTTCCACATTTTTAATTAGATAAATTTAAAATATTTACACTATTTAAAATACACATATTATTATGTTTTACTTTATTGTTTGAAACTATTTAAATTAATTTATATTAAAGTGTAAGTATTTCTTTAAATAGTTTAGATTAATATTAGGAATTTTTTTATCTTTACAATAGTTATATGAATATTATTTTTAATATGTATCTAAAGTAATAAATAGATGCACACATAAATAGGTAAATGGATAGATAAGAAAAGAATTAAGGACTATTTATTTAAGAATCGTATTTTATTTTAAATATTATTTAATTTGAAGATCTACATTTTGTTCCACTTATTAATGTATGTTTATTATTAAATGTTAATAATTTGACATGTTGATTATCAAAATTTAAGTAAAGGAGATTTTGCTAATACACTCACATCATTACAATCTACTCCTACATCTATTAGAGTTATGCCTCTCGATGTAATAAAGTATAGTGCATAAATTAATTCAAATAATAGAGTTGAGGGCTAAAGATTTAAATATTAAACTTTTTATTTAGGAAATTGAATGTAAAAATAAGGCATTCAATTTTATATATATATATATATATTAGATATAGAGGATTACATATCAAGTGTTTTGTTTTGACCAATAGCATATCAAAGTCTTCCATCCCAAATTACACTAGGTTATAAGCATTTACAATGATTCACCATGGATACATATAGCAGGATTACAAAATTACAACATATACTCAGTGTTACTTACAATAGAAATATAAAAAGTGGCAGTGCTTTTTAGATAGTATACTATGCATTAGACCATTCCTTCAAAAGGATCATTCTTTACCAGCCATTGCGCCTATTATACCTTGCTATATCTTTTATACTAATTAGGGTCTTTGTTGCTTCTTGCTTAGCCATTGTCTTTCTCCCCTCCATGGCTTTACTAGCCTATTTCTCATCCACTTTATTCTTTGTACCTTCTTTAAGTTCTTTCTGAAAGTCTTGAAGTGCCTTTAGGAAGATCTCAATCCCTGGATGACTATCCTACCAAGTATGCCAACACCTTGCCTCTTATATATCAATGTCCATTTTTTTCTTCTCTAGGAACTTCTAGAATTTATCCTTTGAGATCTCGATGGTTATATATACCTGCATGGCAACATTATACACAATGATTCTCTTGCAAGACTCGGTAAGCACCCTCCTGTGTCCCTTAAACTTGTCATCATTATGAGCTTTCTAGATAACCCACAAGATTTCGATGGATAAACACAGCCAAAACATAGAGAGATCCTTATTTATTTTATTATCAATTTCAAAAAGAATTTTTATTGGATTGGGATCATCATTATTCCCCCAAAAGTTTTGATTATTGCAAAATATCTTCCATATTTCTTTAGCATATATACAATCAAAAAATATGTGTTTGACTGAATTAGGTACCCTACATAAGTTACAAATATCAATGTCATTGTGTTCAATCTTAAATGGTAACCTTTATAATAACAATAGCCACCTAAAGCAAGATTTTTTTGGTTCCAATTCTTTTGACCAATTCTTCTTAAATATTTTTAGCCATTGGTTATGTTCATATTGATATCCAAAATTTTATTACCTTGCTTAGTTATATCAATTTGTTCAGTCAAGAAGCAATCAATTGTTTTAGCATTTATTTTCAATAAGGAACTGTCGTCCTTCCACTGCAATTTTCTTGATATTGAAGATTATCATTTTTAACTTCAACAAGAAAATGAATGTTTTTACAGGATTCTTTTAATGTGGTGTATGTTCTCCAGTTACTTTGAGGGAGATTAAATTCAAAACTTATTTCATTCCATCCCTTCAAGTTACCATTCATTAGAATATCATTAAAGCATTTAATCCCCTTCTATGCCTAGCTTTTAGTTGAGTAGCCTTAGATTAATGCTAGGGGTTTGCCCTTGTGGTTCCACCATATAGACATGTGTGTCATAATGTTGATGTTACCATTCTTGATGAAGTGGCAGCTGGTTATGTTCTGCTTAACAACCTCCCATGCTTTTTAGATGGTTTTGAAAATGTTGGAACCTACAGGGGTTATAGGGTGAGCACTACTAAGAATATCACACAAAGGAAGAATTTTCCATGATTTGGCTTGTTTGGGTACTGCATTCATCATGTTTTATCTAATGAGGACCTTCCAAGGTTCCTCTCCTTCCAAAGCACCAATTATCCACTTGGATGCCAAGGCAATTCCTTGCAGTCTTGAGTCCTTTAGGCCTAGGCCACCCCTTGATTTGGCAATAGTGCACCATTCCCATTTTATAGCATGCCTTTTCCTTTTCCCTTCTATCAGACCACATAAACTTCCTTATCCTTTTTTCGATTTTATTAATTTGATAATAACTGGAAAACCAAATTGATGCAAAATATATGCTATAAGAGGATAAAATCTTTTGGAAAACTTGTAATCTTCCAACTGAGGTCAAGTTTTGCTTATTCCACTTGTCAATTTTTTTTTCAATCTTCTCCTTGATCTAGAGCCACATTTCCTTCAAGTTGGGGTCTATGGCAGAGGGAATTCCAAGATACCTTACCAATTTATGGCCCCCCCATTGAAAATTGAACTTCTTAAGCCATTCAGGGGGTGTCATTCCACCCCAACATGCAAGATTTGGCAAGTGCAATTTTGGCACCAATGCTTGACAGAAGGTATTGAGCTTCTCCAGAGCCTATTCATATTCTCTTCCTCTAGATTAGGGAAAATTGCAATGTCATCTACAAATTGAATGTTAATGAGTTCCTTATTTTCAAGTAAGGTAATACCTTTGACCATAGGGGATGAGGTATTGTCCCTTAACACATAGTGCAATGCATCAGAGGCAATGAAAAAGAGTGTCGGGGCAAGGGGCAGCCTTGTCTTATTGATCTTTGTAGTGCGAATTCCTCTGTGAGGGTTCCATTTACATCAACATGTTCCACTGCAACTTTGAATAAGGTTTTAACCATATTTCTAACACACTCACACCATTACAATCCACCCCTACATCCATTAGAGTTATGCCTCTCGATGTAATAAAGTATAGTACATAAATTAATTCAAATAATAGAGTTGAGGGCTAAAGATTTAAATATTAAAATTTTATTTAGGAAATTTAATGTACAAGATAAGGCATTCAATTTAAAAATGAAGGGGAAGGAATAATTAAGATATTTTGCTAAAATCTATTTTTCTTGAGACTAAAAATGGTTCCTTTATGTTTAAACTCAAACTCAAAATCAAAATAATCTATCAACTTTGTGAAAGTCCAAGATTGTGGCTCTAGGTATTTTCTACCAACACAAACTTGATATGAAGCCCATAGATTGACCTAGTAAAGTGCACATTCTTGTTTCCTAATTTACCTAATTATCTACACTTTTTTGGGTGTTAGAATATTGATGGTATTTATGAAAACCTAAGGGAGAGCTTAGATCACAAGGTTTATGTTCTCCTAGGTTGGCCCTCATATTGGGTCAAATTTTGGTTATTTAAAAATCTTCAACATGTATGCACATGATAAAGTATTGATTTAGAGATGAATCCCACAAAGGTACATTTACCCTTGAATGTAAGAATGAAAAAAGTGTATATAAACAAGATACATACAAATTGAAATGATGTGAAGGAGGATGAAAGAACATGCAAACGATACTCAATATAAGGAAAACCCTAGGATTGATTTGGATGGAGAAAAAATCTTTGAAGGGGAGATATTGGTGGAAAGCAATAAATCCAGCATTAGTGTTGCAAATGACACAAAGTGTTGGGAACCAAATACATCAAAAATGAGAAATTAGGAAGGTACTATGTATAAGAAGAATTCATAAAATAGTGGAGGAAAAAACTACAAGTGAAGAAACCCTATTATAGGAAGAGAGAAAAAGAGGTTACCACATAAAAAGAAGCATATCCCACATCAAGCTACCAAGATACTTGAGGATAGGCAACCTATTTAGTTACATCAAATAAATAGAAAAAGAATTTTAAAAGGGAGGGTCTCATGATAAAAAGACACTAATTTTAAGCTACCAAAATGTTTGGGTATATCACCAATATTCAATGTTAGAGATTTGTATTAGTATCATGGAGAGTCAAGAAATTATGACTTGAAAGTTCAATGGAGGAATCAAATATCACAACTGAAACAAATAAAATAGGAATTGTAGGTCTACAATGTAAACCTAGGATTCAAATGGTTTGGGGTGTTGTGTTGGGTGTGATGTGGATGGTATTTTCTTATGTTTCATTAAGATGGAGATTAACAAGGTGAGTAGATTGAATTTCAACCATGAAGGTGAGCCAATTAGACCTAAACCTCCATCTTATTACGAATTAAGATTATTTTGAATTGATTTGCTATGATTAACCTAATTAAACTATATGACCTAATATGGAAAATGCAAGATCCTGATACTACATAGACTGAAACGATAACTTACAGGTATATCTAGAAAGTATAGAAGATTGTGTACCTATCACCAGAAGTTGGGTCTAATCACTATAGCAAGACTATGTCGCCCTTGGGTGAATGGGTCTTTTTGTAACAACCCTCGTTGTTCTACTCAAAAGAATTACCAATGTTTTAACCATAAGAGAGTAATTCATGATGCCATCACATAGCAATAAATTTTTTCTTTTATTTCAAAGACTAAATGCACATCTGAAATAACATATATTCCAAACTTTCCATTTGCATTATAAATGAATATTACAATTCTTCTAATACATTTAAAATCTCAAGATAACATATCTTGCATAAACACTTCCACATAAATGGATATAGGAAAACACACATAGCTCATCTGAGCTTTATAAGCAATAGATACATAAATTGGTCTTGATGTCGTCGCATTGGTGCATACATTCTAGATGTCCTTGTTCCTTGGTTCATACACTCTATTTGTCCCCAATACAGGTGCAAACATCCCCAAATCTCGGTTGCCAACTGATGAGGAGAAGCATCACTCAAGCACTTTTTTGCCGACTCAAATGTGGTCCCCCGCACATCCACAAACAATATATGGAAAGATGGCCCTTCCCTTCGACGAAGAGATTGGTTGGTAAAACCCCATAACGAATAGCCTTACTGAGCCTAGTGTTTTTCCCTACAATCTAGAACCTAATCATACAGTAGCTACACCTACAAGTATGAAAATCTCAAACTAGAATGTCTATATTGGACACAATGAACCTTGATAGTGTAAACAATGGCTACTTACACAACTTTGGCCAAAGTTTCATATAAAAATTCATCTCTTCACCCACTATCTAGCTCGATTTGGTTAATGGCCATTCATGTACTATGCATAGGCAATTCCCTTCTTAAGGTAATCTTTAACCCTAAGAACAACCTACGATTATAACATTCCTACTAAGTAACTCAAGTAACTCTTACTTATTGAGTAACAAGACGAAATGTCATTGTAAGTACTAAACCTGTAGATGTTAAACTTTGACAAACATTATCATACAAGTCAAGTTAAACAAAGCAAACCAAGTACTCCTATGAGATATTCAAACATACTTCATGATGCAAACAAAAATAATAAAAGATCAAAGAAATTGATTGAGAGCATACAAAAAGCATGTGCAAAACCTATGCCATAATGGGAGTGGTACTCCTTTGATGTGAAAAGGATGCCCTTTCCCACCCCCTTGATAAGCTTCCAATGGTATGATGAACAAGCAAAGATGAGTGATCAAGTGCAAGATGAAATGTGCCTATAATGTAAATACATAAGACTATGGATGGATTTCAAGTAGAAGTGGATTCTATTTATAGGTTGAAGGATTGAGCATTCAGAAAATTGAGGCAATTGACAGTGAAGTTGCAGAGAACTAGATTATTGCATTTGATTTCCAGTTCAGTATATTGATTATTAGAGGTTGTGGATTAAAGGGTTTGTTGTTGAGTACATCTAGTATTTCCATGTTAAGTTTCAGAGGTCCGCATGAGGATTTGATCGAGTTATGAGTATCTGAGTTCTAACAGTGGTTTAGTTGTTCTAGTCGAAGTTCCTGAAGGAAGATGATGTGATTCTGGTGGCTTGAGTTGTTGCAGGCATTTTTGTGGTGATTCGTGATGATTGTGGATGTTTCCAGATTGTGTGTTGTTGGTCCACATCAATTTTTGTGCTCTCAATTGGTGATTTTCTTTTGTGAGGTCATGTTTTCCATGTTCTTGGCCGACAGGGTGATTGTAGTGTGTTGTATTAGATCTTCGAGGAATAAATTTTGAAGTTGTTTTATGTTCGAGAATGTTGTTTTGGGTCCTTGCTTTGTTGTGGCCGACATTGGTTGGTTTGCATTGTAAATTTTTTATTGTTTGAGGCTAACCTATTTGAGTTTGCACATTATTTTACTAGCCATTGTATTTAGGATGACATGTTAAGGGTTAGATGATTTGCGGATGATATAAATAGAAGAGAGAGGATTTATTACATACAACAGAAGAAGGATGAACCAATAAGATGCCCAATAGTGCGAAGTATGAAGCGCGGTGATGAAGTATTTTGATCTGGAAGGATCTCAGAGCAGAAAGAGTGTGGAGTAGAGCCGAAGGAGTTAATGAAGATTGTTATTATTTGAATTTATGTAATCCCTGGGCTGTGGCCTGGAATCTGTTAAGCCCAAGAGGCATATGTAATGTGTTTTGAGATTATAATATAATGAGGAATGAGCTTTGAAGGCTGGGTTTTTCCCTGTTAGGGTTTTCCCAGGATATATCTTGTGTCTGGTGTTCATGAATGTCTTTTATCTTTATGAGGATTAGCTGTTAATTTTCGTTGCATATCTGTTGTGATCATGGAGCTGGTAATTTAGGCTACAAGGCCAGACAGTCCTTTATTGGATCCTCCTACCTTGACTACATCTGATGGTATCAAAGTTGGTTGCAAGTCTATTAGCTGCTTGTGAATTTTTTGGGAAGAAGGCAGTGTTGAAAGAAGTGTGAAACC
The DNA here is from genome assembly GCA_007258455.2 of Sequoia sempervirens. Lineage (NCBI taxonomy): Eukaryota > Viridiplantae > Streptophyta > Pinopsida > Cupressales > Cupressaceae > Sequoia > Sequoia sempervirens. The sequence continues at coordinate 62,934,799 of VDFB02086081.1, read as the reverse complement.
CTAAGTGTCATCATAAAAGAAAGATCGAGGCAAGCATTCAAATTTAGTTGTTTATCTTATTTGTTTCAATGGGGAAGAGTGGGAAGAGGATGAAGAAGGAAAATGAAACCCTAATATGCGAAAGGGATACTTTGGAGAAAGAATTGTGCGAAATCAAGAAGTGTAATTCAGAATTAATGGAGAGGATGAAATAACTAGGAGGAGACAAGTATGATTCTCTTGAAGAAGAACTAAAAAATGTAAGAAGGAGAAATGAAGAACTAGAAGCAAAGCTAGATATGTTTGAGGATTTGGAGGAAAGTTTGAAAGAGCTAAACAAGGAGAATAGTTTGCAAAAGAAGGAAATATCTGACTTGAAGGAACATGTTAATTAGTTGGAGCAATCACTTATAGCATTCCAGAAGGAGAATGAGAATCTTGTTGAAAATTGAGATGTTTTCTTAGCTTAATACTTTATAAAACTTTAATATTGCTGATCTAAATAAGCTTTTCCTTTGTTACAAATTCTTTGTGGGTGATTATCTAATTAATCCATTTTACTGTTTGTAGAATGTAGACAGAAGTTGATAGAAGAAGTAGACAAGATATTAGAAAGATTACACAAGCATATACCATGGAGATACCCTTTCGGGAAAAAATTCCACCAATAATTAATCTATTATTCAATCTCTGAAGTAGATTACAATAGCTCCAATTCTTGCTTGAGAATGCCTCTTTTGCCTTCACCAAAACTTCTTCACAACTTGCAATAAAACTGATACCAACTCTCTTCAACTTGCTTGAGATAAATAGGCTTTTATTAACTTTGTAAACTCCAATTGAGTTACAATTACAATGCTCAAGCCTTATCCCTAAAAGTTACACCTATCTCTTCCAAGTAGAGTTTAACCGTGAAGAACAATGTCAAATCATCATCTTCATCCATTTGGGCGTCCCAAACTAAAGTAATAACTCAACCTTTATTCCATAAATATCTTCAAGGATTTATCCTCAAAGTAGGTGCCAAAGAGTGGGCCCACTTAACTTAGCCTTACGAAATATCTTACCATGCAAAGGAGTTAATTCCAAGAAACCAACTTGGGTGCCCAAGTTGGGTCCAAGTCATTTCCTGTTAATTGAAACATTTCTCAACACCATTCATGTAAGAATGGTCATCCCCTATTAACTGAAGGTAGTCCCTGTTATCCGTCATGCAACTCAAGTCATTAGTCATGCATTCCAAGTTAATTGAAGTCAACTAGCATTCAACTAAAACTAACTAAAGATAACTGAACTGAACTAAACTAAATTGAACTAAACTAAACTAAACTGAATTGAACTAAACTGATTCTGAACTGAACTAAACTAAACTAAACTTATCTGAACTGATTTGAATTGAACTAAATTGAACTTCATGCATGCAAACATCAAGCCCTAACTCCTAGGATCTTTACATGCATTCTAAAGTGTTATCTCTTACTCTGAATAGTTAATTGAACTCAAGGTGAGTGTCACCTACCATGTGGGCGCCCCATGTGCCCCTATTCTTTAGGGACTCATAATGGATGCCCTCACATGCTCCTAACATTTATAATTAATTACAAATGTCAATTAACATGATTATTTCATCAAATATTAATCTCTTCCTAATCCTAGTGTTGATGAACACATTCCAAGGACTTAGGAGATACATGAAATAAATAATGTTTAGGATTGCAATTAAATGGCATCCTATTTCCAACATTCTCCCACTTGACATTATACATTGCAATTATTCTAAACAAGGAATAATAATTTAAATCAAGTACAAGACTTAAGGCCAATGGCCTTTTTGTACCAACTAATCAATCCATGCCAACTTCAAATGCAACCTGCATAATCATGAAGCTCCAAGAAAATGATTAAAACCAAGAGAACTTATCTATAGGAACTGGTTTCATAAGATAATTTGCAATATTAATTAAAGTCTCACCTTTCTCAATTAATACCTTCCCACTTTCAACCATTTCTCGCACAAAGTGATACTGAATATCAACATGCTTAGTATGAGCATGATACATAGGATTTTTGGCTAAACACATAGCACTCTGACTATCACATTCAAGTTTAACTTTCTTGCAATTAAAACCAATACCTTTCCCAAGTTTCTATAACCGAACTGCTTCTTCGAAGGCATGTGTAACTACCGAGTGTGTTGAACTCACATTTAACCAAGGTTACAGGCTCCTCGATCTTTTCTGTTGAAAAAGATTTTATTGCTTGTATCCATTCCAAAACATGTCTCTAACCATAAGAAAACTCAAGCCTCACCTATTTCTCCAAGTATCCATGAGGACCTGTAACCAACCAATCCATGCCAAACTCCAAATGCAACACAACACTTTCATGAAGTAATCAAGCAAATGATTAATGTACCCAATACTTAAGAGAACTACACAAGATCAATTTCAAAGCTCCAATATTGAACATAAACATGACATCTATAATCTAACCATCTCCTCTTAGGAGATCGCATGCACCATAACATACATCTTGGTCTCAAGAGAACATGTAATATGCCAAACTCTAAATGCATATCAAGAGTAAACCATGACATAATAGCAACCACTCTAAACCAAGAAAATATATCCCCAACCACCTGAAGATAACCTTGCCAATGATGCATCCACGTCACTGCTAACAACTCCCACTGAACCATGGTACCAAGTCACACATGGAATTGTGACTACCATCCTCTTCATGAAGATCACTATATCCTACCAAATCTCCCATTGAACTATGATACCAAGCTATACATGGCAACAAGATAAACATCAAACCATTACTATCAAAAGCATATGGAATTTAAGACATTTCCTCATGATCAAAATTATCATAACATATACCATGCCACAACTCTAAGTTGCTAATCAAGAGTATACCATGACATAATAACAAAACCATCCTACAACCAAGAATCCACTTCATTTCCAAATGCTCCCACTGAACTGTGATACTAAGAAATCTCATGGCATTATAATGCACAAAATAAAAACTACATTTCTGTCATAAGCTCACACCAAACCTGTGAATCCAAGCTCTCAATGACACATTATAAAAATCCTCTAAAGCAAGAATATATACCTCTTGTAACAAACTTATTTTCCAAAATCAGCAATAACAAAAATAGTAAAAGCTCCCACTATAGCCAAAAAGCTTCCAATCTTTCAAGAGAAAGGTGTCCCAAACTCTACCTAACCTTAGCTCTGATACCAAATGTTGAAAATTGAGGTGTTTTCTTAGCTTAATACTTTGTAAAACTTTAATATTGCTAATCTAAATAAGCTTTTCCTTTGTTACACATTCTTTGTGGGTGATTATATGATTAATCCATTTTACTATTTGGAGAATGTAGACAGAAGTTGATAGAAGTAGACACGATATTAGAAAGATTACACAAGCATATACTATGGAGAAACCCTTTCGGGAAAAAACTCCACCAAGAATTAATCTATTAATCAATCTTTGAAGTAGATTACAATAGCTCTAATTCTTGCTTGAGAATGCCTCTTTTGCCTTCACCAAAACTACTTCACAACTTGTAATCAAATTGATACCAACTCTCTTCAACTTGCTTGAGATAAATAGGCTTTGATTAACTTTGTAAACTCCAACTGAGTAACAATTACAATGCTTAAGCCCTATCCCTAAAAGGTATGCCTATCTCTTCCAAGTAGAGTTTAACCATGAAGAACAATCTCAAATCATCATCTTCATCCATTTGGGCATCCCAAACTGAAGTAGTAACTCAACCTTTATTCCATAAATATATTCAAGGATTTATCCTCAAAGTAGGTGCCAAAGAGTGGGCCCACTTGACTTAGCCTTCTAAAATATCTTACCATGCAAAGGAGTTAATTCCAAGAAACCAACTTGGGCGCCCAAGTTGGGTCCAAGTCATTTCTTGTTAACTGAAACATTTCTCAACACCATTCATGCAAGAATGGTCATCCCCTATTAATTGAAGGTAGTCCCTATTATCTATCATGCAACTCAAGTCATTAGTCATGCATTCCAAGTTAACTGAAGTCAACTAGCATTCAACTAAAACTAACTAAAGATAACTGAACTAAACTAAACTAAACTGAATTGAATTGAACTAAACTAAATTGATTCTGAACTAAACTTAACTGAAATGAACTGAACTGATCTAAACTTATTTGAACTAAACTTCATGCATGCAAACATCAAACCCTAACTCCTAGGATCTTTACATACATTCAAAAGTGTTATCTCTTACTCTGAATAGTTAACTGAACTCAAGGTGAGTGTCACCTACCATGTGGGCACCCCATGTGCCCCTACTATTTAGGAACTCACATGCTCCTAACATTTAGAATTAATTGCAAATGTCAATTAACATGATTATTTCATCAAATATTAATCTCTTCCTAATCCTAGTGTTGATGAGCACATTTTGAGGACTTAGGAGATACATGAAATAAATAATGTTTAGGATTGCAATTAAATGGCATCCTATTTCCAACATTCTCCCACTTGACATTATATATTGCAATTATTCTAAACAAGGAATAATAATTTAAATCAAGTACAAGAATTATGGCCAATGGCCTTCCTGCACCAACTAATCAATCCATGCCAACTTCAAATGCAACCTACATAATCATGAAGCTCCAATAAAATGATTAAAACAAAGAGAACTTATTTGTAGGAACTGGTTTCATAAGATAATCTGCAATATTAATTAATGTCTCACCTTTCTCAATTAATACCTTCCCACTTTCAACCATTTCTCACACAAAGTGATACTGAATATCAACATGCTTAGTACGAGCATGATACATAGGATTTTTGGCTAAACACATAGCACTCTGACTATCACATTCAATTTTAACTTACTTGCAATTAAACCAATACCTTTCCCAAGTCTCTAAAACCGAACCTCCTCTTCGGAGGCATGTGTAACCACCAAGTGTGTTGAACTCACATTTAACCAAGGTGTAGGCTCCTTGGTCTTTTCTGTTGAAAAGTATTTTCTTGCTTGTATCCATTCCAACACATGTCTCTAACCATAAGAGAACTGAAGCTTCACCTATTTCTCCAAGTATCCACATGGACCTATAACCAACCAATCCATGCCAAACTCCAAATGCAACACAACACTTTCATGAAGTAATCAAGCAAATGATTAATGTACCCAATACTTAAGAGAACTACACAAGATCAATGTCAAAGCTCCAATCTTGAACATAAGCATGGCATTCATAATCTAACCATCTCCTCTTAGGAGATCACATGCACCATAACATACATCCTGGTCTTAAGAGAACATGTAATATGCCAAATTCTAAATGCATATCAAGAGTAAACCATGACATAATAGCAACCACTCTAAACCAATAAAACATATCCCCAATCACCCGAAGATAACCTTACCAATGATGCATCCATGTCACTGCTAACAACTCCCACTGAACCATGGTATCGAGTCACACATGGCATCGTGACTACCATCCTCTTCATGAAGATCACTATATCCTACCAAAGCTCCCACTGAACTGTGATACCAAGCTATACATGGCAACAAGATAAACATCAAACCATTATTGCCAAAAGCATATGGAATTTCAGACATTTCCTCATGATCAAAATCATCATAACATATACCATGCCACAACTCTAAGCTGCTAATCAAGAATATTCCATGACATAATAACAAAACCTTCCTACAACCAAGAATCCACTTCATTTCAAAATGCTTCCACTGAACTGTGATACTGAGCAATCTCATGGAATCATGATGCACAGAATCAAAACCACATTTCTGTCATAAGCTCACACCAAACCTGTGAATCCAAGCTCTCAATGGCACATTATAACAATCCTCTAAAGCAAGAATATATACATCTTGTAACAAACTTATTTTCCAAAATCAGCAATAACAAAAATAGTAAAAGCTCCCACTATAGCCAAAAAACCTCCAATATTTCAAGAGAAAGGCATCCCAAACTCTACCTAACTTCAACTCTGATACCAAATGTTGAAAATTGAGGTGTTTTCTTAGCTTAATACTTTGTAAAACTTTACTATTGCTCATCTAAATAATATTTTCCTTTGTTACACATTCTTTGTGGGTGATTATTTGATTAATCCATTTTACTATTTGTAGAATGTAGATATAAGTTGATAGAAGAAGTAGACATGATATTAGAAAGATTACACAATCATATACCATGGAGAAACCCTTTCAGGGAAAAACTCCACCAAGAATTAATCTATTATTCAATCTCTGAAGTAGATTACAATAGCTCCAATTCTTGCTTGAGAATGGTTCTTTTCCCTTCACCAAAACTTCTTCACAACCTACAATAAAACTGATACCAACTCTCTTCAACTTTCTTAAGATAAATAGGCTTTGATTAACTTTGTAAACTCCAACTGAGTTACAATTACAATGCTCAAGCCCTATCCCTAAAAGGTATGCCTATCTCTTCCAAGTAGAGTTTAATCATGAAGAACAATGTCAAATCATCATCTTCATACATTTGGGCGTCCCAAACTAAAGTAGTAACTCAACCTTTATTCAGTAAATATCTTCAAGGCTTTATCCTCAGAGTAGGCGCCAAAGAGTGGGCCCACTTAACTTAGCCTTCTTAAATATCTTACCATGCAAAGGAGTTAATTCCAAGAAGCCAACTTGGGCGCCAAAGTTGTGTCCAAATCATTTCTTGTTAACTGAAACATTTCTCAACACCATTCACGCAAGAATGATCATCCCCTATTAACTAAAGGTAGTCCATGTTATCTATCATGCAACTCAAGTCATTAGTCATGCATTCCAAGTTAATTGAAGTCAACTAGCATTCAACTAAAACTAATTGAAGATAACTGAACCATAACTGAACTAAACTAAACTAAACTAAACTAAATTGAACTAAACTAAATTGAACTAAACTAAACTAATTCTAAACTGAATTGAATTGATCTTCATGCATGCAAACATCAAACCCTAACTCCTAGGATCTTTACATGCATTCAGAAGTGTTATCTCTTACTTTGAATAGTTAGCTGAACTCAAGGTGAGTGTCACCTACCATGTGGGTGCCCCATGTGACCCTATTATTTAGGAACTCATAATGGAAACCCTCACATGCTCCTAACATTTAGAATTAATTACAAATGTCAATTAACATGATTATTTCATCAAATATTAATCTCTTCCTAATCCTAGTGTTGATGAACACATTCCAAGGACTTAGGAGATACATGAAATAAATAATGTTTAGGATTGCAATTAATGGCATCCTATTTCCAGCAAATATGAGATCTAAGCCTAAATTTTGTGATGTTTCTTGTGATACTAATGATTTGTGTGATGTTGTAGAAGTTTCTTTAGAAGGTGAAGTTGAAGATAACAATGTAACGAAGCCTGCAATTGTTGGTGATGGTATCGGTTTCAAAATTATGCAAAGAATGGGATATGAAGGAAAAGGATTGGGAAAACATCAACAAGGAATTACATAACCTATTGAACCAATATTGAGACCCAAAAGTGAAGGCCTTGGATATGAAAGAGGTACGAATGTTATTGCAAGTTTGAATCAGAGAAGAAAAAGTATGTATTGTTCACATTGTAATAGGCATGGACATGAAAAGGAGTTGTGTTGGGATCTATATCCTTGTAAGTTATGTGGATTAAGGAATCATTTTGAAAATATGTGTTGGAATATGATGAGAATGAGAAAGCCTATGACAAATTGTAAGCAGATGGATTATGGATGGATTGATGGAGCAAAATGGAAACATGCTACCTGTATGCTTAGAAGATTATACAGATGGAAGAACTCATATGTTGGAGGAAGAGAGGGATTAAGATGCAGAGAAAGAAGACCTTATGTAGAGCATAGAGGAAGAGGTGACCAAAGTCATAATGCTTATCACAATGAAGGGTACTGGAAGAGTGAAAGAGGATTTGCCAGAGGAGGAACCTGTTTTCAAGTTTGGAAGAAGAAAGAATCAAGCACTAAATGTCATCGAGAAGCTAATGAAAGAGAAGCAGTAAAGGATGCACAAATAGTTTGTGTAGATGAAGAAGAGTTTGTAGATATAGAATTAGTTTATGCATAGGAAGGGGAACCTTTGGAGGTATCAGATTTCATAGTGGAGCTGGAAGAAGCCGAAGCATTGATCATCTTAAGGAGGAATTTTATGTACCAGAGCGAAGTAAATGTGAATGAAGGAATAGAAACAGACGATGATCTTGAGGAAACTTGTGGAGAAGGCTTGCTCAGACCCTCAACCAATGAGGTAGTACAAGGCTTACAAGTAGACCGCCGAACCTTGACCATGACAAGATGAAGAACCTAAGGCAACTTGCAAGGTGGGCTTGCTCAGACCATCAACTAGTGAGGCAGTGCAAGGCCTGCAAGTAGATCGCCAAACCAATTCAAAGAGAAGAACTTGAGGCAGTTTGCAGGGTGGACTTGAACAAAACACCAACCCTGAGCCAGTTGCAAGTACCTGTGGACAGATCTCCAAACTGATTCAGAGGTGAACTTGAGGCAGTTTTGCAGTTTGGCAGTTTTGTGAATGATATAAATAGAAGAGAGGATTTGTTACATACGACAGAAGAAGGATGAATCAATAAGATCCTCGATAGTGTGAAGTATGAAGCATGGTGACAAAGTATTTTGATCTAGAAGGATCTCAGAGTAGAAAGAGTGTGGAGCAAAGCCAAAGGAGTTGATGAAGATTGTTATTATTTGAATTTATGTAATCCTTGGGCTACGACCTAGAATTTGTTAAGCCCAAGAGGCATATGTAATGTGTTTTGAGATTATAAAATAATGAGGAATGAGCTTTGAAGGATTGGTTTTTCCCTATTAGGGTTTTCCCAAGATATATCTTGTGTCTGGTGTTCATGAATGTCTTTTATCTTTTTGAGGATTAGTTGTTAATTTTTGTTGCATATCTATTGTGATCATGGAGTTGGTAATTTAGGCTGCAAGGTTGGACAGTCCTTAATTGGATCCTCCTACCTTGACTGCATCAAGGATTGAAGAATGGAGAGGTGGGAGGAATGTGGGACTAAAAGAGAGCCAATGAGATTGGGACACTTGTCTCAATGCTAATGGGTGAGGATTGAGCACACTTTGTATGTGGTTGAGATGTAAGAGGCACTAAATGCATGTGGTTGAAATGTAAGAGGCATGAAATGCATGTGGTTGGGATGTTTTGGAGGGAAATTGTTTGGGTAAGAAAGTGAAATAAAGGGATTCAATGAAAGAATATTCCCTAGAATATGCTTTTGAGAGGATAAATGAGGTAATTAGTTAATTAAAAGAAACTATTTTCATGTGCAAGTGGGTTAGCTAATCAGGGGTTGATTTAACTCTTGGAGAGTTAAAAGCTAGAGAATTTATTAATGATGATTAGAAGGTGATTAAAGTTAATTAATTTAGAATTTAATTAACTTTGAGTGGGTTAGTGAATTTATGATATTTGATTTAAATCATTTGATTTATTTAATCAAATAAGAGGACTTTGGGGATTTAATTAAACAAATTGATTTATTTAATTAGACATGATGGACATTAGTGAATTAATCTAATAAATTGCCTTATTTGATTAATAGGAGAAATTTGATGATAATTAATCAGAATTAGGTGCATGATGTTGATTAAGATTATTTGCATGTCTACATTTTGTCCCTCAAAGAAGCAATGTACCAGTTACATTGGTTCAAAGATTAATGTTGCCAAGATCAAAATTCAAAAATTTCCTGATTTTTTAGATACCCCATTGTTGCCCCAGCAGAAAGAATTACGGTGGTACACTTCCCCCTCGAGATATCGGGCAAAAAATTTGATTTTTAGATTGAGCTCGCAATAAAGATTCAGGATCAGCTCAACTCAAAGAGGACTAGAAAGCTAGAATGTTTGATGTAGACATCTTTGATGATGTATAGATAGTCATCGACCATGGGTAGCCTCATTTATATTATGATATATCACACATTTTTGATACTTGGATAGAAATAGTAAAGATAGAAGAATAAGAAGAATAAGAGGGTTCAACCCTTGATTTCGAGAAGATGCAGAAGTCCAACAAGTCTATGAGTCATCGAGACTTTATTAGATATGATGAATAATGGTGATAATTTATTGCTTATCAATGATTGGGGATGTAAAGAGCATAATTTTCCTTATGTTTGATAACACACATAGATATGATGCATCGAGGTACAAACAACTAGGATGGCGCGGTATCTAGTGCAATGGACTTTGACTCAAAAAATAGATAGGAGTATTCTTGTTCACGCCTGACATATGAAACCTTATTAGGATGTAATTTAGAAATTTCAAACACCTTGGACCAAAACGTAGAAAGGAAAAGCCTAACCATGTAATAGTCAACAAGACATCCAAAACATCTTCCATACACGCCTACCAAAGCAAGTATCACCAAGTTATATTACAAGAATATCCAACAAGCACAACAGACAAAAGATAATGATCAATGCCCCATTCCTTTCTCTCTAAACTATTTTGATTAGACATCATCGAGAGGTCATTGGAATGAGAGTAATAAGATAAATCAAAAGAAAAGATCAAGTACACAAACAAGCCAATGTTCTTCATACCTCTAGCCAAAGGGATTTTTTTTCAGGATATGAATCCAAAGTGTTTTTCCAATAGATAATGCCCATTGTAGGAAGGATGCATCCTAGGACATGTTAGTGGATGGTGGCAAGTTGATAGGTTTTCCAAAAGGTTGATATAAGGTTGATTGACATGTTTGCTAAAACGATCAAGAGTTTGATTTTGCGTTTAAAAGTTTGTTGTTTCAAATTTGATTTTGCGTTTGAAACTTGCTTTTGTTGATTGTTTTGGTTGTTTTTTTTTTTTGCCAAAGGATGAAGGTGACGATTGATTTACTAAGGATGAGATTATTGCAGGTGAAAGTGAAATGGGGTGGATGGATTTTTTCAAATATTTGGATGTTTTTGATGTTTTTTAAATGTTATGAGGTTGTTTTTTGGATTTTCAGGTTATTTAAATGTTTTTTTGTTTTTGTGTCTTGGGTACTGATCAAAGATTGGCCTTGCCTATGTTTAAGCTTAAAGATGACGTAGTTCAAATAAAGACTCAGTTCTCTATTTTGGGAATGTTGAATAACCTTGTCCTATCAAACAATAAGCTTGGTGACACCATTCCAGGTGAAATTTGTGATGGATTCAAGAAAATAGCTTTGTCTGACTTTGTGTATTTACAAAATTATGGGATGTTAGATCTTTCATGGAGTGCTTTGGTTGGCAATATTCCTGAGTAGATTGGAGATTACATTGCAATGGTTAAGTTATCTTTACAGCGAAACCTGCTTACCAGTCATGTTCCTCAACAAATTTTTATTCTTGGAAATCTTACACTAGTGGATATGTCTTTCAATCTTCTTAGTGGACCCATTTTACCTGAGTTTTCAAGACTTCAAAACCTCCAGGGTCTCAATTTTTCTAATAACCTCATGCCAACATGATGAACACACAAGAGAATTAGTCAAGTTAGCAAAGACAAATCAAGCTCCTGATGTTGATGTCCATTGTAGGAATGATGCATCCTAGGACATGATGTTATCAGATGATTTTGAGACTAATGGGATGATGGGTTGTTGACACCAAGAGTTGACTAACTTGCACTCTAACTTGTTTACCTACTAACCTAGACTTAAGACCCTGGCGTTTGAGTTCACACTTTCAATTTGCTATACTTGTTTCCGATTGTTTTGCCAAAGATTGAAGATGACAACCGTTTATTGTGAGTGGATGTTTATTGTGGGTAAACATTGAAATGGGATGGATGATTATGGGTTTTTTGAATGTTTTTGGTATTTTAAAAATGTTTTGGGATTTTCAAGATGTTTTACAAATGTTTTGATTTTCAAATTTTCTAGTGTTTTTGTGTTTTTTGATATTTTGACCAAGAACCTAACCTAAGGACCTATCCTAGGGGCCTCGAGGGCTGATCAAATATTAGCCTTGCCTACGTTATACACACAGAGACCACATAGTTCAACTGACACAAACTCATTTATTGATGAAGATATGAACGCATGGATTGCTAGTTTATTATGATGGACACCTAAAGGACCTAACCTAGGGGCCTTGGGGGTTGATCGAGGATCAACCTTGCCTACGTTATACACGTAGAAGCCTCGTAGTTTATGATGACTCTATTTTTTATTTTTTCTATTTATGACATGTTTTGGGGATTTTGATATGTTTTGGATGTTTTTGGGTTTTCTCATTTTTTGAATGTTTTTGGAATTTCTAATTTTAAGGAATATTTCAAGAATATAAACGATTCCAATCCAATGTAGGTATAAGAATTTTCTCCCAATGTGATTTGATAGACTACCCTGATACAGGCAGGATAAATTGACCTTAGGAATGTGCCAAGTAGTTCTAGGATGGAACATGATACCGACACAAGATCAAGCTATTATGCAGATGTGAATGGGTGATGAAAGAAATATGGAAGCCGATGCAAAACAAGCCGAAGAATCCATGGTGGATGGAAAGTGATTTATTTACACAAGGCACTTGATTGATAGGTTTTCACCAAGGTACTTTCCCAAAGTGCCACCGAAGTGGTTTTCACTAGAGGACAATTTTTTTCTTTATTGTTTCCAATCCTTTTTTTTATTTTTTTTATTTTTTGATTTTTTTTGTATTTTTGGATTTATACCTTGCAAGCTTAGGCATAAAACTTTTTGAGATGGAAGTTATTGATGGGCTCCTACAGAGGCTCACCTTTGGGTGTGGATAGCTGATATGCTCCTGAATTGCAACTTGTCGTGACGACAAAGGGTCCCAACTAGTTGGGTTCAAATTTGCACTTGTTGTTTGGATTTGGTACATTCTTCTATTTTTCTTTCAACATGAGCTCTCCCACTTAAAATGATCGACTCTTGATTTTATTATTATATCTCCTTTTGAGAAGGTTCTAATAGACCTGCAGGTGGTTCAAAGCATCCATGTGTCGCTCATCTAGTAGTTCTAGCTCGTTCAATCGTGACACTCGATATTCTTTATCAGTAATGAGATTTTTCAATGATATTCTTAAGGATGGGAGCTTGATCTTAATGGGAAGGATGGATTCTAATATGTATACCAAGAAGAAAGGGGTTGCACTTGTAGGCATGTGGATACTTGTTTAGTAGGCCCATAAGATGGGATTCAGCTGTATGTTCCAGTCATGACCAGCTTCATTGACTATTTTCTTTAGGATTTTTAAGATGGTTTTATCCGTAGCCTCAACTTGGTTGTTACCCTAGGGGTAGTATGGGGTGGAGAAGCGATGTTGGATATTGAATTTTTGGCATAGCTCATGGACGTCTTGGTTTTTGAAAGGTGTCCCATTATTTGAGATAAGGGCTTGAGGAACACCATAATGACAAATGAGGTAGTTTAGGATAAATTTTGAGATTTGCTTCCATGTGATATAGGTCTTGGGGATGGCTTCTACCCACTTTATGAAGTATTCAGTGGCAGTGATAATGAACTTGTGTCCATTGGATGAGGTGGGTGTGATTTTTCTGATGAGATCGAGCCCCCATTGTGAAAAGGGCCAAGGTATTATAATCAGTTGGACCTCCTGATTTGGTGCATGAATGAGGTCTCCATGTTGTTGAAATTGCAAACATCTTCGGACATAGTCATGAGCTTTCTTCTCCATCATAGGTTAGTAATACCCAGTCCTTAGCAGTTTCTTAGCCAAGGTCATACCACTAGAATGTGAACCACAAATACTATCGTGTACCTCGGTTAAAACAATCAAAGGTTCCTCAGGATTAAGGCATCTCAAAAGGGTTCCTTCGATACTTCTACAGTACATGGTGTCACTTAAGATAACAAAACAGAATGACTTCTTAATAAAGGTTCTTTTGAGGTTTGGGGTGATGTCAGTAGGGAGAACTCTGATTTTTAGGTAGGTGTATATGTCATGGTACCAAGGGTTACCGAGATCAATGATTTCACACACGAACTCAAAATCCAGTACCTCGAAAGCTGGTACAAGAAGCTGCTCAACCAAGAATTCATGCTTAGGGACATTTCATGGGATATCCAACAATGATTTGATTATTGCCATAGCATCAGTTGCTCTATTGTTTACCCTTGGTATTTGGTCAAATGTGATGTCGATGAAGAATTCCTTGAGATCCTCTACCATTTTCTTGTACAGGGTAAGCTTGACATCCTTTGTTTGGTATTCATCATTGACCTGGTTGATAATTAACTACGAGTCTCCATAAACCTTAAGTACCACGATTTTCCATTGTACTACAATTTAGAGTCCTATGACTAGAGCCTCGTACTCTGCAATATTATTGGTGCATGGAAAAGATAGTTTATATGAATTTGAGATGCAATCTCCTTGTGGTGTGATGAAGAAGACTCTTGCTCCTGACCCATGTTGAGTATACGACCTGTCGAAGTACACCTTTCAATGGTCTACTACACTGATATTGAAAATGAACTCATCTAGAAACTCTGATACTAGGGGGTTCTCTAAATATATAGGTGCTTCTGCCAATTGATCTATGATTACCTATCCTTTGATAGCTTTTTGTTCTACATACTCAATGTCATATTCTATCAATATCAAGACCCACTTAGCCATTCGCCCTATGAGTGTTTCCTCAGAGAGTATATATTTTAGAGGGTCTATCTTGGTGATGATCTTTATTTGATGAGCAAGCATGTAGTGTTTGAATTTTTGTGAGACAAACTCTACTGCAAGACAAGCTTTCTCAATGAATGTGTAGTTTAGCTCGTGTCCCACCAAGGTTCAGCTGATATAGTAAGTTGCTCTTTCTTTCCCTATTTCATTATATTGTGCTTGAAGAGCACCAAGGACGACTATTGTCCCTAATATGTACATGATCAATGGTTTGTTCTAGATCGATGGCATGAGGACTAGCGGTGTTAGCAAGTATTCCTTGATTTGATTGAATTCTTGATCGTATTTCACATCCCTTTTGTATGCTACCCCCTTGTGGAGTAGATGAGAATATGGGACGATTTTACCTGCCAACTGTGCTATGAATTTGTGAATGGATTGGAGCCTTCCCTGCAAACCCCTTAACTACTTCAATGCTAGTGGTGCTTCCATTTCAAGGATTGCTTTGACTTTTGTAGGGTCTATCTTGATTCCCCTCATTGATACAATATACCCTAGAAGTTTTCCTGATTGCACACCGAAGACACATTTCTTAGGATTGAGTCATACTTTATATTCTTCCAGTCTGTCAAAAATAAATCCTAGTGCTGCTATGTGGTCCCAATGCTTCCTTGATTTGGCTAATATGTTGTCCACATAATCCTCTATAGATTTTTGGATCATGTCATGAAAAATTAGAGTTATAGCCCTTTGGTATGTAGCTCTAGTGTTCTTTAACCCAAATGGCATCATGTTCCAACAGTAGGTGCCCCATGAACAGTTGAAGGTTGTCTTATGTTGATCATCCTTTTCTATCATAATTTGATTGAATCCTAAAAACTGATCCATTAATGACAACATCTCATGTCTTGTTGTTAGGTCTATAATCATGTCTATGTTGGGAAGAGGAAAATCATCCTTAGGGCACACTTTGTTTAGGTCCCTGAAGTCATTGTAGATTCAGATGCCCCTAGTGGGATTAGAAATAGGCACAAAGTTGGAAACCCATTTAGGATAATCGATGGGTTGTATGAAGCCAATGTCAAGGAGTTTTTGCAGCTCAAGTTTGACCAATAATGCGATCTGTTGATGCATCTTTCTTAATTTTTGTCTTATTGGTTTTGCTTTTGGATAGACTGGTAGATGATGGACTACTACCTCTGGATCAAGACCGGGAATGTCAACATAGGTCCATGCAAAATTTAATTTCCTTGCTTTCATAAATGTAGCTAGAATTTCTTGTTCCTCAGTCAAAAGTGACTCTGCATAGAAAGTGATGTGTGGTGTCTCTTCAATTCCCAAATTGAATGGGTTGCATTTTTCTGCCAGTACTGTTGATTTTTACTGATGGATGGCACTAAGGGGAAGATTGAATCCCTCATCCTTTGGTTCCTCAGAGAGGTTTTCACCATTGGATACGTCCTTTATTTTTACTATTTTTGGGTCAGAAAGTGCCACAGTGTGGTTTTCACTTAGAGACCTAGACATTACTCTTAGATTTTCTATTTTGCGACTAAGAGATTCAATTGTTTCCCCATAGTAGGCATGTGTGTCCAACTCAATATCAAACCCTATTTTATGATCTCCATATGGTAGAGTATCCCTTAGTCCCATGAATTCTGAGAGAGCCTCATCATTTTCAAATGTGTCTAAGATTGGTGGTCCTCATTGGTCATAGTCTATTAGTTGGGGGTACACAAGATTTAGTTCAGTGGTTTAGTTACTTGGCTCAAAAGACATGGTAGTGATCATAAAAGGGGAGGAATCCTCAAATAACATGGGTAAATTAGAGATGGAGTCCTCGTCATACATGTTAGTTATATCGAAGGAATAGTTATCTAGCGGTAGGCTTGTGGATATCGGTAATTGAGGAGGAGCTTTGAATTTTTTAACAAGGGTACCTTTGCCAAGAATGGTTAGATTTATATGGGTATATCCAAGGCCAAGATTCTTTATGCACTTCTCAAGAATAATAGGTTCTAATAGGCTATTGTCATTTTTCCCGAGCTTCTCATTTTTGTTGTAGCCCCATCCACACATTAATTGTAGTCATTTGTTATCATCTTCCATGGGAAGATCAAGTAGGTCTTTTTATCTTGATACAACAGGCTTGATACATCTTTCTCATCTACCGCTTCTTTACTTAGGTCTCCCCATTTTTTGAAGGTGGTAGGTTCTGCTTTGAAGGTCTGAGATGTTGTGTCAATTGGTTATGGCTTCCCATGAGATCGAGGAGATTGAGGTAACTCTCCTATCACAAAGGCACTCTTTTTCATTTTATAGTCTCCACATCCATGATCTTGGATAATAATCTTAACATTGGGGATGTCCAGAATGGAGTGTCTTTGTCTCAGAAGTGGAGGCTAGAGTGGATGGATCTATATAAGGAGATGTGGGTCCCTCGTCATTCTTTGAGACTTGGGGGATCTTATAATACTTGGCCTCTATATTTTTCCAATAATAGAATGGTTCAGGATCACCATGGACTGTGACTTCTTGGTTTTGATAAGGGAATTTGACACATTGGTGGAAAGTGGATGCAACAACTTGCATCCCATAGATTCATGGGTGCCTTAGGAGGATATTGTATGGGAGTTCAAGGTCAAGGACTTGTAAAGTAGTCTTCGTGATTGTTGGCCCTACTTGGATAGGGAGTTGAATGGTGCCTTGAGACACCCATTTTTTATCATCATAAGCCTTGATAGTGATACCTTTTCCTTTCTCGATGACATCTTCAGAGAATCCTAGATTCTTTATTAGCTGTAGAGTACAAATATTCAAGCCCGCACCTCCATCCACCAAGACTCGTTTGACTTTGTTCTTGTGGACTAGGACTTCAAGATGAAGTGCATGGTTGTGAGATGGTTGGGTTGGGAGATCATGCTAAAAAAATGTGAGGAGATGCAGCGTAGTGATATGTCCGACCATAGCTTGAAATTGGTCAGCATCAAGGTTGGTGGGAATAGAGGATGCAACCAATGCCTTCTCTTGGATGTCCCTATGTGCGGGCGATATTTTTAGCAACTCCATGATGGAGATCTAGGCATGGGTCTTTTTCAATTTATCTAGGACATTATAACCATTAGGGAATTATTTCGGATTCACAATGGGTGCTTTGGGTGGTGGTGAAGGTCTTGGAATGGTAATTTTGCTACTATGTGTGGTGACTCCACACTCAGCTCTAGATCCTTTGATATTGACAATTGTGACCCATTCATCCAAGGATGCAACAACATGGTCATAAAATATGGTTCACATTGTTGTAACTCTTTCCTTTACCTTTATTGTGATTTGGCATTGGATTCGTGTATATCTTAAGGTCTTGATTCTTGACTGGTTGTTCAATGGTTATGGTCTTATCATCAATGAGATCTTGGATCATATTCTTGAGTCTCATACAACTAGCTGTCATGTGTCCCTTTGTTTTGTGAAAATCACAAAGGTACTTCTCATTATACCATGGTGATTTAACCTAAGGCTCTTCATAATTTTCATAAACAAGGATTTTGATGAGATTTGCTTGTACCAGTTGTTGCATGATAGATTTGATTGGTTCCCCAAGTGGTTTGTATTTTCATTTAGGGGGATATTTTTTCCTTGGGGGTGGTCTCCCTTGAGAATTTAGGTTGTTGACAGTTTGATTATTGGGATGTTGTTGTGATGATGGGTTGATTTGTGGGTTGTTTTGGGTATTGATTTATCGTTGTTGGTATGTTTGTTGTTGTGTATTATGCCTTGGGGTGTTGATAACAAATTTGGCATCAACGACACCATTGTTGGTGAAATTTTTGTTCTTTTCCCACATGTGAGGTTTGTCATTGTAACTTGTTGATGGTCGATTGTCTTGGTATGTGGGTGTGCCCCCTTATGCTATAAGGTCTCTTTCGATGTTGAGTGCTTTAGGAATCAATTGGTCATAGGCTGTTATGCATTACATTTTAAAGTGAAAGGACAAGGTGCCTTCAAGGTTGGAAATGATAGTCCCAATTTGTTGTTCTTCTAGCATAGCCATTTGCTCCTGTTGCCTTGGATTGCCATTGTTGCAAGAAGGATGTGAATGTTTGTCCCTTGGCTTGTTTTAGGCCAAATAATTCTTCCAAGCTCACATCCACACATATGTTAAATGAATAATTTTGTATGAATAATTCCACAATTTCTTTAAACTTATTAATTCCAAGGGGAAGGCAAGAGAACCATTCCATTGCTAGGCCGACCAAACTTCAAGGGAAGAGTCGCATCAAATAAGAATCATCATATGCAACTTCCATACAATGTACATGAAATTCCATAATGTAATCTTCAGGATTTCCAGTCCCATGATATTTGTCAAATTTTGGTATCTCGAATCCTTGTGGGAATGGAACCATCACAATACTTCTGTCAAATGGATAGGGACACAAATTTCCTTGTGATTTTGTTGTCTTTCTTGATTGCATGTCTAGCATTTGTTGCATAGAAATTTAACTTGTACGGATAAATCATTATGGATCAGGTGGTGGGATGTATGTGTTTTGGGGTGGTATGGTTGCTTGGGTGATGGGTGGGATGACTTGCGTATTAGGTTGTGTGTTCGTGAGAGGTTGTTGTAATTTTTGTTGTGCAAGCAACACTTGTTGGTATTCCTGTAATTGTTGTTGTGCCAACAATGCTTGTTGTTGGCCTTGTTGTTGTTGAGCTATTAGTGCTTGTTGTTTTGCGTGTTGTTGGTAGGCTTATTGTTGTAACAAGGCTTGTGCTTGGGCTTGCTACACTTGGTATTGAGCTTGTGCTTGAGATTGATCTTGTTGAGCAGCTTGTACAACTCGAGCGGCTTGCGTGGCTTGTGTAGCATGTGTGGCTTATTATTGTTGTAGTAAAGCATGAGCTTGTGCTTGGGCAACCTATTGTGCTTGTTGTGTAGCTTGTGCAATTTTTTGAGATTGGAATTGTTGAAGAGCCTTTTGATACACTTGTTGGGCTACTTGCAATGTGATGTTGTATTGATTTGATATGTTTGGAATTGGGGGTGGAGGTGGAGGATTTGGTAGAATGGTGTGAGATGGTGTGATGAGAGATTGTTGGGGTGGTTGTGGAGGTGCTTTTTAAGTGCTAACAAGAGGTTGTGTGGGAGGCAGTATGATTGATGTGCTAGGTCCTTCGGAGCCCACATTTTAAAGAGTTTGAGGTGTTGTAGATGGAGTGATGATTGGTTGAGATGCTTGGATTGGTGCCACTTGGTGTTGTGATATCAGTGGCATGCTTGGAGGATTTGGTACGATTGATGTGCTGATTTGACTTGTGATAGGAGGATTGATTTGGTTTGACTAGTTGTGGATTGGCATGTTAGGTAAAGGGGGGTGCCCTAAACCTTGAATTGGTGGGGATGTTGATGTTAAAAGAGGGAATGATGAAACGATTGGTGGTGTGTTCTCTTGCGAAGTGAGGATGATGCATTCAAAGTTCCCACTTGTCCAAATGAATCTACTTGTCCTTGTGATATAATGGGGAGAGAGACTTGTGTGTCAAGAGAGTATGTCGGTATTGCATAAAAGGTGGAGGGATTGTTGGTATCATGGAAGATGAGTGGTACATATGGATGTTTTGGATCTTGTGGGATAGTGTTGGGCATACCAAAGATTGTGTTAGCCTCTAGATTTTGAGTGCTGACAAGAGGATGTGTTTGAAGAGATTGGAGTAATAAACTCCCCTTCGTGATCATGGGTTGACTTGGAGCATGAGAAAATGTTGGTTGTATGATGGGTTGGATGATTCTTGGGAATGACATTGGTGTGAATGGTGTGGGTGGCATATTCCTAAGAGGTTGTTCAACAATAGTGCTCACATCAAAATTGAAAGGGAGTTTAGCCCCTTCCTTTGCTAATGCCAACATGTATTGTGTGTGATTGAGCCTCATGACCTTGTTGGAAATCTTATGTGTTTCAGGATTTTCGACAAGTTCAATTTTATCTTGGGTCATCCCTTGGAAGTTGTTGGTGACATCCTCCACTTGACAACCTCCCTCTTGAAGGTCTTGTGATTGTTGAGGGGGATTGAGTGAAGGGATGGTATATTCCATAGGGTTGAATTCTAATGCAAGTTGGCTCAAATCACTTGAAGTGGATGATTCTTTGTTTTTCTCCATGATCTTCCTGTGTTGTGATCTTGTTTGGACCATAAAATTGGGATCAAATTTTAGTAATATGGGAGGTAAACCTCTAACTCCTTAGGTTGGTCTAAACTTTAGGTACAAAAAAAAACCAAATCTAGGATGTTAAGGATCAAGTGATGGTTGTGTGACAAATGAAGGATGAATGATATGAATGTTTGAACTTTTAAGAACTTTGGAGGAATACTAGACTTTAGGAATTCTTTGGATTTTGATTTTGATTTGGTTAGATTTGGATAATGGACTTATAGATCCCAAGATGTTAGATGTTATCTTGGAATAAACTTGTCCACAAGGGTGATAATTTGACTAAATGTATGAGGAAGGATTCATCCACACACACTTAGCCAAACAAGGTGATTTTGATTTTTATTTGAAGGATTTACCAAAATTCTAGCATGAATGATTTTTCCAAGATTCTAAAAGTTGCCCATGAGATGGTATTGGATTGATGATGTGACAAATGAAAGTGTTGGTTTGATCCTAGATGAACCTAGAGGGACTTTTTTTAAAAGACCAAGGTATTGAAGAACACACTATACCTCTAAAACTTTCAACTCTATGTAAGAAATTCAAAACATTGGAAAAGACCCAGACTTTGACAATAATAGAAGGAATACAAGTTTGGATTGTTTCTTGAAGCACGTTTGTAAAAGTTGTATACCAATCTATCTTTCGTTTCGTAAAGTGCTAAAAGATGTTTCTTGAGAGCCTTTGGACTAAGACACTTATGATGATTAATGAACCTTGGTTTTGGGATTTTGAATTTTGTGGGAAATCATGAGATCAAACAAACATGTGGGGTCCAATTGTCTTTAATCTTGATTAAATGGATTCTTTTTACCACATCGACACTTATTGCTTATCTTTCAAACTGAATGTCTATGTCTTAACTCTTTTTCATTCCACAAGGTCCATTATTTGAAAATCAAAGGGTTAAAGCCATAGTTTCCCTAGGTTGAATTTGGAGAGAACAAATTGAGATATGGGCCCAAATATTTAGAAGCCTTTAAGGATAAAATCCCAAGGGACAAGCAGTAATATTTGGACTCTTCAAGGATATTTGCTCTTCCAAAGGGTTTGAAATTTCAATGACTTGTTGAATGTTTGTTTCAAAGTTTGAGATCCAATCAATGTATTTAACTAACTCACAAATTGTACAATCCTAGGATAGAAATGGCTATATTTGTTGAGTCTCCACTCGGATTTCTCCAAACACTAGACAAAGCGAATAGTTAGAGATTTGGCGACATTGGCTCCCCTCCATGACACACACTTCTCTGGACCACCAAATCTCAAAATCCTAAATATCCGGAGACCTTAAGGATTTTTTTTGTTTCTACTATTGAATATTATAGATGCGAAGCGACTTCAGAATGACCGTTCTTGCACCAAAAAATATTTAAGGATTTTTGGCCTTCTAAACAAAGGGTTGTAGTAAGGAAATTCGGTTTAGGGGGTACTAGATAAACTCCCTCACGAGGTCTCCGAACCCTTAGAACAAGGGTTTTACACATCATAAAGATACTGGGGGAGAGCTATCACGTACCGCATCCCGTTGATTGCAAACTTTCCTTGCAATCACAAATTTGTATAGCGGTTCAGAAGAGCTTGGATTATGCTCATTACCGCTTGGGTTGTTCCCTTGGGGTGAGTAATTTTTCCCACCAAGGAAGGCCCTCTAAAGATAAACAATAGCGAAGAAGTAAATTTGTAGTGCGACGGTCACTTAGATTGCACTAGGAGGGAACACACACAATGCCTTTCCTTCACATTCACATGATTGTTCAATTTTAGATCCAAATTTGAAATGTGTGGGTAATTTTAGACAACCAATGTCACTAGAATGCTTTTGATTCTCAAGATTGCCAGAAGGCACGAGAGAAGTGCATACGCATTCAAATGACACAAATTGTGAAAAATTACAAAATAATGAAGGTACAAGTTCATTTTAAGCTGAAAATAAAGATGAATTATTTTTAGAGCACTAAGCTTAAATTTGAGTTTGTCTTGTTCAATTTTAGCCCAAAATCAAAGTCTAGTAAGTTCCTAATGTTCAATTTTAATCCAAGTTTTACAAAGCTTGTGTATTTTGTTAATTTTAAGCCCAAAAGATGAAGTGAGTTGCCCTAAAATAGAAAATGAAAGTGGGAAATGGATGCTTCAAGATATTACAATAAGCATTTAAAAATGATTTTTCAAGCTCAATGCCCACTTTCTTCAACTCAAATCTACTTGTTTCTTTTCAATTCCCATTCCCAAGTCCAATGTTGTTGATTATTTATGCAAACCCCCCCGGCAATATCACAAATAAGATTTATTTCAATGTCAGAAGAAAAAATAAAATTTGGCACTTGATTTTTAGATTGCAAAATAATAAAAAAAAACATTCATATGTTAGAGCTTTATACCACTAGATTACAAAACCATTTATAACACCAAGGATAGAATGATAATCAAATGAATGACAAGAAACCCCCCTTTTGTTTAACTTTACGAAAGAGTGTCACTTCACACAATCATATTCATCAAACTTAAGTATAGTATGTTAAATCCAGTCTAGTAACAAGGCTGCAATTATGATCAAACCTAACACCAAAGCATTTGTATCAGTTATTCAATGCTTGCAACAAAATTTAATTAAATAGCATTAGAAGTCAATTTTTTTAGATTCAAGCACTCAAAAAGAAAATAATGGCATTTACTATTGTTGCCAGAGATGACCTACACACCACCACATAAAGATTAAAAACAAACCAATTTTATATTTATGAGAAAGCACCTGAGATTTCTAGATTTTCAAATCTTTGCAATAGGAACATTCCAGATAGTAAGTATTTGCAAGCAAGTTTTTGAAATTGGACTTTTAATTAGCAAAGTTTTGAATAACCATCTACCAAGTTTTTGTATGAAATGTACATAAAATAGATGGTTTAATTGATATTAAAAGTTAATAAGCTCAAAATGCATTAAGCTTATAAGTTGTGCCTAAGGGAGTACATGTTCAAGAAATCAAGCACAAATTTACTACAAGCCTTTCTCTATCCCAATCACAAAATCACCACAAACCCAAACCACTACAAAAACATAACTAAAATTGATGCAGAGAAAAATAAAACTCTAATCCAGCAACTCAAATGAAATCTGATGTGAATAAGCATGTTGTTTTAAAATAGAGAACTTATTCAATAACATCATTATCCATCTACACGTATATATATACACTATAGCAACAAGGATGGCGAACCACAAAGGAAAATCAAGACCAAACGCCTTTTATTTTGCTGACAACAACAACATGAAAGTGGAAAGCTACGTGATTCATGTGATAGGCTGCATGATTCATGTGGAAAGCAGTGTGATTCATGTGATAGGCTACTAGTGAGAATAATGAAATAAACATGTTTATGTGGCTAGTGATCAACTTATGTGGCCATTGATCAACTCATGTGAGAGCCGTATGGGGGAGAAATTACTATGGCGCTGCAAATCGATGGAACAAATTCACATTTGTCTCTAAGAAGATTTTGTTATGTGACAAGTAAAATCATACCTAACAAATTCGTATCTTAAGCAAGTACTGAATCATACCCACCTGGTCAAATTCACAAGATATGCCTCAAAAAAATTGGGTATGCTATCTCCTTGGTTTTATATTTTTTAATGAATAAAGTAGAGACAACTTGTATCACAAGAAAAATCTACAAGCTTACACAAGCAATATATGTGTGTGATATAAATGCATAGACCTAGGATTGGGAAATGTACATTTTGCTTCCTCTAGAATGGCACACAAGGAATATTGGAATTCTTTGAATTGAGTGAATGGTATGCCTTTACTACCTCAAAATTGTGAGTTGAAGATTCTTTTAAACTAGTAGAGAGATTTGTGAGGAGACGCCTTTGAAGTTGCAGCAAGAAAAGTATGCAAGACAAGGCAAGGACGGTGGTTACATGGAGAGCTTCGCCAACGAAGGAGAGCACTGGGCTCTACAAGAGCTCACATGTGATTCCCCTTAGTCAAAATGCAAATAGCAAAACAAAAACCAATGCAAACAACAATGTGCTAGAAAATGAGAAGCAAGAACCATTCTTTTTACTATAGCGCCCCCCCTTTGCTCATTGAGGAATAATGAAATTTGGAAAGCACTCGAAAATAGGGGTCGATCCAAAACACTTAATGCCAATATTTATAAAAAAAAATCAGCCAATACCACTACTAATTTAAATGTTATACATATACTTGGTGCACTCTATAACAACTCTATTCTATGCTATGTAGTCATGCATTATACAATTCAGATGATGGTCACTTCAAACTTGAACATATATGCTCCTATAAAAAAAAAAAACACATTAAAAAGACAACAGTATAAGGCTAATTATTTCTCATTCCAAAGTGTAATTAAAGCACAAAAAAAATTGATTGAAACACGTGACTTTGATCAATGAAATAAAGCATTAGATCCCTTGGCCAATTTTTTATAACCAAGATGCCCTCCTTTTAGCGCCAAATGTAAGTACTAAACCTACAAATGTTAAACTTTGACAAACATTATCATATAAGTCAAGTTAAACAAAGCAAACCAAGTACTCCTATGAAATATTCAAACATACTTCATGATGTAAACAAAACAATAAAAGATCAAAGAAACTAATTGAGAACATACAAAAAGCATGTGCAAAACCTATCCCATAGTGGGAGTGGTGCTCCTTTGATGTGAAAAGGATTCCCTTTCCCACCCCCTTGATAGGCTTCCAATGGTATGATGAACAAGCAAAGATGAGTGATCAAGTGCAAGATGAAATGTTCCTATAATGTAAATGCATAAGACTGTGGATGGATTTCAAGTAGAAGTGGCTTCTATTTATAGGTTGAATGATTGAAGAATGGAGAGATGGGAGGAATGTGGGACTAAAAGAGAGCCAATGAGATTGAGACACTTGTCTCAATGCTAATGGGTGAGGATTGAGCACACTTTGCATGTGGTTGAGATGTAAGAGGCATGAAATGCATGTGGTTGAGATGTTTTGGAGGGAAATTGTTTGGGTAAGAAAGTCAAATAAAGGGAGTCAATGAAGGAATATTCCCTAGAATATGCTTTTGAGAGGATAAATGAGGTAATTAGTTAATTAAAAGAAACTATTTTCATGTGCAAGTAGGTTAGTTAATCAGGGGTTTATTTAACTCTTGGGGAGTTAAAAGCTAGAGAATTTATTAATGATGATTAGAAGGTGATTAAAGTTAATTAATTTAGAATTTAATTAACTTTGAGTGGGTTAGTGAATTTATGATATTTGATTTAAATCATTTGATTTATTTAATCAAATAAGAAGACTTTGGAGATTTAATTAGACATGATGGGCATTAGTGAATTAATCTAATAAATTTCTTTATTTGATTAATAGGAGAAATTTGATGATAATTAATCAAAATTAGGTGCATGATGTTGATTAAGATTATTTGCATGTCTATAGTCATAACGTCACATCATTGAATGTCTCTAGTACCAAAGTTACGATCCCAACTATAAAATTTCCCAATCAATGGTTTATCTCAACTTTAAATGACACCATTCAAAAGTACCAATAAATAACCTTAATTTGAAAGTGCAACCTTCAACAAGAAATGACTTCACTCAAAGTAGAATCTTACCAATAAATGACCTCAATAAAAAGAATAATCATATCAATAAATGACTCATTCAAAGTATAGTCTCAACAATAAAAGGCTCTATTCAAGAGTGTATTCACATCAATAAAAGACTATCCAAAAAGTAGATTTCATCAATAAAAGACTTCACGTTAAGAGTGTAAAAAAACCAATCAAGTAACAATCCAAATCAATAAGGTATTCCCATTTATGGCTCCAATCAATAGAAATTTCACAAATTCAAGTGATCAACTTAATCACATTGGATAATCTCATCCTTAGTTTACCCTAATCCCAGGATAAAATCAACAATCAATGATCAACTAATCATGTAGGTTATTCTCAACCTAGGTTTCCAATCAATAATCAAGAAAACTAACAATCAAGTGATCATTCAAGTATTGACTAACAATACGGTTTACATTTCATCTCTTTCTATGGACATGACGACAAGTCTTCATACCAATATTGTTGTCGTGTTTGCTAACCTCATTAACCTCTAGGGTTTTCCTTAGCATAATATGTTATCAAATACAAGTAACTTCCTACATGCACTTATGACCCACTTATCAAGTAGGTTCTATACTTCCTCACCTCTGGCTAAGCATTGCCTATATGAGATCTATTTTCGATATAGTATTTAATACTATCATAGATACTTATTCCATAACATGGAATACATAGTAATGAATAGCTTAGTAAGATATATAGACTCCATCTATCATAGTGATAATAGTATATTCGTTCAATCCTTATTATGGAGTATGTTCAATCACTCAAATAAAAGCCTCAATAACTAGATCAATAGTAATTCTTTTCTTTTCTTCTAACAAATCAATGCATTTTCCACACAAGTCAACAACACTCAATCTTTTCAAAAAAATATAAAATGTAAGAGTGCAGAATAACATGCCCGTAAAACGCTTAATCCCAAAAGAAATAAACTGACTTGCGAGCTCAATCCACCCCAAGATTCCTTATAAATTCTCCCAATCCACACAAAAAAATACTCACAAAATTTCACTAAACTCTCCTTATCTCACTCAAGAATATATCATAAAATAAACAACAAAATGTAATTGAGTAATGTGTCCTAAATGAAGTGATCTACACCCCTATTTATACAAATTTATGAGACTTATCTGTCTCCTCTCAAGCTAAGTTTATTGACACTTCTCAGCTACAAGGTTCGACTCAGCATTTTACTTCAATTGGTGCCAGTATTTTAAAATAATACTCATTAGATTATAATAGCAAATTGACTAAAAAAGAGACAACAAGAGTTCATCTGAGAAATGCAAGGTGAAAGGAAAACATATCAACTTCCATTTTTCTAGCAAAAACATGACATTTTCTACCTTTTACTTGGTCTATCTTTGCTAGAGAATACTCAGTAATTTTAGATTTTTATTCATAAAGCAGTTTCATATTTTGGCGCCACCTATTTCCTTCATCGTGCATTTTGGAGGAGTTGTTATTTAGACTAAGTCAGCAACTTAATTCCATTCAAATATCTATTTAAATTGTTGACTGATTCTTAATATACAATGTGTTGTATTTGCAGGTTGGTCAACTCATATTTAATGACTTGTAACCATTTCTTTGTGTTGATCATAGCGCTGCCCACACTTCACACTTAACACTTTACTAATTGCTTTGTATTTTATACCATTCCACATATGGTGTAATGTGTGCAACAAAGTTCTATCATTTCACTGGCTTCCATGCACTATCCAAAGTATACTATCTTAAGTAATCTCGCTACTTTATGTGTTGTCTCTAATTGATAGCATAATGCAATGTATATACATGTTGTGCCATTCCTTCATTTTTGCACCTCATGTAATAAATACAACACTATACAATATTGTATATGTAGATTTCATGCATCCTCTGGTATATAGTTTATGCATTGGCTTTGTGCTTGAATGCATAGCCACATACTCATTGAGTGTGGCTTTTATCCAAGCCTATTTTCCTTAAGAGGCTCACACTACCTATTACGCATAAGCTTATTTTATAAATATTTTAAAATACATTTCACATTATATTTATATATAATAATATATGTATTTAATATAATGTTACCATTATTTATATATATATATATATATATAATCATATATGTATATATATTTATGAAAAAATTCTTTGATATAAAACACATGTAATATTATATATGTATATATTATCAATATATATATTTATATATATATGTGGTATATATTTATATATATATGTGATATATATATACACATACATATATACACATATATTTTTGCATATGTTTATACGTATGTATTTATTATTGATACATACATATATTTATACATTCTAATATATACATATACATTATGCATATACATATCATGTTACTATCCTTTATCAACACAAAAACATACTCCCTACATATTCATTGATGGATGCATATATGGAGTGCACATACTTCATCGACAAATATGAACACACAAAGAAGAACTCACACATATCAAGGAGACTCAACCAAATCATACAAAATCAAGAAACCAAAAAATAAACCAAAGTCGTTCAATTCAAGAAAATAACCTAACTCAATCAAGGTCGACTACCCAATTATTCCAAATAAGTCAAGACTATGACCAAAGGCACTTACCCGTTTCCCAAGCTACTACTCAACTGGACCAATCTACATGTGTGTGTGTGTGAAAAAGCTCAGTTAGGCTTCGTTTAAGGGCTACCCGACCAATCACTTCTCCTGAATGATACTTCCCCTCCCTTCCGGAGGATTGAATTTGTCCTTGCATCCAGTTTAGTACAACACCAAGGTAGTTAGACGTTCATAATAAATACATTACTTCAAAACATATTTGTTCTTTGAAATCAATAACATCTTATTGCATATTCACATATTTTCATTCATCTAACAAACTTATTAAGGTTACCATTTACATTTATCAACATTTTCACTCATAATGGTAAAAGTAACTTGGTAACTATGAAACAACGTGTAACACTTTGTATGATACTTATATGCTCTGTTTTTGGGATCTTCAGATGACATATTCAAGCTTTTGATTTTCAATTTCAGAATTGTTAGAACACTATTGGATAAATTTTGTAGGTGAGTTTTTGTTTGTTGACACAATGTAAGGCTTCAAATACAATTAACAATTTATCTTCAAGCTTCCCTCAATCCTCTTTAAAGCTAAAACCTACACATTCAAAGAGAGGGAAAATTTTGGGTCATTTAGGGGCTTGCCTCAATCAAACCTCGTGTAAGTGTTTTCACTTCCACAATGGAAATATCAATGATAAAAATGGATAAATGATAGGAAGGAATGAAAAAATCACAAAGTGTTGCAATTCACCACCCTTTAGTGGCTTCCTTGAAGGAATGAAATAATACACATCACCTCAAGGTCTTGGATCTTGCTTGCTTGGTTTGCTTGAATTCTTTAGAGATCTACAAAAGTGTTAGCCTTCACAAAACAATAATAAAATGAACACACATAAACTCACATAAGATTTGACATGATGTTAGGATCTTGAACTGTTGCAACAAAGCTCTGAAGTGTTTCTCTTGACTTGCTTAATAATGCTCTTGATAGTAATTGCTCCAATGATTTCCTAGATAGACTTGAAATGATGCAATAACTAGGTATTTATAGGCATTTCTCTAATTTCTCGAGAATTAAATCCCAATAGCTGACATTTGAAATTTGAAATTTGAATGTTAAGATGGACACTCTGGCATGTCCAAAATTGGTCCCTAGTAGAATAGGGGGACCCATTCGCCCGTTCTTGGCCCTATTCTCTAGGACATTAAGTGTCGGGGGAAAAATATTAATTAGATGAATTTGTTCAATGCTTGCAATTTCTCAAAAAGTAGTACAAATGGGCTATAGAATGCATAATTTAGGAAATTAGGGACCCAATTAGGCTCAATAATTTAGGGGGAGAAAAAACATAGTGTGAACTTGTCAAGGGTGAAAATTTATGACGCTACATTTAGCCCCCACTTTAGTGAGAGTATGAATTTACGCTTAGACTCACACTAAAGTATAAAATCTATGTCAAGAGGGGTTCGATTATCCAAATGTTGAAAAGGTAGGATGAATAAGGATTTAGGGGGAGTGCACAAGCCCCCAGGATCCAAGATCCCATGCAAAACCAATATAAGCACAAAGGAACACACAAATGTATGATATGTAGCAAGACAACATACACAAATATACATGTTAGAAAACACAAAGCGAACCGATGAAAATACACATGACATGATGGAACATAAAGATGGAGATGAAATGAAAACAAACACAATGTAGACACGATGTGAACACGAAGAACACACAAAAACACAAGGTTAGTACTAAAAAATTCAAGTCGGTAAGGAAAAGACCTTAATCTTAAATTGTCTCAAATATTGCTAATACAATTTTGGTTGTGTTCTCCCAAAACCACATCCACCCTTAAAAAAACTTATCCATGTTAAGTCATATCCTTTATTGGTTTTTGAAACTACGACGAGCCTCGATGGATTTATCACAACCTCTTTTCCGCCCAACTTTAAAAGTTTAACTTAAGTTTTGGAGCGGCCCTTTTCTTACGAAGCTTTGAAAAATGATGTTGGGTCTTAGAGAAGTATTCATAACCTCAACGCACACCGACCATAGAAAGAAAAGTTCAGTGAAAATTGAGTTCACATTGAATATTTTGCAAGGTTTTGAAATCTTTGTTAGCTTTCCACAGGGTTTCGAAAACCTATCTTATTCTCGACGATGGGTTTTTTTTCAAAGAGACTAAGTGTTTTACTGTTTCCTAAGGCTCTTACTAGATAAATCCCTAAAGGAATTTGAACCTGGTCTTAAGTGGAGTTTTTGAAGTGGATAATGAGATTGTTTCTAGAAAAAAAGTAGACTCCAATGATATTTCAAGAACATTCCCTAAGCCTAACATTGTTTCATTTTAAACTATCATCTCATTATTCAAAGATACATTTTAAGAAAGGTGATAGCGTCAAAGGTAAAATAAATCACAGAGAGAGTATTCACCTGAAGTAGAAACCATTGGAATCCATTGAAACTATGAAAATAAAGAAATGCATCACAACAGAAAAGAAAAACATAGAATTGAACAGAGTACCCCAAGATCATTGAATCACATGAAACAAATTAAATCCTAAGCTATGAGGGGAATCTTCCTTTGTTATATGGACTCCTACAAAAAGAATCTTCTCATTTTTTGAACCATCTTTTGATTGACCCATGAAGGAATAGCAAGGAAAGATAAAAGATATATAGGAATTGTTGAGATCACTTCCTTTAGCAAGGTTATCTTGCCAACCCAAGATGACTATCGACCTTGCCATTATGACAATTTGTTGTTGATCTTTTTGCCCAATGGATCCTAGAGTCTTCTATTGTGTTTCCCCTTTGCTAAGGGAAGGCCAAGGTATTTGCATGGAAACTACCCCTTCTTAAACTTGAATATCGTAACAATTTCATGTTCAATTTGAGGATTTGTATAAATAAGAAAATATCTAATTTTTTTGTACTAACTTCTTGACTAGAGGTCGTTGAATACAAATCCAAAAGTTCTTTAAATAGTTTGGCTATGCTTCTTTTGGCGAGCCCAAAGATCATAGTGTCATCAACAGATTGTTGATGTGTAATGATTGGTATGTTACTCATGACTTGGATGCCTTCTAGATTGTTTGCAGCCCTTTTTTTCATTCTACCTAATGCCTTTGCTATTATAATGAAAATGAACAGAAACAGTGGGTCCCCTTGTTTGGTTCCCCTATAAGACTCAAAGAAGCCTTCAAGGGAGCCATTTAAGAGCACTAAATTTTTTGGTCAAGCAATGCATTTGAACACCCAATCAATCCATTTTTTATCAAAGCCCATTACTTCTAATACCTTGCATAAATATCGCTAATCCACCCTATCATAGGCTTTTTTAATGTCTAATTTGACCATCATACATTATTTCTTAGTTTTTTCTATCGAGTGCATTAATTCTTGAGTAATAATTACCCCTTCTAGGATTGACCTTCCTAGGGTGAAACATGTTTTTTCTTCTACAATTATATCCAAAAGGGGGTGCTTCAATCTATTCACAATTGATTTTGTCATTATCTTGTAGAGTGCATAGTGAGATGGGCCTAAAATCATCCAATGATATAAGTTTTTCTTTTATGGGGATGAGGGATATAAAGGTGTTATTTCAATCCTTTAATACCTTTCTTGAACTTCTTGAGTCCTCAATCGCAATTGTTACCTCCTCACCAACAATGTCCCAACACTTTTGAAAGAAACATGCAAAAAACCCATTCGAACCAAGGGATTTATCTAGATAGAGTTGATTTAGTGCCAACTTTATTTCCTCTTGAGAGAAACTTTCCATTAAAATTTGATTTTTCTCTATAGACACCAATCTAGGAATCCCTTGAAGTAGTTTTTGGCGCCCTAACCTAGCACAACCCTCCCAATTATTGAGAAGATTACTAAAAAAGCTTATTGTTTCTTGCACAATTTCATCCATGTTTACAATTACGGTGTCATCCCTCTTCTTGTTTTTTGTTATTCTGTTAATGTCTCTATAGATTTTTGTTGAGTTGTGGAATAATTTGGTGTTTTTTTCTCCTTTAATCCATAATTCTCTAGAGTTTTTCCTCCAAAATATCTCCTCTTTGGACATTACCTCTTCATATTCCTTCATTGATTCTTTTTCTTTTAAAAATTTTCTCTATCCATCTCATGTTTGAAGACCTCTTCATTTAACTCGGGTGTATATTTTCTTCTATTTCACCTTTTACTTCAAATTTATTTTTAATTCAATGCTTCTTCCATTCTTTCAGTTGTTCCTTAATCATTTTTAGTTTTGCAATCACACAAAACATTTTGGACCCAACCAATTTTTCTTCCTTCCACTAATAGTCAATCCTATCATGGAAGTTTGAGTCCTTCAACCACATATTTTCAAATTTAAAGTAGCAACGATTAGGCTTTTTATCTCCTAGAATGTTGAGTTGAAAGGGATGATGATCAAAGCCTGATTGAGGAGCTATACTGACCTCCAAAGAGAAGGGGAAAGTTCCCAAGTCACCCTTATATAGAAATCTGTCAATTTTTTTTGCTATACTACTAAAACCTAGTCTCCTATTTTTCCATGAAGCTTCCATTAGGCATTTGGACTTCTATAAGCATGTTATTGGCTAAAAATTCTTCAAAATTCAACTGGGAATGATATCTCCTATGATTTCCCTCCATTTCTCGCAAGTATGAAGGATGGAATAAAATGCAAGAAGTGGAGCCATAAATGCAAGAAGTGGAACCATAAATGTTGATTAAGGTAAAATGTAGGTTAGTTATGAGACTTCTTACCTTGCAGGCCGACCAATTCTTGTTTCCTTTCACCTTTTCAAGGTATGCGCTTTGTGGTTTCCAACATGTGATTAGTCCACCAGAGGCTCCTTCAAAATCTATTGATTTCACTTTCCAAAACTTTAGTTTTCTTTTGAACAATTCCACCTCTTCCTTCACCATTTTTGACTATTGTATCATGAAAATGTCACCCATTGACATCTCCATGAAGCACCTTACTAGCTGCCTCTTGTTATGGGCATTTAAGCTCCTAACATTCCATGATATTAACTTCATTGTTCTCCAGGAAGGGGAATTCCCTTCCCTAATCTCAATAGTCTAGTAATTTTGACTTGTCCTTTCGCATCACCATCTAACAATCTCTTTTCTTGTTTTCTTTATGCCCTTATTTTTACCTTCCCCATAGTCTAGATATTTCCTTGCAATGTCATTTTGCTTGATACCTAGCCTGCTTCAGTTCACATCTTTGCTAGCTGAGATCCCTGATTCTATTGTAGTTTGATTTTTCATTTCCTCACATAATTCTCCTTTTTCCAATTCCTCTCCTGTTAAGGGATTGGGGATGTCCATGTTGCTAACTTCACCCCTTCTCCTTTCCAATTCTTCCATGTCCTTCTCTAGTGACAGATTGATGTCCTTCTCATGGGTTTATTCTTCTTTTGATTCAACAACCTTCATATCCATGTTCATGGGTTTCATTATATTTAGCAACTCACACCCCACCTCTAAATCAAAATCATCTCTTCAAACTCATGAACCTGCTCCCCATCCTTTAGGAGTTCCTGGAAAAAGCCTTCCACCAGCCTCTCCCACCCCTCTTGATCTTGCAAATGCATCTACTTTATATCTTCCAACCCTTTAACTTCTAGTTGTTCTTGATTAAGTTTGGCCTTCGAGGGCATTTCCTCATCCCTAACTTGAACACCAATGAGGGTAGTAGAATCTGACCCCTCTCCTAGTTCTTTATTGTTGCCAACATTGGACCTATTTCTAATTTGTCACATGCTTCATTTAGTCAGTTGATGTTTCCATATTTTTCCTTTTGGCTTGCTTCTAATAGATGCTTTTGAGCAGCCACTTCTTCATGCATGA
Source organism: Sequoia sempervirens (assembly GCA_007258455.2). Taxonomy (NCBI): domain Eukaryota; kingdom Viridiplantae; phylum Streptophyta; class Pinopsida; order Cupressales; family Cupressaceae; genus Sequoia; species Sequoia sempervirens. The sequence continues at coordinate 62,899,849 of VDFB02086081.1, read as the reverse complement.
CTGAGCCATCACTCCCTCCCCCTTCTTTCCCTAACACAATTTTCCATGGCTATTCCAGGTTTTCCTTGGAAATTTTGAATTTTTTGACTAGACTAGGTAACAAATTGCATATTACTTCCTACTCATCTACCTTCCTTTGTTATGATTTCCAGTTCATTCCATCTGGTGTTATTTGGGCTTATTTCTACACATAACCTAGCATTCATTTTTTGTTCCCCCTAGAATAGGGCTTCATCCATCCCAATGAAGGTTCCCAACTCTTCCCCTATTAACTCTAAGATCTCCCTACTCCAATATTTTGATGGAAAGTTGGAAAGGTTTACCCACATTGGTATTTTTTTCTATTTCTTGGTTTTGGGGATTGAAATTTGGTTCCCATTCCTTTATATAGAAACCTATTTTTTCCATCATTTGAGGTTTCCCTTTCATTATGGTTTTTTTAGTTTTTTGAGCACAAATTACTAAAAGGAAATCATTTGGAAAGAATTGAATGCTTACCTCTGATCCCCACGTTTCTAACCACCAACTTTGCATCAAGTTCTCTCTTGAACATCCACTCGCACACCACTTGACAAAGAATGCACAATATTTCAGAAAGCTCGATGGTGGTTGTATAATTTTGGAAGTTAATAACATTGACTTGTTGATCTTCCTAGACTTCGAGCATCCTTTTCCCCAATCTAGGGATTTTTCTTGAGCCTGTCATTCTAAATTCCTCTAAGTCCCCTGCGATCCTCCATGATTCCATTTTGTTTCTCTTCTACGTCCCTTAATGTCCCCTTGGTCTATCTAGATTGTGTTGGCTCTGGTTGCAAATGGTGGCATTTTCTCACCAAGATCTACTAATGCTTCCCATTCTAGTTGTGCTCAATTACTGCCCTTCCCTTGCCATCGATTAGGTTTCCTGTTTGAGAAGGCAACTCCTTTTTTCCCTAACCACCAATACCTTCCTCCTAATGTCCTTTATTACCTACTCCTCTAACGCTTTTCTACATTAGTCATGAAGTTACTTCGCTAGTCTTTGTGTTTTGACAATCACCAGGATGGATCTTGGTTTCCTTTAAATTTCCCCAGTTGTAGGCCTCTGTTTTTTCACCCTTGGAAGCCTTCCATTCTCTAACATTTCCTTTCCAACCATTATTTTCCCCCCCACGAGTCACTATTGCACCTATTCCATTGTAGATCTATCGTCTGACTTGAGTTGCCATGCTTTTTCCAGTAGTCCCATGATACATTATCATGTGCCTCCATTAACAACAAACTAGCGTCCACTTCATCTATAAACATACTAGTTTTAAACTATGTATATATATACATATAATTTAGCAATGGTTCTAGAGGGTCAACTATTTGAGTAGGCCAACTATTACACAATCACATATGCTACTTGAAATCTCCACTTTTGAACTCTAAATGTAGATCATACTTCGTACCTTAGGAGCACATTTTGGACCACTCATGCAACATACCATTTGTAAATGATTTTTATATATTAATAGCACGTATGTTATCAAGTGCCACTTTAGTTTTCATTACAATGCAATCATCATAAATGGGAAAAGTAGATAGTCATTCAAAACTATGGTAACAAAACCACTTCCTTGACATTATGGAAAAATACTAATAGCATGGAGAGGATGTTCTAGATAATGTTTGAAATATTCATTCAAACCTTCCTTTCTGTTTAAACAAGAACCAAATTTAAGACTTGTTGCACATTAAATGTGAGAGCCAAACAACTTGGATATAAAACCCTAGATAAATCTATATAAATGTTATAAATATTATAAGTATCAAGATCATTTCAATAAGGGTCTATGCATGGAAACCTCATCATCTACAAGAATTCTATAATGTATGGCTCAACTTTCTAATGCAAGTTTTTTTTTAGAGATGCATGAATCCAAAATTCTAAATTATCCAATTGATTGTTATAGGAACATAAACATGAAAATAGGTTTGTTTCCTATGATCTTCCACCTAAAGCACCTTCTTAGAGCTTGTGGGATCCCAAACCTTATCGCAGTAGATGCAAATCTAGATAGTCATCATAATTTTTTTAGTGTAGGTAATTAATTATATGGTGTGTTGATCAAGTTTGGCAATTGTTAGAAAATCCTTGAACTATTAAAAGCCTATTGAAAGGTAACTATCATTTGAGTTGTCTATCATTAGAGATGAAGGATGTTTGGAATAAGCACCTATCTTTTTTGGAGGGGTTTGTCTTGATGCATGATACACTATATGGATCTAATAAACTTTGTGATCTTGAAATACCTTTGTATTGTTAGGATTTGTTTTGATATAATTGATATCAACATTCATGTATATAATTGATATCAACATTCATGTACTTCAATTAAAATTAAGTATATACATTTCTTTCCAGGATTCTATTAATATGTAGAGATCCTCACAGCTAAAGGCTAAGGCAAGTCACCAAAATGAATTTAAAATAAAATCGTGTAAGAATTTAACTATTCAACATTGAGATTTAGATCCCTTGACTTGGCCATGAATAGAATAAAAATTTATGTGACTATCATGAAATAAAATCTACAATGGTATTTATTCCTTACTTTTCCATTTCCCTTATTAATTTGCAATATGTCATGAAAATGTGAGCACAAACTCTACTCTTTATAAGTTATCAATAAAATTGCACCTAATTATTTTATTTTTGAATTTGGGAGCTACCCCTTCTAATGCAAAAGGAAGTAGCACTGTTCCATGCGATTTTTTTTCCCACTAATAGCAAAACCATCGTTGCTCATTATCTAAGTCACACATAATTTTACAAAAGGATTGAGGCAACATTTTCAAGCACTAACTTATTATTAGGAATTGTTAAATACAATGAATCACAACAATCCATTTTATTGGAGGGAAAATACTTATTAAGAACTGGTTGGTAATACTCTCCAAGTGTAGAATTTAAATATGGATTTATGAAAATTTTCAGTGTGTTGTGTTGAAATATTAATATGATTGATGTTGATTGTTGGAATAAGGCTATCTATGTGTTGAAGATGTCATATATGATATGTTGAGACCTTAGCACTATGTGAAACATTTGATAGAAAATAGTTTAAAATTAAATTTAAATCATTCCTAAAAATAATTTAATTGTACTACCTAATATAGGAAATCATAAAAATTTATGTAAAACTTTAATAGACATCAAATATTGAATTGAGATATGTCATTTATATGACTCACCTTTTGACTGGAAGAGGCCATATTTGCTAGTCAACCATCCTACTCCAAATGGTTCCCTTCTCCAACTGTTTTATGGCAATGCTCTCTCTAGTATCTGTATTCTATGCAAGCTTCCCTTGGTGAAGGTTTCTCTCTTTGCAAATAGTCTTTCAAAACTATTTTTTTTTAATCCCCATGCAACTAGCAAGTGTAAAGCCAAATTTCACACCCTTTGCCAATATCAGCCACAAAACATATGCATGCACATTTTGGAGGCAACAAGGCACATGGGGAAGGGAAAATTGCTTGAGTTTGTTTATATATTATATTTTTTGAATTTTATTTCTTTTGAAATTATTTTAATTTTTTTAAATAAAATAAGCATATTAATATATCAGTAATTAAAATATAGTAATAATTAATGAGATATTATTATTTTTTAACTATGCTAGTATTAATATTAAATTAATATTATTTAGTTATTATTAATTTATTTTTCTTATTATAAAATATTAATTTTTATTCCCATATCAATTCTTATTTAATTGGGTCCATTTAGATGGAATGTTAAATAAAATTATGTATCAACAAGCAACACATTCTTATGCTAAGTTAAGTTCATATAAAGATATTTTATTATCATACAAATATATTTATGCATCATTCGTAAATAATAAAAGTATTCAAATATTGAAATCCAAAATACTTAATCTTATTCACAAGCATGCAAACTAACTACATGAGTCTAGGTGAGTGTGTGTTGATTTCATCATAACAAGTTACCTCCATTAGCTAGAAACTTTTCCTCAATGATATTGTAGAGAAGGGGGATTCACTACTCCTAAGTCTCTAAGACACCAAAGAGTCTAAAGGGAGTGAACTACCCTAAACTACTTCAGACTACCTAATAAGCTGAAAAGGAAGGGAAAACCAAATTTTTTCTTCCCTATGTTTTATGACAAAGGTTTTTTGGACACGAGTGTACATGCCACAAAGGTATTCGACTGTAGACCGACTGGCTCTCTACTAGAGGATGGTAGTGTGCGATTCAAACTTCAGTGCATCACATTGGAGTCTTAGAGATGCGTTGACATCCTGTATATACAAAGGGTCAAGTTGCAGAGTGAAACACACAGAGTCTACTGACAACCTGAATTTAACAAAAAATGTATGGAAATGCATAATACAACAAGAAGAATACTATAACTAATAAATATAAACTACTTTAAATGATGAAATGACAAAGAAGAAAGAAGAAGAATGCCAACTCATTAAAGGTCCAGTTCTCTAACAAGATCCTTGCGATCAGATTGTACCTACACACACAGTAAAACAATATGTCAAGGTTGTGATTTGAGGTTTTCCTTATTCAAACTCCCATTTTGGTGTTCCCACCTCCACAAATAGCCAATAGACCACAAGATGTAGAAAAGTGATAAAGAGATAGAGAGAGTAGACACCAAATAGTAGAGATAAACGACAATCTAGATGCTACTCTACAAGTAAGATAATGCAAATAAAAAATAGACACAATATCACCTCCCTTTCTACCAGCTCGTGTGGGTGAGAGAGGAAGGAGGATAATACTATCACCATGCCAATGGAGTAGAGCTTTGATAACCTGCAATAACAATGGCATTGTAGCCAAAAGGGTGGTGTAGAAGCAAAGTGTAAGAATGAAAGAGTGAAGCACAAAGTGAGAATGAGATAAAGAGAGTGAGAATGAGTTGATAGAATGAAGAGAGAGCTCGAGAGAGTCCGAGAATGAGGTTCAAAAGGCCAATTTTGAGGAAAAAAGGTCATTCCCAACGGTCAAGATTCGAAGAGGGACATTACATTTATAGTTGACAAAGAATCATAATGCCTCGAACGTTCCCTGACCTAAGAATCCTGTCGGGATGGAAGCACGACATGCAAACGTCTATGTGGTGTGCATCCCTGATAGAAATTCCCTCACCAACACAAAACAACGAGGACACATGGAAAAAGTGAGGAAAATGCAATGGTTTTTTGCATTACTGAACTTGTAAGGCTAATGTGAGGTTAATATAATGGGAATTTACATGGGGTACAAATTTACGCCATTATAGATACTCTCTCTCCAACCTAAGAGAGTGTCAATGATTCTTAGCACACTTGCATAGTTAGTTGCCAACATAATCATTCTTATTTATGCTTCAACAATACATCATATAATTTAATTATCTTCCCTAATTGCTTGTTAATTTATATAATAATTTAGTGATTAAGCTAGGCTAATTAAATAGGATGTAACATCTTTTCCCCCTAAGGATAGTCATGTCTCGATGACCATATGATATAAAAATGATCATCATAGTTTCATGCATTAAAAATCAATTTTATTCTACATCATTAAAAAATATGCAAGCTTCATACTTGTGCTTATCATACCTTTGTAGCTCAATAAATTAACCATATTGTTAGGTATTTCTTAACAATGTACCTGGCATGGCCCATAGGTCTAATCACCAATCAATTAACAAGATTAAATATCTCACAAGATCTCAATGGTGGATTATTTCATAATGTAACCTTTTTTTTTGATACGTAAGACGCAACAGAGCTGCATATATTAATTGAAAAACAAAAATTTATATTTTCATTTGGCCCACCATGATTCTGGGTTGAACCAGTCTTGCATTTTACATGCCTTTTACATTTCAAAAAACCATACCAAATTCCTTTTTATAGGCTATGATACGTTTCCACCCTTCTGATGTTGGTGATGATTTCATGGCTCAAACAAAATTCCAACCATCCACCCATACTGTCCTTCAATATTCTTCATCGTAGAAACTGGTGGTCTCCACCAAGTCTGCAAAATCTCAACACCACTAAATCCCCACCACTGCATCCAGGCCTAGCGTTTTTCACAAAAAAATGTATCTGTTTGTTGCCCAGTGCCTATGGTGTTCCAGGCTTTCCCCATCCACATCCATGATGAAGGGAAGCCATACTACCTCCACACCCTGCAAAAACATCCTATCGATATCATTTGATAGCGGAATCCCACTCCCAGCTGTGCCACCACTACCACATTGACATCATCCACTAGAATTGCCGCTTTGAAGACCATATGTAGCAACACTAGGCACCTGAGCTTTGGGACATTTAAGTCCAATAATAATACTAGGAAGTGCGATGAAATGTCCGAATTCACTCTTGTTTTTTTTCCCGAGAAGCAAAACTTCTTCCCAATTACCATCCTTACTTCCTCCAAACATAGAATATCTTTGTTAAGGAAGATATTCTTTAGTCTCTAGTCAATAATGAATCCAGAGAAGGCTGCTTCCTTCTTCACACACCTAAGCTTGATCAGAGACTCCATTGCTATGCAGGTGAGGGTGAAATCCTTTGTTGAAATAGCCACATATCATTGTGAGCTACAAGGCACCAACTAGCCTCTTTAATACATCCTGCAACACCCTCCACTATCGACTGCTCCTATATGATTCCTTGAGGGTGGAATTAAAGCTCCCATGGGGGATTGTACTCTCCTCTCCAAATGTATGCTTACAGAGGCGATCGTCCGTAGGATGTCAGCTGCTCAATCCTTTCTGTTGCCTTTTCATGTCAAATCCACACATTCTGATATTAAATGCTCCTTCAAATGATCTCTTCACCACCCAAAAATGGCATTCCATAAATGTGCATATCCAGTTTGGTAGATATGTCTCATGCAGTCGGGCATATCTTCTTGTTTGTGTGCACTAACCAAAGTCCTTTGTCAGGATTGTCCACCTTGGGGATGGTTGCACACATATGTGTTAGATAGGCTGACGGCCATGAAGGTACTTGGCCTTCGTCATTGCTCTCTTATGGGATTGCCCATGTGTTTGATCCGACCATCTAGCACTGACTATTCTACTTCATTAACACATGGGCACATTATCTAACATTATTATGTAGAAACAATCACGTTAATATTTCAAATAAATAACTTACATAGTCACACAACTGAAAGTATCAATAAGCTAGATCATAATTTGATCATATATCATTCATAAAATACACATACTACCACTCTAGGTTATTTATAATATCTTTAGACAACATTATTTTGTCACAAATGGGAAGTAATCTACACAACTAAATTAATATGATATACTCATTTGTGCATGTAAATGAAACTTTTAAGATTCAACTTACATTCAAATCTTGAGATCACCATTTTGATTATCATTGTAAGCATCATTAGTTGTTATACAACCCATTTATCATCTCCATCCATTCCTATCCATTCCTCTCTTTTACAATAGATTGGAAAAATAAAGCATTTATCCTTCATTACACGAGAATCAAGCTCTCATTTGAAAAAAAAATGCACTTTCACACATGTTGTGACGAGATGGAGAATGAGATGGTGCATTTTGATAAAAATAATATAATTTATCATGAGTTGAACTAAAGAGTGGAGAAGATAGTTTGGGAGAGGGAGAGAGAGAGGAAAGAAAATATGGCAATAACTCTAAAAAATAAATGGTTATAAATGCAGTAAAAAATTCTTCACTACAAATTGTGAGGTCTAGTCTTTTCATTGTCTTTGTTATAATGAACTAAGTTATGTGGAAGAGGCTCTCACTTCTAAAGAGAGAGTCTTGGAAGAATGGCATGGATGAGGACATGATAACCTTAAAGAAATGTAAGACCTGAAATTTGGTTGATCTTGAATATAGAAAACCCATTGGAAGCAAGTGGGTGTTCAAGAAAAGTTCATAGCAGAGAAATCACTTGAGCACTACATGGCATGGTTGGTGGCAAAGGGTTATTACTAAGTTGAGGGAATGGACTTTGGTAAGATATCGTTTCTTATTACTAATTTGAGTTCTATTAAAATTGTTGTTATATATTGTTGTGGCTCTTAATTTAGAAATAGAGCAAATGGGTATCAAGGTCACATTTTTGCATGAAGACTTAAGAGAAGACAATTTTCATGGAACATCATAAAGGGTACAAGGTGAAAAGTAAAGAAAATTGGCTTGTAAGCTAAATAGGTCTGTATGTGGGTTAAGGTAGTCCCCACAAATGTGAAACCAAAATTTTGACACATGTTAGAATTGGATTTTAGGAGAAGTGGTGTTGATCATAGTGTACACTTCAAGAAGGTAAATGATCATATTCTTATTATTGTTTTAAAGACTTAGAAGTTGCCACATATATTATCTGTATGGAGATATGCAAGGATATGAGTAAAAGAAAACTATAGGGACATGTGATCAATGATATCAGACAACTATGCAAATACATTTTTTGTAGAGATCAAGGGATTACTTAATAGTGTTGATTCTTAATTTACCATTGTTGAAATATTTTCAATTGATTGCACTTCAAAATTTCCTTTTCTTCACCTTTGGAGTCCTAGTTATGATCCTTAGTAAATATAGCATTAGAATCATTGTTCTTATCACTAATCTTATCCCCAATCATACTCTAATTTATATTTCACATCCAACAATAGAATTTCCATCTAGTTCATTGTAATTCTATTTTGATTAGGTGTGTAGTCGGTCGTAGTCAATCATAGTCAATTATAGTCAGTTGTAGTCGATCGTAGTCAGTTGTAATTAAATAAAACTATAGTTAGATAGAAAATATTTAATACACTTTGTATTACATGTTGTTTCCAGAAACTAAGTCTTGATTAGTTGAATTAATTATAATGGAGCATTGCGACAATTGGTTTCTCAACCATCGCCAATGACTATATGTACTTGGTTCATTATAGTCACAAGACCATTATGTTATTATGGCGATCGTGACATTATGCTATTGTACTTGCGGATAATTGATGAATAAATACAATATCTTATTTTGTGCACTGTATTCGTGAATGATTTCTATACATGTTCTATGTTCTGTAAGTTTAATCTGTTTACTCTCGTAGTACATTAAATCTATCCCAATGAGTAAACATTTAGTGTTGTTTCCTGAGTGAACTTGGTAAAATCACCCTGATGGGAGAATGGCGTTGTAATGGGTTAGTCGATCGAGGAACTAGTGCAAGCAAATGAAGATAGGGAAGACACATTGATGGAGGATTTGGTGAACTTGTGGAAAATATCTTTGAGGGATCACGTATGGAGGGAGGCTCTTAAGCAAGAGATCCCTTAGTCGGTCATCTAGGATAGACTGCACGCCAACCTAGAGGTCAACCATCTCCTCAACCAATTACCAAGGTTGCTTGCATATCATTACACCATATTGCAAGATCTTCGAGCAAAGAGTGACCAAGAACACCAAAGATAGCAAATACTACAACAATACAAAGAAATAAGTAAATGGGAGGAGGAGGAACATGACACTAGTCGAAGGCGTACTGGCAATTAATGAATGTATGACCAAAAATTTATGCCTGCACAACCCAATAAGGACAAAAAAAAAACACCAAGTAGGAAAGAAACACCCAAAGAGATATTACAAAGATCATTGAGATTGAAAGAATAGGAAGATTGTTGAATAAGGTTGAAATGAATTGTTGAATAAACAAAATATGAAATAAACCAAGACACCATTGAACTAAACAAAAACCGTAACGATGGAAAAAACCAAGAAAATTTTAAGACACCATCCATAACAAACAGAGAAAAAATAAAAAATGATAAAAATGAACTTCTAAGAGAACTTGAAAACATCATAAGCCACATTCAGGAGTTTTCCATATTGGATGATGAGGAATTGATAATTGGAGGACCCAAGCCAAAGACCCTCGAAAGGAGGGAGTACCAAAATGAACCCTAGGAGACCCGAGGTTTAGAGGAAACTGAGAGGGGATGTCTTGTTGAATCATACATGGCCGAGAGTGCAAGAGAGGCATTGAAACATCAGGGGAGAAATAGTCCAATCAGGTCCAACGCACAAGGAGGGAATTGGGGAAGAAACATGGTGACTCTACTAGCCAACCCAAGCGTGGAAAGGTAGAAGCTATCAAAGTTTATGGGGAACAATTTTGAGGATCTAATACATCATTGCAAAACATGTGAGACGATATGGATAGCGAATGGATAGGAAAACATGGATTACTAGTTGAGAGCCTTCCCAGCAACACTGAAAGGCATAGCCATAGATTGGTACACCAAACTCAAAGTAGCACAAAAAGTTTCATGGAGGCAACTAAAAAGAGCATTTGAGGAGAAATTCAAAATCCTAAAAGATGACAATGAGATCGTAACTCATATATAACATGAAGTAAGGAAAGTATGAAAATGTATGAGCCTACAATCATAGAATCAAGGAGTTGGTGAAACTAGAGACTTATCTAGTCGATGGTTTAAAGAAAAGATGGTTCATTGAAGGGTTGCTCCTGTCGTTGAGGAAGAAAATGAAAGTCATACTTCTATCATCATATGTTGAAGCATACAATCGGGTGATGGATATAGAAAGTGAAAACAAAATATCCTCCCAAGGGAAGATGAAGATAGACGATGAGGAGAGCACGCATGACAACAATGAGGGTGATTCAAATATCATACAAGCACTAAGGAGAGATGATAAGAATGATGAAGAAAATAAAGGCCAAGGAGAGTACAAAATACACTAGAAAGTTGTGGTGCATAGATTGCAAGGAGGGAAGGTCACACAAAGGTTGATTGGCGGAAGAAGCTATTTTGTGATATCTGCCAAGTAATGGGACATTCCATCAAGGAATACCCATTTAACCTAAAAACATGGAGTATGCAAGTGTTATTCATAGGAGAACATTCAACCCCGCCAAATACACTAGTGAAACCCCATAACAACTCCAATGCATCCCCTAGAGGATATTGGAATAACAAAAGAGGTAATAACACTGGGCCTTAGAACAAAATACAATATGATAGTAAAGGGAGACCTGTGATACAATGTAAGAAGTGTAACAAGTGGGGGTAATTTTCTAGGGAATGCCAAAATGGTCAAATTTCAAGGGAAGATTGTGCAAATGGTGTGGACTAGGTGACCATGAAGACATCGATTGCCCCAAATAGAAAGGAATCAACATGTTAGACATAAAGGAAAAGAGTGAAGAGGTACTGGTGATCGCCAGAGTGCAAACAAAGAAGGCGAGCTACCTAGATCCACATATGGAAAAACAAAGAATGAAGGAAGCCAAGGTAGAGGTGGAGTAGGCGATGGCTAAGGAACAAAGAACCTCTCTGGAAATCCCAAGTATGTCCTAGTAGTTGGTGGCAGAAAAGAACATCATATAGTAGGTACTATAAAACACAGTACCCATCAAAGTGACCGACCTTCTCTAGATGATGCCACAACTTGGAATGACGATCACGAACGTAGTCGGTGATGAACAACGTTAGTGCAAGAAGGTCAAAGGAAGGAAATGATAAAAAACCCTCCACCCGAGGGTGAACAAGTCATTGACCCATGTTGTTGATGGTAAACATCGAGAAGAGACTAGTGATCATGCAAATGGAGATCAAAGGCAAAGATCTTACCAACACAATCGTCAATGGAGGGTCGAGAGTCAACATACTACCCAAAGACACATGGAAGAGTCTTGGGAAGCCTACACTCTGGCCATTGACATTCAAATTGGTTGTCACTAACCAGCATGGTATCAAACCATTGGGAACACTAATGGCCCAAAAGGTGACCATCAAGACATAGTCATTCCTATTAAACTTTGTAGTCATACCATTGTAGAAAAAGGTGTATGATGTACTCCTTGGAAGAGGATGGCTGGTGTCAGCCAAAGAAGATCATAACTAGAAAAGGAACATACTCTGTATAAAGAGAAATGGTACAAAATATGTTATTGATTTGATAAACCAAGTAGTGAGTGAGGAGATGGCATCATCGGACTCTGAGTTTAAAGGAGGGTTTAGAATGGATGAGGAAAGGAGAACCATAGAACTAAACAATGAGGGAATTCTAGACCTTCAAGAACGCTTAGGGGATGAGAAAATTTCACTAAATGGATTATTCCACTGGTAGATGGAGGACTATGAAGTATTTCAGGGAGATTGTGACATGCTACAAATCAAAGAAACTGAAGGAGAAGAAGATGGAGCATCGACTAGCTAGACATTTCCTCTTGAGTATGGAGAGTACAAAGAAGGAATGGTTAGAGTGGATGAACCACTAGCACACAAATTTTAAGCGGGAAAGATAGTCAAGTAAAAGGAACCAAACATAAATAAAGTCAATTTGGGAGAGGAAGACAATCCCCGAATGATTCTAGTCAACAACGACTAGAATCCAGTGTTAAAGGCAACAAAATTCAAAATTTTCATAGAATACAAGGATGCCTTTGCATGTATGTACAAGGATATGAAGGTCATACCTCTTGAACTATGCATACATAGAATTCCATTGGTATCGGAGGCACAACTCGTACAGAAGAGACATACCAAATGAACAAAAATTATACGACAAAGATGCAAGAGGAGATTGAAAATATTAGAAGCAGGAATCATATTCAAGGTTGAAGTGAGTGACTGGGTGTCACCGATAATGATATCATTAAAGAAATAATTAGAGAAAATCTGAATATACATGGAATTCTTAAGCCTTAATGTAGTAACGATCAAAGATCCCTTCCTGATCCCATTCACTGACTCAATATTGGAAGAAGTAACAAGTCACAAGATCTATTGATTCATGGATGGGTTTTTGGGATACAACCAAATAAGCATATCCGAAGAGGAAAACCTCAAGAAAAAGTTTGTGGTTGAGGATGGAGTGTATGCATACAACCAAATTCCATTCAGTTTGTGCAACGCTCCAACAACCTTCCAAAGGATAATTTTGCACATATTTGGAAAGATGTTGATAGGGAACTTCAAGGCATTCCTGGACAATTGGTCGATCTACAATGATGAGAAAAAAGACCTCAAGGCTCTCCAAGAGTGCATGGAACGTTGTAGAGTGGCACACTTGGCACTCAACCCCAAGAAGTGTTAGTTCCTCAAGGAAACCTTCTTGGGCACATAGTCTTCAAGGCAGGACTAAAAATTAATCCAAACAAGATCTGAGTGATTATGCAGATGGAACCACCCCAAAACATCACCGGAGTGAAGTTGTTCCTCGAATATGTCGGGTACTATAGAAGGTTTATCAAAAAAATTCCCAAATTTCATACCCACTAGATATACTCACAAGGAAGGGGAAAGTATTCAAAAGGACATAAGCAACCTTCAAGGAACTAAAGGTACCATTGATCAGTTCGCTGATTTTGGAATACCCGGACTAGAACAAGGAATTCCATGTGCACGTGGATGCTTCAAACTATGCAATTAGAGAAACATTGGCACAAGTGGGCATACAAGGGCTAGACCATCTGGTGTTCTTCACCAGTCATTTGTTGTCAAAAGCGGAGAACTATAGTACCACAGAGAGGGAGGCTCTCTGAATGGTGTACATTGTTCAAAATTTCAAACACTATCTACTTGCGACTCTATTCACATTTTATGTGGACCATCAGGAATTGATGTACTTGGTGAAAAAACCCATTATCCAGGGTAGGGTAAGCTGATGGATTTTTCTCTTATAGGAATTCGCATTCACCATCATCATATGACTGAGGAAGAGTCATGTCATCGCTAACCAACTATCAAGGATTCGGTCTGGCGAGCAACCTAAGGGAGTAAATGAAAACTGCCCAGATGTGCATCCTTTTTAGATAGTAGCACTACCCCTGTGGTATGAGAAGATCGGGGAATATTTTTCAATGTCCTCATTCCTGGGGGATATGTCACCTATTGAACAACAAAAACTAGTACTTGAAAGTAAAAAATTTCAACTAATCAGTGAACTATTGTATAAGGGGATCTGATCAAGTGCTTTGATGATATGTGATGGAGGAAGAGACTTCTGGCATACTGAATGAGGCACATGGGGCTCGACACCACAACACAAAAGATCTTGTTGGCAAGACTATGGTGGCCGACTATGCATACAAATGCTCGAGAATGGGTGGTGGGATGTGACACATGTTAAAGAGTCAGAAAACCACTGAAGAGGGATTTCATGCCACTCTTTCCATCTGAGCCACAAGATTTGTTTGAATGGTAGGGATTGGATTTCATTGGGCCACTAAAGGTTAGCCAACTACACTGATGCAAATATATGGTTGTCGCCACTGAGTACTTAACGAAGTGGTTGAAGGCTCGAGAACTTCCAAATAATACTACATTGAGTACAGTGAGGTTCATGTACAAGAAAATTGTCACAAGGTACAACATCCCAATCCAAATCACCAGTGATAGAGGGGGCCATTTCGTCAATCATGTTATCTGACTGATGACGATGGAGTTCAAAATCTTGCACAACTTTTCCAAATCGTACTACCCAAGAGAAAATGGTCAAGTAGAGTCAACCAACAAGGTACTTATCTCTATCATCCACAAGTCGTGTGACATCGAGGAGGCAGACTAGGAAGAAAAGCTACCAACCATACTATGGGAACACCGTACAACCTTCAAGGTCATAAGCTTGACACCATATACTTCGTTGGCACTAGTACTACTTCTTGGTTGCACAACAGTTGGAAAGATTGTTTTAGTTGAATAAGTTGGATGAACGATGAGTGCTCACACAATGGGCAATGAAGGTAATGCAGAAACAAAGGAAATTTTGGCATGACAAACATCTCTGACAGGAAAAATTCTAGCCAGGGTAGTTAGTCCTAAAATATAATGGTTGTAATGAATTGAAGCCCGATAAGTTTAAAAAAAGGTGGTTGAGGCCATTTATAATTCATGAAGTTGGGGAGAACATAGCAATTAGACTAAATAGATTAGACGACACTATACTAAAAGATCCTATCAATGGGTCAAAGTTGAAAATATACAAGGAGAGAAGAGAAGAACCAGTTCAAATCAACATGCTTGGATATGCAAAAAAGGAGGATTGTCATGTACAGAGGGATGAAATGATGGAAGAACAAGACTGGGGTGCAGGTAGAAGCCAATATGTTGTAGAAGAATATTGGGCCACACCAAGAAAGTTCATCGAGGAAATACTTACCAAAAAAGGAGTAGAGGGAATTGGAATGCCTTGAGTCCACAAACATTTAAAAAATGCTATGTTCAACACTTGCTCTCTAGAGGAGGGTGTGGGGTCACTGGAAATACCATGCACTCTATGAAGGAGTAAGGAAGGGATACATAGCACGTATGAACTCGATGAGGAAGCACAAAGGGAGAAAGAGGAAAAAGCAAGAAAAGAGATACAAGACCAAACTAAAATTGATGAAGAATGGTGGGACGATGAAGAATGGAATGCCTATTTAGAAAAAAATGGACCGTGCCTCAAAGTAGTAATAATGATAGAAGACACTTTCATTTCTACCATCAACGAATACAACAATGATTTAATAAAATATATGAAGGAAAATAACATGAAGGCATCGAACGTGGTGACATCAAAAAGATTATGGTAGGTCATTCCCAACCTAGGTGGACCACTGATGGTGAATGAAGAGTGTCATGTGGTATCAACAGTATGGCGGATGGTACATGGACGAAAGCTTCAAAGGTATAGGACCCACTCCCTTATTAGATAAAATATTTGATTTGAAATTTATGGGTACTTGTTGTGAAGAGGAATGCTATAAGCAACCCCCATTCATGTGCAAATGACATTATGCATCGGAGTTAAAATTTTGAAAAGGAGATGAAATAAGGGGTTCAAAGAGAAAAATGAAGAGGAAGGAAAAAATAAGAAGTTGAAAATAGAAAAAATAAAGGAGAAAAAGAGAAAGTAGTAAAATAAAAGAGAAAATGAAAAAAAGAGAAGTGAAAAATCAAAAAATGATATAAAAGTGATGTAGTTGGAAAAAATAGAAAAAATCAAAAAAAATTAAAAGGAGAAAAATATTGAAGTGAAGGGGAGAGAAGAAAATATTAAAATAAAGAAAAAATTAAAAGTGGAAAAAGGGAAAATTAAAGTATGGAGAAAAAAGGTTAAAATATTAAAAGATTGGAAAACCTAGAGAAAGGTCGTACAACCTAAAAAGAAACGCCAAAATTTAGAGAAAGCAACTTTCATAGTTGTTGGGCATAACGAAGGTCAAAAGAAAAAATATCACACAAGGGAAATTTGGAAAAGTATGACCTGAAGACATCACCGTACGAGCATCGTCGAAAGGGATATATTGTGTCGTATGACATCAAAAGGGAAAATTTGTACGAACGCTTGTGAATGAGCTAAGATCCTATGCAGGTATCATACAACATCTTAGCATACGTAGGGAAATGCGGGCACAAAGTAGGAACATGAGAAGCAAATACTTAGGTGTATGAAAGAATAAAGTCACAACACAATAGACTCCTTGGTACAAAATCAACATTATCATACGAAAGAGAGGAAAGGCACACCCTACAAAATACTGGAAAATAAATCATACCATAAGGTGAGGAGGAAATCATATGGCAAGAGGAGGGGGAATTCATATGAAGGAGTTGGGGCTTGGGCATATGGTAGGAATATGTATGGAAGAGTTGGGGTTTGCATGTGTAATGAAAGATATCATCTATACAACTAAGACAGTGGGTCAAGCATCAAAGAAAAAGAAAGGTAGACGTACGACCTACACAAACTCTGAATGGGATAAGCAAAACATTGACCTTGTACAAAAGGAAAAGGAGCCTGCAAGTGAAGACAAAGTCAAGTACAACCAGTAAGAGGTTTTCGTACAATGATTACAAATTATCCCATCTATACAACCATACACTGCAAAAAGAAATTAAAATTTGTGACAATTATAGCAACAACCTAGGGGTTGAAAATAAAATGATTAATTGGCGTGGAGCTCGAAAAGAAGGAATAATTAACTGAAGAAGTCATTGCCTGAGGAAGCCTACGAATATGGACAAAGGAAAGAAAGTAGTGCAATACAAGTCAAAAATCAGCTAAAAAGAAGAAGATGAACACAAAAACTGGAGTGGACACCATGACCTAGGATAGTCTAACTGGAAACAAGTGCAAACAATGGTGGATGAGCACATAGGACAACCACATCCTCAAGATTTCCCTCAGACATACTCAAATGGATAAGGCGGTCTTATTACCATTTTCAATGCTCGGGAGTTTGAGCCCTACCTAAAGATAATGGTGGAGAATTATTATAGGAATTCACACAAGTTGATACTAGAGTATAAATGATGCACATTTATAGTGTCATATTGGCCACAAGATTTTGTGAGGGTATTCAACATTCCAACAATGGGAGTAGAAGTTAACAAACTAGGAAAGATGACACAACATAAGGAGGCAATTGTAAGGAGAGTCTGTAGAAGTGACTTAACCCAACAAGAAAAGGACACCATTTGGAATGTTGGAAATCAGAGGCTTCAGAAAATTTACCTTGCCACACCAAAGTGGAAGTTCCTTTTAGATTTGTTAAAATGCAGGTTGACGGGTGCTAGCTGAGCGTCAGATGTGCCAATCTAGATGGTAGACTATATGGTGGCTCAACATGGGTAAATTATACAACTTGTTGTGCCTATAGCACACACGCCCCATTCAGACTAGGGAGCCCCCCTCTTTTCATTCTCATTTTCATTGGGTTGTTCTTGCTTTTGCCTCATTTTGCATGGCCCTATTTTTAAGCTTAAGTTGGTCACATGCATTAAAGTCATCAAATTCCACTTGGCCAAAATCACCTACCCAAAATTTGATAAGTCTCTTGCCTTTGTGAGATTTTAGTTGTGGGTTTCCTCTGGCCTTTTGTCGTCATGTCCATCAGGCATTGCGGACCCACATTTGTGGGTCTCCTTATGTAGGCCATCATTATCTCTTCGCCACTAGGTAACGACCAACCTTAAGCATCTTCCCACATTGCAGGCTCCACACCTCACTTCATCATCCACATCTCTCCTTAGTGCCCAACCTGGCATGGGTTTCTGCACCTCACCAACCCTGCAGCCCACCGTACCTATAATTATGCACACAATTAATGGTGATTTGCTTATAAATACACTGCTCCTCACCCATAATTTTCACTTGAAACATTCAAATTTGAGAGGAGAAAATAGAGTTCCCGCTTGTGCAAAGCTCCCAGTTGGATTCAAGCCAGATTTGCTACACGATTTCCAGGTATGTTTGCCTTGTTTTCTTAGTCAGGTGTTTAAACTTTAAAACACTTTTTTTTACAAGCTAGGGTTTTGAAAATGTTTAAAGTCTTTAGGATCAAACCCTAATCCACCTCAGTAATCCCATCAAACCTTTGTATCGTCAGCCTTATGCTTGTGATTCACCTCAGCATTCAAAACCCATGAGCATAGGTTGAAATCACATGACTGCGCCTGTGCAAAATATTGTTCTACCATGGTTGTTTGTCGCATGACGAAGGTGCTGATTTGGCCTGCCTCGTGTTCCCTACCATCCTCACCTTTATCAATGCTAGAAACTGATTTAACAAAATGGCTAAGTTAACAATGCTTTGCGAGAGTCCCTATGTGGGACTCCGCTTGCAAGTGGCCCTTGTCTCATCGCCGCTCCATTAGCAACCGAACCTTAACGTCATCCCACATCATAGGCTCCGTTTTCCTTGTCGTTGTCAACGAACCAAACCCAATACTCTAAAAAATTGGCTAGGTCTAAAGTGTCTTGTGGGTTGTCGCATGCAGCTTGCCACCATCCTGCCATCATTGTTTAGTGGCAGAGTTCCCATGACATTTCGCATTGCAGACTCCGCACCTGCTATTTCCTATAAAAACTTCAAAGTTCTAGGGTGGAGCACCAAGTCTAAAATGTACATGCGAGCCCATCCATGTGGGTGGCCATCATCAGAGATCTACCCTCCAAGCATCGCTATCTAACGGCCAAGCACCCATGTCCTCCCGCCATGCAAGTTCTATGGGATGTTTATCCCCTTGTTGGACTCTGAAGTTTTCCAATATAAAACCTTAGTCAGAATAGTCACTGTGGGCCTACCTATGCAAACCACCATTTGCGGCTTGTCTTCCCTATATGGCCATTCCTCAAAAGCAAGTATCTAGCAGCGGCTCGACAATTGACTCATATACTCCCAAGACTAACTTCAAAGATCGATCGCAAAACACAATTCATAATGTCAAAAGCGTATGTGGGTTCCGCCATGTGAAACTCTGTATGCAAGTCATCGTCTATTGAACGCCACAACTTAACAACTAGAATTTGAAGGCTTCCCACCCCACAACGCCCGCATTCTTCACACCTGCAAGGGCACCGAAGCTTAACCTAATATCTCCAAGTAACTCATGGCCAATTTTCACACGTGCCTAATCATTCTATGAGATATTTTCTCATCAAACCAACCGTGCAAAAATTTGTATACGAGCGGCTATTGACTGGATTTTGTGACCCCAACCTTATTCTGCTTTGGCTTGCCTCTGACGACTTCCACCTAGGGGAAACCTGCACCCCTGAACCCGCATTTGCATGAATAACCCAAATGAGCTCCAAAAAGTGAACTGTGATGAATCTTATGATCTTTTAAAAGATATATGAATGGATCTAACCATGGATTTGTAGGATTTAACTAACGTTTGTTGCATTTGCATGTAAAAACACTTACTACACCTTTTGTGTGCAGGATTTATGGAACCTATTGAGGGATCATCAGGGAAACATGCGGGAAAGAATAACAAAGGAAAGAAGCCTGCAAGAACACCTAGGGGGAAAGAAGAAAAGGAACAAATGAAGCACCACTTCCACGAGGTGGAGTGCAACTCCAAGCTTGCTTCCACCTGGGACACAGTCTTAGATATAGTCCTCAGACACGTAAACATAGATGACTTCAAACAAAGAGTGATGGTCAATCCCACTATAGAAGATGCCTGAAAGATCAAAGGAAGTGGCCTTGCAAAGGCAGCCAACTTCCCTCCTGCATTGGTTGCTACAGAATTGGTCATGGCCTTCCAAGAGTTTTACCACTCCAATAGAAAAATCATTGATAAAGATGGAAGAGTATTGATGGAATTTTTTTCCAAGTCTATTAGCAGAACATTTCACATCCCAACATTTGATAATATGGAGGAGGTAGAAAAAGAGTTTACTCAAAAGGTTTGGCAACAAGACCCTCTGGGATGCAAAAGAATGATCAACCAACATTGGTTAAAGGACAAGAGGGGTAGTACCAACAAGGTGCCTCATAATTTATTTAGAAGTGATTTCTTTGAGGAATATCATGATCTAGTCACCCTTCTTGTTTGAAATATGTGTCTCAATCTCATAGGCTGAAACCTCTGAAAGAGCCAAGTCGGTGTGACATCCATATTGTCAGGCCGACTAGCAACTTTGGAACCTTGTGAAAAATTTTGGTCGCTGAGACCTTGTTTCAGTCTTGCCAAATGGACCTATCACTGTGACATGATGATCGTTATAACCCTCTGTCGAGTGGATTGGTCTTGCCGACGGGTTGATGCCTAAAGGTTATCAGGGAGACTCATGGCGATTGGAGTCATCAGAGTAACACAAGGGCTTCTGTATGAAGTCTTGGCAATATGTGGTATGTCTCACTGATAAGCATACACTCAGAGCTATCAAGGTGATGTGAAATCCTTGGCAAGAATTCTTGCCGACTGTTGGTTCTCTCACCGACAGTTATTTATTAGAAGACATCGGGGTGACATGGTGACTTGGTAAGATCTCTTGCTGATAGATGGTATGTCTCGTCGAACAGCTACACTCGGAGTCATTGGGATAGCTTGAAGGCTTCAGTATGAAGTCTTAGCAATGGATGTTTGTCTCAGCGATGGGGCAGTCTGTTGTTCGTATGACTCCTGGCGACTGTTTGGTGCTCGGTATGACTTGAGGGTTCAGTATTACCTCTTAGCGATAGCGGTAAGTCTTGCCGACGGTTGTTTGTTTTGGTATGACTGGAAGAATCGGTATGATCTCTTGGTGAAGAGCGATAGTCTCACCGAAGGCAAAGCTGATATCTATGTGACCTTTGAACATCGGTATGATGTCTCATCAAATAGCCATTGTCTCGCCGATGAGAATGTTGAGGTCGATACGACTTGTGAACTCGGTGTAACATCTTGCCGATGGTCAGGACTCTTGGCGATAATGACAATCAGGTCTTGTGGCATCAGGAGACACGGTTAGTGTCTCACCAACATGTGACACAGGTTGAATGCCTTTGACCGAGTGATGACTATCCTACGTGGTGAGTCTACAAACAATCAGAGAAGCCAAATGGGAATCGTTGGAAGTTAGTCTATTGTGGTCGTTACTGAGAGGAAGATCGACAGACCATGGGCGTCATGGATATACTCAGGAATTGCAGATGTTGTTTGGTTCGATGGTGCTATGAACAATTGGATGAATAGCTCGATGAGTGATCAGTGAATTCGATTATGAGAGCATTGAATCTTGAATGTTCTGTACAAGGTTGATAAAGGATTATGTTGTTGTAAATTGACATCAGAAAGATAAGTCTGATCTCTGTATGTAATTTCCATTACTATAATACAAAGGGGCTTTTCTTGGTGTGGTTGGTTTTTCTCCCGTAAGGGTTTTCCCACGTAAATCTGGTGTTCATCTATGTATGATTATTTCTCTGTTTTTGTTATTGCTTTCAAGTGCATCTTAATTGGACTGTAATTGAAAATTTAAAAGTATCTCTGCATTCTTCCCTAAGGTTTTGACGTTAGGAGAGTTAGTTATGCACCTTAGCTTTCCTTACAAGTGGTATCAAAGCCTAGCTAGTTGTGTTATCCTTGTGGTTACGTTGGGTTTTTTGTGTCAATTTCTATTCAGTGGGAGTCTTGTAGAAGTTTGGTAATTTTAATTACAGGTTAAGATGGCAAGCACATCAAGAAAGATTGAAATTGAGAAATTCAATGGCAGTAATTTTGAGTTGTGGAAACTTAAAATGGAAGATTTGTTGGTTGATCGTGATCTTTGGATTGTTGTGTCTGGAACGAAGCCTACAGGCATGAAGCAAGAGGATTGGGACCTTGTAGATAGAAAATCAAAGGGGTTGATAAGGCTCTGTTTAGTAGACTCTGTTCTTCTGAATGTTCATGAAGAAAAGACTGCATCTTCCTTGTGGAAAAGACTGGCAGCTATTTATCAGGGCAAGTCCTTGGTGAATAAATTGTTCTTGAGGAAGAAGTTGTACTCGTTGAGAATGCAGGAAGGAGGATATGTTGATGATCATTTGAATGCATTCAACATGTTGATTGCATAGTTAACATCTGTGGGCGTGACGATTGATGAAAAGGATCGTTGTATGCTGTTATTATGTTCATTGCCAGATTCTTGGGATCACTTGGTGATGGCTATTGGGAGTACGACATCCACTTTTAAGATGGAAGATGTTGTTGCTTCTTTTTTATTAGAAGAGATGAGAAGGAAATATTTTGAGATGGTGAAGGAGGCTCTTGCTGTTACAGGTAGATCAAAAGATAAAGGCAAGAAGAAGGACAAGAAGTCCAAATCGAAATCAGAGGGGAGATCAAAGTCTCCTGGCAAGAAGTCCAAGGTGAACTGTTGGAATTGTGGGAAACCTGGTCATGTCCGAAAGGATTGTAAAGAGGAGAAAAAGAAGAAGTATTCTTCCGACAATGATTCTTCTTAGAGTGATGCAGACACTTTCATTACATCCTTGGCTACATAGGCATCAGATGATGTTTGGCTGATTGATTTTGGAGCATCTTTCCACATGACATCTCATAGAGACTAGTTCACAAAGTATGAAAACTACGATGGTGGAAAGGTGTATTTGGCAAGTGATTCATCTTTGGAAATTGTTGGCTGTGGAAGAGTCAGAATTCAATTCCTTGATGGAAGAGTGAATGGAATCAATGATGTAATGCATGTAAGGAAAGCAGAGGTGCAGAAACACTTTCCTAATGTCAAAACCACAGGGAAGAATGCAGACAGTACTTTTAATTTTCTAATTACAATCCAATTAAGACACACATGAAAGATTTACAGAAACATAACAAATACACAAGGACAAATGAACACCAGATGTACGTAGGAAAACCCTATCAAGAAAAAACCCACCACACCAAGTTGAATCTCTTTGTATTTCAGTAATCAACAAATTACATACAATGCAGAGACACAACTCTTTGGTATCAGTTTTACAGTTTCTTTATTCACTGTTCTTCCTTTACAGAAATGCTCTCTCTGATTCACCATATCTTCAAACTTAGAATGCTCTCCTTTAAATCTTATCACATCCTGATTTTTCTCCTCTGTTCATCCTTATCTGCCATTACCCATCATAGAAAGTTTCCATCCCATTGCAGATTTTTCCTTGCATACAACTCAGCTCCAGCGTCGTAGCTATTGCAAAAATCTAACCGCTAACCATTTGAATTTTGCTTCCTCTGATTGGTCCATGAGACGCCACATAGGAAATTCAAATGGTCAAGGGCATTCAACTTGTGTTGGCATGTCGGTGAGACACTAACCATGTCTCCCCGATGCCAACACAGCTAGCATTCGATATCGACGTAGGTTCCACCAGTTAGTAAGACGATATAGCGAACGCCATGAATCATACCGAATCCACCGATAACCATTTCATTTCTATCGACAAGAGTTTTCCTCATCAGCAAGACTCATACCGATGCTCATGAGTCACATCGATTTCAACTTTTCCATCAGCAAGACTTTACCGTTTTCCAAGAGGTCTCACCGAGTCTCCTCAAGTTTCACCGAAGCACCTGACAGTTGGCAAGACATTCATCTTTCGCCAAGACTTCACTTTGAGCAAACCATGTCATACTGAGTCGGCAAGACTTTTGTCTTTCGCCGAGACCTCACATCAAGCACCCATGTCTTACCGAGTCGACAAGACTTTTGTCTTTCGCCGAGACCTCACATCGAGCAACCATGTCATACCGAGGACTATCGGCGAGACTCTCCAAGTCTCCAAGACTTCACATCGAAGTCTTTTGTCACCGTGAAGGCACCAAGTGTATATTCATCAGAAATACTTTACATAGTCACTGAGAGGTCTTCCCGAGACCTTTGTGTTTCCCTGATGACCATATGCAATCGGTGTCCCCGAGACAATTCATATCAACATGACTACATACTGACAACCCAAGTCTCCCCAATAACTGCGAGTGAATAACAATCGGTGAGAGATCTTGCTGAGTCTCCATGTCATAGCGATAGGTCTATTCGGCAAGACCGAAACCAACTCACAACGACTAGGGAATTTCAACAAGATTCAGAACAGCTTGTCGGCCAGACATCAACAATGTCACAGTGACTTTTCCCTTTAGGAGTTATATTCCAGTAAGGATTGAGGCACCTATTCCAAAAATCTCCCACTTGATGAAGATCTTACTGACACCTCCAGAGCATAATCAAACTACTAAAATTCATGGGCCAAGAGGCCCATCGAACTGGCACACCACCTGTATTTTTCTGTGCTCACAGGCTTCGTCAATGCATCTGCAACATTCTCCAGAGTATCCACTTTCTCCAAAGAGACCTTCCCATCCTCCACCATATCCCATACAAAATGATACTATACATCTATATGTTTCGTCCTGGCATGGAAAGTAGGATTTTTTGCCAAACATATAGCACTCTGACTGTCACAGTAAATAGTAATTTTTCCTGCATCAAAACTAATGTTAGAACACAAAAATTTTAACTAGATTGCTTCTTTATAGGCATGTGTACTTGCTATGTATTCTGCCTCTATAGTGGACAAAGTGACTACAACTTGCCGCTTGCTCATCCAACTCACTGCACCACCATTCATCATGAAAATATATCCACTGGTGGATCTCCTGTTGTCAATATCCCCTGCCTAATTAGAATCCACATAACCTCGAATAATGAGAGTCCTCTGTGATTCAACCAAGTTACCATGGTAACACAAAGCATAGTCTGAAGTACCCTTCAGATATCTAAACACTCTCTTCACAACATCCTAATGTGTCCTTCTAGGATTAGCCATAAACCAACTAAGTA
Organism: Sequoia sempervirens; assembly: GCA_007258455.2. Classification (NCBI taxonomy): domain Eukaryota; kingdom Viridiplantae; phylum Streptophyta; class Pinopsida; order Cupressales; family Cupressaceae; genus Sequoia; species Sequoia sempervirens. The sequence goes on along the minus strand of VDFB02086081.1, from coordinate 62,874,760 downwards.
CTCCCACTGCTTGGGCAATGTCTAGCCTTGTACATACCATTGCATACATAAGGCTACCAACCACACTAGCATATGGCACACTGGTCATGTCCTCCATCTTAGTAGGAGATTTTGGACAATCCTCAACAGATAGCTTCGTTCCCTGCAAAACTGGAACAACTAGCTGCTTGCAATCAGTCATACAAAATCTCTCTAGAACAGTCATGATGTACTTACTCTAACTGAGCCAAAGTTTTTTATTCTTCCTATTCCTGGTTATTTCCATTCCCAGAATATACCCTGTTGCACCAAGATCTTTCATTTCGAACTTTGCAGACAACTGAGACTTAAGATCATAAATCATTAGCTTACTATGAACAGCATATCATCAACATAGAGAGCAATAATAAGAACCTGATCACTTTCAGCTTTGTAATATACACAATGATCACATTTTGATCTTACAAATCCCAATGACAAAACAAACGTGTCAAATTTCTGGTACCACATTCTAGGAGACTGTTTTAAACCATACAGATATTTCTTCAACTTGCAAACCAGTCTTTCTTTACCTTTTTCCACAAAGTGCTCCGACTGGGACATATAAATTTCTTCTTCAAGATCACCATAAAGAAACATTGTCTTCACATCCATCTGTTCAATCTCTAAGTCATACGCTGCTGCAAGTGACAAAAGAAATCTAATAGATGTCACTTAGCTATAGGAGAAAAGATTTCTCCATAATCAATTCCCCACCCGGAATAACCTTTTGCAACCAGCCTCACTTTATATTTTTCTACACTGCCATCTAGACCAATTTTCTTTTTTAAATACCCATTTGCAGCCCACAACTTTTCTGCCTTTAGGCAATGGCACCAAACTCTAGGTATCATTCTTTTCTAATGATGCCATTTCTTCATTCATGGCTTCCAACCAAGAGTTTGAATCAGACATTTTAAATGCCTCTTTCACAGTCCTAGGTTCATCAGTGCTAGAAATTAAAGCATAGGCACAAGTAGACTCTATCAAAGAAAACCCATACCTATCAGGTTGCTTTCTTTCATGAGTTGACCTCCTCACAGGCTGAGGCTAAGGTGGTTCTTCATCTTCTTCAGAACTTTCAGAGCTACTTGAGCTTTCCTCAATATCAGGTACATTTCGATTTTTCAATTCCTCTTTATCTGGCGTCGGAGGAATTTCTACTACATCCTTTTCATTTTCTAATTTTTTCTTTGACTGCAGATCCAATGTAGAAGGCTTCAGCTCATGAAATATAACACTTCTATTGTACAAAACCTTCTTAGTCTCAGGATTCCAAAGCTTGTATCCTTTTATGCCAACACTATAGCCAATAAAAATACATTTTACATCTTTGTTTTCCAACTTAAATATTTTTTCAAACGACACATATGCATATGCCTCCTAGCCAAAGACACGAATATGTCTCAGAGAGGGCTTCTTTCTAGACCATACTTCTAAAGGCGTCTTCTCAACAAGAGAAAAGTTAGGAGAATGATTTACCAAGTAACATGCTATAGAGACTGCTTCAGCCCAGAACTTCTCCTCCAAGCCAACACTGCTCAGCATACTTCGTGCTCTTTCCATTACTGTCCTATTGAACATTTCAGCAACTCCATTTTGCTGTGGAGTGTAAGGTGTAGTCTTATGTCTTTTAATCCCATGATCTGTACAGTACCTTTCAAATTCATCTGAACAAAACTCACTGCCATTTTCAGTCCTTAAACATTTTATTTTCCTACCAGTCTGATTTTCAACAAGGTTTTTAAATTTCTTAAACTGACTGAACACTTATGATTTACTTCTCAGAAAATATACAAATACTTTTCTTGAATAATCATCAATAAACGACACATAGTATCTTGATTTAGATAAAGAAGAAACATTCACTAGACCAAACACATGAGAATGTATATAATCAAGAAAACCAGAAGATTTTTTAGGACTAGAATAAAATGATGGTGTTGTTTACCATATATGCAATGTTCACAAAATTCAAACTCAAGGTTACAATCTTCAATCCCTTCTACCAGGTTTTTATTTTTCAAGGTTTTTAAACCTTTCTCACCAATGTGGCCTAACCTATGATGCCAGAGCATAGTCTTTTCTGCTAGAAGTTTAACCTCCATGGAGTTTACACCCTCAGGAACATTTCCCTCTTTTCCTCCATGAGTAGCTTTTTGTGATTTCGCAAAGACACTATTGCATTGAATAGCTTGTGCATCCAGCTTATACAAGGTACCAATACGAGCACCCCTTGCTAGCACCATAGAGCCACTAGTCATCTTGCAGCCATTTCCAGAGAATGTGACATGCACTCCAATATCATTCAGCTTACTTACAGAAAGTAAATTATGAGCCAGACCTGGTATATGCATCACATCATTGATTCCCTTCACTCTTCCATCGGGAATTGAATTCTGACTCTTCCATGACCAACAATTTCCAAAGACGAATCACTTGCCAAATACACCTTTCCACCATCATAATTTTCATACTTCATGAACCAGTCTCTATAAGATGTCATGTGGAAAGATGCTCCAGAATCAATCAGCCAGACATCATCAAATGCTCGCGTAGCCAAGGCTGCAATGAAGGCATCTGCATTACTCTGAGAAGAATCATTGTCAGAAGAGGTCTTCTTCTTCTTCTTTTTCTCCTCCTTGCAATCCTTTCAGACATGACCAGGTTGCCCACAATTCCATCACTTCACCTTGAACTTCTTGCCAGGAGACTTTAATCTCCCTTCTGATTTCGATATGGATTTCTTGTCCTTCTTCTTTCCTTTCTCCTTCGATCTTCCTCTTACAGCCAGAGCCTCCTTTGCCATCTCAGAAGATTTTCTTCTCATCTCTTCTGACAACAAAGAAGCAACAACATCTTCCATCTTGAAAATGGATGTCGTACTCCCAATAGCCATCACCAGATGATCCCAAGAATCTGGCAATGAACATAGCAGTAGCATTCATCGATCTTCATCTTCAATCTTCACACCAACAGATGTGAACTCAGCAATCAACATGTTGAATGCATTCAAATGATCAGCAATAGATCCTCCCTCCTACATTCTCAAAGAGTACAACTTCTTCCTCAAGAACAATTTGTTCACTAAGGACTTGCCTTGATAAATAGATGCCAGTCTTTTCCACAAGGAAGATGCAGTCTTTTCTTCATGCACGTTCAGAAGAACAGAGTCTGCCAAACAAAGCCTTATCAACCCCTTAGACTTTCTATCTGCAAGATCCCAATCCTCTTGCTTCATGCCTTGAGGCATCATTCCAGACACAACAAGCCATAGATCACGATCCACTAACAAATCTTCTATTTTGAGTTTCCACAACTCAAAATTGCTACCATTGAATTTCTCTATTTCCATCTTCTCGGATGTGCTCGCCATCTTAATTTGTAACTAAATTATCAGACCTCTACCAAACTCCCACTGAAAAAGAATTGACACAAAAAACACAACCCACTCACAAGGATAACACAACTGGCCAGGCTCTGATACCACTTGTAAGGAAAGCAGAGGTGCGGAAACACTTTCCTAACGTCAAAACCACAGGGAAGAATGCAGACAATATTTTTAATTTTCTAATTACAATCCAATTAAGACACACATGAAAGATTTACAGAAACAGAACAAATACACAAGGACAAATGAACACTAGATTTATGTGGGAAAACCCTATAGGGAAAAAACCCGCCACACCAAGTTGAATCTCTTTGTATTTCAATAATCAACAAATTACATACAATGCAGAGACACAACTCTTTGGTATTAGTTTTACAGTTTCTTTATTCATTGTTCTTCCTGTTACAGAAATGCTCTCTCTGATTCACCATATCTTCAAACTCAAAATGCTCTCCTTTAAATCTTATCACATCCTAATTTTTCTCCTCTGTTCATCCTTATTCACCATTACCCATCATAGAAATTTTCCATCCCATTGCAGATTTTTCCTTGCATACAACTCAGCTCCTGCGTCGCAGCTGTTGCAAAAATCTTATCGCCAACCATTTGAATTTTTCTTCCTCTGATTGGTCCATGAGATGCCACATAGGAAAGTCAAATAGTCAAGGGTGTTCAACCTGTGTTGGCATGTCGGTGAGACACTAACCGTGTCTCCCCGATGCCAACATAGCCAACATTCAATATCAGTGTAGGTTCCACCAGTCGGCAAGACAATATAGCAAACGCCATGAGTCATATCGAATCCACCAATAACCATTTCATTCCTATCGGCAAGAGTTTTCCTCATCGGCAAGACTCATACCGATGCTCATGAGTCACATCGATTTCAACTTTTCCATCGGCAAGACTTTACCATTTTCCAAGAGGTCTCACCGAGTCTCCTAAAGTTTCACCGAAGCACCTGACAGTCGGCAAGACATTCATATTTCGCCAAGACTTCACTCCAAGCAAACCATGTCATACCGAGTCGGCAAGACTTTTGTCTTTCACCGAGACCTCACATCGAGCACCCATGTCTTACCGAGTCGGCAAGACTTTTGTCTTTCGCCGAGACCTCACATCGAGCAACCATGTCATACCGAGGACTATTGGCGAGAATCTCCAAGTTTCCAAGACTTCACACCGAAGTCTTTTGTCACCGCGAAGGCACCAAGTGTATACTCATCAATAAGACTTTACATAGTCGCTGAGAGGTCTTCCTGAGACCTTTGTGTTTCCCCGATAACCATATGCAATCGGTGTCACCGAGATAATTCATATCGACAGGACTACATACCGACAACCCAAGTCTCCCTGATAACTGTGAGTGAATAACAATCAGCGAGAGAAACAACAGTCGACGAGAGATCTTGTCGAGTCTCCATGTCATAGCGATAGGTTTATTCGGCAAGACCGAAACCAAGTCACAGTGACTAGGGCATTTCAACAAGATTCAGAACAGCTTGTCGGCCAGACATCAACAATGTCACATCGACTTTTCCCTTTAGGAGTTATATGCCAGTAAGGATTGAGGCATGGTGAAGGAGGCTCTTGCTGTTAGAGGCAGATCAAAAGATAAAAGAAAGAAGAAGGACAAGAAGTCCAAATCGAAATCAGAGGGGAGATCAAAGTCTCCTGGCAAGAAGTCCAAGGTGAAGTGTTGGAATTGTGGGCAACCTGGTCATGTCCAAAAGGATTTTAAAGAGGAGAAAAAGAAGAAGTATTCTTCTGACAATGATTCTTCTCAAAGTGATGTAGATGCTTTCATTGCAACCTTGGCTACGCAGGCATCATATGATGTCTAGCTAAATGATTCTAAAGCATCTTTCCACATGACATCTCATAGAGACTGGTTCACAAAGTATGAAAACTACGATGGTGGAAAGGTGCATTTGTCAAGTGATTCATCTTTGGAAATTGTTGGCCGCGGAAGAGTCAGAATTCAATTCCCTGATGGAAGAGTGAAGGGAATCAATGATGTAATGCATATACCAGGTCTGGCTCAAAATCTACTTTATGTTAGTAAGCTGAATGATATTGGAGTGCAAGCCACGTTCTTTGGAAATGGCTGCAAGTTGACTAGAGGCTCTATGGTGCTAGCAAGAGGTGCTCATGTTGGTACCTTGTATAAGCTTGATGCACATGCTGTGCAATGCAATAGTGTCTCTACCAAGTCACAGAAAGCTACTCATGGAGGTAAAGAGGAAGAAATTCCTAATAGTGTAAACTCTATGGAAGTTAAACTTCTAGCAGAAAAGACTATGCTCTAGCATCATAAGCTAGGCCACATTGGAGAAAAAGGTTTAAAAACCTTGAAGAATAAAAACCTGGTTGAGGGGCTTGAAGATTGTAACCTCGAATTCGAGTTTTGTGAAAATTGTATATATGGTAAACAACACCGTGTTTCATTTTATTCTAGTCCTCACAAATCTTCTGGTTTGCTTGATTATATACATTTTGATGTTTTTGGTCTAATGAATGTTCCTTCTTTTTCTAAGTCAAGGTACTATGTATCGTTCATTGATGATTATTCGAGAAGAACATTTGTTTATTTTTTGAAAAGTAAATCAGAAGTGTTCAGTCGGTTTAACAAATTTAAGAACCTTGTAGAAAATCAGACTAGAAGAAAAAAAAATGTTTAAGGACTAATAATGGTGGTGAATTTTGTTCTGACGATTTCGAGAGGTACTGTAAAGATCATGGGATTAAAATACATAAAACTAAACCTTATACTCCGCAGCAAAATGGAGTTGCAGAAAGGTTCAACAAGACAGTGATGGAAAGAGCACGAAGTATGCTAAGCAGTGTTGGCTTGGAGGAGATTTTGGGCTGAGAGTTGCTACAACATGTTACTTGATAAACCGTTCTCCGAATTTTCTTGTTGAGAAAACACCTTTGGAAGCATGGTCTGGTAAGAAGCCCTCTTTAAGACACATTCGAGTTTTTGGTTGTGAGGCATATGCACATGTGCCATATGAGAAAAGATCTAAACTAGAGAACAAGGCTGTCAAATGTATTTTTATTGGTTATAGTGCTGGCATAAAAGGATACAAGCTTTGGAATCCTGATACAGAGAAGGTTCTGTATAGCAGAAGTGTTATCTTTCATGAGCTGAAGCCTTCTACCTTGGATCTACAGTCAAAGATAAAATTAGAAAACAAAAAGGATGTAGTTGAAATTCCTCTGACGCCAAATAAAGAGGAATTGAAAATTCAAAATGTACCTGAAACTGAGGAGAGCTCAAGTAGTTCTGAAAGTTCTGAAGAAGAAGAAGAACCTCAGCCTTAGCAAGTGAGGAGGTCAACTCGTGAAAGAAAGCAACCTGATAGGTATGGGTTCTATTTAATAGATTCTACTTGTTCCTATGCTTTAATTTCTAGCACTGATGAGCCTAGGACTGTGAAAGAGGCATTTAGAATGTCTGATTCAAACTCTTGGTTAGAAGCCATGAATGAAGAAATGACATGATTAGAAAAGAATGATACTTGGAGTTTGATTCCCTTGCCTAAAGGCAGAAAAGTTCTGGGCTGCAAATGGGTATTTAAAAAGAAAATAGGTTTGGATGGCAGTGTGGAAAAATACAAGGCAAGGTTGGTTGCGAAGGGTTATTCCCAGGTCGAGGGAATTGATTATGGAGAAATTTTTTCTCCTATAGCTAAGCTGACATCTATCAAATTTATTTTGTCACTTGCAGCAACGTATGACTTAGAGATTGAACAGATGGATGTGAAGATAGCATTTCTTCATAGTGATCTTGAAGAAGAGATTTATATGTCCCAGCCTGAGTACTTTGTGGAGAAAGGTAAAGAAAAACTAGTTTGCAAGTTGAATAAATCTCTGTAAGGATTAAAGCAATCTCCTAGAATGTGGTACCAGAAGTTTGACACTTTTGTTTTGTCATTGGGATTTTAAGATCAAAATCTGATCATTGTGTGTATTACAAAGTTGAAAGTGATCAAGTTCTTATTATTTCTCTCTATGTTGATGATATGTTGTTCATAAGCAATAGTAAGTTAATGATTTTTGATATTAAGTCTCAGTTGTCTGCAAAGTTCGAAATGAAAGATCTTGGTGCAGCAAGGTATATTCTAGGAATGGAAATAACTAGGGACAGGAAGGATAGAAAACTTTGGCTCAGTCAGAGTAAGTATATTAAGACTGTTCTAGAGAGATTTTGTATGAATGATTGCAAGCAGCTAGTTGTTCCAGTTTTACAGGGAACGAAGCTATCTGTTGAAGAATGTCCAAAATATCCTACTGAGATGGAGGACATGACCAGTGTGCCTTATGCTAGTGCAGTTGGCAGTCTAATGTATGCAATTGTTTTTACAAGGCCAGACATTGCCCAAGCAGTGGGAGTACTTAGTCGGTTTATGGCTAATCTTGGAAGGACACATTGGGATGATGTGAAGAGAGTGTTTAGATATTTAAAGGGCACTTCAAAATATGCCTTGTGTTACCATGGGAACTTGGTTGAATCACAGAGGAATCTCAGTATTCAAGGCTATGTGGATTCTGATTGGGTAGGGGACATAGACAACAAAAGATCCACCAGTGGATATATTTTCATGTTGAATGGTGGTGCAGTGAGTTGGATGAGTAAGTGGCAGGTTGTAGTCGCTTTGTCCACTGCAAAGGAAGAATACATGGCAGCAACACATGCCTATAAAGAAGCAATTTGGTTAAGACATTTGTGTTCTAACATTGGTTTTGATGTAGGGAAAATAACTATTTACTATGACAGTCAGAGTGCTATTTGTTTGGTAAAAAATCCTACTTTCCATGCCAGGACGAAACATATAGATGTACAATATCATTTTGTACGAGATATGGTGGAGGATGGAAAGGTATCTTTAGAAAAAGTGGATACTCTGGAGAATGTTGCAGATGCATTGATGAAGCCAGTGAGCACAGACAAGTTTAGGTGGTGTGCTAGTTCGATGGGCCTTAGTGCCCATGAATGTCAGTAGTTTTGTTGTGCTCTGGAGGTGCCTGTGTGATCTTTGTCAAGTGGGAGATTGTTGGAAATATGTGTCTCAATCTCACAGGCTGAAACCTCTAAAAGAGCCAAGTCGGTGTGATATCCATATTGTTAGGCTGACTAGCAGCTTTGGAACCTTGTGAAAAGTTTTGGTCCCTGAGACCTTGTTTCAGTCTTGCCGAATGGACCTATCGCTGTGACATGATGATCATTGTAACCCTTTGCCGAGCAGATTGGTCTTGTCGATGGGTTGATACCTAAAGGTTATCAGGGAGACTCATGGCGACTTTAGTCATTAGAGTAACACAAAGGCGACTTGTGAACTAGAGATGAAGTCATCAGAGTAACACAAAGGTGACTTGTGAACTTGTGATCAAGGATTATGCTGTTGTAAATTAACATCAGAAAGATAAGTCTGATCTCTGTATGTAATTTCTATTACTATAATACAAAGGGGCTTTTCTTGGTGTGGTGGGTTTTTCTCCCATAAGGGTTTTCCCACATAAATCTGGTGTTCATCTGTGTATGATTATTTCTCTGTTTCTATTATTGCTTTCAAGTGTATCTTAATTGGACTGTAATTGAAAATTTAAAAGTATCTTTGCATTCTTCTTTGAGGTTTTGACGTTAGGAGAGTTAGTTCTGCACCTTATCTTTCCTTACACTTCTAAGCAGAGTAATGGGCCTATCGACTGCTTCATTCTTTGAGGAGTGGATGTTCTACTACATAGAAGAAACCATCTGAGGTGAGGCTAAATTCCATTGGGATAAGATGATAAGTGACAACCTACATAACTAGCTCTAGGCAGTGAAGAAGACCTACTAGTTCTACATGACTTCATATCTAGTCTACCACCTAGCAGAAAATTTCCCATACAAAGGAATTTTCTATGCAAGAACATTGGGGACAAGGAGGGGAGAACTTAAATTCTATGACTGCTATCCCCAGTTGCAGTAAAGGAACTTCAAAAGAGAATACAGAAGAGTGGATGATGCCTTCATCCGACATATAATTAGACTCTTAGAAGGAGATTTTGAGAGAAGGGTATCACACAACGCTAAGCCCTTTATAAAGGGATTTGGATATCTATTCATCCAATTCTCAAATTTCACTTATATCAGAGCAGAGGGGTTCTTGGAAAAACCCTACATCATTCTAGACTTGGGTAAATCATCAAAATCAAAATCACCTTGTTTAGTTAGGTGTGTGGGAATGCATCCTTTCTCATACATTTAATTGTATTAGCAAACCTTTGAGAAAATTCATCCTAAGATAACAACTTACATCTTAGGGTTTACAAGTTCATTATCCAAATCAAACCAATCAAAATCAAACCCTAAGTCTAGCATTGATCTAAAGTTCCTAAACGTTCATCACTCATATCATTTCCCCCTTTCATCGTTCATCTCGTCATTGGTCCTAAGAACCTTAGAGATCACTTTTGCAACAAGGTCAAAACACAAGGAGAACATGGAATACAAACTTGATCCATACATCATGAGTAATCCAAATCTATTGAACGCTCAAAGCCTTACAATGCCTATTGATTATCAAAATCCATACATGGGATCATTACCTTCAAAAAATTTCAATGGCACAACAAGTGTGATTCTACCCAATCTAAATCTAGGAACACATTTCTCGATGGTAGATCTAAATCAAAACCTACAAGTTTTTCAACCAAACAATCAATGCATGATCCTTCAAATGAACAATGTCATCTCATCAAATCCCAACATGCCAAATGTGAATGTACCAAGCACAGGTTTTCCGAACATGAATCCGGAAAACTTTGGGATAAATATGTTTGCAAATCATATGAATATTGTTCAAAATCCAAACAAGATGTTAACGACTCCAAGTCAAGGTAACACTATGCAAAATAAAAGTTACCTAAATCAAGACAATGTTCAATTTCAACCTATAATGCCAAATCTGAACACCATCCCAAATCTGAACATTGTCCAAAATCAATTTTTTCATGATCCCATTCAAACACCACAAGTGTACATCCCAAATCTACTTGAACAAAAGCCAAATCAAGGGAGTCAAATTCAAATTCAAGATCAAATTTCGCTAGAACAACTTGCTTCACATACCAAACTAATTGAAGTATTGAGCCAAGAGATATCTTCTCTCCAAAATCAATACATTCCTCCATTGGTTGAACCATGTCATCAAAGCATTGAGTTATGTCCACAACTGCATCAAGAACAACATCTCCAATGGCAAGAAGTCAGATATCCAGATCAACAACATCAACAACAAACCCAATCACCACATCTCAAAGATCAATCACCACATCTCCAAAATCAATCACCACAAGGTCAATGTAAAGTGCAAATCTCACAAGGAAACAAGCAAAAATACACACCACTTGGGAGACCAATCGAATTAGTCTTGCAACAATTGGTACAAGAAAATCTCATCAAAATCCCTGTTTATGTGAACTATCAAGAACCAACCATAAAACCGCCAAGGTATAATGAGAAGCACCTTTGTGATTATCATAGAATAAAGGGACACAAAACATCATATTGTGTTCGACTCAAAAAACTCATCCAAGACCTAATTGATCAGAAGATAATCACTATTGGGGACGATGATAGCATTGGAAATCTCTCCACCACAACTGTTGAGAACAAAGAGCAAGATCAATCCATCACTAAGCACTTTTAAGTTGTGCCTACTTCATCCGAAGATCAAATCAACATACATCAAAAGTCACTTTTTGATCAAAATCCACCAACAAAACCCAACAATGATCTAATTCAAGAAATGTCAACATCATTTGACCCTATGGTTGAAAACATTGGAAATCCATCCACCACAATTGTTGAAATCAATGATCAAGATCTATCCTTCAATAAAGATATTTTCGCCTCATCCACTGAGGCATCGACCAATGATCATGTTGAAAATGTATCTACATCACCTAATGAGTTAGAGGAAATATCTCAAGAATTTATTCCAAAGTAAGATCAAAATCTTCCACTAAGGTCTAACAATGGTCCTTTCCATGAAATATTGACATCCTTTGACCTCATGGTTACAGATACTGAAGGAACCCTAAACTCGACACTTGAGGATGTTGAACCACTTACCATGTCTAATGAAGACATCCAAGAACCTTTTGTAAGCAATCCATCCTTTGAAACTTGATCCAAAGCATGTCGAAAGCAACTCTGAAATCATTCAAGATCAAGAATTTGTATCTTCAAGATACTATAATGATCTAATGGACACTCTCCTATCTATGCAAGATGCACATACTCCTCCATCTACCATGAGATGCTTTCTATGGATGGACACGTAGATGATCTTCATCTAGAACAAGATTGTGTTACACAAAAAGAGTAGATTATTAACTCCTACAGTCAAACGGAGTTATCAACATCAGGATCAGATATATCCCAAACTCAGATTGAGGAAATCATGAATAAAGATATCGAACATTATCCACTCAAGGAAACAAGTCAGATAGAATAGGATAATCCAGAGTTAGCAGAGCGGCAAATTGAAACAATGTCATCTACAGTGGTCATTTATCAGAGCATGCTTATTGAACAAGACCTCTCAAAACAGGCAGAATCAAGGAACAAAGAGGCTACTACCACCATACTGGGGGAAACTTCGTCTCAAGCAAACGTCAACATAGGGAGCATGAAGAATCCTTATGATGAAACCGATGTCAATACTACAACCAACCACACCATGAATCTTCATCCACCCATCACCCCATCCACAAATTGGGACCAATGTCAAAAGGAAGATTTGAATCAAAGTACGAAGAACGTTATCAAAGAAAAAGAAGCTGAGAAGCATAATGGACAAATCAAATACAAATGGATACCAAAGAAAACAAAGAAAGATCATCCCTATCAAACTCCATCAGTCAAAGAAACTGTGGGGAAAAATAAAAGAGGGAAAGGTATCCATCAAAGATGTCTGCAAAAGAAAAAGCAGGCTTTTCAAGCAACGTACAAAGTATATCAAGCAGTTGATCCTAATTCCATGCACACTTTCGTATCCACCCATCATTGATCATCTTCCCAAGTTTGGAGAGTCAAAGGTTCCAAACTATCAACCAACCCATCTCCTATCCCTAAATACACTCCATCCATGCCTCCACGCATGATATCTAATTCTCACATTGACTATGTATTGGCAACGACCCTTTATCATAAGGATTCAGAAGGCACTCTATCGCGATGTGCACACCAAGACAAATTCAACCCTGGTATCAATAAAGCAGATCAAGAATCTCAAAAGTTGCATTCAAGTGCATGTATTTTGGCAAAGAAACTTCTTCAGGTAGGATACCGATGGCACATTATGATAAAAGCATCTACATCAACACCACTAGGTGGGTCAACATGAATCTTTCAGAAAAAAACCAAAAAAATCAAAAAATATGAAAATCCAAAAAAAATTAGAAAAAGGATTGAAAACAGTAAAGAAAAAAATCATCCTCCAGTGAAAACCACTACGGTGGCGCTTTGGGAAAGACCATGATGAAAACCTGGCAAACAGGCATCATGTGTAGAATTGAACATCTACGTGCACTAGTTCGGTTGAAAGCATCTCATCCCATCCATAATAAATCGAGCATTCCATCCATAAACCATTGATCCAATCCATTTTCATCCATCTGCATCCATCATCCAAGTTATCTTGATCTTGATGAAAGTTTGGGGCACGCTTTACACTTGCTTACGGTAAACATCTTGACATGGGCCATTTTCATTGATCCTATCCTATGCAGCGTTATCTGAGACATGAAGCATTATCCAAAT
>VDFB02086081.1:62762888-62861434 GCA_007258455.2 Sequoia sempervirens | reverse complement strand
TGCAAAAAACCATTGCATTTTCCTCACTTTTTCCATGTGTCCTCGTTGTTTTGTGTTGGTGAGGGAATTTCTATCAGGGATGCACACCACATAGACGTTTGCATGTCGTGCTTCCATCCCGACAGGATTCTTAGGTCAGGGAACGTTCGAGGCATTATGATTCTTTGTCAACTATAAATGTAATGTCCCTCTTCGAATCTTGACCGTTGGGAATGACCTTTTTTCCTCAAAATTGGCCTTTTGAACCTCATTCTCGGACTCTCTCGAGCTCTCTCTTCATTCTATCAACTCATTCTCACTCTCTTTATCTCATTCTCACTTTGTGCTTCACTCTTTCATTCTTACACTTTGCTTCTACACCACCCTTTTGGCTACAATGCCATTGTTATTGCAGGTTATCAAAGCTCTACTCCATTGGCATGGTGATAGTATTATCCTCCTTCCTCTCTCACCCACACGAGCTGGTAGAAAGGGAGGTGATATTGTGTCTATTTTTTATTTGCATTATCTTACTTGTAGAGTAGCATCTAGATTGTCGTTTATCTCTACTATTTGGTGTCTACTCTCTCTATCTCTTTATCACTTTTCTACATCTTGTGGTCTATTGGCTATTTGTGGAGGTGGGAACACCAAAATGGGAGTTTGAATAAGGAAAACCTCAAATCACAACCTTGACATATTGTTTTACTGTGTGTGTAGGTACAATCTGATCGCAAGGATCTTGTTAGAGAACTGGACCTTTAATGAGTTGGCATTCTTCTTCTTTCTTCTTTGTCATTTCATCATTTAAAGTAGTTTATATTTATTAGTTATAGTATTCTTCTTGTTGTATTATGCATTTCCATACATTTTTTGTTAAATTCAGGTTGTCAGTAGACTCTGTGTGTTTCACTCTGCAACTTGACCCTTTGTATATACAGGATGTCAACGCATCTCTAAGACTCCAATGTGATGCACTGAAGTTTGAATCGCACACTACCATCCTCTAGTAGAGAGCCAGTCGGTCTACAGTCGAATACCTTTGTGGCATGTACACTCGTGTCCAAAAAACCTTTGTCATAAAACATAGGGAAGAAAAAATTTGGTTTTCCCTTCCTTTTCAGCTTATTAGGTAGTCTGAAGTAGTTTAGGGTAGTTCACTCCCTTTAGACTCTTTGGTGTCTTAGAGACTTAGGAGTAGTGAATCCCCCTTCTCTACAATATCATTGAGGAAAAGTTTCTAGCTAATGGAGGTAACTTGTTATGATGAAATCAACACACACTCACCTAGACTCATGTAGTTAGTTTGCATGCTTGTGAATAAGATTAAGTATTTTGGATTTCAATATTTGAATACTTTTATTATTTACGAATGATGCATAAATATATTTGTATGATAATAAAATATCTTTATATGAACTTAACTTAGCATAAGAATGTGTTGCTTGTTGATACATAATTTTATTTAACATTCCATCTAAATGGACCCAATTAAATAAGAATTGATATGGGAATAAAAATTAATATTTTATAATAAGAAAAATAAATTAATAATAACTAAATAATATTAATTTAATATTAATACTAGCATAGTTAAAAAATAATAATATCTCATTAATTATTACTATATTTTAATTACTGATATATTAATATGCTTATTTTATTTAAAAAAATTAAAATAATTTCAAAAGAAATAAAATTCAAAAAATATAATATATAAACAAACTCAAGCAATTTTCCCTTCCCCATGTGCCTTGTTGCCTCCAAAATGTGCATGCATATGTTTTGTGGCTGATATTGGCAAAGGGTGTGAAATTTGGCTTTACACTTGCTAGTTGCATGGGGATTAAAAAAAAATAGTTTTGAAAGACTATTTGCAAAGAGAGAAACCTTCACCAAGGGAAGCTTGCATAGAATACAGATACTAGAGAGAGCATTGCCATAAAACAGTTGGAGAAGGGAACCATTTGGAGTAGGATGGTTGACTAGCAAATATGGCCTCTTCCATTTTTATGATTTCCTATATTAGGTAGTACAATTAAATTATTTTTAGGAATGATTTAAATTTAATTTTAAACTATTTTCTATCAAATGTTTCACATAGTGCTAAGGTCTCAACATATCATATATGACATCTTCAACACATAGATAGCCTTATTCCAACAATCAACATCAATCATATTAATATTTCAACACAACACACTGAAAATTTTCATAAATCCATATTTAAATTCTACACTTGGAGAGTATTACCAACCAGTTCTTAATAAGTATTTTCCCTCCAATAAAATGGATTGTTGTGATTCATTGTATTTAACAATTCCTAATAATAAGTTAGTGCTTGAAAATGTTGCCTCAATCCTTTTGTAAAATTATGTGTGACTTAGATAATGAGCAACGATGGTTTTGCTATTAGTGGGAAAAAAAATCGCATGGAACAGTGCTACTTCCTTTTGCATTAGAAGGGGTAGCTCCCAAATTCAAAAATAAAATAATTAGGTGCAATTTTATTGATAACTTATAAAGAGTAGAGTTTGTGCTCACATTTTCATGACATATTGCAAATTAATAAGGGAAATGGAAAAGTAAGGAATAAATACCATTGTAGATTTTATTTCATGATAGTCACATAAATTTTTATTCTATTCATGGCCAAGTCAAGGGATCTAAATCTCAATGTTGAATAGTTAAATTCTTACACGATTTTATTTTAAATTCATTTTGGTGACTTGCCTTAGCCTTTAGCTGTGAGGATCTCTACATATTAATAGAATCCTGGAAAGAAATGTATATACTTAATTTTAATTGAAGTACATGAATGTTGATATCAATTATATACATGAATGTTGATATCAATTATATCAAAACAAATCCTAACAATACAAAGGTATTTCAAGATCACAAAGTTTATTAGATCCATATAGTGTATCATGCATCAAGACAAACCCCTCCAAAAAAGATAGGTGCTTATTCCAAACATCCTTCATCTCTAATGATAGACAACTCAAATGATAGTTACCTTTCAATAGGCTTTTAATAGTTCAAGGATTTTCTAACAATTGCCAAACTTGATCAACACACCATATAATTAATTACCTACACTAAAAAAATTATGATGACTATCTAGATTTGCATCTACTGCGATAAGGTTTGGGATCCCACAAGCTCTAAGAAGGTGCTTTAGGTGGAAGATCATAGGAAACAAACCTATTTTCATGTTTATGTTCCTATAACAATCAATTGGATAATTTAGAATTTTGGATTCATGCATCTCTAAAAAAAAACTTGCATTAGAAAGTTGAGCCATACATTATAGAATTCTTGTAGATGATGAGGTTTCCATGCATAGACCCTTATTGAAATGATCTTGATACTTATAATATTTATAACATTTATATAGATTTATCTAGGGTTTTATATCCAAGTTGTTTGGCTCTCACATTTAATGTGCAACAAGTCTTAAATTTGGTTCTTGTTTAAACAGAAAGGAAGGTTTGAATGAATATTTCAAACATTATCTAGAACATCCTCTCCATGCTATTAGTATTTTTCCATAATGTCAAGGAAGTGGTTTTGTTACCATAGTTTTGAATGACTATCTACTTTTCCCATTTATGATGATTGCATTGTAATGAAAACTAAAGTGGCACTTGATAACATACGTGCTATTAATATATAAAAATCATTTACAAATGGTATGTTGCATGAGTGGTCCAAAATGTGCTCCTAAGGTACGAAGTATGATCTACATTTAGAGTTCAAAAGTGGAGATTTCAAGTAGCATATGTGATTGTGTAATAGTTGGCCTACTCAAATAGTTGACCCTCTAGAACCATTGCTAAATTATATGTATATATATACATAGTTTAAAACTAGTATGTTTATAGATGAAGTGGACGCTAGTTTGTTGTTAATGGAGGCACATGATAATGTATCATGGGACTACTGGAAAAAGCATGGCAACTCAAGTCAGACGATAGATCTACAATGGAATAGGTGCAATAGTGACTCGTGGGGGGGAAAATAATGGTTGGAAAGGAAATGTTAGAGAATGGAAGGCTTCCAAGGGTGAAAAAACAGAGGCCTACAACTGGGGAAATTTAAAGGAAACCAAGATCCATCCTGGTGATTGTCAAAACACAAAGACTAGCGAAGTAACTTCATGACTAATGTAGAAAAGCGTTAGAGGAGTAGGTAATAAAGGACATTAGGAGGAAGGTATTGGTGGTTAGGGAAAAAAGGAGTTGCCTTCTCAAACAGGAAACCTAATCGATGGCAAGGGAAGGGCAGTAATTGAGCACAACTAGAATGGGAAGCATTAGTAGATCTTGGTGAGAAAATGCCACCATTTGCAACCAGAGCCAACACAATCTAGATAGACCAAGGGGACATTAAGGGACGTAGAAGAGAAACAAAATGGAATCATGGAGGATCGCAGGGGACTTAGAGGAATTTAGAATGACAGGCTCAAGAAAAATCCCTAGATTGGGGAAAAGGATGCTCGAAGTCTAGGAAGATCAACAAGTCAATGTTATTAACTTCCAAAATTATACAACCACCATCGAGCTTTCTGAAATATTGTGCATTCTTTGTCAAGTGGTGTGCGAGTGGATGTTCAAGAGAGAACTTGATGCAAAGTTGGTGGTTAGAAACGTGGGGATCAGAGGTAAGCATTCAATTCTTTCCAAATGATTTCCTTTTAGTAATTTGTGCTCAAAAAACTAAAAAAACCATAATGAAAGGGAAACCTCAAATGATGGAAAAAATAGGTTTCTATATAAAGGAATGGGAACCAAATTTCAATCCCCAAAACCAAGAAATAGAAAAAAATACCAATGTGGGTAAACCTTTCCAACTTTCCATCAAAATATTGGAGTAGGGAGATCTTAGAGTTAATAGGGGAAGAGTTGGGAACCTTCATTGGGATGGATGAAGCCCTATTCTAGGGGGAACAAAAAATGAATGCTAGGTTATGTGTAGAAATAAGCCCAAATAACACCAGATGGAATGAATTGGAAATCATAACAAAGGAAGGTAGATGAGTAGGAAGTAATATGCAATTTGTTACCTAGTCTAGTCAAAAAATTCAAAATTTCCAAGGAAAACTTGGAATAGCCATGGAAAATTGTGTTAGGGAAAGAAGGGGGAGGGAGTGATGGCTTGGTCATGCATGAAGAAGTGGCTGCTCAAAAGCATCTATTAGAAGCAAGCCAAAAGGAAAAATATGGAAACACCGACTGACTAAATGAAGCATGTGACAAATTAGAAATAGGTCCAATGTTGGCAACAATAAAGAACTAGGAGAGGGGTCAAATTCTACTACCCTCATTGGTGTTCAAGTTAGGGGTGAGGAAATGCCCTCGGAGGCCAAACTTAATCAAGAACAACTAGAAGTTAAAGGGTTGGAAGATATAAAGTAGATGCATTTGCAAGATCAAGAGGGGTGGGAGAGGCTGGTGGAAGGCTTTTTCCAGGAACTCCTGAAGGATGGGGAGCAGGTTCATGAGTTTGAAGAGATGATTTTGATTTAGAGGTGGGGTGTAAGTTGCTAAATATCATGAAACCCATGAACATGGATATGAAGGCTGTTGAATCAAAAGAAGAATAAACCCATGAGAAGGACATCAATCTGTCACTAGAGAAGGACATGGAAGAATTGGAAAGGAGAAGGGGTGAAGTTAGCAACATGGACATCCCCAATCCCTTAACAGGAGAGGAATTGGAAAAAGGAGAATTATGTGAGGAAATGAAAAATCAAACTACAATAGAATCAGGGATCTCAGCTAGCAAAGATGTGAACTGAAGAAAGCTAGGTATCAAGCAAAATGACATTGCAAGGAAATATCTAGACTATGGGGAAGGTAAAAATAAGGGCATAAATAAAACAAGAAAAGATATTGTTAGATGGTGATGCAAAAGGACAAGTCAAAATTACTAGACTATTGAGATTAGGGAAGGGAATTCCCCTTCCTGGAGAACAATGAAGTTAATATCATGGAATGTTAGGAGCTTAAATGCGCATAACAAGAGGCAGCTAGTAAGGTGCTTCATGGAGATGTCAATGGGTGACATTTTCATGATACAATAGTCAAAAATGGTGAAGGAAGAGGTGGAATTGTTCAAAAGAAAACTAAAGTTTTGGAAAGTGAAATCAATAGATTTTGAAGGAGCCTCTAGTGGACTAATCACAAGTTGGAAACCACAAAGCGCATACCTTGAAAAGGTGAAAGGAAACAAGAATTGGTCGGCCTGCAAGGTAAGAAGTCTCATAACTAACCTACATTTTACCTTAATCAACATTTATGGTTCCACTTCTTGCATTTAAAAAAGAGAATTGTGGCATGAGATTGGTAATTTTTAGAAGCATGGCCAAATGAGTACCATATACTAGGGGGACTTTAATTCCATCCTTCATACTTGTGAGAAATGGAGCGAAATCATAGGAGATATCATTCCCAATTGAATTTTGAAGAATTTGTAGCCAATAACATGCTTATAGAAGTCCAAATGCCTAATGGAAGCTTCATGGAAAAATAGGAGACTAGGTTTTAGTAGTATAGCAAAAAAAATTGACAAATTTCTATATAAGGGTGACTTGGGAACTTTCCCCTTCTCTTTGGAGGTCAGTATAGCTCCTCAATCAGGCTTTGATCATCATCCCTTTCAATTCAACATTCTAGGAGATAAAAAGCCTAATCGTTGCTGCTTTAAATTTGAAAATATGTGGTTGAAGGACTCAAACTTCCATGATAGGATTGACTATTAGTGGAAGGAAGAAAAATTGGCTGGGTCCAAAATGTTTTGTGTGATTGCAAAACTAAAAATGATTAAGGAACAACTGAAAGAATGGAAGAAGCATTGAATTAAAAACAAATTTGAAGTAAAAGGTGAAATAGACGAAAATATACACCCGAGTTAAATGAAGAGGTCTTCAAACATGAGATGGATAGAGAAAAATTTTAAAAGAAAAAGAATCAATGAAGGAATATGAAGAGGTAATGTCCAAAGAGGAGAAATTTTGGAGGAAAAACTCTAGAGAATTATGGATTAAAGGAGAAAAAAACACCAAATTATTCCACAACTCAACAAAAATCTATAGAGACATTAACAGAATAACAAAAAACAAGAAGAGGGATGACACCGTAATTGTAAACATGGATGAAATTGTGCAAGAAACAATCAACTTTTTTAGTAATCTTCTCAATAACTGGGAGGGTTGTGCTAGGTTAGGGCGCCAAAAACTACTTCAAGGGATTCCTAGATTGGTGTCTATAGAGAAAAATCAAATTTTAATGGAAAGTTTCTCTCAAGAGGAAATAAAGTTGGCACTAAATCAACTCTATCTAGATAAATCCCTTGGTTCGAATGGGTTTTTTGCATGTTTCTTTCAAAAGTGTTGGGACATTGTTGGTGAGGAGGTAACAATTGTGATTAAGGACTCAAGAAGTTCAAGAAAGGTATTGAAGGATTGAAATAACACCTTTATATCCCTCATCCCCATAAAAGAAAAACTTGTATCATTGGATGATTTTAGGCCCATCTCACTATGCACTCTACAAGATAATGACAAAATCAATTATGAATAGATTGAAGCACCCCCTTCCGAATATAATTGTAGAAGAAAAAACATGTTTCACCCTAGGAAGGTCAATCCTAGAAGGCGTAATTATTACTCAAGAAGTAATGCACTCGATAGAAAAAACTAAGAAATAATGTATGATGGTCAAATTAGACATTAAAAAAGCCCATGATAGGGTGGATTAGCGATATTTATGCAAGGTATTAGAAGTAATGGGCTTTGAAAAAAAATGGATTGATTGGGTGTTCAAATGCATTGCCTAACCAAAAAATTTAGTGCTCTGAAATGGCTCCCTTGAAGGCTTCTTTGAGTCTTATAGGGGAACCAAACAAGGGGACCCACTGTTTCTGTTCATTTTCATTATAATAGTAGAGGCATTAGGTAGAATGAAAAAAAGGGCTGCAAACAATCTAGAAGGCATCCAAGTCATGAGTAACATACCAGTCATTACACATCAACAATCTGTTGATGACACTATGATTTTTGGGCTCGCCAAAAGAAGCATAGCCAAACTATTTAAAGAACTTTTGGATTTGTATTCAACGACCTCTAGTCAAGAAGTTAGTACAAAAAAATTAGATATTTTCTTATTTATACAAATCCTCAAATTGAACATGAAATTGTTAGGATATTCAAGTTTAAGAAGGGGTAGTTTCCATGCAAATACCTTGGCCTTCCCTTAGCAAAGGGGAAACACAATAGAAGACTCTAGGATCCATTGGGAAAAAAGATCAACAACAAATTGTCATAATGGCAAGGTCGATAGTCGTCTTGGGTTGGCAAGATAACCTTTCTATAGGAAGTGATCTCAACAATTCCTATATATCTTTTATCTTTCCTTGCTATTCCTTCATGGGTCAATCAAAAGATGGTTCAAAAAATGAGAAGATTCTTTTTGTAGGAGTCCATATAACAAAGGAAGATTCCCCTCATAGCTTAGGATTTAATTTGTTTCATGTGATTCAATGATCTTGGGGTACTCTGTTCAATTCTATGTTTTTCTTTTCTGTTGTGATGCATTTCTTTATTTTCATAGTTTCAATGGATTCCAATGGTTTCTACTTCAGGTGAATACTCTCTCTGTGATTTATTTTACCTTTGACGCTATCACCTTTCTTAAAATGTATCTTTGAATAATGAGATGATAGTTTAAAATGAAACAATGTTAGGCTTAGGCAATGTTCTTGAAATATCATTGGAGTCTACTTTTTTTCTAGAAACAATCCCATTATCCACTTCATAAACTCCACTTAAGACCAGGTTCAAATTCCTTTAGGGATTTCTCTGGTAAGAGCCTTAGGAAACAGTAAAACACTTAGTCTCTTTGAAAAAAAACCCATCGTCGAGAATAAGATAGGTTTTCAAAACCCTGTCGAAATCTAACAAAGATTTCAAAACCTTGCAAAATATTCAATGTGAACTCAATTTTCACTGAACTTTTCTTTCTATGGTCGGTGTGCGTTGAGGTTATGAATACTTCTCTAAGACCCAACATCGTTTTTCAAAGCTTCGTAAGAAAAGGGCTGCTCCAAAACTTAAGTTAAACTTTTAAAGTTGGGCGGAAAAGAGGTTGTGATAAATCCATCGAGGCTCGTCGTAGTTTCAAAAACCAATAAAGGATATGACTTAACATGGCTAAGTTTTTTAAGGGTGGATGAGGTTTTGGGAGAATACGACCAAAATTGTATTAGCAATATTTGAGAAAAATTTAAGATTAAGGTCTTTTCCTTACCGACTTGAATTTTTTAGTACTAACCTTGTGTTTTTGTGTGTTTTCTTCGTGTTCGCATCGTGTCTACATTGTGTTTGTTTTCATTTCATCTCCATCTTTATGTTCCATCATGTCATGTGTATTTTCATCGGTATGCTTTGTGTTTTCTAACATGTATATTTGTGTATTTTGTCTTGCTACATATCATAAATTTGTGTGTTCCTTTGTGCTTATATTGGTTTTGCATGGGATCTTGGATCCTGGGGGCTTGTGCACTCCCCCTAAATCCTTATTCATCCTACCTTTTCAACATTTGGATAATCGAACCCCTCTTGACATAGATTTTATACTTTAGTGTGAGTTTAAGTGTAAGTTCATACTCTCACTAAAGTGGGGCTAAATGTAGCGTCATAAATTTTCACCCTTGACAAGTTCACACTATGTTTTTTCTCCCCCTAAATTATTGAGCCTAATTGGGTCCCTAATTTCCTAAATTATGCATTCTATAGCCCATTTGTACTACTTTTTGAGAAATTGCAAGCATTGAACAAATTCATCTAATTAATATTTTTCCCCCGACACTTAATGTCCTAGAGAATAGGGCCAAGAACGGGCGAATGGGTCCCCCTATTCTACTAGGGACCAATTTTGGACATGCCAGAGTGTCCATCTTAACATTCAAATTTCAAATTTCAAATGTCAGCTATTGGGATTTAATTCTCGAGAAATTAGAGAAATGCCTATAAATACCTAGTTATTGCATCATTTCAAGTCTATCTAGGAAATCATTGGAGCAATTACTATCAAGAGCATTATTAAGCAAGTCAAGAGAAACACTTCAGAGCTTTGTTGCAACAGTTCAAGATCCTAACATCATGTCAAATCTTATGTGAGTTTATGTGTGTTCATTTTATTATTGTTTTGTGAAGGCTAACACTTTTGTAGATCTCTAAAGAATTCAAGCAAACCAAGCAAGCAAGATCCAAGACCTTGAGGTGATGTGTATTATTTCATTCCTTCAAGGAAGCCACTAAAGGGTGGTGAATTGCAACACTTTGTGATTTTTTCATTCCTTCCTATCATTTATCCATTTTTATCATTGATATTTCCATTGTGGAAGTGAAAACACTTACACGAGGTTTGATTGAGGCAAGCCCCTAAATGACCCAAAATTTTCCCTCTCTTTGAATGTGTAGGTTTTAGCTTTAAAGAGGATTGAGGGAAGCTTGAAGATAAATTGTTAATTGTATTTGAAGCCTTACATTGTGTCAACAAACAAAAACTCACCTACAAAATTTATCCAATAGTGTTCTAACAATTCTGAAATTGAAAATCAAAAGCTTGAATATGTCATCTGAAGATCCCAAAAACAGAGCATATAAGTATCATACAAAGTGTTACACGTTGTTTCATAGTTACCAAGTTACTTTTACCATTATGAGTGAAAATGTTGATAAATGTAAATGGTAACCTTAATAAGTTTGTTAGATGAATGAAAATATGTGAATATGCAATAAGATGTTATTGATTTCAAAGAACAAATATGTTTTGAAGTAATGTATTTATTATGAACGTCTAACTACCTTGGTGTTGTACTAAACTGGATGCAAGGACAAATTCAATCCTCCGGAAGGGAGGGGAAGTATCATTCAGGAGAAGTGATTGGTCGGGTAGCCCTTAAACGAAGCCTAACTGAGCTTTTTCACACACACACACATGTAGATTGGTCCAGTTGAGTAGTAGCTTGGGAAACGGGTAAGTGCCTTTGGTCATAGTCTTGACTTATTTGGAATAATTGGGTAGTCGACCTTGATTGAGTTAGGTTATTTTCTTGAATTGAACGACTTTGGTTTATTTTTTGGTTTCTTGATTTTGTATGATTTGGTTGAGTCTCCTTGATATGTGTGAGTTCTTCTTTGTGTGTTCATATTTGTCGATGAAGTATGTGCACTCCATATATGCATCCATCAATGAATATGTAGGGAGTATGTTTTTGTGTTGATAAAGGATAGTAACATGATATGTATATGCATAATGTATATGTATATATTAGAATGTATAAATATATGTATGTATCAATAATAAATACATACGTATAAACATATGCAAAAATATATGTGTATATATGTATGTGTATATATATATATCACATATATATATAAATATATACCACATATATATATAAATATATATATTGATAATATATACATATATAATGTTACATGTGTTTTATATCAAAGAATGTTTTCATGAATATATATACATATATGATAATATATATATATATATATAATATAATGTGAAATGTATTTTAAAATATTTATAAAATAAGCTTATGCGTAATAGGTAGTGTGAGCCTCTTAAGGAAAATAGGCTTGGATAAAAGCCACACTCAATGAGTATGTGGCTATGCATTCAAGCACAAAGCCAATGCATAAACTATATACCAAAGGATGCATGAAATCTACATATACAATATTGTATAGTGTTGTATTTATTACATGAGGTGCAAAAATGAAGGAATGGCACAACATGTATATACATTGCATTATGCTATCAATTAGAGACAACACATAAAGTAGCGAGATTACTTAAGATAGTATACTTTGGATAGTGCATGGAAGCCAGTGAAATGATAGAACTTTGTTGCACACATTACACCATATGTGGAATGGTATAAAATACAAAGTAATTAGTAAAGTGTTCAGTGTGAAGCGTGGGCAGCGCTATGATCAACACAAAGAAATGGTTGCAAGTCATTAAATATGAGTTGACCAACCTGCAAATACAACACATTGTATATTAAGAATCAGTCAACAATTTAAATAGATATTTGAATGGAATTAAGTTGCTGACTTAGTCTAAATAACAACAACTCCAAAATGCACGATGAAGGAAATAGGTGGCGCCAAAATATGAAACTGCTTTATGAATAAAAGTCTAAAATTACTGAGTATTCTCTAGCAAAGATAGACCAAGTAAAAGGTAGAAAATGTCATGTTTTTGCTAGAAAAATGGAAGTTGATCTGTTTTCCTTTCATCTTACATTTCTCAGATGAACTCTTGTTGTCTCTGTTTTAGTCAATTTGCTATTATAATCTAATGAGTATTATTTTAAAATACTGGCACCAATTGAAGTAAAATGCTGAGTCGAACCTTGTAGCTGAGAAGTGTCAATAAACTTAGCTTGAGAGGAGATAGATAAGTCTCATAAATTTGTATAAATAGGGGTGTAGATCACTTCATTTAGGACACATTACTCAATTACATTTTGTTGTTTATTTTATGATATATTCTTGAGTGAGATAAGAGTTATTTGAAAGGAGAGTTTAGTGAAATTTTGTGAGTATTTTTTTGTGTGGATTGGGAGAATTTATAAGGAATCTTGGGGTGGATTGAGCTTGCAAGTCAGTTTATTTCTTTTGGGATTAAGCGTTTTACGGGCATGTTATTCTGCCCTCTTACATTTTATATTTTTTTGAAAAGATTGAGTGTTGTTGACTTGTGTGGAAAATGCATTGATTTGTTAGAAGAAAAGAAAATAATTACTATTGATCTAGTTATTGAGGCTTTTATTTGAGTGATTGAACATACTCCATAATAAGGATTGAATGAATATACTATTATCACTATGATAGATGGAGTCTATATATCCTACTAAGCTATTCATTACTATGTATTCCATGTTATGGAATAAGTATCTATGATAGTATTAAATACTATATCGAAAATAGATCTCATATATGCAATGCTTAGCTAGAGCTGAGGAAGTATAGAACCTACTTGATAAGTGGATCATAAGTGCATGTAGGAAGTTACTTGTATTTGATAACATATTATGCTAAGGAAAACCCTAGAGGTTAATGAGGTTAGCAAACATGACAACAATATTGGTATGAAGACTTGTCGTCATGTCCATAGAAAGAGATGAAATGTAAACCATATTGTTAGTCAATACTTGAATGATCACTTGATTGTTAGTTTTCTTGATTATTGATTGGAACCCTAGGTTGAGAATAACCTACATGATTAGTTGATCATTGATTGTTGATTTTATCCTAGGATTAGGGTAAACTAAGGATGAGATTATCCAATGTGATTAAGTTGATCACTTGAATTTGTGAAATTTCTATTGATTGGAGCCATAAATGGGAATACCTTATTGATTTGGATTGTTACTTGATTGGTTTTTTTACACTCTTAACGTGAAGTCTTTTATTGATGAAATCTACTTTTTGGATAGTCTTTTATTGATGTGAATACACTCTTGAATAGAGCCTTTTATTGTTGAGACTATACTTTGAATGAGTCATTTATTGATATGATTATTCTTTTTATTGAGGTCATTTATTGGTAAGATTCTACTTTGAGTGAAGTCATTTCTTGTTGAAGGTTGCACTTTCAAATTAAGGTTATTTATTGGTACTTTTGAATGGTGTCATTTAAAGTTGAGATAAACCATTGATTGGGAAATTTTATAGTTGGGATCGTAACTTTGGTACTAGAGACATTCAATGATGTGACGTTATGACTATAGACATGCAAATAATCTTAATCAACATCATGCACCTAATTTTGATTAATTATCATCAAATTTCTCCTATTAATCAAATAAAGAAATTTATTAGATTAATTCACTAATGCCCATCATGTCTAATTAAATCTCCAAAGTCTTCTTATTTGATTAAATAAATCAAATGATTTAAATCAAATATCATAAATTCACTAACCCACTCAAAGTTAATTAAATTCTAAATTAATTAACTTTAATCACCTTCTAATCATCATTAATAAATTCTCTAGCTTTTAACTCCCCAAGAGTTAAATAAACCCCTGATTAACTAACCTACTTGCACATGAAAATAGTTTCTTTTAATTAACTAATTACCTCATTTATCCTCTCAAAAGCATATTCTAGGGAATATTCCTTCATTGACTCCCTTTATTTGGCTTTCTTACCCAAACAATTTCCCTCCAAAACATCCCAGCCACATGCATTTCATGCCTCTTACATCTCAACCACATGCATTTAGTGCCTCTTACATCTCAACCACATGCAAAGTGTGCTCAATCCTCACCCATTAGCATTGAGACAAGTGTCTCAATCTCATTGGCTCACTTTTAGTCCCACATTCCTCCCATCTCTCCATTCTTCAATCATTCAACCTATAAATAGAAGCCACTTCTACTTGAAATCCATCCACAGTCTTATGCATTTACATTACAGGCACATTTCATCTTGCACTTGATCACTCATCTTTGCTTGTTCATCATACCATTGGAAGCCTATCAAGGGGGTGGGAAAGGGAATCCTTTTCACATCAAAGGAGCACCACTCCCACTATGGGATAGGTTTTGCACATGCTTTTTGTATGTTCTCAATTAGTTTCTTTGATCTTTTATTGTTTTGTTTACATCATGAAGTATGTTTGAATATCTCATAGGAGTACTTGGTTTGCTTTGTTTAACTTGACTTATATGATAATGTTTGTCAAAGTTTAACATCTGTAGGTTTAGTACTTACATTTGGCCCTAAAAGGAGGGCATCTTGGTTATAAAAAATTGGCCAAGGGATCTAATGCTTTATTTCATTGATCAAAGTCACGTGTTTCGATCAATTTTTTTTGTGCTTTAATTACACTTTGGAATGAGAAATAAGTAGCCTTATACTATTGTCTTTTTAATGTGTTGTTTTTTTATATAGGAACATATATGTTCAAGTTTGAAGTGACCATCATCTGAATTGTATAATGCATGACTACATAGCATAGAATAGAGTTGTTATAGAGTGCACCAAGTATATGTATAACATTTAAATTAGTAGTGGTATTGGCTGAATTTTTTTTAATAAATATTGGCATTAAGGGTCTTGGAACGACCCCTATTTTTGAGTGCTTTCCAAATTTCATTATTCCTCAATGAGCAAAGGGGGGGCGCTATAGTAAAAAGAATGGTTCTTGCTTCTCATTTTCTAGCACATTGTTGTTTGCATTGGTTTTTGTTTTGCTATTTGCATTCTGACTAAGGGGAATCACATGTGAGCTCTTGTAGAGCCCAGTGCTCTCCTTCGTTGGCGAAGCTCTCCATGTAACCACCGTCCTTGCCTTGTCTTGCATACTTTTCTTGCTGCAACTTCAAAGGCGTCTCCTCACAAATCTCTCTGCTAGTTTAAAAGAATCTTCAACTCACAATTTTGAGGTAGTAAAGGCATACCATTCACTCAATTCAAAGAATTCCAATATTCCTTGTGTGCCATTCTAGAGGAAGCAAAATGTACATTTCCCAATCCTAGGTCTATGCATTTATATCACACACATATATTGCTTGTGTAAGCTTGCAGATTTTTCTTGTGATACAAGTTGTCTCTACTTTATTCATTAAAAAATATAAAACCAAGGAGATAGCATACCCAATTTTTTTGAGGCATATCTTGTGAATTTGACCAGGTGGGTATGATTCAGTACTTGCTTAAGATACGAATTTGTTAGGTATGATTTTACTTGTCACATAACAAAATCTTCTTAGAGACAAATGTGAATTTGTTCCATCGATTTGCAGCGCCATAGTAATTTCTCCCCCATACGGCTCTCACATGAGTTGATCAATGGCCACATAAGTTGATCACTAGCCACATAAACATGTTTATTTCATTATTCTCACTAGTAGCCTATCACATGAATCACACTGCTTTCCACATGAATCACGCAACCTATCACATGAATCACGTAGCTTTCCACTTTCATGTTGTTGTTGTGAGCAAAATAAGAGGTGTTTGGTCTTGATTTTCCTTTGTGATTCGTCATCCTTGTTGCTATAGTGTATATATATATATGTGTGTGTGTGTGTGTGTAGATGGATAATGATGTTATTGAATAAGTTCTCTATTTTAAAACAACAGGCTTATTCACATCAGATTTCATTCGAGTTGTTGGATTAGAGTTTTATTTTTCTTTGCATCAATTTCAGTTATGTTTTTGTAGCGGTTTGGGTTTGTGGTGATTTTGTGATTGGGATAGAGAAAGGCTTGTAGTAAATTTGTGCTTTATTTCTTGAACATGTACTCCCTTAGGCACAACTTATAAGCTTAATGCATTTTGAGCTTATTAACTTTTAATATCAATTAAACCATCTATTTTATGTACATTTCATACAAAAACTTGGTAGATGGTTATTCAAAAATTTGCTAATTAAAAGTCCAATTTCAAAAACTTGCTTGCAAATACTTACTATCTGGAATGTTCCTATTGCAAAGATTTGAAAATCTAGAAATCTCAGGCGCTTTCTCATAAATATAAAATTGGTTTGTTTTTAATCTTTATGTGGTGGTGTGTAGGTCATCTCTGGCAGCAACATTAAATGCCATTATTTTCTTTTTGAGTGCTTGAATCTCAAAAACTGACTTCTAATGCTATTTACTTAAATTTTGTTGCACGCATTGAATAACTGATACAAATGCTTTGGTGCTAGGTTTGATCATAATTGCAGCCTTGTTACCAGACTAGATTTAACATACTATACTTAAGTTTGATGAATATGATTGTGTGAAGTGACACTCTTTCGTAAAGTTAAACAAAAGGGGGGTTTCTTGTCATTCATTTGATTATCATTCTATCCTCAGTGTTATAAATGGTTCTGTAATATGGTGGTATAAAGCTCTAACATATGAATGTTTTTTTTTATTATTTTGCAATCTGAAAATCAAGTGCCAATTTTTTTTTCTTCTGACATTGAAATAAATCTTATTTGTGATATTTGCAGGGGGGTTTGCATAAATAATCAACAACATTGGACTTGGGAATGGGAATTGAAAAGAAACAAGCAGATTTGAGTTGAAGAAAGTGGGCATTGAACTTGAAAAAGCATTTTTAAATGCTTATTGTAATAGCTTGAAGCATCCATTTCCCACTTTCATTTTCTATTTTAGGGCAACTCACTTCATCTTTTGGGCTTAAAATTAACAAACAACACAAGCTTTGTAAAACTTGGATTAAAATTGAACATTAGGAACTTACTAGACTTTGATTTTGGGCTAAAATTGAACAAGACAAACTCAAATTTAAGCTTAGTGCTCTAAAAATAATTCATCTTTATTTTCAGCTTAAAATGAACTTGTACCTTCATTATTTTGTAATTTTTCACAATTTGTGTCATTCAAATGCGTATGCACTTCTCTCATGCCTCCTGGTGATCTTGAGAATCAAAAGCATTCTAGTGACATTGGTTGTCTAAAATTACCCACACATTTCAAATTTGGATCTAAAATTGAACAATCATGTGAGTGTGAAGGAAAGGCATTGGGTGTGTTCCCTCCTAGTGCAATCTAATCGACAGTCACACTACAAATTTACTTCTTTGCTATTGTTTATCTTTAGAGGGCCTTCCTTGGTGGGAAAAATTACTCACCCCAAGGGAACAACCCAAGCGGTAATGAGCATAAGCCAATCTCTTCTGAACCGTTATACAAATTTGTGATTGCAAGGAAAGTTTGCAATCAACGGGATGCGGTACATGATAGCTCTCCCCCAATATCTTTATGATGTGTAAAACCCTTGTTCTAAGGGTTTAGAGACCTCGTGAGGGAGTTTATCTAGTACCCCCTAAACCGAATGTCCTTACTACAACCCTTTGTTTAGAAGGCCAAAAATCCTTAAATATTTTTTGGTGCAAGAACAGTCATTCTAAAGTCGCTTCGCATCTGTAATATTCAATAGTAGAAACAAAAAAAATCCTTAAGGTCTCCGGATATTTAGGATTTTGAGATTTGGTGGTCCAGAGAAGTGTGTGTCATGGAGGGGAGCCAATGTCGCCAAATCTCTAACTATTCGCTTTGTCTAGTGTTTGGAGAAATCCGAGTGGAGACTCAACAAATATAGCCATTTATATCCTAGGATTGTACAATTTGTGAGTTAGTTAAATACATTGATTGGATCTCAAACTTTGAAACAAACATTCAACAAGTCATTGAAATTTCAAACCCTTTGGAAGAGAAAATATCCTTCAAGAGTCCAAATATTATTGCTTGTCCCTTTGGGATTTTATCCTTAAAGGCTTCTAAATATTTGGGCCCATATCTCAATTTGTTCTCTCCAAATTCAACCTAGGGAAACTATGGCTTTAACCCTTTGATTTTCACATAATGGACCTTGTGGAATGAAAAAGAGTTAAGACATAGACATTCAGTTTGAAAGATAAGCAAGAAGTGTTGATGTGGAAAAAAGAATGCATTTAATCAAGATAAAAGACAATTGGACCCCACATGCGTGTTTGATCTCATGATTTCCCACAAAAGTCAAAATCTCAAAACCAAGGTTCATTAATCATCATAAGTGTCTTAGTCCAAAGGCTCTCAAGAAACATCTTTTAGCACTTTACGAAACGAAAGATAGATTGGTATACAACTTTTACAAACGTGCTTCAAGAAACAATCCAAACTTGTATTCCTTCTATTATTGTCAAAATCTGGGTCTTTTCCAATGTTTTGAATTTCTCACATAGAGTTGAAAGTTTTAGAGGTATAGTGTGTTCTTCAATACCTTGGTCTTTTAAAAAAAGTCCCTCTAGGTTCATCTAGGATCAAACCAACACTTTCATTTGTCACATCATCAATCCAATACCATCTCACGAGAAACTTTTAGAACCTTGGAAAAATCATTCATGCTATAATTTTGGTAAATCCTTCAAATAAAAATCAAAATCACCTTGTTTGGCTAAGTGTGTGTGGATGAATCCTTCCTCATACATTTAGTCAAATTATCACCCTTGTGGACAAGTTTATTCCAAGATAACATCTAACATCTTGGGATCTATAAGTCCATTATCCAAATCTAACCAAATCTAAATAAAAATCCAAAGAATTCCTAAAGTCTAGTATTCCTCCAAAGTTCTTAAAAGTTCAAACATCCATATCATTCATCCTTCATTTGTCACACCACCATCACTTGATCCTTAACATCCTAGATTTGGTTTTTTTTTTTTGTACCTAAAGTTTAGACCAACCTAAGGAGTTAGAGGTTTACCTCCCATATTACTAAAAGTTGATCCCAATTTTATGGTCCAAACAAGATCACAACACAAGAAGATCATGGAGCAAAACAAAGAATCGTCCACTTCAAGTGATTTGAGCCAACTTGCATTAGAATTCAACCCTATGGAATCTACCATCCCTTCACTCAATCCCCCTCAACAATCACAAGACCTTCAAGAGGGAGGTTGTCAAGTGGAGGATGTCACCAACAACTTCCAAGGGATGACCCAAGATGAAATTGAACTTGTCCAAAATCCTGAAACACATAAGATTGCCAACAAGGTCATGAGGCTCAATCACACACAATACATGTTGGCATTAGCAAAGGAAGGGGCTAAACTCCCTTTCAATTTTGATGTGAGCACTATTGTTGAACAACCTCTTGGGAATATGCCACCCACATCATCCACACCAATTTCATTCCCAAGAATCATCCAACCCATCATACAACCAACATTTTCTCATGCTCCAAGTCAACCCATGATCACCAAGGGGAGTTTATTACTCCAAGATCTTCAAACACATCCTCTTGTCAGCACTCAAAATCTAGAGGCTAACACAATATTTGGTATGCCCAACACTATCCCACAAGATCTAAAACATCCATATGTACCACTCATCTTCCATGATACCAACAATCCCTCCACCTTTTCTGCAATACCGACATACTCTCTTGACACACAAGTCTCTCTCCCCATGATATCACAAGGACAAGTAGATTCATTTGGACAAGTGGGAACTTTTAATGCACCATCCTCACTTTTGCAAGAGAACACACCACCAATCGTTTCATCATTCCCTCTTTTAACATCAACATCCCCACCAATTCAAGGTTTAGGGCACCCCCCTTTACCTAACATACCAATCCAAAACTAGTCAAACCAAATCAATCCTCCTATCACAAGTCAAATCAGTACATCAATCGTACCAAATCCTCCAAGCATGCCACTAATATCGCAACACCAAGTGGCACCAATCCAAGCATCTCAACCAATCATCACTCCATCTGCAACACCTCAAACTCTCCAAAATGTGGGCTCCCAAGGACCTAGCACATCAATCATACCACCTCCCACACAACCTCTTGTCATCACTTAACAAGCACCTCCACAACCACCCCAACAATCTCTGATCACACCATCTCACACCATTCCACCAAATCCTCCACCTCCACCCCCAATTCCAAACATATCAAATCAATACAACATCACATTGCAAGTAGCCCAACAAGTGTATCAAAAGGATCTTCAACAATTCCAAGCTCAAAAAATTGCACAAGCTACACAACAAGCACAATAGGTTTCCCAAGCACAAGTGCAAGCTTTACTACAACAATAATAAGCCACACAAGTTGCACAAGCCACACAAGCCACTCAAGTTGCACAAGCTGCTCAACAAGATCAATCTCAAGCACAAGCTCAATACCAAGTGTAGCAAGCCCAAGCACAAGCCTTGTTACAACAACAAGCCTACCAACAACACGCAAAACAACAAGCACTAATAGCTCAACAACAACAAGACCAACAACAAGCATTGTTGGCACAACAACAATTACAGGCATACCAACAAGTGTTGCTTGCACAACAAAAATTAAAACAACCTCTCATGAACACACAACCTAATACACAAGTCATCCCACCCATCACCCAAGCAACCATACCACCCCAAAACACATACATCCCACCACCTGATCCATAATGATTTATTCGTACAAGTTAAGTTGCTCTGCAACAAATGCTAGACATGCAATCAGGAAAGACAACAAAATCACAAGGAAATTTGTGTCCCTATCCATTTGACAGAAGCATTGTGATGGTTCCATTCCCACAAGGATTTGAGATACCAAAATTTGACAAATATCATGGGACTGGAAATCCTGAAGATTACATTATGGAATTTCATGTACACTGTATGGAAGTTGCATATGATGATTCTTATTTGATGCGGCTCTTCCCTTGAAGTTTGGTCGGTCTAGCAATGGAATGGTTCTCTCACCTTCCCCCTGGAATTAATAAGTTTAAAGAAATTGTGGAATTATTCATACAAAATTATTCATTTAACATAGGTGTGGATGTGAGCTTGGAAGAATTATCCGGCCTCAAACAAGCCAAGGGAGAAACATTCACAACCTTCTTGCAACAATGGCAATCCAAGGCCAACAAGAGCAAATGGCTATGCTAGAAGAACAACAAATTGGGACTATATTTTCCAACCTTGAAGGCACCTTTTCCTTTCACTTGAAAATGTAATGCATAACAACCTATGACCAATTGATTCCCAAAGCACTCAACATCTGAAGAGCCCTTATAGCACAAGGGGGCACACCCACATACCAATACAATCGACCATCAACAAGTTACAATGACAAACCTCACATGTGGGAAAAGAACAAAAATTTCACCAGCGATGGTTTCGTTGACGCCAAATTTGTTATCAACACCCCAAGGCATAATACACAACAACAAACATACCAACAACGATAAATCAATACCCAAAACAACCCACAAATCAACCCATCATCACAACAACATCCCAACAATCAAACTATCAAAAACCTAAATGCTCAAGGGAGACCACCCCCAAGGAAAAAATATCCCCCTAAATGAAAATGCAAACCACTTGGGGAACCAATCAAACCTATCATGCAACAACTGGTACAAGAAAATCTCATCAAAATCCTTGTTTATGAAAATTATCAAGAGCCTCAGGTTAAATCACCATGGTATAATGAGAAGTACCTTTGTGATTTTCACAAAACAAAGGGACACATGATAGCTAGTTGTATGAGACTCAAGAATATGATCCAAGATCTCATTTATGATAAGACTATAACCATTGAACAACCAGTCAAGAATCAAGACCTTAAGATATACATGAATCCAATGCCAAATCACAATAAAGGTAAAGGAAAGAGTTACAACAATGTGAACCATATTTTATGACCATGTTGTTGCGTCCTTGGATGAATGGGTCACAATTGTCAATATCAAAGGATCTAGAGCTGAGTGTGGATTCACCACACATAGTAGCAAAATTACCATTCCAAGACCTTCACCACCACCCAAAGCACCCACTGTGAATCCGAAATAATTCCCTAATGATTATAATGTCCTAGATAAATTGAAAAATACCCATGCCTAGATCTCCATCATGGAGTTGCTAAAAATATCGCCCGCATATAGGGACATCCAAGAGAAGGCATTGGTTGCATCCTCTGTTCCCACCAACCTTGATGCTAACCAATTTCAAGCTATGGTTGGACATATCACTACGCCGCATCTCCTCACATTTTTTGAGCATGATCTCCCAACCCAACCATCTCACAATCATGTACTTCATCTTGAAGTCCTAGCCCACAAGAACAAAGTCAAACAATTCTTGGTGGATGGAGGTGTGGGCTTGAATATTTGTACTCTACAGCTAATAAAGAATCTAGGATTCTCTGAAGATGTCATCGAGAAAGGAAAAGGTATCACTATTAGGGCTTATGATGATCAAGAACAGGTGTCTTAAGGCACCATTCAACTCCCTATCCAAGTAGGGCCAACAATCACAGAGACTAATTTACAAGTCCTTGACCTTGAACTCCCATACAATATCCTCCTAAGGCACCCATGAATCCATGGGATGCAAGTTGTTGCATCAACTTTCCACCAATGTGTCAAATTCCCTTATCAAAACCAAGAAGTCACAGTCCATGGTGATCCTGAGCCATTCTTTTATTAGAAAAATCTAGAGGCCAAGTATTATAAGATCCCCCAAGTCTCGAAGAATGACGAGGGACCCACATCTCCTTATATAGATCCATCCACTCTAGCCTCCACTTCTGAGACAAAGACACTCCATTCTGGACATCCCCAATGTTAAGATTATTATCCAAGATCATGGATGTGGAGACTATAAAATGAAAAAGAGTACCTTTGTGATAGGAGAGTTACCTCAATCTCCTCGATCTCATGGGAAGCCATAACCAATTGACACAACATCTCAGACCTTCAAAGTAGAACCTACCACCTTCAAAAAATGGGGAGACCTAGGCAAAGAGGCGGTAGATGAGAAATACGTATCAAGCCTGTTGTATCAAGATAAAAGACCTACCTGATCTTCCCATGGAAGATGATAACAAATGACTACAATTAATGTGTGGATGGGGCTACAACAAAAATGAGAAGCTCGGGAAAAATGACAATAGCCTGTTAGAACCTATTATTCCTGAGAAGTGCATAAAGAATCTTGGCCTTGGATGTACCCATATAAATCTAACCATTCTTGGCAAAGGTACCCTTGTCAAAAAAGTCAAAGCTCCTACTCAGTTACCGATATCCACAGGTCTACTGCTGGATAACTATTCCTTTGATATAACTAACATGTATGACGAGGAATCCATCTCTAATTTACCCATGTTATTTGAGGATTCCTCCCATTTTATGATCACTACCATGTCTTTTGAGCCAAGTAACTGAGCTACTGAACTAAATCTTGTGTACCCCCAACTAATAGACTATGACCAATGAGGACCACCAATCTTAGACACATTTGAAAATGATGAGGCTCTCTCAGAATTCATGGGACTAAGGGATACTCTACCATATGGAGATCATAAAATAGGGTTTGATATTGATTTGGACACACATGCCTACTATGGGGAAACAATTGAATCTCTTAGTCGCAAAATAGAAAATCTAAGAGTAACGTCTAGGTCTCTAAGTGAAAACCACACTGTGGCACTTTCTGACCCAAAAATAGTAAAAATAAAGGACGTATCCAATGGTGAAAACCTCTCTGACGCACCAAAGGATGAGGGATTCAATCTTCCCCTTAGTGCCATCCATCAGTAAAAATCAGCAGTACTGGCAGAAAAATACAACCTGGTCAATTTGGGAACTGAAGAGACACCACACATCACTTTCTATGCAGAGTCAATTTGACCGAGGAACAAGAAATTCTAGCTACATTTATGAAAGCAAGGAAAGTAAATTTTGCATGGACCTATGTTGACATTCCCGGTCTTGATCCAAAGGTAGTAGTCCATCATCTACTAGTCTATCCAGAAGCAAAACCAATAAGACAAAAATTAAGAAAGATGCATCAACAGATCGCATTATTGGTCAAACTTGAGCTACAAAAACTCCTTGACGCTGGCTTCATATGACCCATCAATTATCCTAAATGGGTTTCCAACTTTGTGCCTATTTCTAATCCCACTAGGGGCATCTGAATCTACATTGACTTTAGGGACCTAAACAAAGCATGCCCTAAGGATGATTTTCCTCTTCCCAACATAATGATTATAGACCTAACAACAAGACATGAGATGTTGTCATTAATGGATGAGTTTTTAGGATACAATCAAATTATGATAGAAAAGGATGATCAACATAAGACAACCTTCACCTGTCCATGGGGCACCTACTGTTGGAACATGATGCCATTTGGGTTAAAGAACACTAGAGCTACATACCAAAGGGCTATAACTCTAATTTTTCATGACATGATCCAAAAATCTATAGAGGATTATGTGGACAACATATTAGCCAAATCAAGGAAGCACCGAGACCACATAGTAGCACTAGGATTTATTTTTGACAGACTAGAAGAATATAAAGTATGACTCAATCCTAAGAAATGTGTCTTCAGTGTGCAATTAGGAAAACTTCTAGGGTATATTGTATCAATGAGGGGAATCGAGATGGACTCTGCAAAAGTCAAAGCAATCCTTGAAATGGAAGCACCACTGGCATTGAAGTAGTTAAGGGGTTTGCAGGGAAGGCTCCAATCCATTTGCAAATTCATAGCACAGTTGGCAGGTAAAATCGTCCCATATTCTCATCTACTCCACAAGGGGGTAGCATACAAAAGGGATGTGAAATACGATCAAGAATTCAATCAAATCAAGGAATACTTGCTAACACTGCCAGTCCTCATGCCATCGATCCAGAACAAACCATTGATCCTGTGCATATCAAGGACAATAGCAGTCCTTGGTGCTCTTCGAGCACAATATGATGAAATAGGGAAAGAAAGAGCAACTTAGTATATCAACAGAACCTTGGTGGGACACGAGCTAAACTACACATTCATTAAGAAAGCTTGTCTTGCAGTAGAGTTTGTCTCACAAAAATTCAGACACTACATGCTTGCTCATCAAATAAAGCTCATCACCAAGATAGACCCTCTAAAATATCTATTCTCTGAGGCAACACTCATAGGGCGAATGGCTAAGTGGGTCTTGATATTGACTGAATATGACATTGAGTATGTAGAATGAAAAGCTATCAAAGGACAGGTAATCACAGATCAATTGGCAGAAGCACCTATATATTTAGAGAACCCCCTAGTATTAGGGTTTCCAGAAGAGTTCATTTTCAATCTCAGTGTAGTAGACCATTGAAAGGTGTACTTTGACAGGTCGTATACTCAACATGGGTCAGGAGCAGGAGTCTTCTTCATCACACCACAAGGAGATTGCATCTCAAATTCATATAAACTATCTTTTCCATGCACCAATAATATTACAGAGTACGAGGCTCTAGTCATAGGACTCTAAATTGTAGTACAGTGGCAAATCATGGTACTTAAGGTTTATGGAGACTCGTAGTTAATTATCAACCAGGTCAATGATGAATACCAAACAAAGGATGTCAAGCTTACCCTGTACAAGAAAATGGTAGAGGATCTCAAGGAATTCTTCATCGACATCACATTTGACCAAATACCAAGGGTAAACAATAGAGCAACTGATGTTATGGCAACAATCGGATCATTGTTGGATATCCCACGAAATGTCCCTAAGCATGAATTCCTGGTTGAGCAGCTTCTCGTACCAACTTTTGAGGTACTAGATTTTGAGTTCATGTGTGAAATCATTGGTCTCGGTAACCCTTGGTACCATGACATATACACCTACCTAAAAATCAGAGTTCTCCCTACTGACATCACCCCAAACCTCAAAAGAACCTTTATTAAGAAGTCATCCTGTTTTGTTATCTTAGGTGACACCCTGTATCGTAGAAGTATCGAAGGAACCCTTTTGAGATGCCTTAATCCTGAGGAACCTTTGATTGTTTTAATCGAGGTACATGATAGTATTTGTGGTTCACATTCTAGTGGTATGACCTTGGCCAAGAAACTGCTAAGGACTGGGTATTACTAACCTATGATGGAGAAGAAAGATCATGACTATGTCCGAAGATGTTTGCAATGTCAACAACATGGAGACCTCATTCATGCACCAGATCAGGAGCTCCAACTGATTATAACACCTTGGCCCTTTTCACAATGGGGGCTCAATCTCATCGGAAAAACCACACCCACCTCATCCAATGGACACAAGTTCATTATCACTGCCACTGAATACTTCATAAAGTGGGTAGAAGCCATCGCCAAGACCTATATCACATGGAAGCAAATCTCAAAATTTATCCTAAACTATCTCATTTTTCATTATGGTGTTCCTCAAGCCCTTATCTCAGATAATGGGACACCTTTTAAAAACCAAGACGTCTATGAGCTATGCCAGAAATTCAATATCCAACATTGCTTCTCCACCCCATACTACCCCTAGGGTAACAACCAAGTTGAGGCTACGGATAAAACCATCTTAAAAATCCTAAAGAAAATAGTCAATGAAGTTGGTCATGACTGGAACATACAGCTAAATCCCACCTTATGGGCCTACTAAACAAGTATCCACATGCCTACAAGTGCAACCCCTTTCTTCTTGGTCTACATATTAGAATCCATCCTTCCCATTAAGATCAAGCTCCCATCCTTAAGAATATCATTGCAAAATCTCATTATTGATAAAGAATATCGAGTGTCACGATTGAACGAGCTAGAACTACTAGATGAGCGACACATGGATGCTTTGAACCACCTGCAGGTCTATCAAAACCTTCTCAAAAGGAGATATAATAATAAAATCAAGAGTCGATCATTTCAAGTGGGAGAGCTCATGTTGAAAGAAAATCAGAAGAATGTACCAAATCCAAACAATAAGTGCAAATTTGAACCCAACTGGTTGGGACCCTTTGTCGTCACGACAAGTTGCAATTCAGGAGCATATCAGCTATCCACACCCAAAGGTGAGCCTCTGTAGGAGCCCATGAATAACTTCCATCTCAAAAAGTTTTATGCCTAAGCTTGCAAGGTATAAATCCAAAAATACAAAAAATACAAAAAATTAGAAAAAGGATTGGAAACAATAAAGAAAAAAATTGTCCTCTAGTGAAAACCACTTCGGTGGCACTTTGGGAAAGTACCTTGGTGAAAACCTATCAATCAAGTGCCTTGTGTAAATAAATCACTTTCCATCCACCATGGATTCTTCGGCTTGTTTTGCATCGCCTTCCATATTTCTTTCATCACCCATTCACATCTGCATAATAGCTTGATCTTGTGTCGGTATCATGTTCCATCCTAGAACTACTTGGCACATTCCTAAGGTCAGTTGATCCTGCTTGTATCAGGGTAGTCTATCACATCACATTGGGAGCATATTCTTATACCTACATTGGATTGGATTCGTGTATATTCTTGAAATCTTCCTTAAAATTAGAAATTCCAAAAACATTCAGAAAATGAGAAAACCCAAAAACATCCAAAACATATCAAAATCCCCAAAATAGGTCATAAATAGAAAAAATAAAAAACAGAGTTGTCATAAACTACGAGGCTTTTGCTTGTATAACGTAGGCAAGGTTGATCCTCGATCAACCCCAAGGCCCCTAGGTTAGGTCCTTTAGGTGTCCATCATAATAAACTAGTAATCCACGTGTGCATATCTTCATCAATAAATGAGTTTGTGTCAGTTGAACTATGTGGTCTCTGTGTGTATAACGTAGGCAAGGCTAATATTTGATCAGCCCTCGAGGCCCCTAGGATAGGTCCTTAGGTTAGATTCTTGGTCAAAATATCAAAAAACACAAAAACACTAGAAAATTTGAAAATCAAAACATTTGTAAAACATCTTGAAAATCCAAAAACATTTTAAAAATACCAAAAACATTCAAAAAACCCATAATCATCCATCCCATTTCAATGTTTACCCGCAATAAACATCCACTCACAATAAACAGTTGTCATCTTCAACCTTTGGCAAAACAATCGGAAACAAGTATAAAATTGAAAGTGTGAACTCAAACGCCAAGGTCTTAAGTCTAGGTTAGTAGGTAAACAAGTTAGTCAACTCTTGGTGTCAACAACCCATCATCCCATTAGTCTCAAAATCATCTAATAACATCTGCCCTAGGATGCATCATTCCTACAATGGACATCAACATCAGGAGCTTGATTTGTCTTTGCTAACTTGACTAATTATCTTGTGTGTTCATCATGTTGGCATGAGGTTATTAGACAAACTGAGACCCTGGAGGTTTTGAAGTCTTGAAAACTTAGGTAAAATGGGTCCACTACGAAGATTGAAAGACATATCCACTAGTGTAAGATTTACAAGAATAAAAATTTGTTGAGGAACATGACTAGTAAGCAGGTTTCCCTGTAAAGATAACTTAACCATTGCAATGTAATCTCCAATCTACTCAGGAATATTGCCAACCAAAGCATTCCATGAAGATCTAACATCCCATAATGTTGCAAATACACAAAGTCAGGCAAAGCTATTTTCTTGAATCCATCACAAATTTCACCTGAATGGTGTCACCAAGCTTATTGTTTGATAGGGCAAGGTTATTCAACATTCCCAAAATAGAGAACTGAGTCTTTATCCGAACTACACCATCTCTAAGCTTAAACATAGGCAAAGCTAATCTTTGATTAGCCCCTGAGACACAAAAACAAAAAAAACATTTAAATAACCTGAAAATCCAAAAAACAACCTCATAACATTTAAAAAACATCAAAAACATCCAAATATTTGAAAAAATCCATCCACCCCATTTCACTTTCACCTGCAATAATCTCATCCTTAGTAAATCAATCGTCACCTTCATCCTTTGGCAAAAAAAACAAAAACAACCACAACAATCAACAAAAGCAAGTTTCAAACGCAAAATCAAAATTGAAACAACAAACTTTTAAACGCAAAATCAAACTCTTGATCGTTTTAGCAAACATGTCAATCAACCTTATATCAACAGCCTTTTGGAAAACCTATCAAATTTCGACCATCCACTAACATGTCCTAGGATGCATCCTTCCTACAATGGGCATTATCTATTGGAAAAACACTTTGGATTCATATCCTGAAAACAAATCCCTTTGGCTAGAGGTATGAAGAACATTGGCTTGTTTGTGTACTTGATCTTTTCTTTTGATTTATCTTTTACGCTCAT
The DNA here is from genome assembly GCA_007258455.2 of Sequoia sempervirens. Taxonomy (NCBI): domain Eukaryota; kingdom Viridiplantae; phylum Streptophyta; class Pinopsida; order Cupressales; family Cupressaceae; genus Sequoia; species Sequoia sempervirens. Next base: position 62,831,849 of record VDFB02086081.1, on the reverse strand, counting down.
TCCAATGACCTCTCGATGATGTCTAATCAAAATAATTTAGAGAGAAAGGAATGGGGCATTGATCATTATCTTTTGTCTGTTGTGCTTATTGGATATTCTTGTAATAAAACTTGGTGATACTTGCTTTGGTAGGCATGTATGGAAGATGTTTTGGATGTCTTGTTGACTATTACATGGTTAGGCTTTTCCTTTCTATGTTTTGGTCCAAGGTGTTTGAAATTTATAAATTACATCCTAATAAGGTTTCATATGTCAGGTGTGAACAAGAATACTCCTATCTATTTTTTGAGTCAAAGTCCATTGCACTAGATACCGCGCCATCCTAGTTGTTTGTACCTTGATGCATCGTATCTACGTGTGTTATCAAACATAAGGAAAGTTATGCTCTTTACATCCCCAATCACTGATAAGCAATACATTATCATCATTATTCATCATATCTAATAAAGTCTCGATGACTCATAGACTTGTTGGACTTCTGCATCTTCTCAGAATCAAGGGTTGAGCCCTCTTATTCTTCTATCTTTACTATTTCTATCCAAGTATCAAATATGTGTGATATATCATAATATAAATGAGGCTACCCATGGTCGATGACTATCTATACATCATCAAAGATGTCTACATCAAACATTCGAGCTTTCTAGTCCTCTTTGAGTTGAACTAATCTTGAATCTTTATTGCAAGCTCAATCCAAAAATCAAAATTTTTGCCCGATATCTCGAGGGGGAAGTGTACCACTGTAATTCTTTCCACTAGGGCAACAATGGGGCATCTAAAAAATTAGGAAATTTTTGAATTTTGATCTTGGAAACATTAATCTTTGAACCAATGTAACTAGTACATTGCTTCTTTGAGGGAAAAAATGTAGACATGCAAATAATCTTAATCAACATCATGCACCTAATTCTGATTAATTATCATCAAATTTCTCCTATTAATCAAATAAAGCAATTTATTAGATTAATTCACTAATGTCCATCATGTTTAATTAAATAAATCAATTTGTTTAATTAAATCCCCAAAGTCCTCTTATTTGATTAAATAAATCAAATGATTTAAATCAAATATCATAAATTCACTAACCCACTCAAAGTTAATTAAATTCTAAATTAATTAACTTTAATCACCTTCTAATCATCATTAATAAATTCTCTAGCTTTTAACTCTCCAAGAGTTAAATCAACCCCTGATTAGCTAACCCACTTGCATATGAAAATAGTTTCTTTTAATTAACTAATTACCTCATTTATCCTCTCAAAAGCATATTCTAGGGAATATTCCTTCATTAATCCCTTTATTTCACTTTCTTACCCAAACAATTTCCCTCCAAAACATCCCAACCACATGCATTTCATGCCTCTTACATTTTAACCACATGCATTTAGTGCCTCTTACATCTCAACCACATGCAAAGTGTGCTCAATCCTCACCCATTAGCATTGAGACAAGTGTCCCAATCTCATTGGCTCTCTTTTAGTCCCACATTCCTCCCACCTCTCCATTCTTCAATCCTTGATGCAGTCAAGGTAGGAGGATCCAATTAAGGACTGTCCAACCTTGCAGCCTAAATTACCAACTACATGATCACAACAGATATGCAACAAAAATTAACAACTAATCCTCAAAAAGATAAAAGACATTCATGAACACCGGACACAAGATATATCCTAGGAAAACCCTAATAGGGAAAAACCTAGCCTTCAAAGCTCATTCCTCGTTATTTTATAATCTCAAAACACATTACATATGCCTCTTGGGCTTAACAAATTCCAGGCCGTAGCCCAGGGATTACATAAATTCAAATAATAACAATCTTCATTAACTCCTTCGGCTTTGCTCCACACTCTTTCTGCTCTAAGATCCTTCCAGAACAAAATACTTTGTCACCGTGCTTCATACTTCACACTATCAAGGATCTTATTGATTCATCCTTCTTCTGTCGTATGTAACAAATCCTCTCTCTTCTATTTATATAATTTGTAAATCATCTAACCCTTAACATGTCAACCTAAATACAACGACTAGTAAGATAATGTGCAAACTCAAATAGGTTGGCCTCAAACAATAAACAATTTACAATGCGAACCAACCAATGTCAGCCACAACAAAGCAAGGACCCAAAACAATGTCCTCGAATAGGAAACACCTTCAAAATTTATTCCTCGAAGATCCAATACAACATGCTACAATCACCCTGTCAGCCAAGAACATGGAAAACATGACCTCACGAAATAAAATCACCAATTGTGAGCACAACAATCAATGTGGACCAACAACACATGATTTGGAAACATCCATGATCATCACGAATCACCATAGAAATGTCTGCAACAACTCAAGCCACCAGAATCACATCATCTTCCCTTAGGAACTTCAACTAGAACAACTGAACCAGTATCAAAACTCAGATACTCATAACTCAATCAGATCCTCATGCAAACCTCTGAAATTTAACATGGAAATACTAGATGTACTTGAAAACAAACCCTTTAATACATAGCCTTTGATCATATACTGAACTAGCAATCAAATGCAATAATCTGGTTCTCTGCAATTTCACTATCAACTACCTCAATTTTTTGAATGCTTTCGGATGCCCCTGCATCAAACTCTCAAGGTTATTTGGAGAGTGAGCCTCTTCACTTTGGTCTGTACTGTGTCAAATCCAATTTTTGTCTCTTTGAATTGGTTCGGTGATCTGTCCATAGGTACTTGCAAATGCCTCAAGGTCGGCGTTTTGTTCAAGTCCACCTTGCAAAACTGCCTCAAGTTCTTCTTCGAATCAGTTTGGCGATCTGTCCACAGGTACTTGCAACTGCCTCAAGGTCAGTGTTTTGTTCAAGTCCACCCTGCAAACTACCTCAAGTTCTTCTCTTTGAATTGGTTTGGTGATCTACTTGCAGGCCTTGCACTACCTCACTAGTCGATGGTCTGAGCAAGCCCACCCTACAAGTTGCCTCAGGTTCTTCATCTTGTCATGGTCAAGGTTCGGCGGTCTACTTGCAAGCCTTGTACTGCCTCATTGGTTGGGGGTCTGAGCAAGCCTTCTCCACAAGTTTCCTCAAGATCATCGTCTATTTCTATTCCTTCATTCACATTTACTTCGCTCTGGTACATAAACTTCCTCCTTAAGATCAATGCTTCGGCTTCTTCCAGCTCCACTATGAAATCTGATACCTCCAAAGGTTCCCCTTCCTCTGCATAAACTAATTCTATATCAATAGACCCTTCTTCATCTACACAAACTATCTCTGCATCCTTTACTGCTTCTCTTTCATTAGCTTCTCAATGACATTTAGTGCTTGATTCTTTCTTATTCCAAACTTGAAAATAGGTTCCTCCTCTAGAAAATCCTCTTTCACTCTTCCAGTACCCTTCATTATGATAAGCATTATGACTTTTGTCACCTCTTCCTCTATGCTCTACATAAGGTCTTGTTTCTCTGCATCTTAATCCCTCTCTTCCTCCAACATATGAGTTCTTCCATCTGTATAATCTTCTAAGCATACAGGTAACATGTTTCCATTTTGCTCCATCAATCCATCCATAATCCATCTGCTTACAATCTATCATAGGCTTTCTCATTCTCATCATATTCCAACACATATTTTCAAAATGATTCCTTAATCCACATAACTTACAAGGATATAGATCCCAACACAACTCCTTTTCATGTCCATGCCTATTACAATGTGAACAATACATACTTTTTCTTCTCTGATTCAAACTTGCAATAACATTCGTACCTCTATCATATCCAAGGCCTTCACTTTTGGGTCTCAATATTGGTTCAATAGGTTATGTAATTCCTTGTTGATGCTTTCCCAATCCTTTTTCTTCATATCCCATTCTCTACATAATTTTGAAACCGATACCATCACCAACAATTGCAGGCTTCGTTACATTGTTATCTTCAACTTCACCTTCTAAAGGAACTTCTACAACATCACACAAATAATTAGTATCACAAGAAACATCACAAAATTCAGGCTTAGATCTTAGATTTGTTGGAAATAGGATGCCATTTAATTGCAATCCTAAACATTATTTATTTCATGTATCTCCTAAGTCCTTGGAATGTGTTCATCAACACTAGGATTAGGAAGAGATTAATATTTGATGAAATAATCATGTTAATTGACATTTGTAATTAATTCTAAATGTTAGGAGCATGTGAGGGTTTCCATTATGAGTTCCTAAATAATAGGGTCACATGGGGCACCCACATGGTAGGTGACACTCACCTTGAGTTCAACTAACTATTCGAAGTAAGAGATAACACTTCTGAATGCATGTAAAGATCCTAGGAGTTAGGGTTTGATGTTTGCATGCATGAAGTTTAGTGCAGTTCAGTTCAGTTCAGAATCAGTTTAGTTTAGTTCAATTTAGTTTAGTTTAGTTTAGTTTAGTTTAGTTCAGTTATAGTTCAGTTATCTTCAGTTAGTTTTAGTTGAATGCTAGTTGACTTCAATTAACTTGGAATGCATGACTAATGACTTGAGTTGCATGACAAATAACAGGGACTACCTTCAGTTAACAGGGGATGACCATTCTTGCATGAATGGTGTTGAGAAATGTTTCAGTTAACAAGAAATGATTTGGACCCAACTTGGGCACCCAAGTTGGCTTCTTCGAATTAACTCCTTTGCATGGTAAGATATTTAAGAAGGCTAAGTTAAGTGGGCCCACTCTTTGGCGCCTACTTTGAGGATAAATCCTTGAAGATATTTACTGAATAAAGGTTGAGTTACTACTTTAGTTTGGGACGCCCAAATGTATGAAGATGATGATTTGACATTGTTCTTCATGATTAAACTCTACTTGGAAGAGATAGGCATACCTTTTAGGGATATGGCTTGAGCATTGTAATTGTAACTCAGTTGGAGTTTATGAAGTTAATCAAAGCCTATTTATCTCAAGCAAGTTGAAGAGAGTTGGTATCAGTTTTATTGCAGGTTGTGAAGAAGTTTTGGTGAAGGGAAAAGAGGCATTCTCAAGCAAGAATTGGAGCTATTGTAATCTACTTCAGAGATTGAATAATAGATTAATTCTTGGTGGAGTTTTTCCCCGAAAGGATTTCTCCACGGTATATGATTGTGTAATCTTTCTAATATCCTGTCTACTTCTTTTCTATCTACATTCTACAAATAGTAAAATGGATTAATCAGATAATCACCCACAAAGAATGCGTAACAAAGGAAAATCTTATTTAGATCAGCAATATTAAAGTTTTACAAAGTATTAAGCTAAGAAAACACCTCAATTTTCAACATTTGGTATCAAAGTTGAAGTTAGGTAGAGTTTGGGATGCCTTTCTCTTGAAAGATTGGAGGTTTTTTGGCTATAGTGGGAGCTTTTACAATTTTTGTTATTGCTGATTTTGGAAAATAAGTTTGTTACAATATTTATATATTCTTGCTTTAGAAGATTGTTATAATGTGTCATTGAGAGCCTGGATTCACAGGTTTGGTGTGAGCTTATGACAGAAATGTGGTTTTGATTCTGTGCATCATGATTCCATGAGATTGCTCAGTATCACAGTTCAGTGGGAGCATTTTGAAATGAAGTGGATTCTTGGTTGTAGGAAGGTTTTGTTATTATATCATGGTATATTCTTGATTATCAGCTTAGAGTTGTGGCATGGTACATGTTATGATAATTTTGATCATGAGGAAATGTCTAAAATTCCATATGCTTTTGACAGTAATGGTTTGATGTTTATCTTTTTGCCATGTATAGCTTGGTATCACAATTCAGTGGGAGCTTTGGTAGGATATAGTGATCTTCATGAAGAGGATGGTAGTCACGATGCCATGTGTGACTCGATATCACAGTTCAGTGGGAGTTGTTAGCAGTGACATGGATGCATCATTGGTAAGGTTATCTTCAGGTGATTGGGGATATGTTTTATTGGTTTAGAGTGGTTGCTATTATGTCATGGTTTACTCTTGATATGCATTTAGAGTTTGGAATATTACATGTTCTCTTGAGACCAAGATGTATGTTATGGTGCATGTGATCTCCTAAGAGGAGATGGTTAGATTATGAATGCCATGCTTATGTTCAAGATTGGAGCTTTGACATTGATCTTGTGTAGTTCTCTTAAGTATTGGGTACATTAATCATTTGCTTGATTACTTCATGAAAGTGTTGTGTTGCATTTGGAGTTTGGAATGGATTGGTTGGTTATAGGTCCATGTGGATACTTGGAGAAATAGGTGAAGCTTGAGTTCTCTTATGGTTAGAGACATGTGTTGGAATGGATACAAGCAAGAAAAGCATTTTCAACAGAAAAGACCAAGGAGCCTACACCCTAGTTAAATGTGAGTTCAACACACTTGGTGGTTACACATGCCTTCGAAGAGGAGGTTCGGTTATAGAGAATTGGGAAAGGTATTGGTTTTAATTGCAAGTAAGTTAAAATTGAATGTGATAGTCAGAGTGCTATGTGTTTAGCCAAAAATCCTATGTATCGTGCTCGTACTAAGCATGTTGATATTTAGTATCACTTTGTGTGAGAAATGGTTGAAAGTGGGAAGGTATTAATTGAGAAAGGTGAGGCATTAATTAATATTGTAGATTATCTTATGAAACCAATTCCTACAAATAAGTTCTCTTGGCTTTAATCATTTTCTTGGAGCTTCATGATTATGCAGGTTACATTTGAAGTTGGCATGGATTGATTAGTTGGTGCAGGAAGGCCATTGACCTTAATTCTTGTACTTGATTTAAATTATTATTCCTTGTTTAGAATAATTGCAATGTATAATGTCAAGTTGAAGAATGTTGGAAATAGGATGCCATTTAATTGCAATCCTAAACATTATTTATTTCATGTATCTCCTAAGTCCTCGGAATGTGTTCATCAACACTAGGATTAGGAAGAGATTAATATTTGATGAAATAATCATGTTAATTGACATTTGCAATTAATTCTAAATGTTAGGAGGATGTGAGGGCATCCATTATGAGTTCCTAAATAGTAGGGGCACATGGGGTAACCACATGGTAGGTGACACTCACCTTGAGTTCAGTTAACTATTCGGAGTAAGAGATAACACTTTTGAATGCATGTAAAGATCCTAGGAGTTAGGGTTTGATGTTTGCATGGATGAAGTTTAGTTCAATTTAGTTTAGATAAGTTTAGATCAGTTCAGTTCATTTCAGTTAAGTTTAGTTCAGAATCAGTTTAGTTTAGTTTAGTTCAATTTAGTTTAGTTTAGTTTAGTTTAGTTATCTTTAGTTAGTTTTAGTTGAATGCTAGTTGACTTCAGTTAACTTGGAATGCATGACTAATGACTTGAGTTGCATGACAGATAATAGGGACTACCTTCAATTAATAGGGGATGACCATTCTTGCATGAATGGTGTTGAGAAATGTTTCAGTTAACAAGAAATGATTTGGACCCAACTTGGGCACCCAAGTTGGCTTCTTGGAATTAACTCCTTTGCATGGTAAGATATTTCAGAAGGCTAAGTTAAGTGGGCCCACTCTTTGGCACCTACTTTGAGGATAAATCCTTGAAGATATTTATGGAATAAAGGTTGAGTTACTACTTCAGTTTGGGACGCCCAAATGGATGAAGATGATGATTTGACATTGTTCTTCACGGTTAAACTCTACTTGGAAGAGATAGGCATACCTTTTAGGGATAGGGCTTGAGCATTGTAATTGTAACTCAGTTGGAGTTTACAAAGTTAATCAAAGCCTATTTATCTCAAGCAAGTTGAAGAGAGTTGGTATCAATTTGATTACAAGTTGTGAAGAAGTTTTGGTGAAGGCAAAAGAGGCATTCTCAAGCAAGAATTGGAGCTATTGTAATCTACTTCAGAGTTTGAATAATAGATTAATTCTTGGTGGAGTTTTTTCCCAAAAGGGTTTCTCCATGGTATATGCTTGTGTAATCTTTCTAATATCCTATCTACTTCTTCTATCAACTTTTGTCTACATTCTACAAACAGTAAAATGGATTAATCAGATAATCACCCACAAAGAATCTGTAACAAAGGAAAAGCTTATTTAGATCAGCAATATTAAATTTTTACAAAGTATTAAGCTAAGAAAACATCTCAATTTTCAACAAGATTCTCATTCTCCTTTTGGCATGCTATAAGTGATTGCTCCAACTAATTAACATGTTCCTTCAAGTCAGATATTTCCTTCTTTTGCATATTGTTCTCCTTGTTTAGCTCTTTCAAACTTTCCTCCAGATCCTCAAACATATCTAGCTTTGCTTCTAGTTCTTCATTTCTCCTTCTTACATTTTTTAGTTCTTCTTCAAGAGCATCATACTTGTCTCCTCCTAGTTCTTTCATCCTCTCCATCAATTCTGAATTACACTTCTTGATTTCACACAATTCTTTCTCCAAAGTATCCCTTTCACATATTTTGGTTTCATTTTCCTTCTTCATCCTCTTCCCACTCTTCCCCATTAAAAAAAATTAGATAAACAACTAAATTTGAATTCTTTCCTCGATCTTTCTTTTATGATGACACTTAGGGTTTCACACTTCTTTCAACACTGCCTTCTTCCCAACAAATTCACAACCAGCTAATAGACTTGCAACCAACTATGATACCATCTGATGCAATCATGGTAGGAGGATCCAATAAAGGATTGTCTGGCCTTGTAGCCTAAATTACTAGCTCCATGATCATAACAAATATGTAACGAAAATTAACAGCTAATCCTCAAAAAGATAAAAGACATTCATGAACACCGGACACAAGATATATACTAGGAAAACCCTAACAGGGAAAAACCCAGCCTTCAAAGCTCATTCCTCATTATATTATAATCTCAAAACACATTACATATGCCTCTCGGGCTTAACAGATTCCAATCCATAGCCCAAGGATTACATAAATTCAAATAATAACAATCTTCATCAACTCCTTCGGCTCTACTCCACACTCTTTCTGCTTTGAGATCCTTCCGGATCAAAATACTTCATCACCGTCTTCATACTTCGCACTATTGGGAATCTTATTGGTTCATCCTTCTTCTGTTGTATGTAACAAATCCTCTCTCTTCTATTTATATCATCCACAAATCATCTAACCCTTAACATTTCATCCTAAATACAATGGCTAGTAAAATAATGTGCAAACTCAAATAGGTCGGCCTCAAACAATAAAAAATTTACAATGCAGACCAACCAATGTCGGCCACAACAAAGCAAGGACCCAAAACAACATCCTCGAACATAAAACAACTTCAAAATTTATTCCTCGAAGATCCAGTACAACACACTACAATCACCCTGTTGGCCAAGAACATGGAAAACATGACCTCACAAAAGAAAATCACTAATAGCAAGCACAACAATCGATGTGGACCAACAACACATGATCTCGAAACATCCACGATCATCACGAATCACCACAAAAATGCCCGCAACAACTCAAGCCACCAAAATCACATCATCTTCCCTTAGGAACTTTGACTAGAACAACTGAACCACTGTTAGAACTCAGATACTCATAACTCGATCAAATCCTCATGCGGACCTCTAAAACTTAACATGGAAATACTAGATGTACTCAACAACAAACCCTTTAATCCACAACCTCTGATAATCAATATACTGAACTGGAAATCAAATGCAATAATCTAGTTCTCTGCAACTTCACTGTCAACTGCCTCAATTTTTTGAATGCTTCTGGATGCCCCTGCATCAATCCTTCAACCTATAAGTAAAATCCACTTCTACTTGAAATCCATCCATAGTCTTATGTATTTACATTATAGGCACATTTCATCTTGCACTTGATCACTCATCTTTGCTTGTTCATCATACCATTGGAAGCTTTTCAAGGGGGTGGGAAAGGGAATCCTTTTCACATCAAAGGAGCACCACCCCCATTATGGAATAGGTTTTGCACATGCTTTTTGTATGCTCTCAATCATTTTCTTTGTTCTTTTATTATTTTTGTTTACATCATGAAGTATGTTTGAATATCTCATAGGAGTACTTGGTTTGCTTTGTTTAACTTGACTTGTATGATAATGTTTGTCAAAGTTTAACATCTACAGGTTTAGTACTTACAATGACATTTCGTCTTGTTACTCAATAAGTAAGAGTTACTTGAGTTAGTAGGAATGTTATAATCGTAGGTTGTTATTAGGGTTAAAGATTACCTTAAGAAGGGAATTGCCTATGTATAGTACATGAATGTCCATTAACCAAATCGAGCTAGATAGTGGGTGAAGAGATGAATTTTTATATGAAACTTTGGCCAAAGTTGTGTAAGTAGCCATTTTTTACACTATCAAGGTTCATTGTGTCCAATATAGACATTCTAGTTTGAGATTTTCATACTTCTAGGTGTAGCTACTGTATGATTAGGTTCTGGATTGTAGGGAAAAACACTAGGCTCAGTAAGGCTATTCGTTATGGGGTTTTACCAACCAATCTCTTCATCGAAGGGAAGGGCCATCTTTCCATATATTGTTTGTGGATGTGCGGGGGACTGCATTTGAGTTAGCAAAAAAGTGCTTGAGTGATGCTTCTCCTCATCAGTTGGCAACCAAGATTTGGGGATGTTTGCACCTGTATTGGGGACAAATAGAGTGTATGAACCAAGGAACAAGGACATCTAGAATGTATGCACCAATGTGACGACATCAAGACCAATTTATGTATCTATTGCTTATAAAGCTCAGATGAGCTATGTATGTTTTCCTATATCCATTTCTGTGGAAGTTTTTATGCAAGATATGTTATCTTGAGATTTTAAATGTATTAGAAGAATTGTAATATTCATTTATAATGCAAATGGAAAGTTTGGAATATATGTTATTTCAGATGTGAATTTAGTCTTTGAAATAAAAGAAAAAATTTATTGCTATGTGATGGCATCATGAATTACTCTCTTATGGTTAAAACATTGGTAATTCTTTTGAGTAGAACGATGAGGGTTGTTACAAAAAGACCCATTCACCCAAGGGAGACATAGTCTTGTTATAGTGATTAGACCCAACTTCTGGTGATAGGTACACAATCCTCTATACTTTCTAGATATACCTGTAAGTTATCGTTTCAGTCTATGCAGTATCAAGATCTTGCATTTTCCATATTAGGTCATATAGTTTAATTAGGTTAATCATAGCAAATCAATTCGAAATCATCTTAATTCGTAATAGGATGGAGGTTTAGGTCTAATTGGCTCACCTTCATGGTTGAAATTCAATCTACTCACCTTGTTAATCTCCATCTTAATGAAACATAAGAAAATACCATCCACATCACACCCAACACAACACCCCAAACCATTTGAATCCTAGGTTTACATTGTAGACCTACAATTCCTATTTTATTTGTTTCAGTTGTGATATTTGATTCCTCCATTGAACTTTCAAGTCATAATTTCTTGACTCTCCATGATATTAATACAAATATCTAACATTGAATATTGGTGATATACCCAAACATTTTGGTAGCTTAAAATTAGTGTCTTTTTATCATGAGACCCTCCCTTTTAAAATTATTTTTCCATTTATTTGATGTAACTAAATAGGTTTCCTATCCTCAAGTATCTTGGTAGCTTGATGTGGGATATGCTTCTTTTTATGTGGTAACCTCTTTCTCTCTCTCTCCCTATAATAGGGTTTCTTCACTTGTAGTTTTTTCCTCCACTATTTTATGAATTCTTCTTATACATAGTACCTCCCTAATTTCTCATTTTTGATGTATTTGGTTCCCAACACTTTGTGTCATTTGCAACACTAATGCTGGATTTATTGCTTTCCACCAATATCTCCCCTTCAAAGATTTTTTCTCCATCTAAATCAATCCTAGGGTTTTCCTTATACTAAGTATCGTCTGCATGTTCTTTCATCCTCCTTCACATCATTTCAATTTGTATGTATCTTGTTTATATACACTTTTCTCATTCTTACATTCAAGGGTAAATGTACCTTTGTGGGATTCATCTCTAAATCAATACCTTATCATGTGCATACATGTTGAAGATTTTTAAATAACCAAAATTTGACCCAATATGAGGGCCAACCTAGGAGAACATAAACCTTGTGATCTAAGCTCTCCCTTAGGTTTTCATAAATACCATCAATATTATAACACCCAAAAAAGTGTAGATAATTAGGTAAATTAGGAAACAAGAGTGTGCACTTTACTAGGTCAAATCTATGGGCTTCATATCAATTTTGTGTTGGTAGAAAATACCTAGAGCCACAATCTTGAACTTTCACAAAGTTGATAGATTATTTTGATTTTGAGGTTGAGTTTAAACATAAAGGAACCATTTTTAGTCTCAAGAAAAATAGATTTTAGCAAAATATCTTAATTATTCCTTCCCCTTCATTTTTAAATTGAATGCCTTATCTTGTACATTAAATTTCCTAAATAAAATTTTAATATTTAAATCTTTAGCCCTCAACTCTATTATTTGAATTAATTTATGTACTATACTTGATTACACCGAGAGGCATAACTCTAATGGATGTAGGGGTGGATTGTAATGGTGTGAGTGTGTTAGAAATATGGTTAAAACCTTATTCAAAGTTGCAGTGGCACATGTTGATGTAAATGGAACCCTCATAGAGGAATTCACACTACAAAGATCGATAAGACAAGGCTGCCCCTTGCCCCGACACTCTTTTTCATCACCTCTGATGCATTGCACCATGTGTTAAGGGACAATACCTCATCCCCTATGGTCAAAGGTATTACCTTGCTTGACAATAAGGAACTCATTAACATTCAATTTGTAGATGACATTGCAATTTTCCCTAATCTAGAGGAAGAGAATATGAATAGGCTTATGGATAAGCTCAATACCTTCTGTCAAGCATTGGGTGCCAAAATTTCACTTGCCAAATCTTGCATGTTGGGGTGGAATGACACCCCCTGAATGGCTTAAGAAGTTCAATTTTCAATGGGGGGGCCATAAATTGGTAAGGTATCTTGAAATTCCCTCTACCATAGACCCCAACTTGAAGGAAATGTGGCTCTAGATCAATGAGAAGATTGAAAAAAAAATTGACAAGTGGAATAAGAAAAAATTGACCTCGGTTGGAAGATTACAAGTTTGCCAAAAGATTTTATCCTCTTATAGCATATATTTTGCATCAGTTTGGTTTTCCAGTTATTATCAAATTAATAAAATCGAAAAAAGGATAAGGAAGTTTATGTGGTCTGATAGAAGGGAAAAGGAAAAGGCATGATGTAAAATGGGAATAGTGCACTATTGCCAAATCAAGGGGTGGCCTAGGCCTAAAGGACTCAAGACTGCAAGGAATTGCCTTGGCATCCAAGTGGATAATTGGTGCTTTGGAAGGAGAGGAACCTTGGAAGGTCCTCATTAGATAAAACATGATGAATGCAGTACCCAAACAAGCCAAATCATGGAAACTTCTTCCTTTGTGTGATATTCTTAGTAGTGCTCACCCTATAACCCCTGTAGGTTCCAACATTTTCAAAACCATCTAAAAAGCATGGGAGGTTATTAAGCAAAACATAACCAGCTGCCACTTCATCAAGAATGGTAACATCAACATTATGACACACATGTCTATATGGTGGAACTTGGAGCACAAGGGCAAACCCCTAGCATTAATCTAAGGCTACTCAACTAAAAGCTGGGCATAGAAGGGGATTAAATGCTTTAATGATATTCTAATGAATGGTAACTTGAAGGGATGGAATGAACTAAGTTTTGAATTTAATCTCCCTCAAAGTAACTGGAGAACATACATCATGTTAAAAGAAGCCTATAAAAACATTCATTTTCTTGTTGAAGTTAAAAATGATAATCTTCAATATCAAGAAAATTGTAGTGGAAGGACGACAGATCCTTATTGAAAATAAATGCTAAAACAATTGATTGCTTCTTGACTAAATAAATTGATATAACTAAGCAGGGTAATAAAATTTGGGATATCAATCTAAACATAACCAATGGCTAAAAATCTTTAAGAAGAATTGGTCAAAAGAATTGGAACCAAAAAAAGCTTGCTTTAGGTGGCTATTGTTATTATAAAGGTTACCATTTACGATTGAACACAATGACATTGATATTTGTAACTTATGTAGGGTACCTAATTTAGTCAAACACATATTTTTTGATTGTATATATGCTAAAGAAATATGGAAGATATTTTGCAATAATAAGAACTTTTGGGTGAATAATGATGATCCCAATCCAATAAAAATCCTTTTTGAAATTGATAATAAAATAAATAAGGATCTCTCTCTGTTTTGGCTGTGTTTATCCATCGAAATCTCGTGGGTTATCTAGAAAGCTCATAACGATGACAAGTTTAAGGGACACAGGAGGTTGTTTACCGAGTCTTGCAAGAGAATCATTGTGTATAATGTTTCCATGTAGGTATATATAACCATCAAGATCTCAAAGGATAAATTCTAGAAGTTCCTAGAGAAGAAAACTATGGACATTGATATATAAGAGGCAAGGTGTGAGCATACTTGGCAAGACAATCATCCAAGGATTGAGATCTTCCTAAAGGCACTTCAAGACTTTCAGAAAGAACTTAAAGAAGGTACAAAGAATAAAGTGGATGAGAAATAGGCTAGTAAAGCCATGGAGGGGAGAAAGACAATGGCTAAGCAAGAAGCAACAAAGACCTTGATTAGTATGAAAGATATAGCAAGGTATAATAGGCGCAATGGCTGGTAAAGAATGAACCTTTTGAAGGAATGGTCTAATGCATAGTATACTATCTAAAAAGCACTGCCACTTTTTATATTTCTATTGTAAGTAACACTGAGTATATGTTGTAATTTTGTAATCCTGCTGTATGTATCCATGGTGAATCATTGTAAATGCTTGTAACCTAGTGTAATCTGGGATGGAAGACTTTGATATGCTGTTGGTCAAAACAAAACACTTGATATGTAATCCTCTATATCTAATATATATATATATATAAAATTGAATGCCTTATTTTTACATTTAGTTTCCTAAATAAAAGTTTAATATTTAAATCTTTAGCACTCAACTCTATTATTTGAATTAATTTATGCACTATACTTTATTACATCGAGAGGCATAACTCTAATGGATGTAGGAGTAGATTGTAATGATGTGAGTGCATTAGCAAAATCCCCTTTACTTAAATTTTGATAGTCAACATGTCAAATTATTAATATTTAATAATAAATATACATTAATAAGTGGAACAAAATGTAGATCTTCAAATTAAATAATATTTAAAATAAAATATGATTCTTAAATAAATAGTCCTTAATTCTTTTCTTATCTATCCATTTACCTATTTATGTGTGCATCTATTTATTACTTTAGATACATATTAAAAATAATATTCATATAACTATTGTAAAGATAAAAAATTTCCTAATATTAATCTAAACTATTTAAAGAAATACTTACACTTTAATATAAATTAATTTAAATAGTTTCAAACAATAAAGTAAAACATAATAATATGTGTATTTTAAATAGTGTAAATATTTTAAATTTATCTAATTAAAAATGTGGAAGGACATCTCAAGATCAAAGTCTCTCTACATCTTTTAAATGAATATATTTAAAATATCTAACTAATTTATTTAATTAATCTAACTATTAAGAAAAACTTATTTTTCTTTCTATTATCACATTTAATAAAAATCTTGTGTTAAAATGAAATATAAAACTTCTTAGATATCAAACTACATACAAAATCCTATATCAAAATAGAATGAGGACCATTTTATTTTTTAATTTAATAAAATGCACCAATTTTGCTTTTAGTGTAAGTGAAATAAAAATCTCTTAAATTTTCCCACATCACATGAAATTAATCAACGAATCTTTGTAGCACGATGAAGCACAAATTAAAATAGCCATAACAGTAGTATGTGTTTTCTGAAGCACAATTATCGTCATGAGATGAATTTCACCCCCAACAATTCATTGCCGTGATTGTTGGTGGTGAATTTCACTGTGGATTCAAAAATCACATACACTAATCATTATGAATTCTCGGAAGCTGTGTAAAATTGAACTGTGTAAAATTTGTTTATATGCGAATTCAAAAATCACATACACTAATCATTATGGATTCTGGAAGACTGTGTAAAATTGGAAGACTGTGTAAAATTTGATTCGTATCAACCTTCTCCAACACAATAATTTTTAGATTAAAAAATCACATACACTAATCATTATGAACTTCTTTAAGAGATAATCCCTTTTTTTTTTGTGTAAAATTTGTTTACGTGTGAATTCAAAAATCACATACATTAATCATTATGGATTTTGTGTAAAATTTGATTCATATCAACCTTCTCCATCACAATAACTTTTAGATTCAAAAATCACATACACTAATCATTATAAACTATGAAAAATTGATGCCTTTAAGAGATAATTTTTTTTTTTTTTTTAAATGCATTATATTAGCTGATGTCTTTTAAGAGATAACATTGACTAGGTAGCTGCTTAAAATATTTAAATGAAATAGATATTGAGTTGAAGCTTCGCAGAAATGAAATAAAATAAATTGAAGTACAAGAAACAACACTACCTACCTAATAGAATAAAAAAAAAGAAATCGGAAGGAAGTTGGAATTAAGCGAAACAATGCCGAATTAACGTGAAATAAATCGAAATGCAATTCACAACAAATGCCTATAAATTCCGAATTCAACTCTAAGGCGGCTCTCTATAATTTTGCTTGAAGTCAGAGAGATAAGAGAGCTGTGGCTGCTCTGAATCTCTGCAAAACTTTCACGTTGCGGAGAGTTTTGCTAAATTTTGTAACCCAATTGCCTTTTTTGTGGAATTCTAATTCATTTTTTGATTAAATTTGTTTGAGGGCTGCTCTAATCGGAAGAACAAGGAGACCCAATTCACAGATTTAGAAAAGGATTTGGCGAGGAATTATTTATCAATGGCGTGCTAAACTGTGGCTACACTGGCACTTTATTGCTAGGCCCAAGCAAAACACTGTATCGATTGTTCCGCTTAATTTGCAAATACACAGGCATGGCCGTTCAATTGACTATAACCTGCCCTGCTGCCTGGTTCGCTGCCTCTCTATCAGGGGCCTGCGGATTCCAGCAGAAGGGCGGGGCTAATTTATCTTATTCCCGTGATAAAAGGTGCAGTTCATACAAATGTTTCTGGACAAGGAAAGCAGCGGCGGCTTTGAGGGAGTGTAAGCTCCAGTACTGCCCTTCATGGAAGTCAAAGCCACAGAATTCGGGGGCTTCTTTTGTACAGGGGCAACTAAAATCCTCCACAATTAACTGTAGCAACATGGGGGTTTCAAGGGTTTGTACATCAGATTCTAGGGTTTCTATGGTGGGGATGTTAGGGATTTCTTCGATGGGGGGAGCCTCTATGCTCAGGGTCAATAGTTCCCCCATCTTGCCTTTTCTGCAGAGTATGAAGTGGCTTCCCTGCAGCGAATTTTTTCAGGGTTCTGTGAGAAAACGGAATGTTGTAAGGGATAGCCTCAGTAACGAGGATCACGGGGGTGGGGATGTAGAAACCAAGCCTCTGCTGGAAAATGAAACACCTAAGCTTTCAAAAGGCGCAAAGAAAAGTAGAGGTGAGAAAATTAGTTGGCTGCCTGATTGGGTACAGTTCAGCGCTGAGGATGCCAAGACTGTTGTAGCAGCGGTTCTTATTTCGGTGCTTTTCAGGTCGTTTGTAGCAGAGCCCAGATTCATTCCTTCCTTGTCTATGTATCCTACCTTCGATATCGGAGACCGGATTGTTGCAGAGAAGGTAATTCTTAACTAGTGGGCTATGTTTTAAAATTGAACTCTGGAAACTTATTTATTTAATGATAGAATTCTCTAAAGCATTGGGTATTTCCTATTTAAAAGAAATTGGTTACATATATAAAATTTGACAGTGTATTTTTTAGCTTTGCATATACATATAATTTTTACATTATTAAATTTTCCATTAGTCAAATTTTGCATTGCTTGGTACTTTTTGGGCAATGTTATTAGCCGCGATTAAAAATTATCGGGGAGGGCCTGGAATAGGTTCTAAAGGTTTGTTTTGGGTAGGCAATGATTCATCTTTCTAAGGTTTGTTGTGGGTAGACTTGGATAAATTTGTTAAGTTTTTTTGTGGATAGACTTGGATAAATTTGTTAAGGTTTGTTGTGGGTAGACTTGGATAAATTTATTAAGGTTTGTCTTGGGTAAGCCTGTATAAGTAGGCTTGAATCATCTTTCTAAGGTTTGTTGTGGGTAAACTTGGATAAATTTCTTAAGGTTTGTTTTGGGTAGGCTTGAATCATCTTTCTAAGGTTTTTTTGGGTAGATTTGGATAAATTTCTTAAGGTTTGTTTTGGGTAGGCTTGAATCATCTTTCTGAGGTTTGTTGTGGGTAGACTTGGATAAATTTCTTAAGGTTTGTTTTGGGTAAGCCTGTATTATCACGTTCTTAACGTTTGTTTTGTGTAGTCTTGAATAACCTTCTGAAGGTTTGTTGATCATGCTTGTAAGGATTGGTTTGGGTAGGCTCGTGGATCACAGTTATAAGGTTTGTTTTGGGTAGGTTTGGATCACGTTCTTTAGGTTTGTTTTTGGTAGGCTTGGAACACCTAAAGAACTTGTTGTACTGTGGGTTGCATTGAAACTTGCTGTTTGGCAATAAGCTCCAAAGCCTTATGATGTCAGAGTGCTTGAGTCTCTGAATTAAAACAAACACTCCACACATATTAGTGCCTTAATCAATAATTGAATGCCAGATAACCTATGCCTTTGGACATTCCAAATACTCTCTAGGTCCTTAACATTTTAGTCGTTAAACTTGGTTGAATTCGGAGGAAGGGTATATTGTCACGATCCATGTCTGTTCAAAATCAATTTCAGTTTTCTCAGTTTTCTCAGAAGAAAGATTTATTGTGCTTCTAGAATTTGCAACATCTGATAAATTTTTTAGTCTTATGTTAAGAAGAACGAAGGCAAGCATTTCCTGCTTTATGCTCCTCTGACCATTAAAATGACTTTTAAAGACCATTGCTAAATATTTCGATTGTTGCTTTATCTTGGATGTTGCAGCTCTCTTATTATTTTAGAAAGCCAGAGGTGGCCGATATAGTGATCTTCAAGGCTCCCCCAGCTTTGCAGGTAATATTTTGTTTTCTTTGGAGGGCCTTTGATTGTCATGTGTAGTTTGTGAACTTGAGTAAATTTCTTGATTGAGGGCCTTTGATTGTCATGTGTAGTTTGTGAACTTGAGTAAATTTCTTGATTGAATACTTTTAGTTCTTTTTGTGACTTAAATTCTTCCTGCAGGAGAAAGGATACACTTCCGGTGATGTCTTTATTAAAAGAATTGTAGCAAATTCGGGAGATATTGTGGAAGTAAGTCTATTAGCATTGCCAAATTTAATAAAAACTAATCATCCATCATCATTATATCTGTTTGATGTTCATACAGTTCTTCATTTGGCACTTATTTTTTTGTGTAGCATGTATTGCGACATATCTAGATTTTATTATTTGCTTTACAATGTTAACATCATGCCATAGCATGTATTGTGACATATCTAGGTTTTATTATTTTCTTAACAATGTTAACATCATGCCATAGCTTTGTCATTGTTAAGATTGGAATTGTGAGCGTATTCTAGGGAGATGAAGAATTAAGAACACAAATCTTATTTTGTCTTTTTTGTAACCTTGAGTACCATGCTCTTGTACTTAGCAGGTGGTGGTGCCCTTAGTTCTCCCTCTGCCCTTTCGACATTCAGTCTTATAGAATCACTTATATCATTCAAACCTTACAGTGTGCGATAAATATAATATAATTGAGAAAGCATTCACTGATATTATTTTGTGTTAATTATTAGGAGGTAAAACCTTGTCCCTAGGTTCAAAACAAAAATTGGAGTAGCTGTTTCTGATTTCTTTTTACATTTTTTCTGTTGGTGTCATATTTTGTGTTGATATTCTTAGTCTGAACCTTATCAACTGTGGAAGTTAATTTTACTAAATGCCTCTATTGTTTAATCTGGAGAAATAAGAGTGTAAAGGCAAATATATGGTATTATCTTGGTATTGCAACTTCACTAACTGCTTTATTATAATAGAACTGATATATGAGCATTTGTTTAATCTGTATAAAAATTATAACTATGACAATAAAGATACATTGGCATGTTGATATGGTATAAGACAATCTTTTATATCATTTCCAACCCTTAGCCATTTCCTTTGTTTCTACAGTGGCTGTTCCGCTGTTTCTGCCATAATTGTTGTTACTATTTCCATGGTTGGCAGTCGCACCTCAAACTTGAGTGCAACTCACATTAAAAACTTTTCCAAGTACTGAAAGATCTTGTACATGATTTTTACTGGACATTTCATCAGTCAAATAAGTAGGTGCAAGGTAAGGCAGCTGAACATAGACTGATACTTCTGGGAAATGCAACAGGTGAAGAAGTGTAAACCATCTATAATAGTGTGCTAATTTTATGGTGATGATCATTTGAAGTTTTTGCATTGTAAAACATGATTATTTGGATAACCATGCAACATGACAAATTTAATAAAGCCAAAAATATACCTTAAAATAATTAATAAAGCTAAAAAAATCTCCCCATTGATCCATGCCATGCATCTTTTTGAGTACCTGGAATTAAGTTAATTTCTGTTGGAGTGCAGTCTAGGTATAGATTCAATTCATAGCTATAAGTGTCAAAGTGTACAGCATAGACAAGGAATCCATTTGTTTATAAATTCAAAAATTCTGCCCAGTTCTTGAAAGTCATTGTAAAGTACTTGATCTTGGTTGGTGGGAACCCCCTTTGATAGAAGCCTAGAAGGCCGTGGGTTGACCACTACTTACTGAAACAGTGAAATCAAAATTTCAATGCAAATCATTTGGGAATTTTGAGGTATGTTTCCAAATTGAGAAAGCAGACTCTTCTTCCGGGGGAATATGAGTGGATTTTGCAATTAAGGAATTTCAAAGGGGATTTTTTCCCATTAAATCATCTAATGCTTAATTGAGAAAGGAAGGCCTTCTCTAGAATATATGGTGTCTCTATTCTATTGTCTGGAAATGGTTTAGGGAGTTCTTTGATTTACTTTTATAAATTTTGACTTGGTTATCCTTTTTTGCTTTAATAAAACTATGACATTCCCATTCTCACACCCTACTTAAGATGTGAAAGGTGAAAATGTGTCATAATATTACAGCTTTGTTTGCCCAAAATCTTTCCATCAATAACTAATCAATAATTTTAAATTTTGTAACTTCATTGCTAGTTTGACTGCTTTGACTGTTTTTGGGTGGTGTGCATCTTATAAACTTCTATTATTATTTTAAATTTTGCAAGTCTCTTTTGTTTTGAGTCCTTATTCTCATATTGCTCTTTTATTCTTATTTCCAATGCAGGTTCGCAATGGCAAGCTAGTGGTGAATGGCACTGTCCAAAATGAAGATTTCATTCTTGAGCCACCTGCATACGAGATGCGTCCAGTGGTACTGTCTTTATGCTATCTCACTTTTCATTTCTTAACTTTGAAGGGAAAGGAAAAATGTTCTAAGCTGAGTGGAGGCAATTGTAGATGTTTTTTTTCTTTGTTTGCTCTTAGACTACGATCCTTCTTTTGGAAAGTGAACAAATTTAATGGATTGTTAATTGTTCTTTAAATTACATAGTACGTGTATGCATCGGTCGCTCTTCTCTACTATTTCAAAAATTACAATTCCTAAACAATGGATTGGGATAAAGTTTTTGAAGGAACCTGATTTTGACTCGCAGAGAGCACTTTTAACATCACTGAGAAGCTATGCTTTTACATTTTTGTTTGTGGCATAATTCTAAAATGTCACGTGATGCTTTATGTTGTAGGGAATGTCACTTCTGTCTCTTGCTCCTCTCTGATTGACTATTCCTTGATGACATTTGTTTAGCACTCACAAAACTTTGAAAACAACTATTGAATTATGAAACCTCAATACTGGTCACGGAAGGATTCAATGGATTTGTAGTCATTCATATATACAGTATCAACTCATCTGCAGACCTGTTTTAAGTGAATATTGCTTAGATTGATTCCCTCTAAAGTTCTAAACCTTAAGTTTTACGGAGGTTTCTTGAATGGCTTTCTTCCCCTATGAAAAGTTTGAATTCTAGTTTAGGATGCTTATTCGAAATATGTCTTTAAATATAATTATATGTTATAACTTAAGTCTTATATTTATTATCGAAGGATATTTGAATTGGAGCCTAAATATAGTCTTTACTGTGAAGTTGGGTATACTTGTAATTTTTGGTAGCAACCTTTCTCGTGGGGATTACTTTGATAATGCCTTTGCCCTATTTAGAAGTTAATTGGATGCTTGACAGCAAGAGCCACGGTCATCTTTCCTTGGGCTATTTAAATGTCACTTGTTTCTTAGTGATGGCTACCCTGGCTCAAACTCCCTGACATGCATATGGGGCTCTAAGAGAACAAGTGTTATGTCCAAATTGTAGGCATTTATGTGATTGTATTGTGGAGGGTGATTCAATTCGAAATGGGTGAGCTGCCGATGTTTCTTGTTTCTTTATCAATATGATATCTTCAAGTTGAATTTGAGCTCATTATCAGCAACTAGTTTCTGTGAATGGTCTACCATATTTTTATTTATATCTCAAGTATTTTAAATGAGATGCTTTGGGAGATTGATTCATGTGGCAACAATATTCTATATTTGCAGTCTTTGACTTATTTTTTAATTAGTTATTGTTTGCATTTAGTACTACTTTGACTAAGAAACTTTTCTGGAATGTTGTCTAGAGGAGTTTGCAAATAACCAAAGCTAATGTAAATTTGTGATGATATGTTGCTAAAGAAGATAAATATTTCTATCTATGCAGATTGTACCTGAAGGCTATGTTTTTGTAATGGGTGACAACCGCAATAACAGCTATGATTCTCATGTTTGGTATGTTTTCATGCTATATATGTTTAACTCATCACTCCAATTAAATTAATTAATTTTTCCATGTTAAGGTGTCATTTATCTGTCAGTCTCTATCTTGCCACAAACCATATTTATCAAATATAGTGCTCAAAGTCGCAAGAACTAATTTTGTTTGCGAGGTCTTGCAAAATTCATTTTCTTACAAATCTCATTCATCGCTTCTTTTTCATTGAGAATCAGGATGCGCGACTCCAGACTGTTTTTTCAATATTATTTCCTTTTATCTTTCAGGGGGCCGCTTCCAGTGAAGAATATTCTGGGAAGATCTGTACTCCGCTACTGGCCTCCAACTAGAATTGGAAGCACTGTTTATGAAGCAGGGACAAGTGCATTGTCAGATGAAAGGGTAGCAATGACAATTGCATTATCAGATGGCAGAGTAGCAGTTAATTCTGCAAAATAATATTTTTTTATAGATTGATTTTACTTGAAGTCTTTCTGAATCACTCTTAACTGGAAAAAAGAAGCAGTGGATGGAGCTATAAAGTTGTTGGAGCTATAAAGTTGTGATGAAACACAAAATTACATGGTGCTGTTCAAAAGCGACATTATTGTATGTTGCTGACTTCACTTGGTGTGGAGGTGTTTAGTTTAGGCATTCCAGATGGATTCACAGTATATGGTGGATGGCAAGTCAGATAATTTTATTAAGGAATCACCCTGAAATACCTATCTGCAACTTGCAAGTATGAATAAATTGGGAGTAAATCTTTGCATGTGCTGTCAATTGCCAAATTTGTAAACATCATATTGCTGAATTTGAGGTTGCCACAAATTTATGTGGCTGCTGTTTGGCCAAAATACATCAAAGCAGAGATTCAAACAAATTTGATGGTGATTGATGCTGAAAGAAGATGCTTTTTATTGGTTTAACTGATTGTTTTACTTATTTCAGGTAAAACATCTTGATATTTCTGTGGCATGGTTATCCAGAATTCTTTCACGAAAACTGTTGTAGATCACATAGATTGCTTTCGGGAATTGGATTTGAGGAACATATTTTTCTTATTTGGACCAAGTTCAGGTGGAACTACTTTTCTGCTTCAGTGATTAGATGCAGATCTTTACTTGTATGTGGCTTTTTCTTGCCCTTCAAATTAAGCAATTGCATTTGAACACTCCAAGAGTATATACTATTGGATGGGAATATTGAAGAAAAATGGAACGATTATTTACCAAACATGTAAATATGGTGAAACTATATTTTGTTGAGATCTTGGGCTGCTAAGAAAGCTAGTTTGGTAAATGTTAAACGATTTGTGTCTTTCTATACATATGAATGTGCTTTTTGTTCGTTGAACTGGTGGTTTTCTTTATTTCAGGAGAACCTCTTGATATTTCCTTGGCAGAAACAATAATTCTTCCACGAAAAACTGGTTGCATCTGGGTATTGGGTTTAAGCACATGTATTTTTCTTTTTTTGGTCC
The DNA here is from genome assembly GCA_007258455.2 of Sequoia sempervirens. NCBI lineage: Eukaryota > Viridiplantae > Streptophyta > Pinopsida > Cupressales > Cupressaceae > Sequoia > Sequoia sempervirens. Next base: position 62,807,483 of record VDFB02086081.1, on the reverse strand, counting down.
ATGTTTTGAGGGAATTTTTTTTTCTGATTTCAGTATTTTTTTTCTTCTTCTACGGGAATTTTTGTCTCGCGATTCAAATAAAGAAATTGCATTTGGACGTTCCGTAAACATACAGCTTCAAAGAGTTGGTCAACGATTTTTGTTTATGTTTGAGATGCTAAGAAGTTTCGTTAAATGTGTTTTTTTATGTTTTTTATATTACCTTACAATGATAATTTTATTGGTTTAGATTTCTATACCATGGTTATCCAGGGCATCAGGAAAATTCATCACCAGTAATTCACCTCTTAACAATTCATCGTCGGGACATATTCATTGCATAGACAATTCACCACCAGCAATTCATCGTCGTGGTATATTCACTGTGTATGCTTTTTTATGCATTCAACAAAATCTCTGTACCTTTTCTTTTTTGGGTGCTCTTGGTCACTTAAAAATTGAAAAATGTATACGTGGTGAATATACAATGATGATAGTTGTATATGCGATGAATATGTCACAACGATGAATTGTTGGCAGTGAATTGTCAGTGGTGAATTGCTGGCAGTGAGTTTTCCTAGTCCAGAATGCCATCACCAAAATTGTTGTTGTTGTAGATCACGTAGGTTGCATTCTGAGTACTAAGTTCTAGCAAAACATATTTTTCCTGCTTTTATTGCATAAGCATGTAGACACATCTTTATTTATATGGAGTTCTCGTCTTCTACTAAAACGAAGTAATTGCATTTGAGCACACGAAGAATATGCTGTTGGATGAGAATATTTAACAGCCTTGGAACAATTATTAATGAACTTTGAGCAGTTTTTGGCCAAATAAATAAATATGTTTAAAATTATACGCGATTTTGAGTTATCGTAAATGCCTTACAACAGGTCTTTCTAGGGTGCATAATCTGTTTAGTCCAATGGTTTGACAAGCCAAAGTTGACGTAAAATGGTTATTTTCTTTTTCTCCCATTAAATTTCATGCTTTGCAATTTTTTTGGTTTGTTTTCAATAGGTTATTCTTTATGCAGTGATAAGTGTATAAATGGTGTTGATTTTTGTTAAGAATTAGTGCATAATATTATTTATATTTATTTTTAATCTTATTTAGGTCATCTCTATAATTGTATATATAATTCTTATATTTTCATAATTTAGATTCAAACTTTGGGCCTGTTTCCTTCCATTTTGTTGTTATGTGTTAACGTAAATTGTGAAACATATTATTTGTACCCTTGGAGCTGTATTTAAGGGCTAACTTCACCTCATTAACAACATCAAGCAAATCTATGAAATGAACACTATAGTGACATTAGCATTAACATTCTAGAGCATTGTATGATTGATTGTTGTTCAAAATTGACTTGATATCCTTACTGAGTTTTAACACATGAGAGGAATTATCTTTATTCACATGCAAACTATCTTTATCACATACAAACTCTTATGATATAATCAAACTCTTTATCACATGCAAACTCTTATGATATTAGCAAACTCTTTATGTAGGTTTAAAAAGTGAGGTGAATATGTTTCATACTTCAATTACTAAATTTTTGCCTACAAGTATTAGAATTGTGATTATAGGATCAACTCCATAGTTATGTTGGGAAAATCTGCATCTTTGGAATTGATTAAATTCATGAAGTTTCCACAATACATAATAATATTGTGAAAAGATTTCTAGATTATATATATATATATATATATATATATATATATATTTCTTGATTTTGATACACTTGATTGATACATCCTAATTTAATGGTACATGAACAAATTAACTTTGGACACCTAGTAGAGCTTGATTCCACATTGAATTAAGGGTTAAGTACTACATTTAATTTATTTAGATTTGGTAACTATCATCACCTGAAATGTGTACCTTGTTGAATCTTGAATCCAACTATCTTATGAAACATGGGATGACCTCTCGAGTTAAGGGACTCACAAAACTCAAGGTCAACCTCCGGCAGCTTCCCTTTGGTAAATTGCCTAAAAATTAACTCTAATTAAAGATTTTTGTTGGGAAAAGAGATAAGAAATAATTGATAATCCAAATCTAAAACAAAAAAATGAAGATACAAATATAACACATTTCTCCTTCCTTTCAGCAACACAATTTATGAATCTCAATCTAAAGCTTCACATAACAATTTGCAACAATAATTTAGAGGTAAACTTAGAGCAGCAACAATCAAGGAGTCATAGAACTCATAATAATATCTATTTTTCTTCCATACATAAAGAAAATTGAAAAAAGTAGAGACAAAAATATTGATCTTTGATTCATTGAAGGCTGCTATATTGACTATTTTTTAGAAAAATAGTAAAAGATTACATCACAAGCATACAATCAACCACTATTTCAAAGTGAAACAAGGTTGCAGATGCAACCAATGAAGAAAATTACAGAAGTAAAAACCTAATTTGGATTGAAAAAGTTCAAGGATTGAATGCCACTATCACAATAAATTTTTCCATTGATTTGTTACAAAGCATATGCCTCTTATTTATAGATTTTGAGATCCTAAACTCAGTATAAGTTCTGATTAATAATAATAATCATCAACCACTATTTCAAAGTGAAACAAGGTTGAAGATGTAACCAATGAAGAAAATTACAAAAGTAAAGACCTAATTTTTGATTGAAAAAGTTCAAGGACTGGATGCCACTATAACAATAAATTTTTCCATTGATTTATTACAAAGCATATGCCTCTTATTTATAGATTTTGAGATCCTAAACTCAGTATGAGTTATTATTATTATTATTATTATTTATGATTTTTGCATGGAAATCAAAACTCCCTTTTAAAAAATCTGCATGAAGATTTAAACTAATGCATGAAAGAAATTCTCCTTTGTCTTCCTTGAAGTTAGTGAACTCCTTTATTATTTTTGCATATTTTTATTTTGTAGATTTTTTTGAACTTTGTTTCGATTTTTCAAAAAATCAAATAGAGGGCTATTACTAGCTGCCTCCATCCTTCCATTGGCTACACCATGTATAATATAATCTATTGATATAATTCCACCTAACATCATTAAAATTATATATAAGATGTTGATGCTTTCTCATTATGCAGTTGAGGACTAACTCATATTATCTTCGATGTGAAATAGGGAGGTGGAAAAGGCCAAAAAAAGTTTGGGAAGAGGGGGTCTATATCTTGTGCAGAGTAGGGGCTGTAGAAACTGAAAAACACTTTATTTTATATTGCATAGCTTACAATGACATCGGAGTCAACTACAAAAGTAGTTTAAGAACTTCTTTCCATGATTTGTTCAACAAATATTAAACCAATAGATTATTAAAATACTATAAAGACAAGTACTAGCCACTACATAACGCTTATTATTGTGATGCAACATTATTTACTAAACCTAAAAGATGCAAAAACAAAGAAATGCAAAGGAGAATTAACACAACACCATCTCAAGATTAGTCTAAGTTGACTTGAACAAAATAAAGATAAATAACATTTTATACCTTGTCCAAGTGATCCTTTTAGTTGACCCTTTGATGTAGCTTGAATGTGTGCTCCTTGATGACAAATATGATGAAAACGATATGCAAAATTATCTAGATTGCAAGATGAATGCAATGAAAGATTTGGGTATTTAGATGGGTGTATGGAATGGATGCAATGAAAGCTTAATGAGTGCAACAATGGAAGTTGAATGCAAAATGTTTGCGGTTGAGAGTAGTTGAATTGCTTGAAGACTTGAATGTGTGTTATGAATGAATGAGAGAAAATCTTCTATTTTAAGGGAAGAATCTCTAGAGAATTTAATGGCTAGGATTTGGCCAACATAGACAAGATGGAGGGTTGTGGTGAGTTGAGGACTCACAAGCCCTCACAACCTGCCATGTGGAAGAGGAGGTGTCACAAGGACAAGTGATGTGGAAAGAGGACATGTGAGGTGGAGGTACTTGCAAGTACCTTGGAATTAGGGGAGATTTCCTCAAAAAAGTTCTTGTCCTCATATGAGGATGATGGCGACAAGTGAAATTTTAGAAAGTCCTCTCTTATCATCATGGGGATGAGAGAAGTTGTTGGGGGAATAAATGTATTGGGGAGTACCTTGGGGATAAGATAAGGTCCTCATAAAGGAGGCCCTTGCCCCATATGACTGATGTGACCTATGAGGGAATTTAGAATTTCCCAACAACTTACATGTGGAAGAGAAATGTATTGAATGAATAAATGTGAATTTTTAATTCACATGGGGAAGATGTCAAGACTTAAAAGGGAAAACACTTATGAAAGGTTGACTTGGAGGACATACCAAAGATGACATGTGATTAGATTAAGGTTGAGCAAATAGGTGATTAAGAAGATTAATGAAGGATTAGAGACAAGTGACCAAATATGGAGGATGGACATTAATCTTGATTAAGGGTGTGCACATCATAATCATGGATTAATTAAACTAATCCAGATTGGGAGAAGATTATGGAGGATGTGGCGAAGAGAGAAAAGAGGGAATTTAAAATTGATTTAAATTCAAAAAGGCTAAATGACTAAATTAAATAAATTGATGTATTTATTTAATTTAGAGAGGAAGGGATGAAAGGTAAAGTATTTAATTATTTAAGGTAAAGAATTAAATTAAATACTTTAGGAACCTCAGGAAAAAGGTGAAATATTAACTAAATAAATCATTTAATTAATATTGATGAAATGGATGAATAAAGGAGACGAATTTGACCATATGGGAGTGGTCAAATTTGGATGTCTACAATTATTATTATTATTATTATTATTATTATTATTATTATTTCTGATTTTTGCATGGAAATCAAAACTCCCTTTTAAAAAATCTACATGAAGAGTTAAACTAATGCATGAAAAGAAATTCCCCTTTGTCTTCCTTGAAGTTAGTGAACTCCTTTATTATTTTTGCATTTCTTAAACTTTGTTTTGATTTTTCAAAAAAATCAAATAACATTTTAGCGATCTCAATTGGCTATTCCCCTGTTGAATAACTGACTAGCTGCCTACATCCTTCCATTGGGTGTGGAATCCTCATATGGGTAAAAAACAAAAACTCTTTGCCTCATCAAAAACATTGCTGTCAACCTACTCCAACTGAAAAGAACCTACTACAAACAACTTGTGCATAAAGCACTTTGGCAAATTGAAAAAAAAACATCTAATCTACTCCTGCAACATTGTGTTGAAAGTACTTATGGAATCGAAAAATAATTAGTAATGTGCGAGATGCACATAGAGGAATTGAAACTAAACAATCAACTAATATACAAGGTCCCTCAAACATAAATAACAATGTTTGAGGTGTATCCCATTGATTGAGATATGTGGAACTTCGCCATCAAGCCTTGAGATTTGGAATGCATTGGATTGGAGATGGTCATGATGTAGGGACCACTCCATAAGACGTATCATCATCTCACTTCAAAACCAAGTCACATTCATGAAAAAATCTTCCAACAACTTTCTTATCAAATTTCCTTTTGACCTGTGCTCGATGAACCTCAAGGGTTTTCATAGCTTGATCTCTAACTTCTTTCAACTCCATCAATTCTGCCAACCTTGTTGTCATAACATCACATTCCGACAATTGCAATTGTTGAGCAATTTCAAGAAAAGGTAATTCAAAAGATAATATTTTTTTTGCCTTTTTACCATAAACTAGCAAGAAAGGAGAGTTACCTACAACCCTCTTTGGTGTGATCCTATCAGCCCAAAGGGCTATTTGAAGCTTGTTATGCTATGTCCTCTGATTATTTGCAACAGTCCTCTTGATGATCCTAATCAAATTCTTGTTTGTAGACTCAATCAATCCATTACCTTGAGGGTAATAATTGGAAGATGTTTTCAAATATACTCCATTTTGGACAACCCATTCGCTATTTTTAATACCTACAAAAACTTTAGCATTATCTGATATAACAGTGAAAGGAACACCAAACCTTGTAACTGACCCATCAAGAAACTCTAAAATGGAAGCTTCAGTAGCATCTTTCAATGCAATAGCTAGATGATAGCACGCATTTGTGACCTGCACTAGAAGGTAGATTAATCACTCCAATAAAATCTAACCCCATCAAGTACAAATGGTTGTTCCGTCTGAATAGGATGGAGTGGTAGAGGGTAAAAGTTGGAAGTTGTGTCCACGAAGAGGGAATGTTTCGGCCAAAACAAAAAAAAACGCAATAAAAAATGCATACGCGTTTTGGATCGAGTACCCGAGCCTAATCCAAACATTTATGCATTTAGATTCGGGCACACAACCTAAAACGCGTACGTGTTTCACCAAGCTATTTAATTTTTTAAATAAACAACTGTGTAATTCATTTTCACAATTCATTTTAGCTGCACACTTGAGGGAGAGCACATAGCACGTACACGTTTCGAAGAGCTAAATTTAACCAATTTTTCATTGCCACCTCCTCCCGTCGACACAACCGACCTTAGCGACCTCTAGGTTGATTGAATTTTGCTTCTTTTTTTTTATATCTTGCATTTCTATTTTGTAATTGTTATTTAGTTTTTGTTTGTTTGTTTTTTGTTTTATGTTCAATATTTTATAGTTTTTAAATTGCATTTAAAAAACCAAAAACATCAATGAAACAAAAAATGCTAAATTGTAAATTGAAAACCATAAAAACTAAACCTAAAAATTAACTAGAATTTAACCTAAATTGGACACATTTAACTTAGAAATCAAAACCCTAAACCCTAAAACCTAAACCTAAAACCCTAAACCCTAAAACCTTAATCTAAATTAGATTTATAATGTCTAGATTTGTTGTCTTTTTATTATACTTATCTTTCTTATTCTAGTGCCAAAGAAATTACCATACACAACCACTACCTTATAACCTTAACCTCATCATCACTTGTCGACATGTACTTAGGCCCATAAAACTACACACCTTTGATTACCTTTGATTTGTTCATCACATCCATAATATTTTCACCTTTTAGATAGTGCAACTTCAAAGTAATCAATACTTTCAACAACCATTTGTGTTGAGAAATGAGGAGATTTTTCTTAAGTAGCGACAAATCATAACATAAATTTATGAGGTTGATAGAATCTAGTATAATTTTTACAAATTAAACTACATGGTCTTCATTATTTACCCATTTTGACACTCATTCTTGAGTTGAATAACCTAAATTAGTGGGGTTCCCTTCTCTTTTTCCACCTTTATATGTAATAGAAGACACTCTAAATAACCCCTAACCTCCTATTAACACCCAATTTGAGAAATCAAAGTTATATATCTATGTGTCTTTATTTTCATTCTTTAGTCCTTTACCTATAGAAATTTGGTTCCTTACCTCATGTTCATAGTCTCTATTTACTAATCTTCTTATTTAATTTTTTCAATAATGATTCAAAGAAGCCTCATTGTTGATATTATAGCCTTTTGAAATCTCTCAATTCTTGATGTCTTATCCAACTCCTAGTTTATGTTGATGGTGATTTATTTATAAATCTTAAGTCTTTACCTTAATCCATGTGGTTTTATTCTATTTTTTCCTGGACTTGCTATCAATATTTGCACATGACTTAAGTATTTATGTTTTATTTATTCAATTATTGGGCATGGGTATTTTCATTTCATGCATCAGCCACATGTAGTTGCATATATGTATATTATGTTTCTTGGTTAAATAGTAAAAGGTAAGAGTGGCTATCTTGAATCTTGTTGTTTTTCCCCTTAGTATTGATCATGTTTCAATTAATGTATATCATCAAATTTGGCTATAGTTTAATTATCAAGTGATAGAGCTAAAAATAACTTTATGGTCTTCTTTTCACTTAATAAACCAATGACATAGTGCATGCATTCATAGGGTTCTAATAAAACCCCCTAATTTCATTTCTACCCATCAGACTTATAATTAGAGTACCTCCCTATTTTCACTGAGAGGTATCCTATGTACCTGTTTTTCTAGTTAAGTTCTTATATCCCTTTAATATTTCCACACTATTAGCCAAGGGAAATTCCCACATATAGATCTAACTCAAACTATTTATAATTTCCATCCCATTTATTAAAGGTTTAACATAAAATACCTAGATGAATTATGACAAATATGTCATCGTCTAGAAAGTTTTGATGTAGAAGCACTTATACAAATCCACATATGAAACCTTTCGATGTACACAAAATGTAATAGTGCATCCTTAGATATTTTAGGTATCTTAATTATAGTATACATATTGATCTAAATTATAGTGGAAATATTTTAGATATACTTGATGATTCTTCTTGGAAGGGTTGGAAAAGTACTAAAATGCATTCAATAATTAGTTTTAGGTAATGTAGGTAGGATTTTATTAAAATTGTATGACCTTGGTGTGACAATTATCTCCATTTTTAGTTGCAATAGAGTTGGTAGTAAAAAAAAACCCTTCATATTATAGGTCTTTGACACAATAAGATCATTGACAATCATTTTTGTGAACTATTTACTAGGGGATGTGAGACTAATAGTTTCGTCGCACTATCTAAACCTATTTATTTTTATTAGCTTTTTTAACATATTTGCAACATTCTTCATATTATCAAATTTACCTAACATTGCTCTCCCATCCCCACCACATCATAAAAAAATGATACTTTACATCAACATGCTTCATTTATATATGAAAGTTTTCTTTGCCAAGCTAATGACACACTAAATATTGTATTAATTTCTAACTACAACAGGACCCAACCCAATATCTAAACACAAGCTATAAATATAACTAAAATCCTTAAAGATGAGAGTAGCTACAACATACTTTGTCATTATAGTAGATATAGAAACCACAACGTGCTACAAACTCATCCAATTTATTGCACCACTAAACAAACTAAACACAAACACTATTTGACCTCCTACTATCTGTTGGCATATGGCTTTGAGAGATTGTTTTTGTCTACTTGTGTTGTCATTGATAGCATCTAGAGTCAGTAGTATGGTCCGCAGTGTTGAAGTTGCTCCTACCGGCAAGAAAAGTAAGAGACTGTAATCTACCAGCATAAAGTATGAAGAACTGGGTATCCGGTTGATAAGTTGATCTGAATACTTCACTGAATCACTATTTTGTGGTGTGGATCCCCAGGGAAGCTTTTTCAACATGTATTCTATCCTACTGGTGAGTTTTGTGGTGTTGCATTAGTCGGAGTACGAGTTAAGAAATTCAGTAGAATGATTTATTGTTTATTCTCTCATTATGGCTGATCTGTTGTGTATGGTATGTCGCAGATGTATGAGTATGTGTTTAACTATTTCTTATGTTTGGAATTTTGGTTTGAGTCCCTACTATAGTCTAGCCAACTTGTGTGGGTACACATCAATTATAATTAGTGATTTGAGCCGACATAAGAAAGAATATTATATTTTGTTCTAAAGCCAACATATAATACAATTCTTGTTAACAGGTATATAAAGGAGATCGTAATTTTTTTTTTTGAGAGACATATAAGTGTGTGTAGATCAAGAAGAGTGAAGGTGTAAGAATGAAAAAGTACATAACAATTATGTGAGGTAATATTAGAAGATCTATTGTAACAACAAAAGGGTTTTTGTATGCGGAGTAGAGCAAAGCAGAGCAGAAGTGCAAACTGGATAAAAGATCCAGAATCTGATTATGTGCTTCATTGGAACTGAATCCAGGCATTTGTAAATGTTATATTCTCAGTTCAACATTTTCTTGTAATATGAAATATATTTAGTAAGGAAGTGAGCCTTCTCTTTTGAGCAGTGAGCTCTAGGCAGTGTGCCTAAATGCAAGTGCATTCCATTTTTATTATACTTTTAACAAAGTATACTTTGTGGATTAATCTCCACTGTGGTTTTTCCCCTAACAAGGTTTCCATGTAAAATCTTTTGGTGTTATGGTGTTCCTTAATGTGTTTGCATGTTTCCTTCTATTTATATGTTGTGAATGCTATTCGTGGTTCAATTATTGTTGTTGATAGTTTAAGATATGATTTGAAAATCAAATATTGTGGAACACTGATTCACCCCCCCTCTCAGTGTTCCTAGTGTCCAACAATTGGTATCAGAGCAAGGTTCCTCTTCTGAAGTTTAACAACTTGAGGTGGATCTTGAATTACAATGGACACTGGTGGTCTTCAAAAACAACTTATGGTGGCACTTGATGATCTTGATCAGTCTAAAGCAGACGTCATGAAACTAAAAGTGAATCTTGTGGCTACAAAAAAAATCATTCAATCATTGAAGGATAAGATAAATGAGCCAAGGGAAAAGAGGAAGGAGCTATGTGATCAGTTGAAGCAAAAATATATCAAAGGTCTGGAGGATGTCCATCTGAATCAAACCCTAAAATAAATAACAGAAGAATGTGAAAAGCTTGCCAAGGAAAATGCTTCCCTAAAACTTGAAATGGAATCTATGGCGATGAAGTTGACCAAAGAGATTGAAGAAAGAAAGAAGAACGAGGAGAATTTGGCCCAGTCCTTGAAAGAAAAATCTAAAGAATGCAGCAAAATTAATAGTGGATTCATTCAGCTGGAGATTGAACTACAACAATCCAGAAACAATGAACAAGAACTTGAGAGATAGGTAGTTATTCTTGGAAATTAGCTTGCTTCTGCAAATGAATTCAAGGAGAAGTTCAGGATAAGTTCTGCCAGGCTTGATGAGATAACTAAAGGTCAAATTTAATGGATATTGATTTGTTTGTAACAAATTTGGACATATGGCTTCTCAGTGTAGAAGTGAGATAAATTTTGGTAGTCCATCATTTTCTGGTCAGTGTTTTAAATGCAAGAAGTTTGGCCATAAGTCATTAGAATGCAGAAGTATGTCTGTCAGTGCAAGTAACATTAAGTTCTATACTTGTGGAAGTTTTGGACATATTGATAATCAATGCAAATCAGGAGGAAATTAGTGGAATGGATGGTATAGACAAAAAAATCCGGTATACTACAATTGTAACAAACTTGGGCACATTGCAAGATTTTGTAGAAACAAAAACATGAATAAAAGAGGCCTGGTTTATCAAGGAAGAAATTCACATAAAGACAACAAAGGAAAGGGAAAATCATCTGTGGAAGAGATAAGAGATTAGATGAAGAAAAAATGGGTAAAGAAAAATGAATTTGATGAAGGCAATAAGGCTGTACCAGAAGCTCCCTCTGGTAATTCTTCTGGCAATTGATTGCAGGCCAATGGCCTAGGGGGAGTTTCTCATGAAAATCCTTTGTCCCCCTATATAGTTGGCTCTGAATCACAGGATGTCGTCAGCCATTGTGTTATTCATTGTCAAATGTATCAGCAATCATTTTTTGAGTTGGATAAAATGTTAAAGGTCTGTAGTTGGATTCTTCACTTGCTGTTTGAGTTTGCAGAGTAACCGGAACTTTTAGGGCAACACATTTAATGCGGCAGGAAGTTAAGTATGTGAAGTTATAAAAGGGCATTTGGAACCCTAATTTGTCACCATGCATTGAAGGAGAACAGTTGGAGAACCTTTTCAACAAAATTCCAAAGGAGTGAAAAGTCAATTTAGCAGCGAATTCTCTAGGTATCTCTGTTGCTTATCAATTTCATATCTATTTGGTGATTGGTAGAACCCTATTCGGTACAAAAAATGAAGAAAATTCAAGGTACAATAAATCTAGATGAATATAGTAGTCGAAAGGTCAGGGATGTAAGAAATTCATTGTCTGTTGTCGAATTGAAGAAGCTTGGAGGAGTGAAACATAAAAGTTTGGACATCTGGAATGAATTCCCTCATTTTGTCAATGCGGAGGTAGTTCAGTTTATCTTGAACAGATTGGATGGTGATATCCTTACTTTGGATAAACCCTATCAAATTTCTAAGGATGTAATAAAAAATCTAACAAGTTTGTGCAATGTTGGTGATGTTTTGAAAAAGAAATTGATTTGAAATGTTGACATCGAAGCCCTAACTAGAATAATGGGAGATCAGAGGGCTCTGATGATCACAACGATTAAAGATCCGTTAACAAGGTATATTACACATGGAATTTCATATAAAATCTTCTTCAGAAACAAAGAAGGATCAACCTCGATAGGTGTAGTGTATATTGCTCACAAAATAATAATAGAAGATGAAGACTTTGACCTATGTGGTTTGATGAAGGATCAATTGTTGGAGAATGTACAATTGACAAAGGATATAGACTACTCTTTCAGGTTTGGTACCCTAGCTATATGCATCATGATGTATTTCTTGAATTTCTTGCCTCTGAATGAAAATGTGGTATGGAAGGAAAATATACCGATTTGCAAGCAAATTTTTGAACATTTCAACTCTTTTGAAAATGGTGAACAAGTTTATGAAAATTTCTTTAGGAAGATGTTAGAAAAGTTTGGTGTAAGTGATATTCCTCTTCCAGTAAAAATAGCTGAAGTTGGACCATCCTCTGATAAGGCAGAGAAAAACCAGAAGAGAGGAAGAGATTTGGTTGGTGTCACTCCTCCGACACCCAAGTCAACAAAAGTTGAGGGAAAAGGAAAAGAACATATGGATGTGGATATAGTGGATGAAGAATCTAAGTAATATACACCTAGAGATGAACCAAAACCAGGTGAACCAAAAGTGATAATAGCAGAAGATAGTGCTGAAGCAGGTGCTCTGTTTAAAGCAAAAATATTGCAGATTATTCAAGATGAAGATGGAAAGCAAAAGATAACTGATATATAGTTGAATGGACCATCTTATGAGCAAGACCTCATTAAGGACACTCTAGGAAGATACTTTGTTGATAACAACATTGAATTGGAGAGTCTGCAAAATGTACTTTCAAAAGAGTTGATTGAGTGTGTCAAGGAGGCTATGGCCTCTATGCCTCTGGACAGAAAAGAGCAGGAAATAATTTCCCATCTAAAGGTGTAGTTTAGACTATCTCTTGCTAAACTGAAGAACAAAATGAATGTGCTAAGACGGTGCATTGACTCGGCCAATAAGATCTTCAATTACTGTCTTAAGTGGCCTCATGTGGTTAGAAAATACAAGGATAAATTGGAGGAAATTAAAAATGAGCTTGTCAAAATCGGACATGACTACAATATGTTTTTGGACAAGGCCAGAGAAGTTAAGAAGAAGATTCATGATTTACAGGTTGAGCATGCAAAAGTTCACTTTTCTAGAAATACTCTTATGGACGCTTTCTAGAAAGTAAAAGATCATATTGAATGCAGGCTGGAGCAAATGATTGAAATTCTAAAGAAAGGGGAAAAGTTGGATAATGCCATCACCATTCTTGAATCCCTTGTACAAATTATATTATAACTTGAGGACCACCAATAGGATTCATAGGCGAGTTCTTAACCTTCCCCCCAGTCCCACTTTGACAAGTGACATGATGCCTAGGAGGCATCTTTCATTGACAATCAATGCATAGGTTAGGACATACATAGAATCATCTAAAAAGAATCACTAAGGCATGCCATTCATTAGTCCAAGATAGAATGATACAATAATTTGAAATTAACCACACACTGGACTCAACTTAATGTGTACATGCTATGGATTTTTAATGTTATAAATTGAATGTGTCTTCAAATGAAATGTATTTTGAATATGTGCACATTCAATCTGATTTTTAAATAACTTTCAAATTGTGTGAAATATTTAATTAGTTTGTTGATATATATTTTTTAATTGTTTAACATGAAGTTGTCATTTCATTGTTCACATGGATCCTGAATTTAACATAGAGGATTTTATACCTGATGCACAACCTGAAGATCCCATTCATCTAGATCTGCCACCACAAAACCCCACACTCTCCACCTCCTAACCCCCCACCCCTTATAGTAGATCAACTTTAGTTAAGAGAGAGCATTAGAGAAAACCTTAATGTGATTTAGGGAAATATAGATCTGATAAAAAATGAGCCTAGAATCCTACCCCATCTCACACGATTTGCATCTTTAATGCAAACTATTGTCGATTATGTTCAATCTATTGATGCAGACCTAGATAGGGTCCATCAATGGAGTGAAGAGAGGAGACAATTCTATGCAGATGGATTGTCTTATAAAGAATTGAATGACCTTAAAATTACCAAACAAACCATTTTCCAACATTTTTTTAGCCCCCAAACAAACAAACCAATTCCACCCACCAAAAAATGAATTTCAATTTTATGGTGTAGGAACCTACAAATAGCTACAAATTTTTGGGATAGATGGTGGATGGTGTTTGATACTCCACCACATGGAAATTGTGAGGTGCCCCTATACTTTTTGAGAAAGTTATGGGCCGAGTTTGAGTTGGGTTTAAAACTCAACTATTTTGATATGAGGTAATTTCAAGGAGTTGGGTGTGGCATGCCCAGACATAGATTAGGAGCACGTGTCAATCCTCAATGACGTGCTCTGATTGCTCCTATTGTTCCTCCTCCTCCTAGTTTTCTTGTTGCATTTCAACAACATACGATGTTGTCGACATTAGGAGCATTGAGTTATCTTTCAAGAAATCTCACTCATTAGACTACACACATGACAACTGAAGTGGGAAATAGAGATCATGGAGGCTCAGGCTATGGGAATACTCAGAAATCCACTTCAGGTGACCTGCATGCATCTAGGACGTGTTGTTCAGTTTTTTGCACACACGCCCTGTTGAAAGAAGGGACCCTTTTTTGATTTTCGCTTTTTGTTTTGGGCCCTTGTTATGTTGAGGTTTTGTTACCTTTGCATGTGCTTCAGTGCTTATCTTATTCGTGCAAATTCCCCCCTTCTAGGAAGCACTTCGAAAATATTAAGTTTTGAACAAAGTTCGGGTTTTTACTTCATTTCAGGATTTTCCGCTCCATCCAGGTTTTCTCGGATTTCACTCAAAGTCCAACGGAGAGATTAACGCTGCAGTTCAAAAAATTTGGGACTTTGCAGAATTCCGCATGGACCATATTTTTTTGAGATTCCTTTTTACCATCGGGTTTCCAAATTTCTTCAGCCTGTCTTGTCAACGACATTAATGCACCTAGGTATGATCTCTGCGACACGAGTGTGGTCGAATTTAAGAGGATTTTGTATCATTTGCTTTCAAATTTCGCTATGTATCACTCTTGCATATGAGATTTGGTGATTTGGGTGTTCAAATTTCTTGATTTGCTTGCTGAGGCGCATGGATTTATTACATTCAGTTTGATTTGGTCGCTAGAGCATTCGAGTTCACTGCTCATTTTCCTCGTGGTCGAATTTTATTTACTTATGGTATGTAACTATGGTCCCTGCCTTTGAAATGTTAATGATTGGTTGTCCATGGCCATGTTATGTCTAACTTGATTTTGCATGTTTGACGATTAAATGCTTCAAACTAGGGTTGCGTCTGATGTGTGAGAGTTTTTAATGCCTATCTTATTTCCGCCCTAGTTAACCAGTTGGATTTTAATGATGTTTCGCATTCTAAAATGGTTACTACTCCTTGCCCCATAAATCAAAGTTTTAGTTTGGTTCGTTATTGAGTGCGTTTGAGGTCAATCCAGGTTTAATCTGAGCTAGTTCCTTTCACCCATGGTAGATGTTTCAACAGTCAAATCTAGGGCATTATTGGTTTGTTATAAACATACATCATTTAACGCCTCAAGTAGTCTTGATCTAAAGGAGTTGACAGGAAACATGAATTAGATTTGAGTCGAGCTTAGAAGATTTGAGATTCATAGATAGTTGATCGTATCAAGGAAAATCAAACGTACTAATAGTTTTCCAGGATTTCGAGGACTTTGCGGAATTTCTGCATCCTCGAATTTTCCTGGATTTCGTTTAACCTTCAGTGTTCCGGGGTGTGTGTTGAAAATTCAGAGTTTTGGGGACTTCACGCAATTCTGGTCCGGCCGAATTTTTCTGAATTCTCTGGGAGGATTTGTGGAACTTAGAAATTGGATGAAATGGGCGAATTTAATGATGAATGCTTAACATTCCATGCTTTAAACTGATAGATTACACAATGTTATATGCATCCTTTCTTCATTTTAATGATCTATTGTTGATATTCGTGCCTTCTTCGGGAAAATCCGCCTGGTCTGGCATTTTCCGAAGTTCCTCCCAGACTGGTTTTCCCCAGTTAGCTTGGAATCCCGAACTTCTTAGTTATGATGATTTATAGTTGATTTTATGGTTTTATTATGATTTTGAGCTAACACTTTGAAAAATATGTTATCAACAATTGGATTTTCATGTTAGTATTTGATGGATGCAGGCTAAAGCTAGCAAGGCAGCACCTGGAAAGGCTAAGGGTGATATGGAGGGATCCTCTATCTTAGAAGCAGAAAGAGTTAAATTGGACATAAAGAGTAGGATTCTGGAAAGTAAGATAGCTTCCATCTGGTCTGAAGTTTTAGACACAAATGTGGGTTGATGGGACTATGTGGAGTTTAAGGCAAGGATGGCACAAGAAGATCTTCCAGTGCTTCCCATGAGACTAATGGAATCAGGATTATCTCATGTAGTAGGATTTCCTCCCACAGTTCAGTGTTATGAGTTGGTATTGGAATGTGCCTGACACTATGATAGGGATTCACAAAGGATAGTCAGCCCTCAAGGGAGGGTACTGGCTAATCTTAACCCTGTCTCTATTGCATAGAATTTTGACATGCCTGAAAGATCTCATGTAGTAGCATTTAATATGGAGACAGCTAAAAGGTACTATGAGGAGGAGACTATTAAGTCACAACAGGTCATAAATTCCTGGCTTGAAAAGCCAAAATCTCATTTCTCAAAACTACCTAAGCAATTGCATAGGGAAAAGTTTAAACAAGAAGTCTATGATGCCATCACATTGCTTGGTCGGGTGGAAGGCCTAAAGAGTGCAGGTATGTTTGAGAATTGGATGTTTCATGTCATTGTGAGGATGGAGCAAAAAAATATTAATTATCATTGGGCAGGTGTTATAAGTGTTGTGATTCATGAACAAATGTGTAACGTGCTACAGACCAAGACATTCACCATGAATTCTTATTTAGTGTATGCACTTGCAAGATTCCAACCCTATAAAGGATTGAACACAAGAGGAATATTTGGACAAGATGTAATTTATGAGGTTTATCCTCAATTGCACTTAGGAAGCTCAAGTTACAAGAGGGTGAATGATACATTCACCATGCACATCACTAGATTGCTCCAATGTGCAGAGCACGTGAGAATATCAGATGATGTTAAGGAGCTTATCAAAAGGTATGGGGCTTGGTTCATACAGTTTCCCACCTTCTCTTACATAAGAATAGATGGTTGTCAGAGGGCTCCATACAGGCTTCCAAGGTATCCCACATACCATGTTATACTTTTGGAGGTCACAAGTCAAATATGTGACTTTGACGCCATTGTAAACAAAGATAAGCATAAAACTAGATTTGGTGGAGATTTTCCTCTAAAGATAGTACTAGCGAGGTATGCCCTTCAATTAATTCAGCCTATACTTCTGAGCAGGAAATGAGCACTCTTGGGTTGTCTTACCATTCCAAAAGGCTGGGTTTTGATATCATTGGTGAAGCACAAAAGAAATCCAGCAGGGAATACCACCACATAGATGACATAGAGGACTATTGGGCCAATAGCAAGGATGAGTTTGAGGTAAGAAAGAAGAAATTCTCTAGACTCCCAGTTGATGTGGTCCAAATGTATAGTGTGAAAATGGTTCCTGATCAGGTGGAAGATGATGGAGACTTAATCCAAAGTCACATTTATGAGCCAATTAAGGAAAAACCAATTGGAGAAGTAGACTGGTTGGAAGAAGAAAAAATTGAATTAGAACAAATCATGGCCCCAGTGACGAAATACACCAAGTTGTGGCTCAAGCACAAGGTGTGCAAACTTGAAAGTGAGGGTGTGCCATGTACCTATAATCTAATGGGGAATCTAGAATCCCATTCCACTTCTAAAGAGTCGGCTGAGGATGATCCTAAGGGAAAAACCAAGGTAGATTCTCCTTTTAAGATTAAGATCAAAGGTTCCCAAGGAGAAGAGCAGGAGAAACAGAGGAAACCAAAAGCAAAGAAGAGGACTGTTGCTTCAAAGACAAAAAAATATGTAGAAGAAGAACCCAGTGAAGCAAAAGAAAAGGACGATGCCCCAACACCCAAAAGGAGGAAAACAACAAGGGGTTCAAGAAAGAAGGGTGGACCTTCCAAGGAGAAAAGTGAAACTGATCCTTCAACAGTGGTAAATGTAGAAAGTTTTGGAGAGAGGACACAGGTATACACAAGAAGATCAAGAACTCCTCCCAAGGATAGTGTGCCAAAGAAGGATATCCCTCCAGCGAACTTTGCTATAGAACAACATAAAGAAGCTTCTCCACCCCATGAACCACATGGTGCATCAGAACAACCAGCATATATATAGCACCTGTCAAGTGAAGGGGGAGAAGAATTTCAAGAAGGTGAGCTTCATAGTGCAGCTGCATAAATTGAGAAAATTCTACGGACTCCCTTGGTAACTTATGAGGATTCTCCTACTAGAAGTGAAGAAGACAGGCCTCCTCAGAGAGAGGAATCACCTGTTAAGACTCCATCGCCAGTGCATGAAGAAGAGGAGTATGGCAGAGGAGAACATGATAAAGATGAAGAGTTTCCCGAGAAGCCAGAAGATACACCCAAGGGTCAGTAGGAAGAAGTGGGATAGGGTGAAATATAGTCGGATTATGTTGTTCCAGGTTGGCTTGATAGAGAAATAAAGAGAAAAAAATTGTTGTGGATGATACCCCTCCCAAAAGGGATGAGCTACTGGAAAAAATAGGAAAAGGTAAAGGAAAGAAGAAGGCCAGAGTCATCTCCAAGATCGAAAGGGATGAAGTAAAAAATAAAGTGGTCCACATTGCTACTCCTGCCACAGAAAAGAATAAAGATGAGGTTACTGGGAGTGATTACATCATGTAGACTATCAACCTAGGACCCACTTCCATGGAACAGGATATTGAAGAATATGAGGGTTCAAGTGTTGTGATCCTGGGAATATTGAGGAAAGAAGCACAAGCTAAATAGGAGTTGAAGAAAGAGAATGAAAGACTTAGAAATATTTGTAAGATTTGATGAAACCCTTGCAATCCATTAGCTCCTCATCTTCTGCTGCAAGTTTCCTACCCCAAGAAAGTATATTAGAGCTGGAAATAATGAAGGCCACTACTCTTCCCACAGTAAATTGGTTACAAGGGGTACAAACTAAAGGAGATGATGCTATCAAAGACATCCTTTCAACCAAAGGAGATGTAATGAGGGCAATAGATTGGTTAAAAAATGTATTGGCTCAAGATAAAGAGGATGTAGATCTCCTGTTGCAGAAGACCAAGACTATCATGGAATACACTAAGGATAAGCTAGTGAGACATGGAATTCTCCCTTCCTCCAGAGCTGCAGAACCTTGGGAATGGTTTGAAGCTTTGCAAATAAGGCAAAAGGTGTTGAAGAAGATATATAGGCAGAGGAGGCAAATTGAGGATACCCTAATTGATATCTATGATAGATGCATTTCTTTCTTTGAGGTGATGACAGGGAGAAGGAAGTTCACACAAAATCATTTGAGCTTAGAGAAATTGAGGAAATGGTGGCGAGATGTATATTCTCCAGTCAGTGAGGATCCAATTACTAAGCACTAGTTGGATGATGCAACCACCTATATTGCAGTCATTGATAAATATCAAACTAGTAGGGTTGAGTGGGATAAGTCGGTGGAGCAATCAAGAGAAAATATTAAATCTATCGAAAGGAGAATTAAGGTTTTACCTCTGCCACCTATGGTCGACTTGGACAGGGTACTTGTGATGGTGCATGATAGGGTGGATCGAAATAAAGACAAAGGGGAAAGCAGTTAATGTAAGGTTACATCGTAATTTGTGCTTTTCTATTATTTTGCATGCATTGAAGATCCCAGGATAACCTGGATGAAGTTCATGCATTTAATGCATATTTTATCTTATCTTGAATTTCTTGTCCGTCTTGTTTTATGGCCATTTATTATTATTGTAAATTCTAGTTAGGTCGACATGCCTTGGGTGGTTTTTATTAATATGGAATTATGCCTCATTTGTAGGGGCTAGATAGATAGTTTTGATAATAGAGCGAATTAAGCAGTAGAGCAAGAGTTAGAAGTTAGTTCATTTTGAGCAACTACTGTAACACATAACACTAGAATTGTTGGTATTGTTGGGTGGTTCAATATAATTTCAGACATTGTGCTTTTGGTGAATTCTCTTGTGTTGATTTGTCTTGCATGGTTCTTGTTGTTCTATCTTTGAGATTGCTTGGGAAGTATTAGATATATGCTAGATTTAGAATTAGACATGATTTAGTGGTTTTTATTGTTTGATGCTTGAAGTTTTTGCAGCAATCTTTTGTCCATAATTTTTTCAACCAACTGATTGTTAGGTGCTTTGTAAAGTTAGCCAGGACTTTTCTATTCATTAAGCTTAAGTTCAATTGTGGAGGTTTATCCATTTCAATTGCAATAGGGTTGTCTTGGATGAATGTTCATGATCTAAATTTTTTTAATACCTTAGAAGATTGAACTATTTCTGTAAGATTACAGATCCATCTGGGTCAAGTAGAAATCAGTTTATGAGGGATTGGTCCATTTCAAGTGTTTGTCATTTACATTGTTAATCTTAGGTTTAGTTTTAATTTAGGAATCCCTTTGAAACCTTATATATTTTGTTATTTCTTTTATCATTTTAGTTAGATTTAGGATTGAAGTATCATCATATTGCTAGATCTGATAAATTAAAGATTCAGTATTTGCTTGTAGTAAGGTCCCTTTTTTATTACTAGCATTTTCACATTTATCACTGAGTTGTTTATGCATTGTCAAGACCTGACATTAGAGACCTTGGGGTTATCTCTTGAGGCTTGCTGACAGAGATTTACCTTTCAAGTTAGATAGTATATTATATTCAGTCTGAGTTGTTGGTGTGCAGAAAACATCATCAACAGATTGGCGCTAGGAGGGCCTGAATAAGCAAAGCTGGATCGATTTATGTCTGCCATCTCTCCTAAAAGATTCAGAAGAAGAACCAGATCTACTCGAGGGGAGGAGTAATTTCAAGAATTACCAGCCCCTACTAGGTCAAGAAAGACCAGCAGAAGAGGAGAATCATCATCCACCCAACCACCCCCATCATCCCCATCTTCATCAAGTTCATCTAAGTCTAAGTATTAGGACATTCCCATTCAACAACCTCAGCTAGCCATAAATCAGCCATTACCACCCCCACCTCCACCAATGGCTTTCCTAGCTAATAACCCATCTCAATTGACTTTTGCTAATTATAATGTCATGCCCAAGAACCCTGAACAATTTTGTTAAAAGTTCCATGTTAATGATCCCAATAGAACTGTTGAGGAACACATTAGGATCTTTCAGACTGGCCTTAAGGATAGAGGAATCAATCATGAGGATGTAGCATGTAGACTCTTTCCTTATTCCTTGGGGGAGGATGCATTCTATTGGTACAATCATTTACCTGCTAGGTCCATCCAAAATTGGACTGAACTAGAGACTGCATTTCTACAGAAGTTTAGGATCCCCATTAGTCCCAACGAGCTTTATCTTCAGCTCACCAATGTTAAGAGAGAATTCCATGAGCCTATATGGTCCTTTAACAACCGGTTTCATCGTGCCTATACCCGACTGCAGACCCCTTATGATGTTGATGAGCCCACTGCTTTAGAAGTCTATTATGAGGGACTTGACAGTCTGATAGCCACCTTCATGAAATGGAGAAACAACCCTCCTACTACCCTACTTGATGCATACGCAGAGGATATGAAGGTTAGCACTACTTTAAGGCAACACTTATCCGGGCCTTTACTGTCATTAGGACTCGTTGCTCACCCTGGACAAGTCCCAACTCTCAATCAGGCTCTCGCTAATCACACTCCTATCATGAATCCAATACCTTAGTTTCCTCTGGTCCCTCACCCAGGACCTCCTGTGAGTCAAGTTCCACCCACAATCAGTTATCCTCAACAAAATGTAAATCAGCCTCTTCATCCACAACCTCAGGCTAGTTTTCCCACATATCTGCAAAATTCAGAAGTATTAAACCAATCATTGAATGCCAATACTGCAGTAGGATATCCCCAAAATAATGCAAAACAGCCTCCATACAGAAATCCGGACAAGGAGAGACTGGATGAATTGACTAAACAAGTGAAGAAGCTAAATATGGAGGTAACTTATTTGAGGAACCAGAACAATCAACTGCAAGCTGCTTAGAGAAATATGCAGTCTAATCATAGCAAAGAAAGTCGAGAAAATCAACAAGGACAACATTTTGATAGGTGGAAACTCCTGAAAGAGGATATAACAACGAAAGGGGATATAATAATAACATAGGGTATAATAATGAAAAGGGCAGAATTATGATAAAGGACAATCCTTAGGCCAGAACTTTGATAGAGGGCAAGTTGGTGGACAAGGGTCGACATGAGACAACCACCTAGACGTAACAGGATTTGGAATACAAGGCCTAATAATGGAGGTATTCCCACCCCATTGGATCATCCAGTCAATCAGGCAGTCAACCAAGAGAAGCCTCCAAGTGGTGCATATTTAGTTGAGGCTGCTTTATTAGGATGGTGTAGGCTCCATAAAACAAGTCAACATTCTGAGTTAGATTGTCAAGAGTTCCAGACAACAGCTTCAATTTTTCAGTATGAAGTGGAGAATAATGCAAATAGTCAAGAAATGGTGCCATCTACTCCCTATGATTCATTAGTGTTTGTATTGAATCATGCTCCTTTTCCACAAAGCAAGGAAAATGTGCCTGAAGAAGAATCAAACCAGTCGAAGGAAGAGGTGGACCAAGTGTGCAATGGAGATGAGATTACATAGCTGTTTGATGAAAATCCAGTGAACGAAAATGGCCCCATGGATGAAGAAGAAGCTTATATTGAAGAGGTACAAACCTTCCAGAGGCCTGTTAAGAAATATGATCTAAGGGACTTGCCACACAGACGTCCACAGGTTGGGGGCCCCTTCACCACTTCCATCCCTCCAAACAACTTCACCACACCTCCAGATCCCAATGCTAGTAATAATCCACTGTATCCTCATGTGCCTAAACTATACCTGTCAAAGGAAGGACAAACACAAATTGATCCATCAAAAGGAAAGAGCGTTGAAGCAAGCAAAGACAGGGTGGTGGAATGCTCCAAAGAGGCCTCAACTGATCTAAGTACGAAACAACTGGCCATCTATATTGCAGAAGAAATCAAGAAGCTAAAGGTAAGCCTCTTTGCATATGAATTATTGAGAGTTCCAACTATTAGAAATGCAATTTTAGGAGCTTACAATGCTAGCTCAGTACCACAAGAGAATTCAGTTAGTGAGAGTGTTAATAAAGCATTTAGTTCCCAACTAGTAAAAGTGCAGAATCAAATTCATAACCAAATTCATATACCACCTGGAGATAAAGGGAAAGAGATGGACAAAACTAAAGTTGCTCAAGTGGATACTCCCTTGACCCTATTCCAAGGGAAAATAGATACTCCTCCATTTTTTATTTCTGTCCTCATATTTGGTAAAAATATGCACAATTGCTTGTTAGATTCAGGTGCTTCTACCAATGTAATGCCTTTTGGTGTTTGTAGAGCCTTAGGTATCACTCCTGCTGACTCCCAAAATAAAGTTACGCAACTGGATCGAACTGAGGTTAATGTTGTAGGGGAGTTGAACATGATTCATATGTAGGTTGCCTCTGACCCTAGAATTCAACAAGTTATTAATATACAGGTGGTTGATATACCTAATGCTTACAGTCTAATCTTGGGAAGAGACTTTACTAGGGCCTTGAATGGATATGTATCAACTAATTACTCTCATATGTGGCTTCCCTGGAAGGGAGTTTCGAATCAGATCAGGATTGAAAGTGAACCTAGGATGAAATACATGATCACAAAATATCAGAATACCTCTAATGAAATTCTGATATCAGAAGTAAGTATGGGTAATTACATGCTTGCAGCCCCTTTTGAGGAGTCAGATGTAGATGAATTTCTTATGTTGCATACAATGCCTGTTGATCTCACAATAGAATCCAGTAGAATTGAAGCTCTGGTGGAACCAGTTGAAAATGATGATGATCCTGAAGATAATCAGCTCATTTTGTTGGATAATTTCCAAGAATTCATTCAAAAGTGCATTGAGGATTAGATTCAGTTGGGTAGGGAAATGAATTTCAAATATTTTCTCTTGCCAAATTGGTGTGGGGTCCATAATGCCTCCCATTCTGAACTAGATTGTTGCTTATGCTAGACTGCAGTGGAACAAAAGAAAAAATGTATCAATCCCATCCCAACAGTCAAAATCAATATCTAGAATGTTCAGGAGGATCCAAAAGGGAAGAAAGTGATGCTTTATGAGGAACCTTCCAGCAACAACAGTGCAAGAGATACATCAAGGAAGTCTACAGTTGCTGGCTATTGGACTTTAAGATTTGATGGATCCAAATCAAAGCAAGGAGCTGGGGCAATATTTGAGCTAATCAATCCAAGAGGTAAAACTTTATTTGCTACTCATAGACTTCAATTTCATTGTACGAATAATGTAGCAGAATATGAGGCTTTGATTCATGGGTTGCTCATGGCATTAAAGAAAAAGGTCAAGATTTTGAAAGTCTTTGGGGACTCTGAGTTAGTGGTCAAACAAGTCAGGAGAAATTACTCATGTCATGACCGAAGAATGACCAATTATAGGCATAGAGTATGGGACCTTATTGAAGGATTTGATTCCTTCAACATTCAGTTGATCCCACATAATAAAAACCAAACAACTAACTCCCTTGCTCAGGCAGCTAGTACATTGTAACCTCTGTCTCATTTTGGATTGAAGAAGTTTACGATGGAACTGACCCTAGTACCTTCAGTACCTGACAACGTTACTAATTTCTAGGTATTTGAAGATGATAAGCATATTTTGGATTTTATCACAAGCTCAAATGTCTTTGCTTCTCAAATTATTGATGAAACTGAACTCCAAGAAGCAGAGATGGATTTGGAAGGGGTAATTAATCTAAAGACCAATACTATTCCCAGAGGAATGGTGCAGTTAAAAAATATTTTTGATCTGGATAAGGTTAGAGATCAAGAACATGATGCCAAGAAAGAGTCCATTAGTGGACAATGTGAAACATATAATATGGGAACTCATGAGGATGTCAGGAATGTCTTCATTGGCAATGTGTGTACTCTAGAAGAGAGGAAAGGAATAATCGATGCATTACATACATATCAAGATGTGATAGCTTGGAGTTATGAAGACTTGAAGACCTATGACACATCAATTATAACTCACACTATCCCTCTCAATCCAAGAGTAAGACCCTTCAGGCAGAGGCAAAGGCCAATCAATGCTCTACTAGAACCAGTAATTCAAAAGGAAGTGTAGAAGCTGCTATCTGCTAGAATCATATTCCTAGTTAGACATTCAACCTAGGTTGCAAACTTGGTTCCTGTAAGAAAAAAGAATTGTGAAATCAGACTCTGTGTGGATTTTAGGAACCTTAATAGAGCATCTGAAAAAGATAATTATCCAGTACCCTCGCTGGATGAAGTACTTCAGATTTTCAATGGATCTCATATGATGTCTTTCTTGGATGGCTACTCGGGATACAATCAAGTTATGGTACAATATGATGACAGACATAAAACTGCTTTCACCAAGTGGGGCACTTTTTCCTATAGGAGAATTCCCTTCGGTTTGATTAATGTTGGAGCCACATTTCAAAGGGCTATGGACATTTCCTTTAAAGACATAATTAGTAAATGCATAATCATTTATATAGATGATCTGACAGTATTTTCCAAGAAGAGAGGAGACCACATAGCGGACTTATGTAAAGTGTTTTAGAAGTGTAGGGAATTTGGTATATCTCTCAATCCAAAGAAATGCATCTTTGGAGTTACAGAGGGAAAATTGTTGGGGCACGTTATCTCTGAGAAAGGAATTTACATTGATCTAGAACAAGTGGAATCCATACTCAAGATCTAGCCACCTGCTAGCAAGAAAGAAATGAAATCATTCTTTGGAAAAATCAACTTTGTAAGGAAGTTCATCATTGGATTTGTAGAAATAGTCAAGCCACTGAATGCAATGTTGAAGTAGGAAGCCAAAGTTGAATGGAGTGCAGAAGCTAAGGAAGAATTTGTAGAGATAAAAAGGGCTATTGATGAAGCCCTAGTTTTGGTGAGTCCAGATTATGCTAAGCCATTCTATATATATTTGTTTGCTTTTGATCACTCCTGTGTTGCTATGTTGACTCAAAAATTTGATCAAGGAAATGAACATCCCATAGCATTTATGAGTGCACCATTGAAAGATGCAGAACTAAGATACCCAAGTGTGGAGAAGCAAGCTTATGCCTTAGTCAGAGCTGTGAAGAAATTTAGACACTATATCCTCAGAAATAAGGTCTTTGCAATAGTTCCTAATCCTGCAGCCAAGTTGTTGTTGATGCAGAATGAGATAGGAGAGCGCAGAGCTAAGTGGGTAACTATGTTACAAGAATACAATATTGAGATTCAACCCATGAAGCTGGTAAGAGGGAAAGGACTTACAAGGACAATGGCAAAAATAGGCCCTAATCCAACAGCCCAGCATTACAATCTATATGTTTCTCCCAGGGAATGGTATGATGATATCGTTCACTATCTCTTGACTCAAAGGTGTCCTGACCATCTTAATACAGTACAAAGAAGGGCATTGCATTTGAAGAGTGACAATTTCATGTTGAAGGGAGCTATTCTATATAAGAAAAATCATGATGGTGTTTACTTAAGGTGCCTAGGAAAAGTAGAATCTGAAAGGGTAATGTTGGAACTTCATGACAGATATGGTACAAGCCATGGATCTACACCTTCTATAGTGAATCAGATTCTGAGAGTTGGTTATTATTGGCCCACACTGTTCAAAGACACACACAACCATGTCAGAAATTGCCATGTGTGTTAGACTACAACAACCAAAGAGAAGTATTCATCACTCCCACTTCAACCAGTCTTTGAGGTAAAACCTTTCGCACAATGGGGAATGGACTTCATAGGTCCAATCAATCCACCTTCCTCTGCAGGTCACAGGTATATTCTTACTGTTACTGATTATTTCACAAGATGGACTGAGGCCCTTGCTTGCAAGCAATGTACTTCTGAGGTGGTAATCAATTTCATCGAATCGAGTATTATTAACCGTTTTGGATGTCCTATGTCTTTGGTTTGTGATAATGGTCATGCATTTGCATCATTGAAATTCTCCAACTAGGCCTTTGATCATGGAATTATAATTAATTTTGCATCCAATTATTACCCTCAGGGTAATGGTTTGGCTGAGTCTTCCAATAAAAATCTCCTAACTGTTATTCGCAAGCTGTTAGAAAGAAATCCTAAGGATTGGCACACCCAGCTCAGATTTGCTCTCTGGGCGGATCGTACAAGACACAAGACTTCCATAGGAATATCCCCTTACCACCTTTTTTATGGGTTAGAACTTGTATTTCCTATTCAGTTAAAAATCCCCACCTTACAATTCATTAATGAATATTATGATGAAGGGGATAAACGTGAGGCCAGACTTGCTAAGTTGTTAAACCTTGAGGAGAAAAGAGATGAAGCCCTTGAAAACTTTGCCAAACATCAGGGGATAGTCAAAAGGTGGTTTGATAGAAGAGCCAACTCTCACTAGGAGGATATCCCACTACATGTCAATGGGCAGTACTTGAAGCATTATTTCCAATCCTGAGCTGTGTGTAGCTCTTTCTTTGTATATAGTTAGATTAGGTTTCCTTTCTATTTTTTGTTTGCTCTATTTTGCTTTGGTTAGAGTAGGTTTCCTTTCTGCTTTTTGTTTGCTCTATTTTTCTTTGGTTAGAGTAGGTTTCCTTTTTGTTTTTGTTTGCTCTATTTTGTTTTGGTTAGTGTAGGTTTTCTTTCGGTTTGGTGTGTTTTTGATCTACTTTTTCTTTGGAGGTCTTCTTGTATTTCTTTTGGATGTGTTGCACCTACATGGAAAATATGCTTTTATCTGGGACTGTTATGAGTATTTATTGATGAACTTTAATCATGTGTCTTGAATAGATGGTTGAGGTCTTTGTTATTGTCAAGCCGTCTAAATGTTTGATTTAAGGAGGATGGGTCACTGGTTTGATTAGAATTTGAAGTATTTTGAAATATTATATCTTTCATACATCTTAAAAATCCTGAGGTTGCTGTGGGATCTTTGTGAGGTCTTGTTAGGTGGAAAATCCTATTTCTGCTTTAGCGCCACAATGCTTCTCAGCCCTGAGTGTGAACTTCATTGTTCATAGGTTGAAATGAAAAAGTGAAAAAGAAAAGAAATATCAAAAGAAGAAAAGAGAAAATATTGAAAATCACATCAATTCAACTTATCAGGAGTATCTGAATATCTCTATTAGGGCTATGGATGCCTGGCTGGAAATAGAGCTATGTTCGGGAGAGTCACAGTGATACCCTTTTCAGGGCTATAGAATTTGAACTAGCAGCGAGGCTCTATCCAGGTTGCTTTTGGAGTTAGAATCTTTGCGTAGTCTAACCTAATTAAACTTGGTTTCTATAGTAGCTCAAGGAGGGAAACGAACTCATGTGCAGACACTTGGATTTTAAGTTTATGGAAGGTTCAGTCTACCTTTGGTTCTGACTCTTTAATCCTACATTTTGATTTGTTTGTATGATAGGGAGATCAAAACAAAAGATTTTGGGTTCTTGATTCCAGATTGTCACTGAAATGCTTTAGAGCATTTTCCCAGTAGAGTCGCCATTTGTTGTACAATTTTTTGCACACACGCCCTGCTAAAAGCAGGGACCCTCTTTTACTTTTTGCTTTTGGTTTTGGGCCCTTGTTATGTTGAGGTTTTTTTACCTTTGCATGTGCTTGAATGCTTATCTTATTCGTGCAAATTCCCCCTTCTAGGAAGCACTTTGAAAATCTTAAGATTTGAACAAAGTTCAGGTTTTTACTTCTGTTGTGCAGTTTTCGCACACACGCCCCACTTGGAGTAGGGACCCTCTTTTTGGATGTCTTTTGACCTTTGGTTTTATTGGATCTATCTTTTGGGGGTCTTGATATGTTGGCTTTGCTAGCTTTGATCTTGTCTTGAGGCTTGAATTGGATAAAATCGAGTTTTAAACAAAATCCGGGATTTTCCAGCATTGGTGGATTTTCCCGGGCTCTGGTTCATGGTCTTTTCATTGTTGAATTTTCCAAATCCGGGTTTCTGCTTGACTCCGAGAATTTTCAGTTCTCGCGGATTTTCCCGGACTGTGCTAAAATCTCGAACTTCGTTATATTCCCAGTTTCTGAATTTTCACGAAATCTGTGTTCATCCAAATTTCCGCGTATCTTGGGATTTTTTGAAGTTTCGTCTTGAGCTCGGGTTTCCGGATTTGTCAAACGCGTCTTGTCGCTCATTAATGACCGAGGTACCTTTGCTCAGTGGCGTAAATGGGTCAATTTAAAACCTTCTAAGCATCATTTTAGCTCCATCATTCACTTGTTTACTGCCTTGGCGTCTAAAGTGCTTTCTCCATTCGAGCTTTGAGCAGTGATCCTGAGTTGCTTGCGCGTGGATTGTTTGGTGCTGATTAAGGTTCCCATTGCTAGGACATGTTTGCTTCGTGATTGCTTCTTTGACCTCGAGTTTTGACTGGATTGATCCATGGTAGGTTATCGATGGCCCCTCTTATTTGTTTGTGTGGTGATCGAGTTTTCTGTATTTGTGGTTATTTCGGGTTGGCCCATGCTTAGTTACAATTTCTTTTTATCGAGTTAGGGTTTGACCTATCTCTTCGAGAATCATCATCACCCGTGCCATATGAGCTTCTATTTATCCATTAGATAACGGGTGCATCCATTTCAGAGGGGTTCTGGGTGAGGTTCTTTGCCCTCCTAGTACGTAATTTGCCATATTTTGCAAAGTTAGGGTTTTTTCGGTGTCCGCCCAGAATGACAAATTCGTTATGATCGGACGATTTCACACTTGTATTAAACTAATCCGTGCCTTGTGAGGACTTGGAGTGCCCTAGATGGATCTTTATAGATGATATTTTAAACCTTGAGCCTACCCTGGTTTTAATGGCAGGGGTCTGGTTATCGAAATTAGGGCATCGTTGTTTTGTCATGAGGACTCGTCCTTTGAGGGCTTTGAGAGCTTGAAACCATTTGCATTCAGAATTTTGTTAAGTAGTGTCGATTTCGGGACCATTCGAATCCAAGTGAAGAAGTTTACACGATCGTTCAGTTGCCAGTTTGCGTGTCGTCGTTTGTTGGGTTCCCGTGGTGTCCGAAGGAGTTTCTGCGCACCCGGATTTTCCCGGTTTCAGCTGATTCCGTGGAGAATATCAATTTTCGGAACACTTCGAACTGTCCGCGAAAATCCGTCCCATCCGGATTTTTTTGGGTTTCTTGTCTAGCTTTATCCTTTTTGATTTTCTGAAGATGGGATTAATGGATTGAATGCTAATTGCTTATTTCTCATTACTAATGAACAAATTACATGATAATCTGATGATTTTTGCGCTGTACTGACGATTTATTTGACTAATGATGTTTTGGCGACATGAATCCGTCTGGGTCGGATTTCTCTGAAATTCTGCCCCGACTGGATTTTCCCGATTTACATGGTTTTCCTGGACTACTTTATTTCTCTGGATTTTCAAAGATTGGCAGTTTGTGATGGATTTTAATTGCTTTATATGGTTTTATGCTAATTCTTTGGTTGGAATATACATGATAATTGAATACTTATGATGGTCCTTTGTTAGTGCAGGCTAAATTAAGCAAGGCTGCAGCGGGAAGTCCAAAGGTGACACGGAGGGGTCCTCCATCTCAGAGGCAGAGAGATTAAGGTTAGACATCAAGAGTTAACTTCCTGAGAGCAAGATATCTTTTGTATGGTCTGAGGTGTCCGATACCAATGTGGGAGCCTGGAGATATGAATAATTTAAACAGAGGATAGTAGAGAAGGATCTGTCGGTCCTAAGAAAAGGGATGATGAATTCCGGTTTGGTTCATGTGGCAGGATTCCCTCCAGCAATCCAATGCTACAAATTGATACTTGAATGTGCCTGACAATATGACTTCGACACACAGAGGGTGGTCAGCACAGAAGGAAGAGTCTTGGCCAATTTCAACCCTGTTTCTATTGCACAAGCCTTTGACATGCCAGATTTTCCTTCGGTATGTGCTCTGAACATGGACACGACCAGGATATATTATGAGAATGAGCCAACCAAAGCTCAACAGATGATCAACTCTTGGTTGGAGAAGCCAAAGTCACATTATTCAAATTTACCCAAGCAGTTGCATAGAGTCAAGTTCAGGTCGGACATCTATGATGCAATCACACTTCTGAGCAGAGTGGCAGGTTTGAAGACCGCTGGGGTGTTGGAAAACTGGATGGTTCATGTGATCAATAAGATTGAGCAGGGTTCCGACTATCAGGGTTCCGACTATCATTGGGCAGGGATCATTAGTTCTGAGATTGATAAACAGCTGAGGAACGTCCTGGAGACCAAGAAGTTCACCATGTCCTCCTATGTCATGTATGTGTTAGCAAGATTCTACCCATACAGGAGTTTGAATCCACGAGGGATATTTGGACAGAACATAATCTATGAGATTTATCTGGAGTTGCACCTAGGACACAAGGACTACAGAAGAGTCAATGATGCATTCACAATGCATATTACTAGGATGCTTCAGAATGTTGAGCATGTGAGACTATCAGAGGGAGTAAAAGGACTGATAAAGAATTATGGGGCCTGGTTTATTCAATTTCCCACCTTCACCTACATTAGGATTGATGGATGTCCGGTCGCTCCATAAAGGTTACCTAGATACCCCACAGATCACATTGTGCTATTGGAAATTGTCAGACAGATTTGTGAGTTTGATGCCATTGTAAAGAAGGAAAAGCATAAAACAGGTTTTGGTGGGGATTTCCCTCTTGGAATCGGTGTAGCAGAGGTGTGCCCTTCCATTCAATCAGCACACACCACAGGGGATGAGTTGGCAGCATATGGTTTCTCCTTCCACTCCAAAAGAATGAACTTTGATATCACAGGAGAAGCACATAAGAAGGCTACCAAGGAGTACCGGCATAAGGATGACCTAGAAGACTATTGGGCCAACATCAAGGATGATTTTAAAGCGAGAAAGAAGAGGTATTCTAGGCTACCTATGGATGTGATCAGACAGTACAATGTCAAGTTGATCCCAGATCAACTAGAGGACGATGGAAACCTAGTACAGGATCATGCCTATGAAGCTGTGAAGGACAGGTCAGTCGGGGATATCAACTGGAATGAAGATGAGGTCAGGGAGTTGGAAGACCTAATGGCCCCCGTTATGAAATTTACCTCTTCTTGGTTAAAACATAAGGTCTGGGAGCTAGAAAGTGAGAAGGTAACCTGTACCTTCAATCTAATGGGAAACCTTAACCCAATGTCTACTTCAGAAGAATCCGGGGATGATGACCCCAAAGGGAAAACCCAAAAGAGCTCACCTTTTAAGATAAAGATCAGAGGACCTAAAGAAAGTGAGCCAAAACCAAAGAGAAAGCCCAAGGGAAAGAAGAGAAGTAGAACTTTGAAGATTGGTAGGTCCTCTGATGAGGAAGAGTTGGAAAAGGCAGAAGAAGAATGTGCTCCTCCACCACCGAAGAAGACAAGAACAACCCGGACTTCAAAGAAGAAGGTCCAGGATACATCCAAGGGTGAGCCTCCTATAGTTGATATAGAGAGTTCAGGAGAGAAGACAAAAGTTTACATGAGAAGATCAAGGACTCCTTCACCTAGGGACACTGTGCAAAAGAAGGATTCTCCTTCAAAGCCACCAGTTGCGGAGCCATTTAAGGTTGTTTCTTCTCCACCAAGTGTGCATGAGCAAGAGACTCCTAAGGAACATGAGACTAGTCTGGAGGCAGAGCCATTCAAGGAAGGAAAGCTCTTCGGTGAGGCAGTAGAACTTGGATTCGAGGAGGAAGAAAGGCATACTTCCCCATTGGTGCAGTATGAAGATTCCCTGGAGAATGGCAAAGGAGAAGGATCGCCTGAGAAGGAGGAGGACATTCCTGTTAAACCCCCATCACCGGTGCAGGAAGAAGAGATTGAAAAAGAAGATCAAGGTGAGCAGCTCCCTGAACAGGAAGAGGAGAAAACGACAGAGCAGCAAGGAGCAAAAACAGAGGAAATCCGGGCAGAGTCTGCTGTCCTGGACTGGCTTGAAAGGGAAATCACAAGGAAGAAACAGGTTGTTATTGAGGACACTCCCTTGGATTGGGATGAAATGCTGTCAAATATCGGTAAAGGAAAGAAGAAAAGGACAGCTAAGGTGATTTCGAAAATAGAAAGGGATGAGGCTAATAACTGAGTTGTCCACATTGCCACCGCTGCTACAGATAAGACTAGAGAAGAAGTCACCGGTGAAGATTACAATGTGCAGACTATCAACCTTGGACTGGCATCCATGGAGCAGGATATAGAGGAATATGAAGGGTCCAGTGCAGTGATCATCGGCAGATTGAGGAAGGAGACCCAGACCAAGCATGAGCTGAGAAAGGAGAATGAAAGACTTAGGAAATGTTTGGAAGAGGTAATGAAACCCCTGCAATCTCTCCACCCATTCTCTTCTGTCACTCCTAGATTTCTGCCCAAGGAAACTATCTCTGAGATTGAAAAGATGAAGACTTCAGCTCAAACTGCAATGGATTGGCTGAAGGACGTACAAATGAAGGCAGATAGTGCAATCAAGGATATCTTGTCAGTAGGGAAAGACGCAGTCCGAGCCAAGGAATCATTGGAGCATGTGTTGTCTCAGGACAAGGAAGACATTGACCTTCTATTACAGAAATCCAAGGTCATCATGGGACATGGTAAGGATCAATTGGCTACGGATGGAATCCTTCCTTCCTCCAAATTAAATGAACCCTGGGAATGGTTTGAAGCTTTGCAGATTCGGCATAAGGCAATGAAGAAGATCCAGAAACGAAAGAAACAAATAGATGGAGATCTTACAGGAGTGTATGAGGGGTGCATTGCATTCTTCGAGGTAATGACTGGAAGAAGAAATATTTCTCCTAAATACCTAAGTCTAGAGCAACTCAGGGAATGGTGGCATGAGGTTTATACCCCAGATTCTGAGAATGTTATAACCGGCCACCAACTTGATGATGCGGCCACTTACTTGCCAGTAATGGATAAATACCAAGCACTTAGGGATGATTGGAATAAGACTGTTGACTAGTCAAAAGAAGAGATTGATTCCATTAAATGCAGACTTAAGATCTTACCTTTGCCACCTGTTGCCGAGCTGGATGGGGTGTTTTTGAGGGTTCAAGGATCGTTGGCCCAGAGCAAGGACAAGGGAAGTGGCAGTTAATGCCTATTTTGAGATTTGTGCTTCCCTATTATTATAGGGCATGTATTAAACTGGACTACATTGGGGATTGTGTCTAGGCCGACCTTGATGGTGTATGGCATTTAATGTATGCCTTATTTTTATTTCCTTGGCCAACTTGTTTTGGCAGTTGTTTTTATTTTTGTAAATGTTTGGCTGGGCCGACATATCTTGAGATTTTCTATAAAGGGCATTCTTGCCTCATTGTAAAGGTTAGCTAGAAAATAACAAGGACGAGTTAGACCAAAGAGCTAGAGTATTTTTGTAGTAGAAGTATTAGTTAATTTCTTGAAGCAATTATTGTGAACCGAACAGTTGAATTGTTGCAGCATTTTGGTGATCTAATACAATTGAAGACATTGTGGTTTTCCTGGTGAAATCTCTTGTGTTATATTATCTTGCATGGTTCTTATTGTTCTATCTTTCAAATTTCTTGAAGATTTAGGGTTTAGTGTTTAGAATTAAATCAGTTATAGTTTGGTGAATGGTGTTTATGATTTCATATTTGGAATGTTTGTAGCAATCTCTGGTCTATACTCCCAGTAACTATCTGATTGTAGTAGGCTGGTGAAGTCAACCTGGACCGTATATTTACATGTGCTTAAGTTCGATTGTGGATGAATGTCTATGATTTGAAAATCTATATACCTTAGAAGATTGCACCGTTCTTGTGAGATTGCTTTGTGGGTTAATCAAGAATTAGTTATTTGAGATTGGTCCATTCCAGATATCTATCATTTGCATTACTCATTCTAGGAATAATTTAGGTTTCATCACATTCTTGCACCCTTATCTTTTGCTATTTATTTATTATCTGGTTAAGTTTAGGATTAGAGATCATCATATTGCAAAATCTGATAATTGGAGAGATACAGTTTGCTTGTAGTAAGGTCCCTTTGTGATTACCAGCATTTTCACATTTTATCTGAGTTGTTTATGCATTGTCATGACCTAACACCCGAGAGACCTTGGGGTGATTTTCAGCGATTTATTGTTGAAAATAACCTTTCAAGAGAGATAGGATATTGTATTCTGTCTGAGTTGTTGCTGTGCAGAAAACACCATCACCAACTTCATTTCGGGATTTTCTGCTCCATCCGGATTTTCCTAGATTTCACTCAAATTCTGGCGAAGAGAATAATGCTGCAGTTCAGGAAATTTGGGACTTCACAAAATTTCGCATGGACTGTATTTTTCCAAGATTTAATTTTACTGTCAGGTTTCTGAATTTCTTCAATCTGTCTTGTTGACGACATTAATGCACCTAGGTATGATCTTTGCGGCACGAGTGTGATCAAATTTAAGAGGATTTTGCATCATTTTCTCTCATATTTCACTGTGTATCACTCTTGCATCTGAGATTTGGTGATTTGGGCGTTCGAATTTCTTGATTTGCTTGCTGACGCGCTTGGATTTCTTGCATTCAGTTTGATTTGGTTGCTAAAGCATTTGAGATCACTGCTCATTTTCCTCATGGTCGAATTTGATTTATTATGGTATGTAACTATGGTCCCTACCTTTGAAATGTTAATGATTAGTTGTCCATGGCCATGTTATGTCTAGCTCGATTTTGCATGTTTGACGATTAAATGCTTCAAACTAGGGTTGCGTTTGATGAGTGAGATTTTTTAATGCCTATCTTATATTCCGCCCTAGTTAACCAGTTGGATTTTAGTGATGTTCTGCATTCTAAAATGGTTCTCGTGCCTTGCCCCATAAGTCAAAGTTTTAGTTTGGTTTGTTGTTGAGTTCGTTCGAGCTCAATCCAGGTTTAATCTAAGCTAGTTCCTTTCACCCATGGCAGAGGTTTCAACAGTCAAATCTAGGGAATTATTGGTTTGTTATGAACATTCATCATTTAACTCCTCAAGTAGTCTTGATCCAAACAGGTTGACAGGAAACATGAATTAGATTCGAGTCGAGATTAGAAGATTTGAGATTCATAGTTAGTTGATCGTATCAAGGAAAATCAAACGTAATAACGGTTTTCCAGGATCTCGAGGACTTCGCGGGGTGTGCATTGAAAATTTAGAGTTTTAGGGACTTCGCAGAATTCTGATCTTGCCGGATTTTTCTGAATTATCTGGGAGGATTTGTGGAACTTAGAAATTGGATGAAATGGATGAATTTAATGATGAATTCTTAACATTCCATGCTTTAAATTGATAGATTACACAATGTTATATGCATCCTTTCTTCATTTTGATGATCTATTGTTGATATTTGTGCCTTCTTCGGGAAAATCCGCCTGGTCTGGCATTTTCTGAAGTTCCTCCCAGACTTGTTTTCCCCAGTTAGCTTGGAATCCCAAACTTCTCAGTTATGATGATTTATAGTTGATTTTATGGTTTTATTATGATTTTGAGCTAACACTTTGAAAAATATGTTATCAACAATTGGATTTTCATGTTAGTATTCGATGGATGCAGGCTGAAGCTAGCAAGGCAGCGCCTGGAAAGGCTAAGGGTGATATGGAGGGATCCTCTATCTTAGAAGTAGAAAGAGTTAAATTGGACATAAAGAGCAGGATTCTGGAAAGTAAGATAGCTTCCATCTGGTCTGAAGTTTTAGACACAAATGTGGGTCGATGGGACTATGAGGAGTTTAAGGCAAGGATGGCACAAGAAGATCTTCTAGTGCTGGCCAGGAGACTAATGGAATCAGGATTATCTCATGTAGTAGGATTTCCTCCCACAATTTAGTGTTATGAGTTGGTATTGGAATGTGCCCGACACTATGATAGGGATTCACAAAGGATAGTCAACCCTCAAGGGAGGGCACTGGCTAATCTTAACCCTGTCTCTATTGCATAGACTTTTGACATGCCTGAAAGATCTCATGTAGTAGCATTTAATATGGAGACAACTAAAAGGTACTATGAGGAGGAGACTATTAAGTCACAACAGGTTATCAATTCGTGGCTTGAAAAGCCAAAATCTCATTTCTCAAAACTACCTAAGCAGTTGCACAGGGAAAAGTTTAAACAAGAAGTCTATGATGCCATCACATTGCTTGGTCAGGTGGAAGGCCCTAAAGAGTGCAGGTATGTTCGAGAATTGGATGTTCCATGTCATTGTGAGGATGGAGAAAAAAAATATTAATTATCATTGGGCAGGTGTTATAAGTGTTGTGATTCATGAACAAATGTGTAACATGCTACAGACCAAGACATTCACCATGAATTCTTATTTAGTGTATGTGTTGTGCAATTTTTCGCACACATGCCCCGCCGTAAGTAGGGACCCTCTTTCGCTTCGGTTTTGGTGTTCTGGCCCTTTCTTTTTGGGGTTTTTGTCTTACTTAGGCACGTGCTTAATTGTTTATTTTGAATGCCTAAGTGTTTCCAGGTTATTCATTGAAAATCTTAAGTTCTGGATGAATTTCGAGCTTTTGCTCGGATTCGGGATTTTCCACCCTGGTTGGATTTTCTCCGATCCTGCTTGGACTCCGGCTGGACACTTGTTGTTCAGGAAATTTTGGTCTTCACGGATTTCCGTCGAGTCTGGATTTTCCCGGATTTTGCCCTGTCGTCGGATTCCCGATTTCCTTCTTTGGCTATCTTATCGACTGCATTAATGGTTTCGTGCATGCCCTAAGAAATGTATTTAACTTGACTTTGAGATCTTTTGTGCCATTATGTTCACTATTTTCCATCGTTTGAGCTAAGAAGTGCTTTCTTGTGAGTATTCGGTTGGGATTTTGGGACTTTCGGCTTTGACTTGATTGATTTGGGGGTGATTTCTGGTGTGTTATCACCTGTGTTCATTGTGGCCACCCTTGAGCTTCGCATTTGCTACTTCTGAGACCAATTCCTTCTTTATAATGGTATGTGTCTGATTGCTCTGCTTTGAATTGAATTATGAATGGTACATTGGTATTTGAATTCCTACGTATGTGTTTATTTCATGATAGGGTTGGTCAGTATTGCATCTTTTGTCACCTCCCAGGCGAGTTTTGAGTTCATGTGTCCATCTGCATTTTAATGAATCTTGCTTGAGAGTGATTAGTAAACCCTAGTGATGACTCAACAGTGAAACAACTAAATTTTGAGCTTTCTTGTGTGCTAGTGGCGGATGAATAGGGTTTGGACCTAGGGCAGTGCCATATCAGGTGATTTCATCGTAGGATTGGCCTAGAATACGAAGAAGATTCAGGAGAGGTCTGTCCCTGACTTTCCCTAAGTTAAACTTTTTGAAATCCTTAGTTCGTTCAGTGTCTGGATGAAATTGGGACTCTCCGTCCCTTCCGGATCCCCTTCGCTATGACCATTCGAGATCACTGAGATATCATATTGACCACCTTGAGGTTCACCAAAATGGTCCTCCTAGGTTCCTGTTAGGTCACCGTGACATTATCATTTTTACACCGATGAAATCCTCTATGCATATCAGTCAGCGAGACCTTACTTTCGCCGAGACCTCACCCCACGAGGAGATGTCTCATCGACATGCTTGCTCATACTCGCTTTTGGCAAGACAAGTCCCTGTTTCTGGGAGGTCATAGTGGGATTCGGTAGCTTTACCGATATTCATTATGCTTTGCCAAGACATTCGTCTTTCGGCGAGACCTCCCATCGAGCACTTTTCGCTCTCGCCAAAGCCCTTTGTGAGTTTGTATTTGGTCGCCAGGACACTGTAATTCTGTTGTCGAAAATCTTTATGTCGGCAAGATAAACCTCATCACTAAGAGCTCATAGCTGGCTTCTTTCGTCTTTCCGATCTTCCATTCTATCGCTGGGACTTTCAATTTCGGCAAGACCTTTCACCAAACATATCCTACTCTTGTTGAGTGCTCTTCTGAGTCGGGCAAACATTCATGCTTCGCTGAGACCTTACTGCGAGCTCCCTACTCTTTCCGAAATCTTTGCTTTTGGCGAGACTCCTAAGGATCGCCAGGACTTCATAGAAAAACCTTTTCTCTTAGCGAGCCCTGATCTTTTTCCGGTTTGACTCATTTCGAAGACTATCTTGGCCGGGTGGTTGTGCCAAGTTATTGTTGCGAAACCCTTGCCTGGCCGACGGATTCCTAGGGATTTCTATATAATGGGCATGCCACCTCTCTTGTAAGGGGTTAGAACAATTGAAAATAGTTAGAAGGTTAGAATTTGTAACTAGAACATAGAGCAGAGCTAGTTAGAAGTAGAGTAAGTTAGCGGGTAGTTTCCCTCAAGCAAATGTTGTAACAAAAAGCTAGAATTGTTGCTACAGTGAACAATTTGAATACAAGAAATGACATTGTGATTTGGTGCCATAATTGTTTCTTTTGGTTTTGCATGGTTCCAGTTATTCCATCTTTAAAATTGCTTTGAGAAGGTTAATGTTTAGATTAGATTTGATTCAATAATGTTTGTGATTCAATACTTGAATGTTGCAGGAATCCTTCAGTCCACACTTTTCGCAACCAACTAATTGTTACTTGCTTTACAAAGTTAGCCTAGACTTCATATTCGTATGCTTAAGTTCAATTGTAAAGATTTGTTCATTTTTTAATTGCAATAGGGTTATTTGAATGAAGGTTTACGATTTGAAAATCTTAACACCTCAGAAGATTGCACTGTTTTATGTGAGATTGTAGATTTATCTTGGTCAAGTAGAAATTAGTTTTGAAGGATTGGTCCATTTTGAGTACTGGTTGCTTTCATTGTTAATCTTAGGAGTAGTATTAGATTCAGAAATCTCTATGAAACCCTTATTCTTTTCTCATTTCTTTGATTTTTGGGTTAAAACTAGGATTGAAGCCTCATCAGATTGTTAGATCTGATAAAATTGATTTAGCATTTGCTCGTAGTAAGGTCCCATTGTGATTACCAACATTTTCACATTTCGTTACTGAGTTGTTTATGCAATGTCAAGACCTGACATTAGAGACCTTGGGGTTATCTCTTGAGGCTTGCCGATAGAGATTTACCTTTCAAGAGAGATAGGATATTATATTCTATCTGGTTGTTATTGTGCAGAAAACATGATCAACAGTATGCACTTGCAAGATTCCATCCCTATAAAGGATTGAGCACAAGAGGAATATTTGGACAAGATGTAATTTATGAGGTTTATCCTCAATTGCACTTAGGAAGCTCAAGTTACAGGACGGTGAATGATACATTCACCATGCACATCACTAGATTTCTCCAATGTGCAGAGCACGTGAGAATATCAGATGATGCTAAGGAGCTGATCAAAAGGTATGGGGCTTGGTTCATACAGTTTCCCACCTTCTCTTACATAAGAATAGATGGTTGTCAGAGGGCTCCATACAGGCTTCCAAGGTATCCCACAGACCATGTTATACTTTTGGAGGTCACAAGTCAAATATGTGACTTTGACGCCATTGTAAACAAAGATAAGCATAAAACTAGATTTGGTGGAGATTTTCCTCTAAAGATAGTACTAGTGAGGTATGCCCTTCAATTAATTCAGCCTATGCTTTTGAGGAGGAAATGAGCACTCTTGGGTTGTCTTACCATTCCAAAAGGCTGGGTTTTGATATCATTGGTGAAGCACAAAAGAAATCCAACATGGAATACCACCACATAGATGACATAGAGGACTATTGGGCCAACAAAAAGGATGAGTTTGAGGTAAGAAAGAAGAAATTCTCTAGACTCCCAATTGATGTGGTTCAAATGTATAGTGTGAAAATGGTTCCCAATCAGGTGGAAGATGATGGAGACTTAATCCAAAGTCACGTTTATGAGCCAATTAAGGAAAAACCAATTGGAGAAGTAGACTGGTTGGAAGAAGAAAAAACTGAATTAGAACAAATCATGGCCCCAGTGACGAAATACACCAAGTTGTGGCTTGAGCACAAGGTGTGCAAACTTGAAAGTGAGGGTGAGCCATGTACCTATAATCTGATGGGGAATCTAGAATCCCATTCCACTTCCGAGGAGTCAGCTGAGGAAGATCCTAAGGGAAAAACCAAGGTAGATTCTCCTTTTAAGATTAAGATCAAAGGTTCCCAAGGAGAAGAGCAGAAGCAGAGGAAACCAAAAGCAAAGAAGAGGGTTGTTGCTTCAAAGACAAAAAAAATTGTAGAAGAACCCAATGAAGCAGAAGAAAAGGATGGTGCCCCAACACCCAAAAGGAGGAAAACAACAAGGGGTTCAAGAAAGAAGGGTGGACCTTCCAAGGAGAAAAGTGAAACTGATCCTTCAACAGTGGTAAATGTAGAAAGTTTTGGAGAGAGGACATAGGTATACACAAGAAGATCAAGAACTCCTCCCAAGGATAGTGTGCCAAAGAAGGATATCCCTCTAGCAAACTTTGCTACAGAACAACATAAAGAAGCTTCTCCACCCCATGAACCACATGGTGCATCAGAACAACCAGCATATGTATAGCACCTGTCAAGTGAAGGGGGAGAAGAATTTCAAGAAGGTGAGCTTCATAGTGCAGCTGCATAAATTGAGAAAATTCTA
Organism: Sequoia sempervirens; assembly: GCA_007258455.2. Taxonomy (NCBI): domain Eukaryota; kingdom Viridiplantae; phylum Streptophyta; class Pinopsida; order Cupressales; family Cupressaceae; genus Sequoia; species Sequoia sempervirens. Next base: position 62,765,714 of record VDFB02086081.1, on the reverse strand, counting down.
TGGACTCCCTCGGTAACTTATGAGGATTCTCCTACTAGAAGTGAAGAAGACAGGCCTCCTCAGAGAGAGGAATCGCTTGTTAAGACTCCATCACCAGTGCATGAAGAAGAGGAGTATGGCAGAGGAGAACATGATAAAGATGAAGAGTTTCCCGAGAAGTCGGAAGATACACCCAAGGGTTAGCAGGAAGAAGTGGGATAGGGTGAAATACAGTTGGAATCTGTTGTTCCAGGTTGGCTTGATAGAGAAATAAAGAGAAATTTTTTTTTGTGGATGATACCCCTCCCAAAAGGGATGAGCTACTGGAAAAAATAGGAAAAGGTAAAGGAAAGAAGAAGGCCATAGTCATCTCCAAGATCGAAAGGGATGAAGCAAACAATAGAGTGGTCCACATTGCTACTCCTGCCATAGAAAAGAATAAAGATGAGGTTACTGGGAGTGATTACAACATATAGACTATCAACCTAGGACCCACTTCCATGGAACAAGATATTGAAGAATATGAGGGTTCAAGTGTTGTGATCCTAGGAAGATTGAGGAAAGAAGCACAAGCTAAACAGGAGTTGAAGAAAGAGAATGAAAGACTTAAGAAATATTTGTAAGATTTGATGAAACCCTTGCAATCCATTAGCTCCTCATCTTCTGCTGCAAGTTTCCTGCCCCAAGAAACTATATCAAAGCTGGAAATAATGAAGGCCACTACTCTTCCCACAATAAATTGGTTACAAGGGGTACAAACTAAAGGAGATGATGCTATCAAAGACATCCTTTCAACCAAAGGAGATGCAATGAGGGCAATAGATTGATTAAAAAATGTATTGGCTCAAGATAAAGAGGATGTAGATCTCCTGTTGCAGAAGACCAAGACTATCATGGAATACACTAAGGATAAGCTGGTGATACATGGAATTCTCCCTTCCTTCAGAGCTGCAGAACCTTGGGAATGGTTTGAAGCTTTGCAAATAAGGCAAAAGGTGTTGAAGAAGATATAGAGGCAGAGGAGGCAAATTAAGGATACCCTGATTGATATCTATGATAGATGCATTTCTTTCTTTGAGGTGATGGTAGGAAGAAGGAAGTTTGCACCAAAGTATTTGAGCTTAGAGCAATTGAGGAAATGGTGGTGAGATGTATATTCTCCAGTCAGTGAGGATCCAATTACTGAGCACCGGTTGGATGATGCAGCCACCTATATTGCAGTCATTGATAATTATCAAACCAGTAGGGTTGAGTGGGATAATTCGGTGGAGCAATCAAGAGAAAATATTAAATCTATCAAAAGGAGAATTAATGTTTTACCTCTACCACTTGTGACAACTTGGATAGGGTACTTGTGATGGTGCGTGATAGGGTGGATCGAAATAAAGACAAAGGGGAAAGCAGTTAATGTAAGGTTACATCAGAATTTGTGCTTCCCTATTATTTTGCATGTATTGAAGATCCCAGGCTGACCTGGATGGAGTTCATGCATTTAATGCATATTCTATCTTATCTTGAATTTCTTGGCCGACTTGTTTTATGGCCATTTATTATTATTGTAAATTCTAATTAGGTTGACATGCCTTGGGGGGTTTTTATTAATATGTCATTCAGCCTCATTTGTAGGGGCTAGATAGATAGTTTTGATACTAGAGAAAATTAAGCAGTAGAGCAAGAGTTAGAAGTTAGTTTATTTTGAGCAAGTGTTGTAACACAAAACACTGGAATTGTTGCTATTGTTGGGTGGTTCAATACAATTTCAGACATTGTGCTTTTGGTGAATTCTCTTGTGTTGATTTATCTTGCATTGTTCTTGCTGTTCTATCTTTGAGATTGCTTGGGAAGTATTAGATATATGCCAGATTTAGAATTAGACATGATTTAATGGTGTTTATGGTTTGATGCTTGAAGTGTTTGCAGAAATCTCTGGTCTATACTTTTCGCAACCAACTGATTATTAGTTGCTTTGCAAAGTTAGCCAAGACTTTTCTATTCATTAAGATTAAGTTCAATTGTGGAGGTTTATCCATTTCAATTGCAATAGGGTTGTCTTGGATGAATGTTCATGATCTAAAAATATTTAATACCTTAGAAGATTGCATTGTTTCTGTAAGATTGCAGATCCATCTGGGTCAAGTAGAAGTCAGTTTCTGAGGGATTGGTCCATGTCAAGTGTTTGGCATTTGCATTGTTAATCTTAGGTTTAGTTTTAATTTAGGAATCCCTTTGAAACCTTATATATTTTTTAATTTCTTTTATCATTTTAGTTAGATTTAGGATTGAAGTATCATCATATTGCTAGATCTGATAAATTAAAGATTCATTATTTGCTTGTAGTAAGGTCTCTTTGTGATTACCAACATTTTCACATTTATCACTGAGTTGTTTATGCATTGTCAAGACTTGACATTAGAGACCTTGGGGTTATCTCTTGAGGCTTGCTGACAGAGATTTACCTTTCAAGACATAGGATATTATATTCTATCTGAGTTGTTGTGTAGAAAACATCATCAACAGGTGATGAGGGCGCAGCCCGAGACTTAGAAAATAACCCAAAAACAAGAGAATAATTTTATTATTCAGAAAATGGAACTTCTTACATGCAGAGGATCTCAAATCCCCAAGTTCTACAACACATGCAAGTTACAGAAAGCTACAAAATCACCTTTTCGCAATATGCGAGCTTGTCCCCAAAAAGTGAACCAAAAATTAGAAACCCGCCCATAAATAGAGCTCCTCTTTAGTTTGGAGCCAAAACAACATTCAAATTTGAGTTTAGGCGGTTTGGCGCCAAAAATTTACAATATGAAGTTCAAATTTCAAAAGAGCATTTGCAATTGTATCTTC